>CM069161.1:1348534-2548534 GCA_035221665.1 Okamejei kenojei
TGCAGTTCTTTCTTACACCAATAGAAAGTAAAACTCACTCTGTGCAGGCAACATGTGTACAAAGCATATAAAACAAAATAAGGAGTAGCCTACATTTAGTGGAAACATTCCTCTCTTGCACTGAGAGCGTGTTTTCGCTGTCCCCGCTGCGGATTCTTCCCCGGCTGTCCAAGTACTGAGCTGCTAAACCCATGTTCTCTCCGTTTGTACTGAGCGACCGACTGGATGGGATGAGAGTGAACAGGTTCCCTTGCTGTCGGCGAATTCTTGGGAAGGTTCTCCGCCCTGAAAGATAAAGTGAATACTTATCAGCGTGGTTTTCCAAGTTTTTCCACACAGAGAGCGATACGTATATGGAACAGGCATCCAGAGGAAGTGGTTGAGGTAGGTACAATTACAACTTTTAGAACACATTTGGATAGGTTCATAGGTAGGCAAAGTTTACAGCGAAACGGGTCAAATGCAGGTAAATGGAACTAACTCAGGAAGGCACCTCGGTTAGTATATACAAGTTGCACAGAAAGACCTGTTTCTGTGCAGTATAACTATGACCAGATGCATCCTGGAGCTCACGTTTAATGTTTGAGGGACACCAATGGCAGATTATTCACCTCAGTGATAGTTGGACGTGATCCTAACCTCACCCAAATTTTCTCATATGCCGATTTTTCACTAAGTCACCAGCATTAATTGTGAGGCTAACTCCAGTTAGCCAAAATCCACTAACTTAGTCTTACTTAGACCCTCCCACACTGTTGAGTGCATTGGGCAGCAGGCTTTCGCCATTCTGTTCGGTTATGTGTGACGTCTTCAAACCTCGCTAGGCTTGCGTCCCGAGCTTCCAAATCCTTCTGGAATGTTCGCCTCCATGTGAGTTTTGGTCAGCCTCTTTTCTTCTTCCATCAGGTTGCCATTTCATGGCTATCTTAGGTGCACGTTCTGGTGATATTCTGAGTACATGTCCTGCAAATTTCATCCTGCGTCCCTCTATGTCCTGGCTGAGAGGCTTTGTTGCAGTTTCCCGGCAGATCTCCTCGTTTGTGATGTGATCTCTGTAGCTAGTCTTCAGGACCTTCCTCAAGCAGCGTTGTTGGAATGCATCCAATTTATTTTTCCTCTTAGAAGCCCATAATCAAGGCCAGGATTATAACTCAGAACTGCTGACTAATCTTCCTTTACTGCATTACAATAGTTTCACCACTCTTAAATTAAGTTCTAAAGGATTTTATTTATGATCACTATCCACCAACTCTTTTCTGGAAAGTGATTTATAGGAAATGGGAAATGAAAATTTGTCATTTTAAATAGAAAGTCATTAAATAAACATTAACATTATAATGGTCTCAAGACGGAAAGGACATAAGTAGCTCAGGTTCAAACATCTGGTGAGTCATATGTTGGCTGATCATGGGGAGGGGCAGTGGGGCTGTGAAATGTAGTGCTGAAGCACACCAGCATCCACCATTGTTTCTGTTTCCTGATAACAATACCTGATAACCAGATGCATGGGTGGGAACTCCATAACATGGTCAAGCTGTGCAGAAATGGTTAAGGGAAGGGCTGAATGCCCATGTGAAAATACCCTAGTATAAATCAGCTGTGAAAAGCAACCGTTAATTACTGCATCCATTCACAAAAACAAAAAAAATTGTAGAAATGCACAGTAGGTCAGGCAGTTGCTGAAAGAGAAATAACATTAATGCTTCAAGTCCATGAGCTTTGTCAGGCCCGTACAAAGCTTTTCAAAAAGGGGGGTGGCATGACAGGATTCCCAAAATTATATGTGAAATAATGTGCATGCAGCGCACATCACAAGCGGGAAGCCCCTCACGTCCAGTTCCAGGGCCCGCTTAAGGGCCCTGAAAGCTCTGGGGTTTTAGATGCTCTCTGGTGCATTCTGAGCCTTGTTTTGGAGCTTTTTGCACCAAATGTATGACCAATATTTCAGAAATAATTTTGGTTGAATCAAGAATAATGAGTGGGAATGGGATGATTGAGGTCATTGTTGTATACATTTTTTGTAAAATTAAGAATTGTTGTCCTTGTTTTAATAATCAAGTTGTACTGTTGTAAAATGTTATGTAAAATGTTATAAAGGAGCATGCAAAAACTGAAAAAAAAATACTGTAAGTTTTTGCAGTAAAGAAAACCTTTTTTAGAAAATGTTTTGTGTGTTGATTTGATTGCCTGTTACTGTTAGACTGTGTTAGTGTGTGCAGTGCACCTTTAATTGTCCTCCTGTTCCAACAACTTCACATCACATCAACCTCAACCTGAAATAGTTCCGTTTTCCGAGAATGTAACTGTGCAAACCTACTCACCACTTTGTCCAAGTCATGGTCAAAGTCATTGTGAATGTGCATTAAGGCGAGTGCAGACAGCCTGTCATTGCTCTTGGAAGTCCTGGCATAGTGATGCAGGTGACGGACACTCGTGTACACTGCATATATTGCCATTTAGCCATAAATCATGTTTTCCAGTTCCATTTTCCAGGAATGTAACTGCGCAAACCAAGTCATGGCTTTGTCCAAGTTATGGGCAAAATCATAGTGAATGTGGATTATGACAATTGCAGACAGCCTGTCATTGCTCATGGAAGTCCTGGTCTTTCCTTCTTTGAGGATGTGAAAACGTGTTTGTCCTCGTTGGCTGGATCAAAGTAAGGTGCCGAGAGCGATCGCGCCCACTGCAAGCATGCCGCGTGATGCGAGCATCTCTCTGCCCCTCAGGCTCATGTCCAAGGGCCCCGGCTACCTCCGCAGTCAAATGGAGTGTGACAGGCGGCGTCGGCAGAGCGCTGTGTTGAGACTGGCTGCCGACAAGGCCAAGAACCTGAAGAGCCAGACGGCGAGGGGAGTGGAAAGTGGAGGCCAATGGTTTAGGCAGCTCTGCCCCCCCCCCAAGCAGCAGGGGCCGGCAACGGGAGCAGCAACGTCGGAAGGGGAGAATTAGCAGCTGGTACAGAGGCTGCAGCACCCCAGGGTTCACAAGTAACCACACGAGCAGCACTCCAGGGTTCACAAGCAACCACGAGCAGCACTCCAGGGAGAAACAGCTGCCTCGCCAGCAACACCCCAGGGTGCACAAATAACTACACCAACAGCACCCAAGGGTGCACAAGTAACTACACCAGCAGCACCCAAATGGTGCACAAGTAGCCACTCCAGCAGCGCCCTAAGAAGCACCAGTCACCATGCCAGCAGCATCCCAGGGTACACAAGTAGCCACGCCAGCAGCACCCAGAGAAGCAGCAGCAGGTCGCCCCTAGGAGCCGCTCAAGCAGGTTGGTGAAGACGGATTATGGCACTCGCACTCCAACCTCAGCTCCCTCTTCTATCGAGCCTGCTCGGGCTTGGACATTTTCTTCGAGCACTGCGAACTCGAGCCTGAGGTGATCGAGAACCTGGCCAGGGAGAAGTTTGCCGCCGATGTCGCCTTCGAAAGGTGTACAAGAGAGGGAGAGAGGGGAATGGGCAGAGGAGGTGGTGAGGAAGGAAAGTCAGCGCTCCTCGGACAGGGACGGCATCATCGCCCCGCAGCCTTGGCCGTCCCTGTCCACCGCCAAGTCCACTTGGGACTCCTCGCCACCTCCGCCAGCCAGCGAAGGTGCGGGGCAAGCGGTGCAGGTGCTTCAGACTGCAGATGGGGGCCTCCCCCTTCTTTCCTCGCTCCCTCCCTCCTCCCAGCCTCGGCGTGCGGGAGGGGTTGTCGTCGTTGGCGGAGTGGCAAGCAGCGGCCGCTGTGAGGGCTGGCACGGTGCATGAGGAGGTGGAGCCGCCGTCCCCACTGTTGCTGCTGTGCAGGGCCCGTCATTCACTCCGACCCTCCGTCACCAAAGATTATAGTTTATAATCTTTGTCCGTCACCCCGCACTACAGCCGCCGCCGCCACCGACCAGAAACGATTGGGGGTGGGGTGCAAGGGCCCGCGGCGTAGGCCCGGCGGGGGGTGGGAAACGCGAGGGTGGGGGGACCCGGCCTGAGCAGCGCCTGGTGTCGGGTCAGGGCCGCTGCCAGGACTGGGTTCAGATTCAGTCCTTCCCGCTTCTCGCCCGGTGACGCTCTCCCCGTGTCGGCAGCGGACGGGACCCGCTGGCGAGGCTCCGACGCCGCGGATAGAGCCGATGGACCGGGCGGGCAAACACCGCACCCCCTCCCCCGGAGAAACGGGAACTCATTTTTTTCCCCAAACCTTTCCGTTTTTTAATACCCCCGATATAAAACAAATAGATTCCCCCTCCCCGCAACACAATATTTCACGGTCCCACTCACCCAAACTAGGCCCGGAGCGTCGAGGCGATGCATTGAAAATGGGTGATCTGATCCTGACCACTGCGCACGCGCGGAGAGACGGCGCCATTTTGCATCGCTTCTGTGTCTTTGGTCACCAGCTTCCCCCCACTGTGCAGGCGCGCATGTTCGCAAATATTAAAAATATATATTTTCTGGGATTTTTTTTTCCTCTGAAAAAAAGGGGGATGCAGTCGCACCCAACGTACCCCCCCTTCGGACGGCCATGTTTGTTGCATTCTCCACTTTCCCCTCATGACCTCCACTTGAGCCATCCCAAATTGGAAAGAGGCCGAGACCAGCCATTCAGAGAAATAGGAAAACAGTTCTGAGATGCATTCTCTTCCAACAGGCTGGCACCATCCCCAATATAACAAATGGGGAAATACAAATGGAAAGCTTAATTTCACTAGTAATCCCTGCAAATGGATGTACTATATATAGAAACATAGAAAATAGGTGCAGGAGGCCATTCGGCCCTTCGAGCCAGCATCGCCATTCATTGTGATCATGGCTGATCGTCCCCAATCAATAACCCGTGCCTGCCTTCTTAAATGAACCAGCAAAACACACACATAGGAAGGGAAGCGTTATTGGGATAGATGTAACTGCTATTTCAAATTAATCATCTATTCAGATTCTGATCCCGAACTCCGGCGGTAGTAAAGCTCAGTTGTTGTAGCAGTAAAACAAAGCGCAATTAAAACGTTTTCAACATTTAAGGCAAATGTTCAGTCTGCTTTATATCCTTTTTGACGAAAATGAATAAGTCAGAAGGTATGAAACAATGTGCTTTGCTGTCCATGGATACTGCTTCATCTATAATGTTTTTTTATTGTAGATTTCTAGAATCAGCAGAATTATAACTGTGGGCACTGGAGCATGATAGTCAGCTGTCTTCTGGCATGACGTTTGCTGGTGCTTTCCTGAACCAGTTGAAACAGTTCAGGTAGGAGTGCTGCTCTATCTGCAGCTGGGCAGCTCGATTACATATCCTACAACTTACACCCAAATGAGGTACAGGATAGATGGAAAAAAGAATTTAGAGGGTGGAAAGAATGTTTATCGGTGTTGTCGATTAAATTTGAAACAGGGACCACTGCAGTTAAACTCATTCACAGTTATTTTTATTCCTGAAGCTCGTTGTTCAATCCATATACATATAAGCATGCGTCTTTTGTAAAATTATTCCACACACATGGTTTTACAAATACTACGAGTCCACTACTTCGTACTCACCATCACCATAATCCTTCTGGTGAAGAGGTATGTGGAAATGTCTGGGAAAGGTCCCTCCCTTTCCTGCCTTATCAGGGACATGATTTTCACGGTCTGATTCAAAAGGAAAGAATATGGAGACAGGAATAAGTTATGATTTTAAATATATTCTACCAATAAATCTACACTCTTCTAGAAAACTCAATGCTTATTTCCAATGCCAATAATTATGCCCCGAGCCTGTCCTGCTGGGAAAGAACATATCACATGATAGTGCCAGGATCGAGTAATCACAAGATAGAAAGCACTCGTCAGATGTAGCGGAAATCAACAAATCCCCTATTAAACCTTTCATGAAAGGGCTGAAGTTCTCTACTGTGCTAAACTGTTGTTAACTACGCTATTGGAAATAAAATAGTACACCCCTTACCCTCCCACATCAGTGCGACTTCCAATTCTCACAGTATTCACCATTATGACTTTATTAGATTGAACGCAAGCCAAGTTCGCAAAAATGAAATAGCTATTGTAATAGACTATCATGCTGATCAATCCACAGCTGTAACATTTTCAAGCGACAATGAAAAGTGTTCCCCATTCCTGGTAAGAAGTGCAGAAAACTGCAAGCTCAGGATATAAGTGGCAAACATACCCAAGTAGAGCTGTCTGTTGTCAGGGTAGCTCTGCGCTCTGGACATACGAGACTTCCGATATGATGGACTGTAAATTAAAAAGAAAAGAACTTCAGTAACACAGTGGGAGTGTCTGCATTGAAAGTCTGGTGCCGGGCATACCAATGAAATGTTCTGTCTCATGAAGACACAAGTGCAATAAGAGCGCCATTTTCGCCTCGGAATTGGTTCATTTAACCTTCCAATTAATTTGGAAAATTTCCAGACAGTATTGGTGGCATCTTTCTAAAGTCTTAAAGTAGCTGCAGTCCACATCTCAAAAGCATAAAGGAGGGCACGAATCACTGTTAGACCATGTGCTTTATCTGGGTTTGAAGTCTTGAACTATGGGCACCTTTTTCCGCTCAATTTACAGGCTGCACTGGCGCATTGAAGGTAATAATTAATTTCATCATCAATGTCTGCCTTAGCTGAGATGCCACTGCCATATCAAGAGAAGTGGTCCCTGTTTTCTAGGAACTCGCCATAATCAGACGGTTGCATTGTATAGAAAGGGGGATGGAGAGCCGTTTGTCTTCCAAGCAGGTCACTATTAGAGCCAGGATGTTTAGGCGCTAAAAAACTGAAATAGGCAAAAAGGTACAATAAAATTACAAAAAGGGCTCGAAAAAGGCATTTACTGACAAAAAAAAGGCATAAAAAGGCATGTATTTCCACCACCAAAATATGGTTAAAAATGATAATAATGGTATTCTGCATTAAATGACCAAAGTTCCCTGGTTGCACATAATTACGAGCATTTTAAATTATCTGGTGTTAAACTATGCCGTCTGTCAGACAGAATATGCTTCAGTTGTGAAAAACGTACTTCTACGTAAGCTGAGGTCACTGGTGCACACCCGAAACAAGCTACCGACTCCCTATTCATATCAATATCTTGTGCATTACAACTACCGTTGAGAACTTTACCTATGTTTTGTATTTCTTCAAGATCTTTGTTAGCTAAAGTCACTCGCTCACATTTTCCTTGTATATCTTTACCTACATCGCAAGGAGTTTTACGGATATCGTCGTCTTCTTCTGCAAATGAAACATAAACCAAAGGAATAGTTAGATCTCAAGCAGGGTGTTGAGCAGCCAGGTTGTTGTCCTGCGTTAATGTCTGCCAGGCACTGAGCTCCATTTGGTGGGTGGTAGAGTCGGCACCCAGAGATGACATGGTTGGCTGTCTGTTGACGTGCTCTGCATTCACAGGCTGGGTCTGGTGGAGTCCCCATCTCTACGTGCTGGCATTGAAACGCCCAATTCCATTACGAAGTCTGTTGAGCTTCAACCATGCTCCTCTGGGGAGGTCAGACCCTGGACAGCTTTTATCTGGTGAAGAGATGAGCTGTGTAATGGAGATGAGGTTGCCTTCCACTCCTGTGACCACTTGGTGGCTATCCAGTGTGCTTTTGTCTCAGTTGGCTGGATGGATGCTAGGAGTTGTTTTCCATGTGGAGTAAAGGGATGATGGGACTTCAGTCGGGGTGGCCTCTGCTCTCTACTGATAGCCTGATGGAGGAGGTGATCTGGGTCCATGGCACGACGAGATAGTGTCAGAGTTGCTGCTTGCCTTCGGATCCCTGCAGACGCAATGCCTGCAAATAAAGGGAGCTGCTCGACTGGAGAAGGTTGAAGGCACCCAGTGATGGTTCGTAAGGTGCTGTTCAGGCTCGTGTCTACTTCTACTCCATACGGGTGTTCAGTACTCAGCTGGGGCATACACAGGAGCCAAGACAGAGGTGCGAAGGGTTGATGGACTGGCTCCCCAACTTGTTCCTGCCAGGCGTCGGATGAGGCCGCTACGTGCCATTATCTTGTCGCAGAGACAGGTGTTGACGAAGTGCAAGCAACCTGTCCAGCTTTACGCCGAGGTAAGTGGGTGTTTGTTGGAAGTCCAAGCGCCTGTTAACAAAGACAGCTGAAATATCGTCAGTTACTTTGTTGAAAACCTTATTCAATAATGTTTTGCCACGTTTCTTAAGGGAAGTGATAGCTTGTGGGAAGTTTGCAAAATTGGAAGCAATAAACACAAGATCTCGGTGGAGGGACTTTTTCAGCATGATTTCACCGACGATCCTGACTGCAGCAGATTCTTCTTCTTCAAAACAGTTGACGATTTATTTTATCTTTTCAAAATTTGCAGCATAGTAGAGTACAGCAGAGAGCCATGTACCCCACCTAGTCAAAACGAGCTGAGGAGGTTGCGGAATCTCGGGTGCCATTTCCTTGAACAACTGCACACGTGACGGTGATTTCAGGAAGATTTTCTTGACATTGGAAACTAGGCGAACGACATTCGGAAATAAGCTACGTATGTACTTGACAATTCTATGAAGTCCTTGAGCTAAGCATGTCAAATGCAACATTTTAGGAAATAAAACTTTAAGAGCACAAGCAGCTTTTTTCATGTACAAAGCTGCATCAGTCAAACAGAAGACCATTCTCGTGTTTTATACCATCTGGTCAAAGTACAGCAAGTGAAGATGTAAACAACTGAGCAATAGTTGAACTGTTTGACTTCTCCAATACTTTCGATGTCAACAAATACGCCTTTGATGGTTGACCTGCCTCCAGTGACTACATTGGCAACATATCTGCCAACAGCATTGGTTGTCTCGTCTATTGAGATCTATATTTTGTTGCGTGCAACTTCATCTCTAATTTTCTGCACAACAATGTTGAAGTTGCTGTCCACATAATTTTTCCGTAACGATGACTCGCTTGGGTATATGTTCCTCTGTGTATTTCTCTAAAAAAAACCGGAGAGATTTGTTTTCCAATTCCACAGAGGAATTCCAGCATCAATGAATGCTTTGCACAGATCACTCAAAAACTCAGATTTGCGACTGGAGCCGGCAGTAAATGTAGTGAGGATACAAGCTTGGGTATTTCGCTTGTTTAGTCCCAGCGGTATCAACATTGACTTCTCCAATTTTAGATATCCATAATGTTCTCCCTTCTTCACCTCACCCGTTCCAGCTCTCCTTCTATTCCTACTGTCTCCGCCTCTTCCTTTCTTTTTCCCACACACCCCCCCACATCAGTCTGAAGAAGGGTCACGACCGAAAACATTGCCTATTCCTTCGCTCCATAGATGCTGCCTCACCCAATGAGTTTCTCCAGCATTTTTCGTCTACCTACGATTTTTCCAGTATCTGCAGTTCTTTCTTAAATAGATCTTGGAGAAGGCTGAACCAGTGGGCAGCGGCACAAACGAAAGAACGACCAACGGTTTTGCCCCGGTGGTAGAAATTTGCTTGTAAGTTATACTATGTTAACCTGTTAATAATAACATTAATATTAACGTGTTAACATAGAAAACGTCATTGCAATGACGGTACAATTAAGAGAAAATAGCACAACCTTTAGCAAAACGGCAAAAAAAGCTGATTTAGGCACTCGATCATGAAAAGGGCATTATCTTGGTGAAATCATCAAAAAAAAGCATGAAAAGGCACGTGGCATTTATGGCAAAATCCTGGCTCTAGTCATTATACACTCAGTGAATTAATTGCAAATGCCCGGAGCTCAGCGTTTGAGTTAGTGCAAATATGGATTGGATGGTACACAAAAATGCTGGAGAAACTCAGGGGGTGCAGCAGCATCTATGGAGCGAAGGAAATAGGCAACGTTTCGGGCCAAAACCGTTGGATGGCTCTGGATGGATAGAATTCATACTCCAATTCACACTTGTGGTTTAGGATGTCCTTGGCAATGACTTTCCGAGGCAGTGAGCAGGGTGACCCCTATGTAGTGCAACTACACCATAGCTTCCACCTTATCTACAAGATATTGGACTATAATTTCCTCACAGCTGATGCGATTTAACAAATACCACTGGTGAAATGATTATTATTTCTGCTAAACCAAGAAATATCTGAAGGCAAGATATGAACACAAGACTAAAAAGTAATTTTTGCGTTTGCAACCCCATGTGCCTCAAGGAAGGCTATTTATCTGCAAAACATTGGCTCAGAAATAGTAACACGCCTTGGAAGAGATTTGGCCGACCCATATGTTTTTGTCACTGACAGAACATGCTGGAATAAGTTATTTCTTAAACAATACATGCGATTGCAGTCTTTCAAGCAATGGCCAAAAGTTTATTATGCTGTTGTTGAAGAACGTGAGGCACTAGTTTGGACAATGGGCAACAGTCGTAGACAAACTCTCATAATTGGGATTCCCCTGTCTGACTGATGCGATAATTAGAAGAAGCAGTTTCAACTTTTATAACAGCATTTCACAACCAGGGTTCCCCGGAACGCTAGGGTTTCTGCGAGAGGTCGCTAGGGGTTTTGAGATAAATAGTGATAAATAGGCTAATCATATGTAAATGAATTTGAGCCATTTGTGTGTTTAATTTCATATTCGTAATTTTATTATACAGGTAAGGCATATTTAGCAACGTCTATAAGGCGCCAGTGTGAAATGGCCTTTAGTGGTCAGTGGACAGGAGCTGTACGTGACGGATTTGTGTATCATCAAGTGAGTCACTCGAGTAGACAATCGGTGCAGGAGGAGGCCATTCGGCCCATCGAGCCAGCACCGCCAATCAATGTGAGCATGGCTGATCATCCACAATCAGTACCACGTTCCTGCCTTCTCCCCATATCCTCTCTCCGCTATCTTTAAGAGCCCAATCAAGCTCTCTTGAAAAGAGAGTACAGACGCAAGCATGGTCTCCATCAGTCCTGTCTGTGCTTCCTGGCGTGCAGGTACAGTCCCTCATTCACCCACGTTAGTTAGTAATTTTTACCCATCATTTAGGGATGTTATATGGATTAAAAACATTTAAGAATTAAATGTTTATTTTTGTTAGTTTATCAAAAGTTTATTTATGTATGTTTTTGTTAATTTATGAAAAGTTTGTGTGTTGTTTTCTCTATCCCTTTCTCTCTCTCCTCCAAGGTTAGTTCTGTTTGCCATTATTTGCTTCTGTTTTGAACATGCAGTTTGATTTCAGTTTTTTTTTTGCATTGTCAATAAACTTAAGAAAAACATAAGTTATTTTTTACTTAAACCAGTTATCAGAAAAATATATTATGTTTGCCTTATGAATTTTAAGTTTATAAAAGAGAAAGAGATTAATAAAGATATATAATAATTTTTATGTAGGGGTTTCCTGAGACATTAACATTATTTCAAGGGTTCTGCAAGAGTAAAAAGGTTGAGAAACGCTGTTTTAAAAGGTGAAATGTTTGGCATTTGACAACAAAATAAAATATTTTGCATTTGACAACATTTAGATGCATTATCACCTTTGAACTGCTCATAGAAAAGATCCCTGGAACATGATCATAAGAGAAAGCAGTAGAATAAGGCCACTTGGCCCATCAAGTCTACTCCACCATTCAATCATGGCTGATCTACCTCTTCCCTCCTAACCCCATTCTCTTGCCCTCCCCACAACCTCGGACACCCACACTAATCAAGAATCTATCTATCGCTGCCGTAAATATATCCACTGACTTTGCCTTTACAGCCTTCTGTGGCAAGGAATTCCACAGATTCACCACCCTCTGTTTTGTATGCTTCAATGAGATCCCCCCTCTATCTTCTAAACTCCAGTGAATATAGGCCCAGTGCCGTCAAACGCTCATTATACGTTAACCTACTCATTCCTGAGATCATTCCTGCACAAAGGGATCTTCTTAATTTTTCTGCTTCTATTTTCTTTGGTGAATTCCTTCAGCAAATCTTGGTGGATTAGTTTCACATTACTAATCACGCCTTAGCCAACGCTGGCTTTGGTAGTAATGAATCCATGTAGTTACTGCCACCATATCGGCAAAAAAAAAAAATTCAAGATGCCAATAGAACAACTGAGAGGGACAGCTTGTTGCCTGCACTTACCTATCTGCACGCCTATCCAGCGACTGGCAGCTGCTCGATATGGAGTTTTCAGCACTGCTCTGTGGCTCATATATCTGGAAGAAAAAACACAATGAACTGAAAACTACAATGGGCCATGGTAAAAGTAATCATTTTAATAATTTGTTTCTGAAAGACGTGATAGACTGTGGTAACGGGGTGGGCACTAATACACCTGAGGGATATACAACAAGCTGGCGAGCAGGGAGAGAGGGCACTGTGGGAGTGGATTTGAGGGAGGGAAAATAGGACTTTGGGAATATATGCCAGAGACAGTTATCATCTTCCTCTCCTGCAACCAAAATTTGGGAACCTGTACCAGGGGGCGGTGTTTGGAAGCGAGGGAAGAGGAGTAGGTAAACCTAAGAGGCAGATCGGAGGGACAAACATTAGGCAGCTCATAATTAAAGTTGATTTTTCGCACAGGGACCTTGTTTAGCAACAATGCTTTACATTTGTCAAGCTTTACAATGCTGTTACATTTGTCAAGGAAGCTAACGGCATGTTGGCCTTCATTACGAGAGGATTTGAATTTAAGAGAAAGGAGATCCAACTGCAGTTGTATAGGGCCCTGGTGACACCGTGCCTGGAGTATTGTGTGCAATTTTGGTCTCCTAATTTGAGGAAGGACATTATGCTATTGAGGGAGTGCAGCGTAGATTCACCAAGTTAATTCCTGGGATGGCGGGACTGACATATGATGAAAGAATAGAACTTGTATTCAGTGGAATTTAATAGGATGAGAGGGAATTTTATAGAAACATAAAATTCTTAAAGGATTGGACAGGCTAGATGCAGGAAAAATGTTCCCGGTGTTGGGGGGGGGGGGTGCAGAACCAGGGGTCACAGTTTAAGAATAAGGGGTAGGCCATTTAGGACTGAGATGAGGAAAGCTTCTTCACCCAGAGAGTTGTGAATCTGTGGAATTATCTGCAACAGGCCAATTCACTGGATGTTTTCAAGAGAGAGTTAAGCTCTTAGATCTAAAGGAATCAAGGGATATGGGGGAAAAGCAGGAAAGGGTACTGATTTTAGACGATCAACCATGATCATACTGAATGGAGGTGCTGGCTCGAAGGGCCGAATGGCCTACTACTGCACCTATTTTTCTATGTTTCTATGTATTTGAGAGCTGTTAAACCACTAAGCTATGCTTATAATCCTTTGGATATTTGCTTGTGGCTCAAAAAAAGGTTGAAATGTCACAACAGGCAATCACAATATCAAAGCTACAACAAAAAAAACTTCATCCATATTATAATTAAAAATTGTTAATTAAAACATGAGTTTGCAGGCTAATCCCTCTCCCTTTTTCCAGCACATGAATGACAATTTCAAGCTTCCAGACATCTGGTGGCATTGCCTTATCCAAGAAGGTTTTAAAGATTTTAACCAAAGCTTCTCCAGGCTCCACTTTTACCACGTGGAGTCTAAGATACATTCCAAAAAATTCCACATTCTTCCTCTACTTTTAGTGTTGATAACCAATATTGTGAGAATGTTACCTTCTCCTATTTTAAATGGAAGACTGCTGCAAAATACCCACCTACTGTCGCAGGCTTATCGTTGCTTCTATAACAAGAATCACTTTTTGGCTTTAGCTCAACTCTTTCAATACTTTTATATTACTTATATGTGCATGAAATACCTTGGATTCCCACCAATAAATCGAGGCTCACACACCTTCACTGGCCTTTTTATTTCCTTTACAGTTCACTATACTTTCTCTTCATTTGTGTTTTACTTTCACTGATTAATTTCAATTTCAATCAACTTAACCAGGAAGCTCTAGTTTTGAATGCTCTTCCTTCCCCCCCCCCTATGGGAATACAATTAATGCATTCAAAATATCTGCTCTTTGAAGGCCTTCAGTTTACAGGCAACCTTTGGATTCAACATCTTTGAATGGAATCACAACTCCTGAAATGTATTATTTAACCCATCTTACATTAACAGAGTGAGAACGATGAATATTTCCCTTAACTATATGTAAATTCTTGCACATACTGAGGATTCACCATGTGGAACATAGCTGACTGTATTTGTACAAAATTTAGAAGCATTTCCATCGTCTGGATTGAGCACCATTATAATTTAGTTAAGTTCACCCAAAAAATAATTTGCTGCACCATCTTTTCTTGCACTCTTGATAACTCCAACTGCACCTCACATTTTTAGTTTACAAATCATTAAACTACTATCCATTACAAAAAGCTCTTGTTGTTATAGCAACTTTGGTAATATGGTTAAAGTCGTGCTCAAGAGAATGAACTGTTTGAGTTGCAAGAGAGAAAGACAAAGGGAAAGCTCCGGGTTTGCTGATGCACCATTAATGATGTGCATAAACTGTATGTCTACTGCAAGTTATCCCAGGACGGCTGAAAGGGCAAAATATGTTCCTAGTGTGGTGCTCAGCAACCTCCCCATTATCAATGGCAACAAAATAAAACTCACGGGCTATTTCTGGGATTTTGCTGTGTGCAGATTGGCTAAGTAAAAGTGAAGAATTACTTTAATATTTTTTTTTGTGTCAAGCACTTTCACATATTCATAAGATAAGCTCAGTCTTTTGCTTTCTATGAAGTGTCATCCATGAAGACACAAGATAACATCACAATATTGGTTAGAATTAATATCACAAAGCAGAAGGGCTTCCACCTTTTCCCATACCACCTTCATGACTAATCTTCTGGGCCCACCCCAGTCAAGGCACTGCCCGACAAGCTGTGTTGCATATTAAATGTTAACTCATGGTTCAGACTTCTTTGGCCAACATTTAATGTTCAACCAATATCACTGAAAAATATATTCTAGTCTCAATGTCACTGCTGTTGGTGGATCTCGACTGTGCTTAAACTATTTGCTGAATTTCCTATGTTGTTAAGGTAACTGGACTTCAAAGATTGCTAAAATAATTCTGTGACTCTGATGTGGTTTGGGGCACCCTAAAGTCATGAGAAGTCCTGTGCTAATGCAAGTTCAGATTTCTTTTAAAATGGCAAATTACATGAGTTTTTCCTTTAGGCACAGACAGAGTAAATAAATTATGCAGAAAGAATGAAGTATATATACTCTCAGTGAGGTAAAGAGCAGATGGCGAGTCAGTGAGGTAAAGAGCAGATGGCGTGTGGTTCTGGCAGAGTCCCACCATCTGCAGCACAAGCAGAGGCCCGCAAGCAGATAGCTTGTATGTCTGCATTCTGTGCAGAAGACTGTCACAGGAAGTGAAAGCTGTGGAAGGCTACTTGGATAAGAAAGTACAACAGCAAAACATCAGAACTGTGGAACTGTAGGTGCTTTCACATCAGAGAGATAAACTGCAGCCTTTCCAGTAAACCCGTGGGCACAGAGGGGTATTTAGATAACAGGCAGCCAGTTTATGGTGGCAAGGAGACAAACGATAGAGTCATGAGTGGGAACAAGTCTACATGTTCAGAGCCAACGTGAGCTGCAATACTATTCACAGCAACTGCACAAGCAGGCACTGCACAAGGATACACAGGAAGAGCTGAATATGGTAGAATAAGTGACTTGCCATTGTCATTGATTCAATAATTATGAAGACACAGCCATTTATAGATGTTTGTTGTGTTGCACACTTTGAGAGGCGACTTTAAACAGGTGTATTAAACTATATGGGGAATAGATAGGGTAATGCACAGTGTCATTTTTTTCCAGGGTAAATAATCAGAATCTTGCGGAGAAGGGGTAATCATGAATTAGAAGGCATAGATTTAAGAGGTGAGAGGGTAAGTAATAGGAACTTAAGGGACGTTTTCCCACACAGAGTGCAGTGGGTATATGGAACAAGCTGGCAGAGAAAGTTATTGAGGCAGCTACAATTACAACATTTAAAATACATTTTGGCTTGTACATGGATAAGAAAGTTTTAGAGGCATATTTGCCCAACAGCACAAGCTTGGATGGGTCATATAGGTTGGTATGAACAAATTGGGCTGAAGGGCCTGTTTCCAACTTTATGGCTGACTTCCAGAGTCTATATAAAACCTATTGTCTCATAACAAGCATCCATTTAGAAATTACTCAGCTACATGTGGAATTCTCAAATTGTTCACATTCAGCTACAGTTTTTTTTCGATATCTCCCCTTCTCAACTATACCATTTTGTTTCCACTTTTAAGACTGTAGCCGATACTAATTTGATGCCAAGAGATCTTGCAGATTGAGCCAGAAATCAGAGGCCCACCTGGGATGATTCACTCACAATGAAAACAAGTTAGTCACACTCCCAGCTCCTATTTGGGAAGCAGCAGAAGCTGCACTTTAACCTCACGGGTCTTGGAGGACACTTCCTTCCTGCCTTGTAAAGGGCAAATAGTGCTGCTAATCTCTGTAAAGTCATTCCTCAATTTACGAAAGAGAGGGGTTCCTGGAAAACCATTCAGAATTATAAAAAAAATGTAAAATATTGGGTATTTCAATACAGCGCATTCTAATAGATTGTGCTTGTGAAAATGTCACACTATTTTTATAGCAAAAATACCGTTGCTGCAAAAGAGCAAATGAAACATTTGTAAATTGAACAATTACTGGATAAAGCGGCTGCAACCAGGATATTGTAAAACTGTCTTTAACTGGCCAATGAAAATGCATGAAGTACTAACATCATGGTGTCTGCTTGCTGTACATGTAAATGTTGACATTAATTTGCACCACATAAGTGACTACAAAGCAATTACTGGGACAGTCCGGATGGCAATAACTGAGCAAAAATAAAAATCAAGACAATGGTTAATCATTATTGTCTTTTAGAAAATTAGTTAATTTTCAGTTGCATGGGACTGCACATCAGGACCTCATTTCAGCAATCATGTTGATGAATTAGGTTTTCATTTGGCAGAGTGTTTTAAGTGATTTGCAGAATCATAAACTGTATCAAAGGATTGAAGTTTAGGCAAAGATAATAAGGACTTTACAAGGTTGATGAGGCTGGCTGAGTGATCTACCACACAAGGAGAAATCATTAGGAAGGAGCTCATTTGCAATATTTCTGACAAAACTCTGAGATGTCAGATCTTGTCAATAAAGAACTGTCGACATTGCTCAGATGCTTTTGACGCATCACATGGGAGTCAGATTTCCAACGTTCCAACTATTGTTTAGGTTTTCTTAACATTGGCAATTCCTTCCCTGCATGATGCTTTTAGCTATCTGGTTGATTCATGCTATAAATTTCTTGCCCGTCCACCCTTTTGGGAATAGCACTGGAAGCGAAATTAAGCATCAATACAAGATAGAATTTTTAATAAATCGAATGCAAGCCCAAAACGTGGCTGGTCAAGTGGTGAATAGAGAGGATGTATCCGGTCAGAGCTCCTGTAGAGCGAGGTTGATCTGCACAAGCGGGTTTTGATGCATGAAATTCTAATGCCATTCCAACTGCAGACACACTTCAATTTTGTGACCTTAACAGGGGAGCTTAAGTCAGAATACAAGGAGCTGAAGAGCGAGACCCTGTCTGCTATAAATACACTGAAATACATTAATGACTGTCATATACATTGATGGTGTGGATATGAATATAGGAGGTAGAGGCAGTTCTAATGTAATGTGTATTTCCATAATGCAAATTGGCTCTAACGCGACTGATGAATTAGGAACACTGTGTTACAGAGTTAAATTAATTATGAAATTATTATTTCCATCAGGAAAATACAGAACAACTTAAAAACTACTTTGGAATTAACAAGCAGAATAAAAACAACTGTATCGGGGTAAACAAAAAGGGATTCATATTTTACAATGCATGAACAGGTTGGCCATATATTTAAATGATTGGGAATCACTGATGTAATCAGGCACGTGCCGTCAGGGTAGGCACGGTAGGCACTGCCTACCCGGACTAAAATTATGAAATGGTAATTATTAAATATAAATAGTAATGGCATGGGAGAATTATGCCTATCTAAGAGATTGATCTCTTAGGTAGGCATAATTCTCCGTGCCTTTCAACCGCAGCACTTGCAACACTCGAAGGTCTGTGCAGGCCACGTGCCTTCAGCGCTGCCTCAAGCCATCAATGACAAGCGGGGCTGAAGGCAGCAGAAATTCTGCCTTTGCATTACTGCGCATGCGCAGCAGCCTACTGCGCATGCTCAGCGCGTGTTTCTTGGCGGGATTTTCAAATATGGTGAAATAAAGTGCTCTCCGTCTGAAAATCTCTCTCCTGCCGCTCGCCGGCTTTGCTCATGTCAGCCACTTCCCGCAAATCCTTAAATTCAGACAGCACGATCAAGGGACCAATTGAGGTTATTCGGCTGTGGGAATTTAAGGATTTGCGGAAAGCGGCTGACATGAGCGAAGCCGGCGAGCGGCAGGTGAGAGGTGTTCAGACGGGGAGCACTGCCAGAGGTAAGTGGGCCGGCAGAAGGCACTGAAGTGGCAGCCGGTTCTGCTGTCACGTCCCGGCGGCCGCTCGCAGTCACCCGAGCTGCTTCCTTCCCCGGAAGTGGCGGCCAGTTCTGCTGTCTGTGCCCGGAGCGCTGCAGCAGCGGTCAATGAGTCTGACATGATCTCTGACCGCCTCCTTCTCAACACTCCTGCTCTCCCCGCATCTTTAACCTCTAGCACAGACTCTCCACACGCTGTGAAAGGAACTCTCCCTCCAATTGGTCCCTTGAATTAGTATTGTCATTCAATAAGATGACAAATGATTCAACGTCCCAGTGTGCTCCCGTTTTTCTCACCATCTCCCCCACCTGCCTTCATCCTCCGTCCCCCACCCATTCAGTAATTTAAAAATGAAGGAGATTTAGAAGCCTTGGGAAAATTGAATTGTTACTTATTTTTATTTTTTACGGAGAGAACAATCTGCGCATGCGCGGTTTAAGATTTTTTTTAAAGCCGACTGACTGCCTACCTTGAATGATTGCTCACGGCACGTGCCTGGATGTAATGAATATCCTCAAAGGGGTAAAATAATTGTAAGAAATCATGACTTTTGTTTCTTGTATTTCAGTGCACATTATTGGCCAAAATCTTTACTCACACACTGTTCCATGTTCTCAGGGATGAACTCCCCCTCGCTGTGAATGCTGGTGTAGGACCCTTGGCGAGCTATCCGCTGTTGCCGTTCTGGAACATACCCTGGGGGCGGAGAGCTTCGACCAGTGTTCTGAGAACCTGCAGTAGAGAAACAACTGATCAGTCTGAAGAAGGGTCTTGACTCCAGAGATGCTGCCTGTCGCACTGAGTTACTCCAGCATTTTATGTCTACCTTCGATTTAAACCAGCATCTGCAGTTCTTTCCTACACATAGAGAAACACCCAACCGAGTAAAACAAGTCAGCATGCAGCGTATTTATTAACTGGCCAGATTGCAGCATTGTTGTTCAGAAGGACTTGGGTGTTGATGTGCAGGTACAGCAGGTGTATAATAGCGGAAGTGTATTCAAAGAATAATAGAGGGATTGCAATCAAAATTGACCAAGAGGTTTGACTTGGAATATGAAGGCATGCCACAGCCCCTCACTCCAGAGTCTAGAATCATGATGAGGATAAAGAAAGGGTTTAATGCAGTCAAGTGGTTGAGTGAGAGCTATTGATATCTCAATCTAATAACTAGACACATAATTCAGCAAGGTGGCATACAATCATAGAAACATACAAATTAGGTGCAGTAGGCCATTCGGCTCTTCAAGCCTGCACCGCCATTCAATACGATCATGGCTGATCATCCAACTCAGTATCCTGTACCTGCCTTCTCTCCCTACCCTCTGATCCCCTTAGCCACAAGGGCCACATCTAACTCCCTCTTAAGTATAGCCAATGAACTGGCCTCAACTACCCTCTGTGGCAGAGAGTTCCAGGGACTCACCACTCTCTGTGTGAAAAAAGTCTTTCTCATCTCGGTCTTAAAGGATTTCCCCCTTATCCTTAAGCTGTGACCCCTTGTCCTGGACTTCCCCAACATCGGGAATAATCTTCCTGCATCTAACCTGTCCAACCCCTTAAGAATTTTGTAAGTTTCTATAAGATCCCCTCTCAATCTCCTAAATTCTAGAGAGTATAAACCAAGTCTATCCAGTCTTTCTTCATAAGACAGTCCTGACATCCCAGGAATCAGTCTGGTGAACCTTTTCTGCACTCCCTCTATGGCAATAATGTCCTTCCTCGGATTTGGAGACCAAAACTGTACGCAATACTCCAGGTATGATCTCACCAAGACCCTGTACAACTGAAATAGAACCTCCCTGCTCCTATACTCAAATCCTTTTGCTATGAAAGCTAACATACCATTCGCTTTTTTCACTGGCTGCTGCACCTGCATGCCTACTTTCAATGACTGGTGTACCATCACACCCAGGTCTCGTTGCATCTCCCCTTTTCCTAATTTAAATAATAATATTTAAATAATAGTCTGCTTTCCTGTTTTTGCCACCAAAGTGGATAACCTCACATTTATCCACATTATACTGCATCTGCCAAACATTTGCCCACTCACCCAGCCTATCCAAGTCACCTTGCAGTCTCCTAGCATCCTCCTTACAGCTAACACCGCCCCCAGCTTAGTGTCATCCGCAAACTTCGAGATATTGCCTTCAATTCCCTCATCCAGATCATTAATATACATTGTAAATAGCTGGGGTCCCAGCACTGAGTCCTGCGGTACCCCACTAGTCACAGCCTGCCATTGTGAAAAGGACCCGTTTACTCCTAGTCTTTGCTTCCTGTTTGCCAGCCAGTTCTCTATCCACATCAATACTGAACCCCTAATGCCGTATGCTTTAAGTTTGTATACTTATCTCTTACGTGGGACCTTGTCGAAAGCCGTCTGGAAGTCCAGATATACCACATCCACTGGTTCTCCCCTATCCACGCTACTAGTTACATTCTCGAAAAATTCCACAAGATTCGTCAGACATGATTTACCTTTCGTAAATCCATGCTGACTTTTTTCAATGATTTCACCACTTTCCAAATGCGCTGCTATCCCATCTTTAATAACTGACTCTAGCAGTTTCCCCACTACCGATGTTAGACTAACTGGTCTGTAATTCCCCGTTTTCTCTCTCCCTCCCTTCTTAAAAAGAGGGGTTACGTTTGCTACCCGCCAATCCTCAGGAACTACTCCAGATTCTAAAGAGTTTTGAAAGAGTATCACTAATGCATCCACTATTTCCTGAGCTACTTCCTTAAGTACTCTGGGATGCAGCCTATCTGGCCCTGGGGATTTATCGGCCTTTAATCTATTCAATTTACCCAACGCCACTTCCCGACTAACCTGGATTTCACTCAATTCCTCCTTTGACCTGCGGTCCCCTGCTATTTCCGGCAGATTATTTATGTCTTCCTTAGTGAAGACGGAACCAAAGTAGTTATTCAATTGGTCCGCCATATCCTTGTTACCCATGATCAACTCACCTGTTTGACTGCAAGGGACCTACATTTGTTTTAACTAATCAAATTTAATCAATTAACTTAATCAATCTAAAATGATCATGAGAGATCTTGTATAATCGGGTTCCGACCCCAAACGTCACCTATTCTTTTTCTCCAAATATGCTGCTTGACCTGCTGAGTTACTCCAGCATTTTATATCTATCTTCTTGTATAATTTTGTTGTTGTGCTAATGTGGTTTTGTATCTGTCCCCCCAGTTTTGTGCCAAGCCTAATAAAATAGGCTCAGTTTGCATCTGTTTAAGTAACTGTGCTGGATCGGTCCAATAAAGGGTCGAGTTTGATGCATCTCTCTGGTTCGTCAATGTATCCAGGAAGTTATCTGAGGAATTTCAATATTTTATACCCTACTCACTTGAGAAAATGCAAAATATTGCAAGATCCTTTTTCTGGGCTGGTGTTTTGCAAGCCTCTCAATGAATAATGCAAATTAGCATCTAAACGTGCCAATTGTGTGATTTCACAGTGGAAGCTATAAGCAATTTTTAAACTGCTTATTGTATGATTTTGCTTTCCAATTTTCTCTTTGCCTCGACTGCAGAGAAAAAAAAGAGCCAATATTACAGATGGATGACATACTGACTGAGAAATGAAATTATCTGAAAGTTGTAGAATTTATTATCAGAAGGCTGAAATGTGCCCAGACAAATGAGGTGCTACAAGCTTGTGTTGGGTGTCACCGCGAGAGCATGAGGCCACAGCACGATAGATCAGAGTGGGATGAGAAATTAAAGTGGCAGGGAATGGGAAGGTCAAGGTCACCCCTGTGGACTGAATGCCGGTGTCCCACAAAGTAATCACTCAATCTGGACTTGGTTTCCCTCAATATAGAGGAGACTACATTGTGAATTCAGAATGCAGTAAACGAGATTGGAAGTACAAGTAAATCACTGCCTCACAGATAATTCTGTTTGGGTCCCTGAATCATGGGAAGGGAAGAGGTGAAGCGATAAATGCAGTTACAAGGGGTAGTGTAGGTATGTTATAATACTTACCTTTAGCAGCGCTGCTGTTCTGTCACTGCCCGTGTGCGCGACTCTGGCGCCTTTGGGGGGGGGGGGGGGGGGGCGGGTTTAAAATGTGGTATTTCGGAAACCTATTCAATTCGATCTTGAACAGGCTATTTAGTTGATGAAGAAAAATCCCTTCGTCTGCCGTTCTCTGAAGTGATTTTTAAACTGCGCTTGCTAATTTAATTGCTGCAGTAAATATAAAATCATCTTGTAAAATCGTGAACGCCGACAACGGGATGGACCTCGCGTAGGGGACAAGGCAAGGTACAGTTGATTTTTTCATTAAAAAATGCTTCTTAGTATACCTTTAATCAAAATTTCACGTTGCGAGAAGGTGATTTATTCCCCTATACGAACCGGCAGTATTTTTCCCGCCGATATGGGTTTTGAATTCACCGCAACCGCAACGTTCTAATCGATCGCGTTCCAGAAATTCCCACTCGCAAGATGATTTAAATGGCCATTAAGTTACAGGAATTAAACATTACATTCCTTCCATTTGGCCTATAAATGAATGACAATGAGATTTAAAAATCATGTTATATTGTGAATGCTTGTGTGAATGTTATTTGGACAATTTGGCTATTTAAAAATGTTCATCTTTTCTTAAGAAATTGATAATGTTTAGATCTAGTAATTGAATTTTGTAATTAGCTACAATTGGGTAACTAACTAATGATATGCTTTAATTTCCGGTCATCCAAGTAAGATTGTTTCATATTTGTTTCAGGATACTTCAATCTGTAATAACTGAAAAAAAATGTCTGTTATCTTAATTTTTAAGAAAGTTATGCACTTTTGACTGTCCTCGATCACAGCTTTTGTGTTAAGTCAATGGAAAAGCAATAGAGAACAAGATGCTAATTTCAGAGTATGAAAATGGCTATAACCTTTTTTAATACTGAAGATATGAAAGTGAATTAGGTGTCAAATTAAACTTCTTTTTATGCTTTATCTGATGGGATAAATTGCAGACTTGATTTTTTAAATCTCAAAATTATGTAACATTGCTAGGTAGTAGCAATGATTTGTTAACAATGAAGTCAGTTAAGAATTAACCACAACATTTACCCTGGAATCACAAGGGCCAGAATGAGTAGCCTGGAATATTTGACAAATGAGATTTATAGAGTTGTCTTTTTCTTCACTGCAGTCGTCATACACCAAATGCTTGGTGTGAACTTTGAAATCAAAGTTTTCTTTTCTGTGATTTGGAAAAGTGGCCATTAAATAGTTTCACAATTTCATCTCCTAGCTGGAGAGTTAAGACTAATGAAACAGCACTCCATGAGGTTACTGGCAGAGCAGGAATACAAAATATTTATTTCAATGTTCTCATTCTCTTCCAAATTAAACAAACCAACAAGATAATGTAACATTTGGCTCAAATGCATTACTACGTCCCCACAACTTTCACTTTTTCCAACACATCTCAAACACTCCTTCACACAATACTAAAAGCAGTCCTTATCTGATTGGCCAGCCTCCAAATATTATTGTGGAAACAACATCTCGCTAACAGGAAGGGGAAGTCTCGCAAAGCCATGTATATCAAAGGAAGTGGATGGAAAAACAAGAGCATTGAGCTCTGGACCATTTTCATCCTGCCCGATCTTTATCTCTCCCACAAATACAAATGCAGCTAAACTCATATCATGATCACAGATAAACACACAGCTGAGTAATACGCTACTGCTGCATCACAGGCCTTCAGAGATCTCTTCCATCCTCATTGTAAAACAAGCATAACATTCATAACCTGACACTTAGTGGGAATTAAAACAAATTAGCAGCAAGGATTAATCTAGCAAAAGCACCACAGACACTATTAGGAAAATGCTTAAATATTTAGCTATTGAAGTCTAGAGATAACAAAACACTATCAAAAAGGTGATGCTGTAGTATTTACTGGTTTAATATACTTTGCACATTCCTCTTTTAAATCTGGCAAGGTGCATTGCAAGATCCCTCAAGGTGAGAATGTGCATGCATCATATACCACACTACCCATTGTCTATCACTGTACCAAGAGCAGCCATACCATCTGACAGAAAATAAAATCAAACTTATACTAGCTTGATTGACTGATTCCAGCCCAGAATTGAAATGAAAGTGGGGATCCATTTTGCAAAAAGGAAAGAACTCCTGGTTTGCCAGTGGGACCACTGCAGAGCAGTTGGGGATTTACCGGTCATTGGCTGATGATAGAATGCAACAAGCTAAGATCTTGCATTCTTGAATTTGAGACATTGAGAAAACAAATGTAGTTTCTCTTTCAATTTAAAAAAAAAATTGGAAAATTTAAGAGCGATTAAAAAGGCAAGAGGTCATTTGCAAGAGTGGTATGCAGTCGGAAATGGGTCAGAAGTTGGGACTTTAAACGGCTGTGGAGACGGTATGAGCCAGAAATGGATTGGCAGGTCATTCCATTTACGTTCAGTTTACATTTTATATTAGTTTTTTTTTTGTAAGTTCCTGGCACTCCATGTTGCTTTAGCGACATGGGAGATGTGTCATTAGCAAGCCTGGGGCGTTTTGATGTTTCATTATCATGTCACCTTTGTTGGCCCGGAAAAAACTGATAATCCAGAAAGGCTCTGGACCAGAGGGTGGCAGGAAAACAAAAAAATGGTATTCAACCTGTACTGCGCACATTTCTGGTCTCCCTCCTGTAGGTAAGGTATGATTGAACTGGAAAGGGCACAAAAGATTTATGAGGATGTCAGTATTCGAGAGTTGTGTTAGGAGAGGTTGGATAGGCTAGGACTTGTTTCTCCTGAAGCGTAGGGGCCACCTTAAAGAGGTATATAAAATTACCTTGATCTGCATGCACGTGAGGTTAAAGGGTCTGTTTCTATGCTGTATAGCTCTATGACTCTATACCTAAATACTCACCGACAGAGAGATGTCGGCCTCGTGACTCTGGCGGCTGGTAGATTGTGTTGAGAATGTCCCCAACAGACTGAGAGGCCTTTATGCGGACCTGTTTTGTAACAGCAGAAGGCGCATGTATTGTCTAAAAGTTTGAAAAAAGAAATTAGATAAGCACAACCAAAGATTTCAGTTCCTTCTAATAACTTAATCTCTTACAGTCCTAGACTCTCTGTATATTCCCGGCTGCCAGCAAGCGTAACAAGTGGATAATGCATGACCACAAGGAAAGGCATAGCTGCCTCACACTTCACTGTAATTTGGTGATAGAACATTGGTGAAGTTACCAGCAAGCTCATACACCGAAGGCCTGGGCTAACAATTTAGAAACCAGATTTAAAGCCCCACAATGAGGCTGTGGAATTTAAATTCAGTTATTCTACAAAGTTAATTGATTATTAGAACTGAAAAGATTGTGCCAATGGTTTGATATTAGCCACCACAGGGGTAAATATATATTATCTTGCCTGGTCAGACCACGTGTAATCTCTGAACTCACAAAAATGTGGCTGACACATTGGGGGCGGCACAAGATTACAGCGTCAGAGACCTGGGTTTGATCCTGACCACAGGTGCTGTCCATACGGAGTTTGTCCGTTCTCCCTGTAACTGCGTGAGTTTTCTCCAGATGCTCCAGTTCCCTCTGAAATATCATGATTATGATGGGTTTTGAAATGTCTTTGTTGTTAAATGTATTTTTGCTCAAAATTCACTCACTACACCTGATTTAATTATCTGAACAACATAAATGTGGTATTTTACGGGCACACACAAATCTAAAATTAAATCTCCTAAAATGAGAACTTTAGAATAGTAAGAAAATAATGTGTATCCATTCCCACTATATAATATTCCCTTAACTTGTTTTTAATGCACCAATAAAACAAACTTTGTATATTATTGGAAAAATGTTTAGTCAGCAGATGTAGGTGACGTTATGCAGTGACTTACATAGACCGCCAACAGAATTTACGCAGAGAAGCTTAAAATAAAAACACATCAGTGTCCCAATAAATTTCTGTGCTGAACAGGAAATAGCAGCTCACAGAAGAACAGTGATTTTCTGTGAAAACTTGCCATGTGTTTCTACATTACTCACAGCACAAGGAAAAAACAGCCAGCAATCTGAAACAAAAACCTTCTCACTTCTGGCACTGACCAACCTGAGAATTCTGAAGGAGAACAACAGGATCAAGCAATAAATCCTGGACCACAGCTCACAACGAATCTCATTTTGTCGGAAAGATAAACATTAACTGAGTTCTGATGGGCTCCATGGAAATGCTATTGTCTGTTGTAAAAATAAGCTGTCTGTGATTTTATCATGTGTAACATTTATAGCAAGGAGGGATTTCATTGCTGATCTTCTTTACTCATTGGAACACCTGGCATGAAATGTATCCATTTACTACCTGTACCCTGAATGGAAATTAGAACTAATCCATAGCAGGGAGGGATGGGGCAAGTGGAGGGAAAAATAATGCACACAATGCGTTATTTATTTCACAAGCCCCATTTTACACAGGGCACCCATCCCAACTGTTCTACGAGATGTTTACACTCTGCACAACTCTATGCCAAGACTCCTTTATTTATTCATATCAAATTAACCATTCTCCCTTTAATATCTCTCTCTTACATCTTGTGTGATAAGCCCTATTTTTCTGTGTATTATTCCTGGATATCCTTAGTGAATTTTTGTGACAATATATTTATGATATTTTCTCGGTGACAGGCAGCCACTATATGACAAATCATTGGGCCAAAGGATGCCGTCTTAGTTCAAATGTACTTTGATGGGGGACATTGGTTAGGCAAAGAGTCTAAGTTAGAAGAGAGTTTTCTCAGGGTAGAGAAGGTTTTGATGGAAAAGCTTACATTAACTGCCTAAAGAGTGGAAATAAGGAGAATTTCTATGAACACTGATGCTATAGAAAATGCTCCTCCATTGAGGGTAATTGTACAGCCTTTTAAAGACACAAAATACCAGATCAACATTAAATCAGCACTAGTTCTGATCAACTATTAGGGCAATTATTAGTCAACATGTTCACCCCAAATGTTGCTGAATTACTCATTGACATCAATTCAAAAGGTGAGCTTAAAGCACACTATTCTCACTAAGTGAAATTTTGATGGCAGCCATTAAGACTATGGATAAACCAGTGAAAGCAAATTGCTATTCAGGAACCACAGGTGGTACAGCAAACACCCAAAGAGATTATCATCAGCATGGGGGAGCTCTTGTGAATTATGTTCAGTTCCAGCATTACTCCACAATAACAACAGGTTGAATGAAAAATATGAAATATTTCTAAATGTGGTTAAAATGCTCTGGATTTAAAAAGGATCATTGAAACTGTTGAATGCTGTTACAATAAAAGCAGGGTTTTATAGATTTGACATCCCTCATCAACTACGTTTTGTAAATGTCATAGCCTCTATGACACATAGGTTTAATAGAAAACCATGCTGCATTCTAAGGATGTATCATTCTTTCATCCCGCCAGCACCAAATCAAAAAGACCAGTTGTTCCAGGGTCTCGTGGACAAAGAAATGGTGGGATCTTTATCAGCTAGGTAAGTGGCCCGAGGAACAGCTAACAGAGTTCAATACAGATTAGAGGTGTTGCATTTTTATTAATAAATCCAGAACAGAATCTTTACAATGAACGCTGGGTCCTGTGGCGTGTCGTAGAAGAGAGAGACCCGAGACCATAAGTAAATAGTTCCCTGAAAGTTACAGGAAGATAGGGTGGTGAAGGTGGCATTCGGTACAATCGCCTTCATCAGTCAGGAAATTGAGTATGGAAGTTATGGTGCAGTTGTACAAGACTATGCTGAAGCTGCACTTGGAGTATTGTGTATAGTTTTGGTTACACTGCGATAAGAGTGTCATTAAGCTAGAAAGTGCAAAAATATTTACAAGAATGTTTACAAGAATGCCATTGTTCATTAAATGCTAGACACTCTCTTGTACAATTTAAAATATTACAGATTACATTATTCAAAATCCAAATTACATAGTATTTTTTTCAAATATATCTGCCATATGTGATAAATGTCAGCACTTAGTAGCTAACTTAACGCATTCATTTACAAATTGTGAAAATGACTAAATTTTGGATAGAAATATTTAAGATAATTTCGAATGTTGTTATTATGAATCTGATCCCTGACTCAAAATTAATAATATTGGGAATATTAGAAACAGATCAATTAATAACAACGAATCAAATAATTTTTATTTAATAGTTTAATAATTGGGAAAGAATTAATATTGAAATTCTGGAAAGGTCCTACATCCCCAGAGATGCCAACCCTAAATTTAGTTCACAGTAACATTCAACCCATTTGTCCGTAACAAATGGGGGTAAATGCATTTCTCTCAGTAACATACTACTCACTTGGGGTTGTTGCCGGCGGCTATGCGCCTGCGCACTGGTGCAGATCAGCGGGCTGCCGGCGGACGGGTGCGGCACATGCGCACTTGGCAAGGTTGCCGACGGGTCTGCGCCTGCGCACTGGGTGGGGGTGGGGGTGGGGGGGAGGCCCGGTGATGGGGCTGCCGCGAAAGAAACGTCGTTGTGTCGCTGATTGGCTGCGAGCAGGGGGCACATGGCGCCGGCGTTCACCATGGGAGGAACACCGGCGCGGCGGTGTTCCGTAACAACATGTTTGGCTGCCGGAACACCGTAATATGGTTATTTCGCCGGGACAAAATACTGCGAATCCGGGACACTTGGCACCTCTGCATCCCCCACAACGAAAATGTGGATTACAGGAATGTTGGAGACACTTCATCTGGAAAGATTAAGGCTTGTCCAACTGGACAAGTTGGATCTTTTCAGAGGGATATGGTCTCCATTTATTGAATATTTAAAGGGTTAAAATGGCTCGGCACGAGAGCCTGACTGAAGCCTGAATAATGGAATGGATGAAGAATCATATATAACAAATCATGCATCTATCTCCAATGATGGATAACCTGTTTAATACTCCACTCATTTCTTTTTTTTTGATTTTCTACTTTTTTGATTTTTTACTTTATTTTTCTCTATCTTTTCCTATCTGCAATAAAAAAAATGTATAGAAATACAAATAAGACATAATTGTTAATATTAATAATATTACGAATGTATGTGAGAAGTATATTCTATTAATATGTACTTACGTCTAATAAAAATATTTAACAAAAAAAAAGAATGTTGCCAAGGCTCGAAGGCCTGAGTTACAGAGGTAGGTCAGCAGGCCAGGGCTTTACTTGGAGGGGTGACCTCATACATGTGTATAAAAGCATGAGAGGCATAGATAGGGTAGATTCACACAGTCTCTTTCCCAGGAAAGGGGAATCACGAACTCGAGGGCATAGGTTTAAAGTGAACGGGGAAAGGTTTAAAAGAGACATTTGACGCAACTTCTCCATTCAGAAGGACTTTGCCAATATGGAATGAGCTGTCATAGAAAGTGATTGACACATGTACAATAACAACAAATTATTGAATAAACTGAACTGCAGCATTCTGAAGGGACTCGGGCAGCTTTACTGCAATGTTTCTACCATGCCACACTTTCAGCCAGCAACTGTGATTTCCTGGTGTGCCAATCTCATATAATCTGAGAGATTGTATAATGGACATTTATAATGTAGACTTTTCTCAAAAATTATAATGAAACATTTTTTTTACAACAAAACTCAAATTACCACCCAACATTTCTACAATTTATTTCCCGTTTTTTGACTTACATGGTTCTTCTCCTGAGCTACAAGCAAGATTTTCAGGCTCTTCATGCTGAAGCTTCGATCAAGCAGATCAATGGCTTTGTCAAGATCATCCTGGTTTCGTAAAGGAATTAATAACTGGAAGAGGGTAGAGAACCAAACCCAATCAGAATAGATATATGCAATCGCACAAAAGTGAGCCATGAGTCAAGAAGAAACTTTACATAACATACACTAAAAAAAATTGGTGGTATAAAATGATCAAACTATTAAGAATTACAACAGAAAATAGACACAAAAAGCTGGAGTAACTCAGCGGGACAGGCAGCATCTCTGGGGAGAAGAAATGGGTGGCGTTTCAGGGCGAGACCCTTCTTCAGACTTTACTTAAGAATTACTACAGGATCTTTAACAGCTGAGCAAGTGAGCTGAGGAATAGCAAAATGAGTTCAATTTAGACGAGTGCAAAGTGTTGGATGTTTATGAAGTCAAAATCAGGGTAGGATCATTACAGTGAGTGGCGAGGCCCTGGCAAGCATTGTAAAGCAGAGGGATATAGAACACAGACATAGTTCCCTGAAAGTGGTGTTGCAAGTAGATACAGTGTGTAGAAGACATTTCGCTTAGAAAGTTCATTGTAATCATGTCTGGTTACCTTTAATTTTTATCTGCCTATAAATATGTGGGTGGGATTTATACGTAGTCTGGGGTGCGTTCGTGGCTAGGATTCTGGCGCAGACTCCCAGATAGTTTAGTTTAGTTCAATGAAGACCATGGGGAAGATATAGTTTTCGACCGTGATCACGAGTATGGTTGAGACGTACATATGCTGGAAGACAATGTACTTATACAAGAAGAAGTTTTTAGGAGTGATGTTACTGTTTTGTACTACCACAATAAATAAACTATTAATCAAGAGACTGTTTCTGGAATATTCATCTTTTGAGGGCTTTGAATGTCTCATGGAGAGCTCGTGGAATGCGTAAGATTACCTTCCGAACCATGGTCAGCAAATTAGTCACTATCGCACGTTAAAACCTTGAGAGGTGGTAAGAGACTGTCACTACACAGTGGACTCAGTGGACCGAAGGGCCTGTTTCCGCACTATCTCTAAACTAAACTAAGTTATGCCTCCAAGAATTGCAGGAAACGCTGGGACATGAGCAGACCCAGGTTCCGTGCGCTGGCCAACATCACCAGCTTCTATACATACAACGAGGACATGCAACATTCCCTTCAGGAATCATGAGAAAATAAAACAGAAGGAAATGCAGAGACCTGGTGAGTGGCAGATACTGTCCACAATACCTTTCCTTTTGGAGCAGTGGTACTGTGGGTACGTTTAGTTTAGTTTATTGTCACGTTTACCGAGGAACAGTGAAAAGCTTTTGTTGCATGCTAACCAGTCACCTGTCTTCTCTGTGGATTATCACCTTGTCATGGTGGAGAAGCTTGTGTGGTCCTGAGAACGATGCCGTCTGGAGGTACGGTCGCCCATGGCGGTACGGTCAAGGGGAAGGTCTCTGACAAAGAGCAATCCAACCAAGACCTCAACGGTGGAACAGGCGGAGGATGATGGCTGACTTTAGTGGAGTATCACAACGGCTGGGAAAGCGGATAAAGGCTGCAGCATAAAAGGGTACCCGGTCGTCTTGGATTCCACGCCGCAGGATCCTGACCCAGATCTGTCAAGGACCATGTGGTGGCTGTCTGTGCACCACTTTCCCCACGTTAAACAAAGTCACGCACAGGTGCCCTCCATGAGAGGACAGTCATGCTCTTTTCGAGTGACCGCCGATGATGATGATGAAGACTTTCAGCATGCTGGCTTTCATCAGTCAGGGAATTGTGTTCAGAAATTGGAACGTTATGTTACAGTTGTGCAAGACGTTGGTTAGGTCATATTTAGAGTATTATCTTCAGTTTTAGTCATGTTGCTACAGAAAAGATCTCCATTAAATTGGAAAATGCAGAGAAGTTTTTAGAATATGCTGCGAGGACTCGAGGGCCTGAGATACAGAGAGAGGTTGGGTCGGTTAGAACTTAAATTCCACAGGACAGCGAGGATGTTCTCATGGAGGCTTATAAAATCATGATGCGCTATGGTAGGGTATGGTATGGTAGTCTTTTTCCCACAGTTGGGGAATCAAGAACTAGAGGTATATGGAATAAGCTGCCCTTGGACTTAGTTGAGGCAGATACAATAATAACATTACAAGACATTTGGACAGGTACATTGATAGGAAAGGATTTGAGAGTAATGGGCCAACCACTGGCAAATTTGACTTGCTTAGATGAAGCATTTTAGCCTGCATGGATGAGTTGGGCACAAGTGCCTGTTTGTGTGCTGTATTACTCAATGACTTAATCGATCACAACCAAAATATTTTGGACACTAGAAAAGATAAGGCAGCTTGGATCGGGTGCAGAGGAAATTTACCAAAATATTTCTGGGGGTAAGGAACTTAATTCACCTGGAAATACCTGGGAAGCTAAGGTATAACTCCTTGTTATAGAATTAGTGTATTGCATTCTCATTGTCACTTTCAGCTCACTGACCATAATTCTGATCTGTATTTGGCTCTTAAAAAATACTGGATATTAGAAAGTTTTTATTCAAAAGTGATCCACCTGATTGAGATATTGGTTGGCCAGTCAAACCCCACCCAATTAAAACAACACATTTACAAAAAATCAAAAGCAACAAATAAAAAATAAAAAATCCGTAATTCTCACCCTTCTTTCCACAGAATCAGAGATGAGATCAGATTCCCTGGTTTAAATGCTGAAATATCTCAGCCATCTCTTACTCTGCTACTAGATTCCAGTGACAGAATATGGATGGAAAATCAATGGTGGAAGTCAGCCAATAAGTTCAGAACTTCTCGATTCATGCAGTAGCCCTGAAAGCTGCTACCACCAAGGCTGAAACCCATATTGAAATCAAAACCCAACAAAAATATAGTTAATTTCAACTGTGCAACACTGATTATAGATCACCATGCTTCTCACGATCAACATTTGTTTCAACACTTCTCTTATAACCTGCTAAACACTCCTTGTTATAGAATCAGTGTATTGCATCCCTATTGTCACTGTCAGCTCACCAACCATTATTCTGATATGCATTTAGAACTTAAAAGATATTGGAAATTAGAATGTTTTTTCTTTGAAAGTGATCCATCTGGTAGAGGCAGATTTGATGTTAAAAGGATAATGGGGAAGTATTTTAGGACCGAAATGAGAAAATCGTTTTTCACACAGAGAGTGGTGAATCTGTGGAATTCTCTGCCACAGAAGGAGTTGAGGCCAGTTCGTTGGCCATATTTAAGAGGGAGTTGGATGTGGCCCTTGTGGCTGAAGGGATCAGGGGGTATGGAGAGAAGGCAGGTACGGGATACTGAGTTCGAATGATCAGCCATGATCATATTGAATGGCGGTGCAGACTCGAAGGGCCGAATGGCCTGCTCCTGCACCTAATTTCTATGTTTCTATGTTTCTAAGCCCAATGTATTATTCAAGGGCAAGCCTGGAGAAGCCAGAGAGAATGGAATTACATTTTGTACAGAAAGGTAGAGTTTGCAACAGGGCAAGAGCTGAAGTGAAGTTGCAGGAAACTATGACTTGTCCAGGATTTCTTACTGGCAAGAGGTATAAAGCCGACAACCTAGAGTCATGAATTGTGAGGAGAGATAGTCACATTTGACACGTGAAAACAGACTGCAACTGCAGAACTAAGGAAGAACAATTATTGCAGACGAGAGGCAACGGCTAGAGAGATTTAGGTACAAGAAGCATCTCTGAGCAAATGCAGCACTTGCGGTGAAGCGATCACATGGCCAGATTGTAATAACTCATTCAAGAATGTTGGGAAAGAAAAGATTATATCATATGAGACCGATTGTGGCATGAGAATATTAAAACATCTATTAAAATAAAAAATGTTATAACATCTTTTAAAAAAAGTGAAAAATGGGTGAGAAAAGGGAGAGAGTGATGATGAGAAACCAGTGATAAGATGCTGGCCAGAGAGAGGAAGATACAGAGAGCATGCGGGCCACTCACAAATTAAATTATTTAACCGAAACTTGGAGGTGAGAAATTTCCAGAAAGTAGAGTACAATGAGGAGGAATGAACAGACAAAGACATTAGGTTCAATTGAGGAAATTAAAAAGTGTAAAAGTAGTTTGAGCTGGCAATTACCTCATTGTTTGTGTAGTTTAAGTCCATTAGCTGCCCAAATACTGTTTTGACTTTTTGGTGCAATTCCTCATATTTGACTGGACGGCTGAATTGTATGATTCTGATAAGAGGACAAAATAAAACGTTAAAACATAATTCAAGACAGTTGAAACTTTGACTGCTTCAATTTCAACAATAATAGGTAGCTAAACAGCATTAAACACACAGGACATGAAAGATACAAACTATTAAATGTAGTTCATTCTCCAGTTCCACACTTTATAACATTTTATTTCTTTAAAAACATAAAAAAATGTAAATAGATGTAAAAAAAATTCTAAGAAAAACATGTTCTAGTTAATGCAAATTAAATGGTACAATTTTAAAATGGATACAGGTACAGAGAGACTTGGGCCCACATACACTCTTTTAAAATGTTATAAACTAAGTTCACAACTTAAAAAAGTAAGATAGTATATTTTATGAAACAGGGTTCTGGTGGAAAACAGGAACATGGTTTAGGAAAGGTGCCAATTTTTATGTAGGTGCAGTAGAGATTTTGTTTAGAATTTTAGGAGCAACAGAATTTTGCTAATATGTGAAAACTAAAACCAATACAAAATTGCTGAAAATACTCTGGTCAGACAGCATTTAAGAAATGCAGTTTCTTTCAGGTTTCATCAGAATATGTGGTAATTGACCTGAAACTTTGACCACACCTCAATATTTACAGACGTGGTCTGACCTGCTGAGTATTTCTCAGTTTTTATTGCACCAGAATCGTACCAAAATGTGGATTGTGTTTATTCTCTTTAGACAGATTTTAGAGAAGAATCAATGAAGGTGTTCAAAATCATGACAGTTTTGATAAAGCTAATGGAGCCATAATGTTCTGTGGTGATCTCATTCTGTGAGATTTTAGATATCCATCCAGATGATATCCATTTCAGTCCAACTCTTTTCTTGACACCCTATACATATCTGATGTGTCAATGTGGGCATCTCATCCTTTGTGTAACCGAAGCAAAAGGAGTAGTGTGATCTATCATGACCAAGCTTTCAAGGCTATCCCCACAAGTGAAGGAGAACCAGCAATATCTAAAGTCTGCCTAAAGACATTTAGGTTGGGGGGGGGGGGGGGGGGGAGGATATATATGGAAAGCCATAATCTGCAAGTCAGCAGGTTGACGGTTCAACATTTATAAGCAGCAGCAGGTTTCTTTTTTTTTTAAATGGAGAAACTCTGCCTCTAAAATTTCAATGCATACCAATTTTTCAATCTGTCTCTTAAAGGATCAATATTTGTCAAGGTACATTTAAATTCCAGAAGATCCTAGAATCTTATCCCCATCATGTTTAAATAGACCTTTCCCCAAATATAATAATACTAAGTATATATATTACATAACAATTGCAATAAACTTTTACAAGGCACTTTTCAGGGATGTTGATAAAAGATTTCTCAAGTTTGAATATTAGAATTAATTACCATAAGCTTTGACAAAGAAATACCTTCTGATGAGCAGGTTATAAAAGAGAGTGGCAGAAAAGCTATGGCATGAATTCCATCGGTTAGTGCTAAGTTTATGAAAACCAATGATAAATCGATGAAAGTGAGATATGGGCAGGATGCCAAAATCAGAGGATTATACTTGTACGATTGGTGAAGGTTATAGAAAACATGCAGGATAAAGCCTTATAGTGATTTTTACATAAAGAAAATATTTATTTTGAGGCACTGTTCGACAGAGATCAATGAAATTCAGTGTGCGTAATGGTGATAAGTGAACGTTAGTTAGGATTCAGATCTTCTGATGTATGGTTCAATATCAACATACAGTTCATTAATCTTAAAACCAGGCTATCCTTCCACTTTTACCTTCAAATCATAAAGACTGCTACCAAGCAAATATTCGAAGTAGAAGCATTCCAGTGCCTTCTACTTCTTGTTGGTCAAATTTGTTTATCACATTTCCCCATGCTTTGCATAGTTGATGCAATTACTGATGCAATTGTTTTCAGAACACACGTTGTAAATGTTCGGAAATGACTACATGCTACAACTCTAATGCAGCACAATTCAATGGCGAACTTTGGTTTTACGTTCATACGCAATGGACCTCTTTATAATGGATTTTGGTTATAATGTATTTTGTGTAAATAATATCACATAATAAACAAGGGATATGGGCCAAAATACAGGCAAATGGGATGAGCTCAAAATGCCAACTTGATCAGCATGGACAGGTTTGTCCAAAGAGGCTGTTTCCATGTTGCGGAGCTCTAGAACTCTAATGCTGATATGAAGATCTGTTGAGCTCAAAAATCCTTGAACAAGCAAAATATGTATGTACACTATTTTTAAAAAATAATAAATGGCTTGCATTTCTCCTCCCCATCAAATTACAATGAAAACACAAAGTACTTGTGCTATAACACCAGCATAAGTGAACAACCAAGAAAACCAAGACCAAAGCACTATCTAAATTGATTATACAAACGTTTGCTACAGACATATGCAATAATCAGTTACCTACATGTTAACAAGCACATTAAAAAAAAAACCGATTGCGTAGATGCATATAATTGAGGATATCAAGTGGGCACCTCCCTTCACTGGCGTTTCGTTGAGTTAGGCCCACGACACCTCAGGAAGGCTCAACAGTTAGTTCAGGCAGAATGAACTGATAATTCTTGGATAAAAAATATTTGAAAAGATGGCATTCATAAAATAATAAATAAACCTTCCAGTTTACTGCTATTCATAATTAAAATAACAGAATACAAAAGCAAAAAAGATCACATTAGAACTTTGCTCTCACGGTTTCTATTTCATTTGTTATATTGTGGACAGTTCAGAGCATCACATCAGTAAATGCCTTAAAAAGGATGCTGAGGTGATTTTAAACAGTAAACACTCAGGATGATCATGCAGACGTTCATTGAGAGAGAGTGTTAATGCTTCAGGTTGTTAAAATATCAGAACTTATTTTTTGAATATTTCCAGCATTTTGTTTTATTTCAGCTGTAAAGCATCAGCAGTTATAGAAATGAGTTACCAGGATATTCCAGGGATGAGAGACCTCATTAATGAACAGAAGATAGTTGCATTTGGAAATGCACCATCAAAAGAATAGTGTATTTTTTTTAGCATGGTCTTTCAAAGTGCAGCATACATAGTGTAGATTTTGAAACGTTTATTTTCATAAAGCATTTATTGACTTTAGTGTGGAATTTGTCTTAACCTTATATTTTTTTATTGAAGTGGTAAACAAGTAAACCTAGACTCCCAGGTAATTTGGCAATCAGCTAGACATGGTTCATTGAATTCATGTCACAGAAAGAGTGATTAGTAATTTCAGGACTCATCCAATCCAATGAATAGTTATTTTATTTTATACACCCTCTGAGTGTAGCTTAGGAATACAGTGTAGGAATTTTGTTGAGATAAGGGTAAAACAGGGAAAATCAAAATGACTAATTTAAATAAAGCAGGGCAGGGCAGTGCAGTGTTTTTCAGCTGTGGTATGTAGAAGCTGATAGCCATGGCTCAAAGTTGATGAAGTCCAAATTATAAAGCAGAACGGCGAAGTTTCAAAATTTCTAGTTTATTACCTGGCCTGGGACAAACAATCAGAAAAGTGAACAAGGCTCAGAGACTGGTGCTCGAGTGTTGTTTCACAAGACACTGCCATCAATATTGGGACTATCTTAATTTGAATCAGTTTCGGATTAATGTCCAAATAAATCAGAAGGGTTGCAAAATGAGTATTGACAACCAGAGTCTGTCAGACATTGAACTCTTATTAGATTTGGAGCAGGGAAAACGGTACAAAGGCAAACAGAAGGCTTTTTAATCGGAATGAGTATCATTGCATGAATGAGAAGGGGGCTGGTTCATGTCTAGGGACACTGATCGCTCATGGTACAGATTCATTAACCCAGGTTTTAACTCTGTATGCTCTCTACAATGCGGACAGTCCTCATTTAAAAATACAAGAATAGAGATATTTTGCTATAGATCCTAGGTGAAAATGTATCTGGACTATTGAGTACCTGAAGGGTCCAGTCCCTAAATATTATCTGTCCATTCCCTCAATAGATGCGCCCTGACCTGCTGAGTTCTTCCAGTACTCGGTGTTTTGCTCACGATTCCAGCATCTACAGTTTCTTGCGTCTACAGGACTGGTCTCGCAACTTAAGGAAGAGTAGACTTGCAATTAAGGAAGTGCACCACAGGTTTACCAGACTGATTCTTGGTATGGCAAGTATGTCTTAAGAATGATTAAACAGACTGGGTCTAAGCTCATTTGAGTTCAGAAGAATGAAAGATGATCTCAAATTGCTCGAGGGTGGAGGCAGAAATGATGCTTCCTCCAGCTGGGGTGTCTAGACAGAGATCAGTCTAAAACTAAAGGATTGACCATTCAGGACCGAAGATGCAATTTCTTCACTCAGAATGGGGTGTGCCTTTGGAGTTCATAACACAAAAGGATAGTGTAGCATCCGTTACTGAATACTTTCAGAGTACAATCGATTTTAGATTTTTGTAACTCGAATACTCCAGAAAAATTGAGTAAAAAGTTAACCGGAATTAATAAAATTCTGGGAAACATAAAATACGTTGTCACCTCAGCAAAAGGATGGAGCCCCTAAAAAGGTCTGTTGAAATCAATGGTGCAAATGTGTGGAAGGCAGCAAAGAAAATCTATTTTGTTGAATATTAAGCTGAGAACTCTTGCAACCATTAACACATCTTGAGACATGCCAAAATGTGTAAGAAAAAAAAAGATTGACTTCTCAAACTTCATCTACAGCAGTAGGATCATTGATTTCTCAAACTTCATCTATTACAAACCCACTGACTCCCATAACTATCTAGACTACACTTCTTTCCACCCTGCTTCCTGTAAAGACTCCATCCCCTACTCCCAATTCCTCCGTCTACGCTGCATCTGCGCCCAGCATGAGGTTTTCCATACCAGGTGATCGGAGTTGTCGTCATTATTTAGGAAACGGAGGTTCCCCTCGTCCATCCTAGGCTCTCACTAAGATCTCCTCGAAATGCCGCAACTCCGTTCTTGCTCCCCCTCCCCCCATTCGTAACAAGGACAAAATGTCCCTTGTCCTCACCTTCCACCCTGTCAACCGTCGCATACAGCATACATTCCTCCAACATTTTTGCCACCTCCAATGAGATCCCACTACTGGCCACATCATCCCATTTCCACCTCTTTCTGCTTTCCACAGAGACCATTCCCTCTGCAATTCCCTGGTCAACTCGTCCCTTCCCACCCAAACCACCCCCTTCTCTGGTACTTTCCCCTGCAACCACAGGAGATGTAACACCTATCCCTTTACCTCCCCCCTCGACCATTCAAGGACCCCGGCAGTCTTTCCAGGTGAGGCAGCGGTTCACTTGCACCTCCTCCAACCTCATCTACTGTACCCACTGTTCCAGGTGTCAACTCCTGTACTTCGGCGAGACCAAGCGCAGGCTCGCCAATCGTTTCGTTGAACACCTTCGCTCAGTCCGCCTTACCATACCTGATCACCCGGTTGCTCAGCACTTTAACTGCCCCTCCCATTCCCAAACTGACTTTTCTGTCCTGGACCTCCTCCATTGTCAGAGTGAGGCCCAGCACAAATTGGAGGAACAGCACCTCATATTTTGCTTGGGTAGCTTACACCCCAGCGGTATGAACATTTACTTCTCTAAATTTAAATAGCCCTTGCTTTCCCTCTCTCTCCATCCCCTCCCCTTCCCAGTTCTCCCACCAGTCTTACTGTCTCTGACTACATTCTATCTCTGTTCTGCCCACTCCCCTGACATCAGTCTGAAGAATGGTTTCGGCCCGAAACGTCACCCATTCCTTCTCCAGATATGCTGCCTGTCCCGCTGAGTTACTCCAGCATTTTATGTCTACCTTTGAGATGTGCCAAACTCCAAAAATATAATTTATGATTCCTAAAACAAAAGTTAACCTTGGAGTAGGAATCAACTGTGTTTGACAGACTCCCATTTACAAAAATATTATAGTGTCCTAATTTATTGATATTGCAAAATTACATACCTTCTTTCGCCATTATGTTCAAACTTTATTCGAACATCATTCTGCAATTAAAAGAAAGTGCATTTTGATGAGAACATGGTTTCCTGCAGTCATGCAAACATATTACTTCATTTCAAAATTAACATCAATCTATTCCAGTGATTTTTCTCACCTGCTTATTGGCATGGATGCTGCCTTTGCTCTTCACACTGTCATAGCCGCTCATTCGGCTCCTTCGGCCCATTTGCAGTGCCACAAGGTCCTTCATGATGGACTTTAGAGCTTCCTGCTCATCTGAAAAGTTCAAAGTGACAGCAGATATTTAACACATACAAAAAGCACTGTAGATTATTTCCTCTTTAATAAAGCCATGCAGTTATGCTTAAACACTAGACTGCTTCCAATACACCTCAAGGAGTTAAAATTATTTGAGGAAAAGAGTTGCAAAGAAAGGACCTCAAACACTTACCCATGTTTGAAGCAGGCAATGTCCAGAATTCAGTTCACTTCTGTGTAGAACTTCTGCTGTTCAACAGGCATCTACGGCAACTATGAGAGCAGACAAGGTATAAATTAAACTAGGAATGCAGCAGGTTATGTTTCACTTTTATTAATGGGGGAATAAAGCAATTTCAAATTAATCCCTCTAAACATTTTTTCAGATTGTTAAATTTAAGTATTTCTAGATTAGTGGTGAGAGAAAATGATAAAAGAGCCCATTAACGAGCATTTTCTTGATAAGTTTAAAATATAGAGGTGTCTATTTCTAGCTTGGTGAAACAGAGACTGCCAAAATGGTAAGCCAAATGTAATCATTTTTGAGTCACTGATTAGGAGGCTACCTAGGAATAAAATTAAAAGTGTTCACAATCTAACCACAAGTAAAACAAACCCAACTCAACCCGATAGGGTCTGGACCTGAAACATCAACTTTTCCCAGGTTCTGACGCAGGGCATTGGTGGGAAACATTCACTATCCATCTGCCTCCACAGATGCTGCCTAACCTATAGAGTTTCTCCAGCCTTTTGTTTTTTGTTCACCATTCCTATTGACGTGCTTGGTGTGTCTACGATCACCGACAAGACGAGGGTTTCACTGCGGGTCTCGAACGTCGATCTACAGTTCCAGGCGGACACTGGTGCGGCTGTGTCACTAGTGGGTCAGGACATCTGGGAGAGGATCAGATCGCTGAAACTAAAACCGGCCAACATCCGCCTTTTCGGATTCGGACGACAGCCCATTCCCACGAAAGGCAAATGCACTGTCGCCATTTCCTGTAATGGTATGACACAGATGTTGCCGCTGATCATTGTTGGTAAAGAAGGTACATCCCTGTGTGCCATCGACTGGATCCATGCTTTCAAGCTTGACATGAACACCTTGATCTATGATGGATCAACTATGGCATTGTCATCGACCACGGATTGCAACATGGTCAGCAAGTGCGAGAATAACCTGCGAAAACAGGACGACAAATGGCACTGGTCCAAAGAGTGTGACCATGTATTGACCAGGTTGAAGGAGATGCTCGCCCAAAAGACAATTTTGTTCCACTATGACCCATCGAAGCCAATCTTACTGGCTGCCCGATGCATCGCCGTATGGTCATGGAGCTGTAATCTCACAAACGGCGCCGAACGGCAAGAACCAATCACGCTCGCATCCAAAACGCTGACGACCGCCGAGAAAAACGACAGTCAAGTGGAGAAAGAACAACATACAGATAGATCAAATACTGATCTCTTCAAAAGAGAACGCTGAAGAAAACTCTGTTGATTCTGAGCCTTTGGCAAAAGTTGTGAAACGCAAAAAAGGCTGGCCAAAAGGAGTGAAGTGAGGTCCAGAAAAATGGAGACGTTCAAACTGGAAAGGGGGATTGTGATGTTTGCTGGACTGTGTGGGGTGGGGGGGACCCGTTGTTCCTCCCGTGCAGCAGGTGGTGCTGCACAGGACAAAGGGAGATGTTGTGTACATAGTTCTCTGTCTGTCTGTGTGTGTGCGCGTGCAGCCATTTTTTGACATCTTGCTGCCAGCATTGAGTAAAGGGGCTGTCCCACTGTACGAGGTAATTCGAGTTTTCCCTGATTCGAACTCGGAGAATTACGGTAATAGCCGCTCATAGATACTCGGGGCTCTCGTGGACATTTTTCAAAATGTTGAAAAAACTTCACGAGCTTACCGCATTTCCCGAGTACCTGCCGTTAGCGTTATGAGATGTCCCGAGCTCTGACGTACCCGCTACGTACATTCTACTTACTTAGGACGAGTTTGATTTTTTTTTAAACTCGGGAGAGCTCTTGGGTAAACTCGTATAGTGGGGCAAGCCCTTAAAGCATTAAAGACTTCTGTTGCAAATTGAAGAGTCTCAGGTTTTGTGCAGACCTAGAAAAAGAACATGAACCGTGCTCACATGCAAAAAAAGGTAATTGAGGTGAAGACTAGAAAGTAGCTTGCAATCTTAAAAAGAATCAATGTCTATAACAGAGGAAGGGACATGATTTGAACAGGTAATTCATCAACCACCAATACAAACATTTACAAGCATCAAGTCTCTCAGAGGATAATAGTACGGACAAGAAAGCACTGCAATGCCTCTATGTCCACAGAAGCTAAAGGAAATTTGGCATGGGCAAAAATGTCAACAAAGGGAAGATATACTGTGCGCTTTAACCTTCTGACAACATTAAAACAAATAAGCATAAAAGTTTATGTGATGAAGAAAATGTCGCGGATTACAAATGTAGGTCTCCTGTAGAAGAAAGGGGGAAATCACTATTGAGAACAAAGAAATTTCAGAACAATTAAGCACCTTCTTTGGCTTCATAAAAGACAGAATTTTCCCAGATACATTAAGGAACAAGGGTCTATTCAGAAAGAGAATCTAAAGGAAATCAGTGTTAAAGAAATGGTGTGAGGGAACTTAATGGAGCCGAAGACTGATAAATCCCCATAGCCTAATAATCTGCATCCCAGATCACTAAGGAAGTGCACCTGGAATCGGTGAATACATTGAGTCATCTGCCAAAATCCTTTGGATTCCAGAGAGTTCTTACACATTGGAGGGGGACTGTAATCCACTACTTAAAAGAGAGAAAATAAGGAAATACAGTTCAGTAAGCCAAACACCAGCAATGAGTAAAATGTTAAATTCAAGTTTTAAAAAATTGAAAAAAACATATTTGGAAAGCATTAGTGGGATTCTACAAAGTAACCATGGGGATGATAGAGTAATCATGCTCTGCAAATCCAATGGACTTTTTTTTTGAAGATGTAAATGTAGAGCAGGTGAGAGAACCAGTAGATAAATTAGATGTGGTGTATTTGGACTTTAGGGTTCTGATAAGGTCACTTGAAAGACCTTATCAGATAAGGTCACTTGTCACTTCAAGCACATGGGATTGGTGACATAGAAAACATAAAAATTAGGTGCAGGAGTAGGCCATTCGGCCCTTCGAGCCTGCACCGCCATTCAATATGATCATGGCTGATCATCCAACTCAGTATCCTGTACCTGCCTTCTCTCCATACCCCCTGACCCTTTAGCCACAAGGGCCACATCTAACTCCCTCTTAAATATAGAAACATAGAAACATAGAAATTAGGTGCAGGGGTAGGCCATTCAGCCCTTCGAGCCTGCACCGCCATTCAATATGATCATGGCTGATCAACGAACTGGCCTCAACTACCTTCTATGGCAGAGAATTCCACAGATTCACCACTCTGCGTGAAAAAAGATTTTCTCATCTCGGTCCTAAAAGACTTCCCCCTCATCCTTAAACTGTGACCCCTTGTTCTGGACTTCCCCAACATCGGGAACAATCTTCCTGCATCTAGCCTGTCCAACCCCTTAAGAATTTTGTAAGTCTCTGTGAGATCCCCCCTCAATCTTCTAAATTCCAGCGGGTACAAGCCGAGTCTATCCAGTCTTTCTTCATATGGAAGTCCTGCCATCCAGGAATCAGTCTGGTGAACCTTCTCTGTACTCCATCTATGGCAAGAATGTCTTTCCTCAGATTAGGAGGTCAAAACTGTACGCAGTACTCCAGGTGTGGTCTCATCAAGACCCTGTACAACTGCAGTAGAACCTCCCTGCTCTTGTACTCATAGAAACATAGAAATTAGGTGCAGGAGTAGGCCATTCAGCCCTTCGAGCCTGCACCGCCATTCAATATGATCATGGCTGATCATCCAACTCAGTATCCCGTACCTGCCTTCTCTCCATGCCCTCTGATCCCCTTAGCCACAAGGGCCACATCCAACTCACTCTTAAATATAGCCAATGAACTGGCCTCAACTACCCTCTGTGGCAGAGAGTTCCAGAGACTCACCACTCTCTGTGTGAAAAAAGTCTTTCTCATCTCGGTCTTAAAGGATTTCCCCCTTATCCTTAAGCTGTGACCCCTTGTCCTGGACTTCCCCAATATCGGGAACAATCTTCCTGCATCTAGCCTGTCCAACCCCTTAAGAATTTTGTAAGTTTCTATAAGATCCCCTCTCAATCTCCTAAATTCCAGAGAGTATAAAACCGAGTCTATCCAGTCTTTCTTCATAAGACAGTCCTGACATCCCAGGAATCAGTCTGGTGAACCTTCTCTGCACTCCCTCTATGGCAATAATGTCCTTCCTCAGATTTGGAGACCAAAACTGTACGCAATACTCCAGGTGTGGTCTCACCAAGACCCTGTACAACTGAAGTAGAACCTCCCTGCTCCTGTACTCAAATCCTTTTGCTATGAAAGCTAACATACCATTCGCTTTTTTCACTGCCTGCTGCACCTGCATGCCTACTTTCAATGACTGGTGTACCATGACACCCAGGTCTCGCTGCATCTCCCCTTTTCCTAATCGGCCACCATTTAAATAATAGTCTGCTTTCCTGTTTTTGCCTCCAAAGTGGATAACCTCACATTTATCCACATTATACTGCATCTGCCAAACATTTGCCCACTCACCCAGCCTATCCAAGTCACCTTGCAGTCTCCTAGCATCCTCCTCACAACGAACACTGCCCCCCAGCTTAGTGTCATCCGCAAACTTGGAGATATTGCCTTCAATTCCCTCATCCAGATCATTAATATATATTGTAAATAGCTGGGGTCCCAGCACTGAGCCCTGCGGTACCCCACTAGTTACTGCCTGCCATTGTGAAAAGGACCCGTTTACTCCTACTCTTTGCTTCCTGTTTGCCAGCCAGTTCTCTATCCACATCAATACTGAACCCCTAATACCGTATGCTTTAAGTTTGTATACTAATCTCTTATGTGGGACCTTGTCGAAAGCCTTCTGGAAGTCCAGATATACCACATCCACTGGTTCTCCCTTATCCTCGCTACTAGTTACATCCTCGAAAAATTCCACAAGATTCGTCAGACATGATTTACCTTTTGTAAATCCATGCTGACTTTGTCCAATGATTTCACCACTTTCCAAATGTGCTGCTATCCCATCTTTAATAACTGACTCTAGCAGTTTCCCCACTACCGATGTTAGACTAACTGGTCTGTAATTCCCCGTTTTCTCTCTCCCTCCCTTCTTAAAAAGAGGGGTTACATTTGCTACCCGCCAATCCTCAGGAACTACTCCAGAATCTAAAGAGTTTTGAAAGATTATCACTAATGCATCCACTATTTCCTGAGCTACTTCCTTAAGTACTCTGGGATGCAGCCTATCTGGCCCTGGGGATTTATCGGCCTTTAATCTATTCAATTTACCCAACACCACTTCCCGACTGACCTGGATTTCACTCAATTCCTCCTTTGACCCACAGTCCCCTGCTATTTCAGGCAGATTATTTATGTCTTCCTTAGTGAAGACGGAACCAAAGTAGTTATTCAATTGGTCCGCCATATCCTTGTTCCCCATGATCAACTCACCTGTTTCTGACTGCAAGGGACCTACATTTGTTTTAACTAACCTCTTTCTCTTCACATATCTATAAAAACTTTTGCAGCCAGTTTTTATGTTCCCTGCCAGTTTTCTTTCATAATCTATTTTTCCTTTCCTAATTAAGCCCTTTGTCCTCCTCTGCTGGTCTCTGAATTTCTCCCAGTCCTCTGGTATGCTGCTTTTTCTGGCTACTTTGCTACTCAAATCCTTTTGCTATGAATGCCAACATACCATTCGCTTTCTTCACAGCCTGCTGCACCTGCATGCCTACTTTCATTGACTGGTATACCATGACACCCAGGACTTGTTGCATCTCCCCTTTTCCTAATCGGTCACCATTCAAATAATAGTCTACTTTCCTGTTTTTGCCACCAAACCTCACATTTATCCATATTATACTGCATCTGCCATGCATTTGCCCACTCACCCAGTCTATCCAAGTCACCTTGCAGCCTCCTAGCCTCCTCCTCACAGCTAACACTGCCCCCCAGCTTCGTGTCATCCGCAAACTTCGAGATGTTGCATTTAATTCCCTCGTCCAAATCATTAATGTATATTGTAAATAGCTGGGGTCCCAGCACTGAGTCTTGCGGCACTCCACCTCACTGCCTGCCATCCTGAAAAGGACCAGTTCACTCCTGCTCTTTGCTTCCTGTCTGCCAGCCAGTTCACATCAATACTGAACGGCCAATACCGTGTGCTTTAAGTTTGACAATGGCATAGAGTGAGAATTTGTTGACAAACAGGAAACAGATTGGAAATAAACTGATCTTTTTTCTGGGTGGTAGGCAGTAATAAGCAGGATGCCCACAGGGATCACATATCTCTGATTGAAAGAACCAAAATGTATTATTTCTAAGTTTGGGATGACACAAAGCTTGAAGGTTGGTGGGCAAAATGGGTGGTGGAATGTGAGCTCTGAAGAGGATGCAAAGAGGCTTCATCATGACTTTGACAAGCTGAGCCATGGCCAAATGCACCGATGAATTAAACATGGGTAAATGTAAGATTTTCCATCTTGGTCTTAAACACAGATTGTTCACCTTTAATGGCCATGTCCATTAAACCAGCAGTTTTCATCTCCTTTTGATGGAAAATGTTCTAGCCATGAAGTGAAATAATGGATCATTGGACAAAATTTCCCAAATGACAGGCTGACATGATACGGTATTGTGGGTTGATTGGAAGTATAATCATTGGCGTTTTGAAGAATGAAGAGGTATTAGAACCAAGATCAGGATCAACATTCATCCAGAAAATAGTGAATATAAAAAAAAAATTCTCTACCACATTAGCAATAAAGGTCATTAAACATATCTGAGGCAGATATATATTGCATATATTACTTAATGTTACTTAATACTAAAGGAATTAATGGATATTCAGAGAGCAGGAACGGGGTACTGATGTGAAACGACGGTCGTGTTTATTTTGAATGTTGGAGCAGGCTTAAAGAACCAAATGGCTTCCTGTTGCTCCTATTTCTTAGGTTTTTAATATTCTACCTGTGTTCTTAGAGCAGCATAATTCACAGATATTTAGAAGCACCTGGCAGTTGGCACTGACTATGATAAATGTTCGCTATATTCTCATCATGGACTATAGCTTCTCTCGGCTCAACTGAAAGTTTCTGTTAGTTTTCAGCTGGTTTTGAACTTAATTAGTACCACAGAATGTTCGTCAATGAAGCCCAGCCCAAGGACTGGAAGGATTTAGGCTCCCTCTTCTCACCCGAATAAGGGAGCACAAGCAGATTTACAAAGACACATTTTGCTGCAATATACCATTTCAGATTCTCCCTTCACAAAAGGCAGCTTGTGCTGGTCAGGAAACTGATATATTTTGCGCCAGGAATGTACGGAGACCAAGACTGAATAGCACATTTTTCGACTAAAGCCTGCAGTCAGGTTTGCTATTTTAATAAAAGATAGAATGCTTTCAAGTTTAAATTGAGGAATTTGGTCTTGAAGTTAAGATGACATATTCAACATTCGGCAAGCTCCACTTCCATCTCAGCTAATCAATATTTTGCCACAGCCCCAAACTACATTTCACTGTGCATTATATTCAAACCCTCACTCTTAAAGTAAACAAATACAACTGTCCGTCTTTAGTGCCGCTGAAATATGTGGCTTAGGGGCTTTAAATAGAAGCTGGGAGATGCTGGCTTCTCATCCAAAAAGCACAAAATAACAAATCCCAAAATATAATATAGAAAGCAACCCAGGGATATGCACAAGACTCACAGAAATTTACACCATTGAAAGAGTCACTTCCTTATTGTACCCTTGGGCCAATTTAATCTCATCTCCCAAAGATTGAGCATTACCCTTGCAGATTATGGATTAAAGTATATTCAAGAGAGAATTGGATATTGCTCTTAGGGCTAACGGAATCAAGGGATATAGGGAGAAAGCAGAAACATGATACTGATTTTGGATGATCAGCCATGATCATATTGAATGGCAGCGGTGGCAGGTAGAATGGCCTACTCCTGCACCTATTCTCTATGTTTCCATGTTTTAAAGTGCTTATTCCAGGTGTTCCAGGTGGTGAGGTTTTTCAGCCTCTGCATTCTTTCCTGCAGCAAGTTCCACCCTCTACCACTCATTTAGTAAAATGACCTTTCCTCAACACCTCTAATCCTAAATCACCTCCAACACCACTCATCCACACCCTCCATTTTCACTCCCAGAGTAACCAGTAACTATAATACATTCCTGGCAACATCCTCAAATCTCCTCTGCACTCTCACCAGTGTTATTACATCCTCCCTGTAGTTTGGATCAAAGATAGCACCTCATTGCGGCCTGGCTGTCTTGCACAGTTCGAGCACAAGCTTTTGCATTCATTAAAAGGCAAAGATCTCAGTTGTCTTCTTAAGCATCTTATCTACCTATTCTGCTCGCTTTATGATTCATGGGCAATTATTTCAAGATCCCCATGTTCCTCTGCATTCCTTGATATCCTACTGTATATTGCGTGGGCTAGCGGTATGAATATTGATTTCTCTACTTTCAAGCAATCCTTGCTTTCCGTCTGACTATCCCTCCCCCAACCCCCACCCTAGTTATCTGACTAGTTTCACTATCCTACTGACTTATATCACTGGTTGTATGCCTCGTAGTCACCTTCTCTTCAGCCAATAATGAGCCCTTTTCCATTTCCTTGTTCATCGTCTACTTTGATCTGTCTATTTCACACCTTAACCTTCCAAATCACTAGATACATAGACAATAGGTGCAGGAGTAGGCCATTCTGCCCTTTGAGCCAACATCGCCATTCAAGCACCCCATTCCTGCCTCCCCCCCCCCCCCCTATACCCCTTGATTCTGTTAGCCCTAAGAGCTCTATCTAACTCTCTCTAGTTTCCTGACTGTCAGTCTGAAGGGTCTCGACCCGAAACTTCACCAGGTGGCGACGAACGATGGCTGCCTTGCCAACGGTCTGTCTCGTCTTTTTCCTTCTTTGTGTTTTTAGTTTGTTGTAAAATGTATGTTTTAGTTTATCTTTAGTTTTGTATTATGTGGGGGGTGGTGGGGGAAACTTTTGTTATGGAGATACGACTTTCTCTGTGTCATATTTCTGTCCGCGCTGGCTGCATCTTGCTGGGGATCGACCTTGGGAGCTCCAACCAAAGGAGCCTGCATCCTTAACATCGTGGAGCTCGCAGTCCCTGGTTACGGGCCGGCTTCGGGAGCTCCAAGCCACAGGGGCTTCGACCACCTCGACGCGGGAACGTCTGTTGCCCTGACGAGAGGGCTTCCGTCGCCAGGATTTTGAGGCTTCCGTTGCCCCGACTGCGGATGGTTCAACTCCCCCGACTGCAGCAGATCAGGAGTAAAGAAGATAAGACTTTATTGCCTTCCATCGCCATGGGGAATGTGGAGGAGCCGCTGTGGTGAATATTTATGCCACATTTTTATGTAGTTGTGTGTCTTGTTGGTTTTTTGTATGACTTTATGGCAAATCAAATTCCTTGTATGTTGCAAAACATACTTGGCTAATAAATCCCGATTCCTTCTCTCCATTCATGCTCTGTCCCGCTGAGTGACTCCAGCATTTTGTGTCTATCTTCATATATTCTCTAATCTTTTTTGTCCTTTGCAGAAATTTCATTTGCCACTTTTGTGGCAATCTGATCAAGCTAGAACTTCCGTTTCTCACTATCAACTATCTTCAAATTGAGAACAAACTTAATTGCAGCCACCTTATTTGCACAGAAGTAAAACAAAATACTTGCATTGAGCCCTGCAGAACATTAAGGTATACAGCTCTCCATTCATGAAAATTCCAGTCAATCGGTAGCATTCTGTCAACAAACCAATTTATTACTTTCCCCTTGGTGATTTAAATGTTTTTGACCAATAGCAAATGGGTGTATTTGTTTAAACATCTTGATAACATCCATGGGCATTGTCATAAATGCTTCTTATTACCACCTCAAAAAGTTCAATCAATGATGATTAACCTTAAGAAACTCTTATTTTTCTAAATGCTGATGTGTGTGATCCCCCCCAAATTTCCCTACTTCTTTAGCACACCATTTAGTGCCAACCTTCATATTATTGATTTGTTAGTCCCTTGTCCAAACGATCAGGTAAAAATCTCCAGAGATTTCAAAGGGAATTAGAAGCACCACCATTTCTTTATTGTGTGCATATTTGTTTTGTATCTTCATTAACACCTCCTTGAATTCTTCCCTTTACTGTGACTTATCTTCATGTAATTGTTTTACTAAATAATTTCTCATCTTAATAACATTTTTCTTGCTCGAATTTTTAACTGTGTTAAATCTAACAGAATTAAATCTAACTTAATTAGCCTCAGATGTGCTATCCCTCGACCCCTTTTCTACATGCCAAAATGGATTTCCCAAAGCACAATCAAGCATGAACCCTTCTCTTGCTGAGTTAAATAAAACAAATTTAAGGGGCTGTCCCACTTGGGCGACCTAATCCACGAGTTCTGGTGAGTTTGCCCTTGACTCATACTCGCAGCATGGTTGACACAAGGTCGTACGAGGTCTTTGTAACTCTCCTTCATACTGAGAGTGGTCCCCGCTTACTCGAGGTCTCAGCTAGGTCGCGCCATATTTTTCAACATGTTGGAAAACGTCCGCGAATAAAAAAAGGTCGCCATGGAAAAAAATCTATACTTTTTTTACTCGTAGGCTTAGTGGTAGTAGTAGGTCGGCATGTTAGTCGTTGGTAATAGAGGGTAGTCAAAGATAGTCGTAGATAGTCATCATAATAGTCGAAGGTGGTCGTCTTCACTCTCCACTATTCGGTGTCCAATTTTCCCGAAGTTAGTCGAAGCTAGTCTTCAACATAGTCGAAGAGGTCTTCTACATAGTCGAAGGAGGTCTTCAACATGTCATTTTTTCAAACTCTCCTAAACTCACCAATTAGGCTGCTCCAGTTGGGATAGCCCCTTAATGTTCTCTGAGCATACTTTTTCTGTACATTTTACTCTGGTACCTCTTAAGTTGACGTTACCATAGTTACAATCTCCAGTTTTCACTGGTTTATTACTTTTGCACACACAAGTTTAAGTTTAAAGAATCAGCATGGAAACAGGCCCTTCCGGCAACCCAGTTCAGGCTGACCATTGATCGCCCGTTCACACTATTCCCATATTATCCCACTTTCTCACCCACTTCTTACACCTTATGGTGCAACTTACAGAAGCCAATTAACCTACAAACTTGCCAGTCTTTGGGATGTGGGAGGAAACTGGAGCACCCACAGAAAACACACGGGGTCACAGTGAGAATGTGCAAACTCCAGACAGCACTAGAGGTTCAAACTCCACTCAAAATCTCTCCTTGTATAGTACACCTTCCAAAATCAGATCTCCACGCTCTTTGTCATTCATGTCTCAAGTTTTCCTTTTAAGCTTAGTTGTCAAATTTAATTTGATGAAACCTTTGCCAAGGAATTTAGGATATTTTACAATGTTAAAGGCACAGTATAAATACAAGGTATTGTTATGCTCTTCCTCTTGCTTTTTTAAATTTGTTCCGTGCAGTTAGCCTCAGCCTACAATTTTGGAAACAAGTATTCATACCCAAAATACTTGATGCCACATTTATAAAAAAATGTGTCAAGCAACTGCATAGTCACACTTAATGAATTTGGTGCAACATCAATTAACTTTCGACTGAATTTAGATGCGAAAAATCCAGTGTCGTTGAACCAACAGCAGGCATTTAAAGAATAAATCCCATTTTTAAATCCCAAATGCAAAAATTGGTGCCAGTTGATCTTGCATCTACAAGCCTGTCAATTGGACAGTAACTGGACACAAAATGTTGGAGTAACTCAGCGGGACAAGCAGTTCCTTCCTACACAATTGAACTGTAAAGTAGGATTTAGCAACAGAAACAATGGAGCAAACTCAAACACTTGCTAACTGGAAGTGTGTGCGTGTGCGTGTGTGCGTGTGCGTGTGCGTGTGCGTGTGTGTGTGTGTGTGTGTGTGTGTGTGTGTGTGTGTGTGTGTGTGTGTGTATATATATATATGAGAGAGAGAGAGAGAGAGAGAGAGAGATAGAATAACTCTGGTTATAGGCATCATAGCCAGGGAAATCATCCTCCCTGCTGTAAGACATGTGTCCAATTTGTGTACTTTCAATGACATCTTCTTTCATTCTTCTAAACCCCAGTAGCTACAGACCTAATCAAGCCAATCTTCCTCATAAGACACTTGCTACACTTTCTCTAGGACATATATATACCTAACGAGGCAAAAGTGCACACTAATACTGCAGGTACGGTAAATTATTATAGAACATTCTTGCCATTATGTAATCAAAACCTTGTGCAACGAAGGACAACAATTAATTTGGAATCTTAACTGCTTGCCACACCAACGTTTGCTTGCAGTGATAAGTGCAGTCATCCAGATCATTTGTACATCAACACGTCACAATCAATTGACTAATAAAATAATAAAATCTCGGCTTTTATTACTTCACATATACACCACATTATATGGTATCTACCATGCATACGATCACTCTCTTAACCTGCCTCTTTGCATCCTTCTCAACTCAAAAACTCAGTTTTGATTCTATAGCTAAATTGGACAATGCAAATCTCTCTGCCAGGGATCCAATTTCTGCCCTAGCTTCGCATAATGTTCGAGGATACACTTGGTCAGACAGTGGGGATTAATCCACCGCAACCATTCTTTAAAACTGCTAGCACTACGTATATGAAGGATAAAAAGAATACCAAGGGAAAGAGTAATGCCCATTAGTGATAACAGGAGCAACTGGCAAGAAGCCAGAAGGTATATGCAAGATCCTAAATAAATATTTTTAATTTAGAAAGGAAACAAACTTTGTAGTTGGAGAACTCAGTGGAAAACGGTGGTGAAATTCTTTTGCACATCTCCAAAAATAAAGAGGAGATACCCAATGCTTTATTGGGCATGAAAGGTAAACCAACAAGGCTGGATGACATTTATCCCAGGCTGCTGTGGGAGGGCCAGGAAGAATGCTGGCATTCTGGCTGAGATTTTTACCTTTCCGTTTGTCGCAAGTGAGGATGACTGGAGGACGACAAATATGCTTCCCCTCTTCCTTGTTGACAGGTGAGCCGAACATCGGTGGCAGAAAGTACAAAAGGAAATACAAATGCTGGGTAATACACCAAAGGACAAAGTGCTGGGTACGGCAGCATCTCTGGAGAAGATAGTTTTGGGTCGAGACCCTTCTTCAGACTGAGTGTGGGGTTGAAGAAAGTCCCTCACCACCCCTCTTCCAGCTTTCTTCTCCCCCCCCACCTACAATTAGTCCAATTGCAGAGATTAAGGGCACATGACTAAGTCTTGTACCATAATGGTTACTCTCTCCTACATGATACTGCACAACAAGATTAATAACTAATCAATTTTCATTGCATATTACCAAATTTAGAATAGCCTATTCCCAGTTGACGCTTCAACGTGCCAGTCTAAAAAAAAATGTCCCAGAAATACAACAGCAATTCATTTTTTCAGTGTTATTCCAAATTTATTTTGACCAGTGTAAGTTGAACCAAAATCACTGCAACAGTATAAAGCAAAAGCAATTTTAGGTTGGCAAATGTGGTATCAGTCCTTTTGGAATGCAAAAGTCTGCCCTTCAAAAGGCAGCATATATGTCGGCTTCAAAGTAGTTAAGGCAACTGCCATAAAGAGAGGGTGTTCGGTTCACCTTTACTTCACTACTTCTTTCATAGCGCAATCAGAAAGTAATTGCATGGTTCTAATCTCACCCATAACACTAGCAATTCAAAATGAATATTTCTACACTTTACAGTGGAGGCTTTATAGCTGGGTTCTTATCTGATGTACATTCAATTACTGAACCCTAATTTACCCTAGCAGTTTCTTCCCTTCACCATCCCAGACATATTTAGATATCAGCATCCTGGCCCTGGCTGAGCTTAGGTCACAAAGCATTCCAAGTTTCTTATTTGATTACCAGCCTATAGCTGCAAGATAGCCCCGGTAGGCCTGACTCGCCCCACAAGCCTCCTTGTGGGCCGGAGAATCCCGGCGGTGAAGCCTGTCTGAGCTGAACGAGCATCAGCGGCGGCGGCGGCGATGGGAGCCTCAACAGCCACGGGGGCTGAGTGGCGGCAGCATGAGCCAGTGTGACGGTGAAGCGTGAGGGAGTGGAAGACATTTGGGACCTGGTGCAGGGGGACCGTCGTGAAGAACAATGGCGGACCCAGCGTGGTGGGACTGCCATGAGGAACGGTAGGAGAACAAAGGGGGACCTGGTGTGGAGGAGCATAGTAGTTTTAGAATCGTCTGCCCAGGAGATAAGCCTGCGTTCACGTTTGTTCGTTCGTTCTGGTTTAGGCACTGCTCAAACAGCAGCCAGCCAACAGTCGCTTGCCCTATTCTTTTTTTTTCTTCTCACTTTTAATTTCAAGTTTTTGTGTACCTTGTGTGTTGTGACTGTTGGCAGACCAATTTCCCTCCTGGGATGAATCAAGTTTTATCATATCGTATCGTGTACACAAAATGCTGGAGTAATTCAGCGGGATAAGCAGCATCTCTGGGGAGAAGGAATAGGTGACATTTCGGGTCGAAACCCTTCTTCAGGCTTATGTCAGGGGAGAGGGAGGTACAAAGGCAATTAAGTTTAAGGTGTGAAAACAGGACAAAGGGAACGAGGATCAAGGAAAATGTTGAATAGATCATCGTTAAATGGGAGAGGGATCAAATGGCGTCAGAGACATTAAGACTGGTTGGAGAACTAGGAAGGGGAGGGGATGGTGAGAGGGGGAAAGCAAGGGCTACTTGAAGTTAGTGAAGTCAATGTTCATACCTCTGGGGTGTAAGCTGTCCAAGTGAAATACGAGGTGCTGTTCCTCCAATTTGTGCTGGGTCACTCTGACAATGGAGAAGGCCCAGGATAGAAAGGTCAGTGTGGGAATGGGAGGGGGAGTGTTTAGCAACCGGGAGATCAGGTAGGTTTAGTAGGTTTTTTTATTCATGCTAGTGATATTAATCCATTTCCGACCCAAGGACGTGATTACGTCAATTATTCCATTCAGTGGCTGACACAACATAATCATCGTGGTTCACAGGGCGATTGAAGGACGAACATGATTCGTCATCAAGACCAAAATAAAACAGGATTCATAGTTATACATTATTATCTCATAATTGAATCACATTAAAAAAAAATGCTAATTATGTCATTTTAATTAGCAGCTTATTGAGCAGAGTGGAAGCTTTGCGTCTCCTCTCATACAAGCTACAGGGTCTATCACTGACGTGCGCATCACTATTTTTAATAGCAGGCAGCTTCCAGTTATCATTGTAATCCCCTCTCTTCAGAAGTATATCTTTCCTCCATTTACTATTCATAACTCCAAATCACAACAAACATTAAAATTGGCAACCAGGTAATCTTTAAGATTCCTTGATCTTTTAGAAATGTTGTTTTGTTTAACCACATATGCTACCTGATCTACGCAGTATTTCCAACACTGTTTTATTTTAATTTCAGATTTATACCATCAACAATATTTTGTTGATATAAGAGACTGCAGCTACTAGAATCTTCAGCGAAAAAAACTGCTAGAGGAACTCAGCTGGAAAGGCAGAACCTGTGGGGGGAAATGATTGACGATGTTTTCTGAAAAAGGATCCCAATGCAAAATGCATTCTGTCAATTTCACTCCACGCATATTACCTGACCTGCTAAATTCTTCCAGTAGTTCATTTTTTGCAACAGCATGTTGCTTTTGGGCAAACACCTCCGCTCAAACAGAATCTACTCTTCTCCAATTATTTTTTACTCTTCCCCTCTGATCTTGCAGAATACAGTGCACAACTTCCTAATCGCAATCCTCCTCTTCCTCAAATATTGTAAAAGGCTGACTGATCAAATCTTACCTCTTCAAAAGCTGCAGGTTCAAGCCTCATTCTCCAATGGTGCATGATCTCTCACTCCCACTCCAGTGGGCACACTCTTTCTCAATTTATCGTCAGTACTTTCATTCCACAGATCCTTTCCTCAATCCCCTACTTTCCATATAACCATATAACAATTACAGCACGGAAACAGGCCCTCTCGGCCCTTCCAGTCCGTGCCGACCATTTGTTTTCCCCTAGTCCCATCTACCTGCACTCAGACCATACCCCTCCATTCCCTTCACGTCCATATACCTATCCACTTTACTCTTAAATGTTAAAATCGATCCTGCCTCCACCACTTCTGCTGGAAGCTGATTCCACACAGCCACCACCCTCTGAGTAAAGAAGTTCCCCCTCACGTTACCCCGAAACTTCTGTCCCTTAATTCTCATGTCATGCCCTCTTGTTTGAATCTTCCCTACCCTCAATGGGAAAAACGTATCCACGTCAACTCTGTCTATCCATTTCATCATTTTAAAGACCTATCTAAAGTAGTTTCCAACTACTTTACCCACCTATTGCTAAAACCAATGGAGTCACATAATGATACAGCATTTGACCCGAGTATACTCCAATCGTTCATTAACACAAAAAGCCATCATACCTTTCCTTTTGAAAATAGACACAAAATGCTGGAGTAACTCAGCGGGTCAGGCAGCATCATCCAAAAAGGATGAGTGACATTTCAGATTGGAACTTCCTCAGACTTTGCTTCTGAAAGTCTTGCTGTGTTGCCAACTGATGTTATCACATATTCTACAATGGCTGTACATGTAGACAATAGTATATCACAAGGCTGAACCAATACAGTTCCGAGGGCATTGTGGAAATCGGCAAGAGCTGTTTTATCTTGGTACTTTCAGCATTCTCTCCATTATTATATCCCATCATCAACACTAATATAGCATTTCCTTCCAATGTTTACACTGGCTTTATTCATCTATATCAGTAGACTATGCAAAAATCCATGTACAATGCCATTTCTACACGAGGACAAGGACTGAAATAGGATCAACTAATTCATTTTACTTGTCTCATTGCACGTAAGCCTTTGAGCAATTAATGCATCAATCTTCCATAGTATAAACTGTGGTGGCTCAATATGCCTACAATAATACGTTTGATTAACATGTCATTTCAATAACTGTATTAATATATCCCCATGTATCTTGCATTAGTTCTGTGAAATTAGTACCAACACTATACCTGTATTTGTTAGAACATCAGTACATTCTGTGCTGTCCTACCTGCTTATAAATCCATTAATATATCCAACTAAATACTGTGCAGTGGTGTAATTTTGCAGGTCCTGTACACACACATTAATATTGTGGTATATATTGGATGCAAATTATTAGTCTGCAAATCATTAAGATGATTTATTACCTGTCCTATACAATAGCGCTTTTATAAGAGTTCAATTTACTTGTATTTGAATAACAAAATATTCTACACCAGGTCAGCATACATGAATAGCTTATGAGATGTTGTACAGCTACTCGCTTGATGAACCCTACATTAGCACATTACATTACTTTCGGCATTAACTCTGTAAATGTGGAATTTGATTTTCTCATCATTCAAACATTTAAATGCACATGTGGTCAGAAATCTGGAGTTTCTGAAGTTGTATTATTGATAAGTATTCTATTTTTCTAATTTTCTTTTTTCTCTCTCTATTTTTTCTATCTATAAATATTTTAAAAATAATAATTAGAGACAATGTTAATATGTAACCGATAAATGAGGATCCCAGCTACATTAGTAGCGGGGCCCCTGGAATCCTGGATACTTAATATGTCATTGTTTAACAAATTTTGTAGTGGTTTGGACAATGATATGTACATGCCTCTAATTTTTTTTTTAAATTTCAAAAGAAATCTGGAGTTTTGTAAATTAATGACAATCCTATTACTAAATTTGTACACAAATCCTACTGGGGAACAGTGGATTTCTAGAAAAGATTAAGGACTCAGACAATATAAAGGCTGTGGTAAAAATGTGTTGCATCTCGTCTAGGCTGTCCCTGTACAGCTGCAAGTCTAGCATCTTCCCCAAGCAGAGAATTTCTCAATGTTATCTTCTGCCCATAAAAAGGAAAAATCCAAAGCAGTCAGGTATGATCTCATAAACTGGCACTCAAAAATAAAGGTGGCTGTTTAACAATACTATTGAGCCAAAATCTTGCTCAGCACCACGTGAATTCAGAACATGTAACAAACGAATGGCTGAAGCTGGTAAAATGGAAGAGTGAAATTAGAAGTGAGCCAATGCTGCATTTGATTGATTTTGGCATAGAGCCTGGTAAAATTGAAGTTAATGGTGTTGACTCATCACTGGCTGGTGCCATAATCAACACAAAGGAACATGGCTATGCTTGTTGGAGCTACTGAAGGACAGTATGCTAGCCCCAATCCAGGCCATTAATGACATTCTCTCCAGTCAAAAGTTCAGAAGTAGAATTCAATCCAGGAATGATATTAAAGGTAGTAATGGTATTAAATAGCAGTCTGAAAATAAAAGTTTAAATACCACCATAGCAGTTGGGGAAATTACTAATTTAATGAATTGGAAATAAAAGTAAACTAATACTAGTCACAATGACCAAAACGATTAGATTGTCTTGACAAAGGTGACAGAAATACTCAGCATGTCAGGCCGCATTTGTGAAGAGAAATAGTCAACCTTTCTGGTTTAATTTAGTCTAGAGATAGTGTGGAAACTATCAGCCCACAAAGCTCTTCAGCCCACCAAGTCCGCACCGACCAGCAATCCCCGTACATGAGCACCATCGTACACACTAGGGACAATTTACAATTTTTACCCAGGCCAATTAACCTACAAACCTGTATGCCTTGAGTGTGGGAGGAAACCGCAGCACCCAGGAAAAACCCAAGCGATCATGTGGAGAACATACAAACTCCATTCAGACAGCACCTGTAGTCAGGATCAACCTCAGGTCTCTGGCGTTGTAAGGCAGCAACTCTATCCAACTCTGTGCCTGAACTGGGTAGAAGACGAAAAAATCTTGCCGATCTGCAGGGAAAATGGGGGAGGGGGATGTCTTTAATGTGGAAATGCTAGGATAATCATGGGGATAAATTGTAAACAATTGTAAACAAGGTGTTATCTGGTCAATGAGTGAATGACTGAGAAAAGTTCATGAATGAGTACAGACAAAAGAAATGCAGAGCAGGAAGACATGCAGGCAGATCAGGCTAGGCATGTCTCCATTCCCAGCAAAAAAAAAGTAGAGAACAAAATCATGCTCAGTATAGACTTTTCCTACAAACAGAAATGACAGAAACACACTGATAGTCACGCTCTAACCCACCTCCTTCTGAACTTGCAACATTCCATTCACAAACTAACCAGGCACATGTCGTCAGGGTAGGCAAGGAACCCTGACTAAAATTATAACATGGTAATTACTAAATATAAATAGTAAAGGCATGGGAGAATTATGCCTATCTAAGAGATCGATCTCTTAGGCAGGCATAATTCTCCGTGCGTTTCATCCGTAGCACTTGCAACACGCGAAGGTCTGTGCAGCCCACGTGCCGTCAGCACTGCCTCAAGTCATCAATGATAAGCTGGGCTGAAGGCAGCAGAAATTCTGCCTTTGCAGTACTGTGCATGCGCAGCAGTCTACTGCGCATGCACTGCGCTAGTTACTTGGGGAGTTTTTCAAACATGGATTGCCATTATTTTAAGCGTATCTTAAGAAACAAAGAGAGAAGAATGAAGTTTGTGTAATGTGATAAGTACATTTCTTGGTGCTATATGTTTTTAAATACCGTATTTCCCGGGATGAGGCCCGGAAAGGGAGAGTTCCTTTCCCAGCGTTTGGGGAGTCTGGCCCGGGGTAAAGTTGCGGGGAGGGCAGGAGCGTTGTGAAGGAGGGGGTCGGGGATCGGGGATCATGCCAGTAACCCACTTGCGACGGTTCTTGCATGGAGTCACCGCATTGAGGCCGGGAAGGGAAGCAGCTCGGGTGGCTGCGAGCGGCCGCCGGGCCAGACAGCGGAACCGGCTGCCACCTCAGCTCCTTCTGCTGGCCCCCACTCACCTCACTCATGTCAGCCGCTTCCCGCAAATCCTTAAATTCCGACAGCGCGATTGAGGTCACTCGGCTGTGGGAATTTAAGAATTTGCGGGAAGTGGCTGACATGAGCGAAGTCGGCGAGCGGCAGGCGAGAGGTGTTCATACGGAGAGCAATGCCAAAGGTGAGCGGGCCGGAAGAAGGCGTTGAAGTGGCGACCAGTTCTTCACCCGAGCTGCTTCTACCCCCGCCTCTGCGCCCGGAGCGCTGCGGGGATTGAGTTACTGGCATTATCCCTGACATTCTCAACATTCCTGCCCTCCCCGCAACTTTAACCCCTGGCCAGACTTTCCACACGCTGTGAAAGGAACTCCCCCTCCCCAATTGGTCACTTGAACTAGTATTGCCATTCAATAAGATGACAACTGATTCAACTTGTCGCGGTGTGCTCCTGTTTTTCCCACCATCTCTCCACATGCCGTCACCCTTCACCCCCCACCCATTCAGTAATTCAGAATGAAGGAGACTTGGAAGCCTTGGGCAAATTGAATTGTTACTGTCTTTATTTTTATTTTTACAGGGAGAACAATCTGCGCATGCGCGGTTTAAGTTATTTTTAAAAAAGCCGTAATTACTCACGACACGTGCCTGAAACTAACCCTGATATTGTCATCAAACATGATAACTAGGGTGGTGCTATCATCATCTGATGAATTACCTATATTTAGTTGAGACCAACATCAGGTGACAGACATCGCTTCATAGGTCCGTTGGATCATGATAATAGCTATCATCTGGTATGGTCACCCAGTTATGGACCTCATTTCTTCAGGAAACCTCTTGTCACAGCTTCCAGCCTTAGTGTTGCAGCCTCACACAGCCTACTTCTATTGCCTTGGCAATCTCAATGTTTCAGCCATTCTTAACCCACTTATTTCTTCTTTGAATCTATCCTTTCTCCTCCAGTCCAGTCTTTTCACATGTCTCTGTTCTGACCCTCTAGGACAGAACAAGGATCAAGTATCCCAGTCATCATATTCCAGCTGGCCATCCTCTATTCAATAGATAATTATCTTCAATTTCAGCCCCCTTCAAAGAAATTCCACCTTCCCCATCTCCACCCCATTCAACATTTCTTAAGGACCATTCGCTTTGTGATACTATGGTCCAGTCTTCCTTTCCCACCAATCTTATGACAGCACTTCCTCCTGCAACAGCAAGTGATGTATAACATGTATTTTCATACCTTTCCTTCCCACCATCCAGGAAACCAGTCTTTCCAAGTGAAGCAATGATTTTGCAATGACTTGCATTTATTCCAATGTACTGTACACTATTCATCGATTATGGCACAGGCAGCATCAGGCCCATAATATGTGCCGACCAAAATGCCAAATTAAATTAATCCCATCTGCCTGCAAGTGGTCCACATCACCTCCGTTCCCTGCCTGTTCACATGTCTGTCCAAATGCCTCTCAAATCAAACACCAGTATCCCAGGTTGTCATGAGGTGATTTACATGGTGAACTTGACTGGGAGTGATCTTTTTGCAAGTCCAAATTCAGTGCTTCGGATGCTGCCATTTGTCAATCTGAGTTTGTGCTTAAAGTATCAAGTTGAGATAATCTTAAATGATTAATAATCTTACTCATTTTCCCAGATTTAGGGCATCAGTGATAAAACCTGCCTTTTCTTGTCATTCCAAACTGCCCTAGAAGAGGTAGTGGTATAGGCAAACCAGCATTTTTGATGATGCAGCAGGATGCCAGACATTTTCACAGACTACTCTAATTCAATCACAATGCTGAATTTAGATCACTTGGAGGCCAGGCACAGTACACTTGGCAGGCCATTTCTCTTGAACGGCATAAGGAACAAGATGGTATTCAAGAAAATTCAGGTGGTTTCATGGGTCACTACAAAGCTGATTTTTTTTTAGATCCTGATTGGATTCATTGAATCCATTGAATTTAAAAGTCACAGCTGTTTTGATGAGCTTTGAACATCTGTCATGTTAATCTAGGCCTCTCGATTTCTGAAATAAAGGCAGACTGGAGTGCGGTATACTCAAGGAGAAGGTCCACCAATGTGTGCGCTGTAACATCCATGCATCAATCTGGTTTTCTCGAGATCAAGGCCTCTCCCTGTCAAATCCATGTGGTAGGTGCGTGTATTGGCTGTGGCAAGTAAAATGAAATCATACACAGATAACGTCCACACATCAATATGATGTTTGGGACCTGGAATGTCAGAACCCTAATGAACCCTAATATACAAACCTGAACGTTGCTCTAACGTCATTGATAAGGAACTCAATACAATGGCATTGCTGCCCATAGTAAGATATGATAGGAAAGAGATGGTCGACTTAAAAAAGGAGCAAGCATACCTACTTTCATCTGTGAAGGCAAACTGCAGGAAAAAGAAATGCTGATTTCATAGCTTCACCATAAAGAATAAGCTAATCCAAGGTCTCAGCTACAAAACATGTGGAATTTGTGAATGGCTCATGAACCTTCAGTTCATTCTAACCTCAGAACCAACCACCGTCAGCACACGTTGCAATCCTGGCAGCTGCAGCTATTGTTCTGTTTCACCCACATGCAACATGTGCTAATAACTGTTGCAATGATCACCACTAAGTCTGCTATGTTACCCCCAGCAACCGGGTCCCAAAACAGCAACAGAAAAGTTGTTAAAGAAAATTTCTTAGCTCTTTTGTTCTTTACAAAGATAGCTCTAGGACAGTGTTTCAAAGACTCCTTATCAACTCCCAGCCAGTAGAACCCAGAGTTCCCACTGCACATGGACCACATTTAAGTCCCAATAATTAACATCTACGAAGTGACTGGGTTCTCTGTCCAGACTGGTTGGACAAGAATTGGTACAAGATCCAGCAACCAATTATCTCAAAATAAAAGACACGACTTATGCCTTCACCATGCCTCAAAGAGAAAAATAACAGCTCAACAAACACATGAAGTATTTGGGTATCCAAATTACTAAAAAATATAAATCATTATTTAAAGCAAACTATAAGCCTTTATTAACTAAATTGAATGGGTTGATTAAATTCTGGAAAACACTACCGATGTCCTTAATAGGCAGAATAAATGCTATAAAAATGATCTTCTTACCACAAATACTGTACCCATTTCAATCATTACCAATATATTTACCAATTTTTTTTTTAAACTAGACTCTGATATTACAAATTTCATATGGGACTATAGATCACATAGAATTCAAAGAAAACATCTGTTTAAATCTAAAGAATTCGGGGGACTGACGCTCCCTAATTTGTTGTACTATTATTGGGCAGTGAATATTAAAAATATAATTTACTGGTTGGACAGTTCTGCCCAACAAGTAGATTGGATAAGAATGGAGAAAGAGGATTGTTCCTCCTATAATATAGGAGCAATTCTTCTTTCTCCGATGAAACGGAACAATATAATATATAAGAAGAATCCAATTATTCACAGCATAATATGAATTTGGAAACAAATAAAATTAACTTTAAAATTAAGAAACTTATTGCTTCTTTCCCCAATAGTTAACAATCCCTCATTCAAACCATCTATTATTGATAAAACGTTTATCCATTGGGAAAGAATAGGAATTAAAATGATTGTTGATATATGAAATGGGAATATTTCTATCATTCCAACAACTACAACTAAAATATAATCTTAAAAGTAACCAATATTTCAAATACCTTCAAATTCGTGATTATTTGAAAAAATATATACAAGGATATCAAACTCTAACCTCAGATTTATAAGAGGAAGGAATGAACAGAAAGGCAGAATCAAGCAATTTAATATCATATTTATATAATATAATTTTAAATATAGAAACACCAATGACAGAGGCAATTAGAAGGGACTGGGAAGAAGAGTTATTGATAAAAATCCTGAAAGACAGATGGGGAAAAAACCTATTATATGTACATAAATGTTCGATTAATGTAAGGCATAACTTAATCAATTTAAAATTTTACATAGCTTATATTACTCGAAAACCAGATTGAATAAAATATTTCCAAACGTTTCCCCCATTTGTGACAAATGTCTATCTCAAAATGCCACTATAGTACATTCCTTTGTCTCCTGTGCAAAACTTCATAAATTTTGGAATGAAATATTTGGAACTTTTACAAAACTATTCAACACAAAATTGAACCCCAATACAGAACTGATTATCTTCGGATCAATGGAAGAGGGACGTAAATTAACTACGTTCCAAGAAACTCTCTTTAATTATGGTTTAATAACAGCAAAAAAAAACATACTTAAATTTTGGAAAAACGCATTCACGCCAACGTTTAAAATGTGGATTTCAAATGTCGGAAACGCTACATCTTGAAGAAATGCGATTCCTGCTACTAGGCAAAGTAGACCAATTCTTAAAGATTTGGTCTCCTTACAAGCATATGGTGCAACATAACATAACCGTAGAAATTAAATGGTTCAGAACCGGCTGATGGATGGGTAAAGATAGGTATCTCTCTCCTAATTTATTTTCTTTCTATTTTCTCTTTTTTTCCCCAGTCTCTTTAGCTTTTTATCTCTGCTTTTTGCCTTTCTCGCTATTCTTTTCTACTCTCTTGTCTATCTATCTCAACACTCTTTATTTTCCTCTTTCTATCACTGCTCTTTTATTATTAAATTAAAAATAAGAAGTTGTACAAGAATGGTAATGTGTATGTATGTATCAGGTACATAGGTACCACCTTACTGTACTTCTAACAAAAATTAAAAAAAATAAAAATAAAAAAACAAACACATGAAGACTGATGTCCAGTAGAAAACCAGTCAACAAAAGCCAACAGATAGCAAGTGGAAAGAGTGCATTTCCTTCAATTTTGTTCATTGGTCATCTGCAGCCGAAACACCCATGACACTTCCCAACAGAGAATCAAGAGCAGTGGGGAACTTTTCCATGATAGAAAGACAATCAATGTTCAAAGGAAGGAATATTTTGATGACCTTCCAAACTGCAATTCTATCCTTCATGCAAGTACCCTTAAGACCATTCCACAGCAACCTATTTGGACCAACCTTGTCTCCATTCCTGACAAGTTAATTAAAAAGCAAGGCCTCTGAACCAGACAGTATCCCAGCTGAAGTTTTAAGGCTCAGCAAAGAGTAAATGTAATCTCAGCTTCCCCATCAGGGAAGAGGAGGATGTACTGTAGAGCCATAAAACATGCCCCTCTCAGGAAAGGAAAGAAATGCAATGTGGCAACAAGAGAGGAAACTCTCTGCTAACTACCAGCAATGTCATTGCGAGGGCGTTCCGCAGATGCTATCTCCCAGTGGTCAAAGAGCTCCTCCATGAATTTCAGTGTGGTTTCTATGCATCTAGACAAAGTGGATATGATTCTCAGCAACATAACAACTCCAAGTAAAATGCCAGGATTAGTAAAAATGGCCTTTTCACTGTCAACTGGGTGGAATTGTGGAGCACCCTCCTCAAATTCAGCTGCTCACATGAATTAGTTTACTTCAAAGCATGTATGCTGAGGCCTTAGCCATTGGGTCTGCAACAGATCTTTGTCAAGCTAGGCTGTACAACTGTCCCAACACATTGTGTATGGTCTAGACTCAAAATATCACCCATTCCTACTATCAGAGATGCTGTTATCCCGCTGAGTTACTTCAGCATTTTGCGTCTATCTTTGTATATTTTTCTCACTGCATTGCTGCAACTCATCATATGAGAAACTATTAATCTTATACTCCAAAACCAAGGTCACGTCAACCTCACAGCTGACATTTGTGTTTCTGCACATTGATGCCAAATTCTAAATTAGTCAACTCATTAAATGAAGCATACTCTATCAACATTGCCCCACTGTATGACAATAATGATTCATAACACGACCCGGGAAAATACAAGTTGTCATCTTAGTGTAGGCACAGCCTTTTACCAACTGAACGAATGGAGCAATTAAAGATAAATTAACCAAAATCAGCACCCTATTAACCAAATTTATCCCAAAGCACTGAGGCCCAAATGACACTCAGTTGGCACCACTAAGCAGATGATGCTATATGCATGTCTGACACCAAATTCCCAAAACAGACAGAGCCTATGCAGTGTCATGGGAGAAGATTAACAGCTGAATTATAAAAAAGATTCAAAAATGTTCTGAAAGCCTCCTTGCAAAAAATGCAACGTCCCCATTGACTACAGGGACTTTCTTCCTAGCCAGGGAAACATCAAAACCATGTCTACCCTATCAAATCCCTTAAGTGGTGAATCTCTGGAATTTTCTGCCACAGAAGGTAGTTGAGGCCAGTTCATTGGCTATATTTAAGAGGGAGTTGGATGTGGCCCTTGTGGCTAAAGGGATATAGAGAGAAGGCAGGTAAGGGATACTAACTTGGATGATCAGCCATGATCATATTGAATGGTGGTGCAGGCTCGAAGGGCCGAATGGCCTACTCCTGCACCTATTTTCTATGTTTCTATGTTTCTAAGAACCTTTGTATGTTTCAATTGCTACACCACGTTCTTAACTAGAGTATTAGCCCAGTCCACATAATACAACAAACCCACTATACCAGTAATCAACCTGGTGAATCTTTACTAGACTGCCCCTACACAACTATATATCGGTCCAGATGTTGCACATAATCGTCCACATACGGTCTCAACATAACTTCCCGCACCAATTTTATAGAGTTATTACCCTTATACTCAAAAACATTCGCAACAAGGTCAACATACTGTCATCATTGTATGTTGCACCTGCATTTTGACTTTTAGAGATGTATGTGCAGGTTCCATCGAACATCAACATCCATCAGCCATCATTTAAAAATCACCATCTTTCTATAATTTTGACCAAAGTGGATAACATTGCACTTTTCCACATTATATTCCATTAGCCGTGACCTTGATCACCTTAATCCCTTGGTGTCTTTAATCTCTTTGTTGACTGTTTTTTCTCTATGAATCCTCCTCACAGCCCACAATGTCATGACCATGGGATCATAAACATACTTTAAAATAATACACTTGACATCTTCATCCAAACTATCGACAGTGATTGTGAACAACTGGTATACAAGATCCGATCCTTGCAGTACCCCAAAGGTCCTTGCCTCCCATCCTAAAAACTATTTTTTCCTACTGTTTTCTATCTATTAATTTATCCTTATATTACCTCCAATCACATGTTCCAATGTTGTTTAATAATCTCACACAGCATCTTATTCAAGATGCCTGGTAAGTTCAAATACACCATATGCACCAGTTCCTTCTTAACAATGGTTTATTGTTTAAACAACCTAAAAAAAGTAGCAGATTAAGGGCGATTTTTCAATAATAAATCTGTGTTGATACTACTCAATCCTGTTTTTATTTAATGTGCCCTGTTTCTCCTTGCTTAATAGACACTTCTAGTATCTCTCCTGTTATTGAATACAGACTGAGGTTATAGTTCCCCATTTTACCTTTCTCACCTTTCTTAAACAAGTTACAGTTGATAAACTTCCAACCACTGAGTACCATTCGCTCCTAAATCCACAATCCGGAAGGGCAAGGGTGGCTGATTTAGCTCTCACTTGGACATTTCCCCAAGACACACGCCATAAAATACAAGGGCCGTACTGAGTAAAAATCAAGGAACTCACTCCCCAACCTTCAACACTGACCGCAGGCTGCCAGAACGATGCTCGTCACCAACTTTTCTCAAGGTAACTGGGAATGGGCAATACATCAAAGTGACACCCAAAACTCGCAGACGAACATTTGGACATCCCAGTGTAATCGACAGCTAACTTTGGTGAATTACAGCTCAACATGTCAACGCACGCACATTCCGCTACACGGCGCCTGATCTGCACATACCTGCATTCATGTGTGCTGCTCTAATGCTTCAGGTTTCGGTGCTGTAATTGTTATATGGTTATATGGTTTCGGTACTTCGCGGCCCTCTTCGAGTCCCGCCGAGGGCCGCGCTCTGCTCGTTCCAGACTCCGGTGGATCCCGGGGCACTGGGCCCCGCGCCCCACAGTTGCTGCAGATTCAGCCCCGGCGCTGCGCACCTCCCAGCGACTCCATGGCGGCTTCGAGTTAGAGGGGCCCCAGCCCCCAGAACCGTGCGGGCAGGCGGACTGCAGACGGCCGCACGGCGAGCAACCATCCGGCCAGCGCCGAATCTCAGTCGACGACTCCCACCAATCCGCGCCGCCACCCTGCGCGTGCGCGCCAACCTGCGGCCCGAGCCGGCGGGGCTTCCTCGTGCGCATGCGCGGCGGCATCCTGTGCCAGTGTCCGCTCTCAGCAGCCACTGCGCGCGCGCCCCCGCGTCACCGTAACCCGCGCGCCCCCGCGTCACCTTAACGCGCGCGCCCCCGCGTCACCTTAACGCGCGCGCCCCCGCGTCACCTTGCCTTGCATCTCTGATTCACTCTGACGTGCGCGGCCCCGCGCGGACGCGGCGGTTTGACGAAGGAACTGCAAGTGCTGCTTTAAACCGAAGACGGGCACAAAAAGCTGGAGTGATCTGTGGAGAGGAGGAGTGGGCGACGTTTCGGGGCGAGACCCTTCTTCACACTGACCTTGCCTGTCCCGCTCAGTTACTCCAGCTTTTTGTGTCCATTCACCTTCATAAAAGCTGGACTAACTCAGCGGATCAGGCAGCAAATCTGGAGAAGTGGATTCAATATTGTTGAACTTCCAGGAGTTCATAAAGTAGATAAGAAGGTAGACAAAAATGCTGGAGAAACTCGGCGGGCGAGGCAGCATCTATGGAGCGAAGGGACAGGCGACGTTTCGGGTCGATGTCTTTTTTTCGAGAACACGAACCAACGTTGAAGTGCTGGAGTAATTTAGCTTGTCGGGCAGCACCTATGGAGAACATGGATTGTGAGCTTTCAGTGTGAAGAAGGGTCCCGATCCGAAACGGCACCTATTTGATGCAATGGCTCCTGAAGATCCCTTTGATGAGAGGGGAAAAATAAGGCGAGAGGGGTAAAATAATAGGAAGATAAGGAAAGGGACACTTTTTCACAGGGTGGTGGGTATATGGAACGAGCAGCTGCCAGATGAGGCCGTTGTGACGGCTACTATAACATTTAACATGGATAGGAAAGATTTAGAAGACTAAGCCGCAGGCAGGTGGGACTCGAGTAGATGAGGCATCTTGGGCAGCATGGGCAAGTTGTGCCGAAAGGCTTGTTTCCGTGCTGTATGCCAGTGCAATTTATACCAATTTCTTCAGCCTCGTTCAATCCAGGATGTTGGAGTTACTGAATCAGACTATTACAAGAAGTGTTAAGAGAAAAGTTAAGAGCATTATAACATGATTCTCTTTCAACTGATGCTGCCTGATATGTGGATAGTTTACTGCATTTTCTGTTTTTATTTTAGAAAACCAGCAAGCTAAGATTTTCAATCCATGAACATTCTCCTTCCGCTTCTTTAATCAGATCCAAAGAATTTCATCAGTTTAGGTAATTTCACTATTCACTTAGTGCAACACAGGCACACATCCTTTCTTACCTTATCTGTGTTATTTCTGATTGAAGAAGTGTCTCAACCCAAAACGTCACCTATTCCTTTTTCTCAAGAGATGCTGCCTGACTTGCTGAGTTACTCCAGCATTTTGTGTCTATCTTTGATGGATTCCTATGTGTGGATGAGGAAGTTGCATTTTTCTAGAAGACTGGGCTGGGTGAGACCAGGCACAAACCAGGCGACCTGTTTGTAACCTATGCTCTTCAATGGCCATACCATGCTCCCAGTTGCATACCGTTTCAGCCCCCTTCCCATATACACACCAACCTGTCCGTCCTTGGCCTTCTACATTACCAGGGTGAGGCCAAAAGTGAATTAGAAGAACAACATCTAATTTTATGTGTGAGAGGTATATGACTCAATATTATAATCGGACTTCCAAATTTAAGATAATCCTTACCCCTTCCTTTCTTAATTCTTTGACCTCCAATACACCCTCCCCTTCATTCCGTTTTAACCCTTTCCACAGCTGGTCCATCCACCTACATATCCACTAAAATCACCCATTGGATCTCTGCCCCCCCCCCCCCTCCCTACTTTTATCTGTCCATCTCTCTCTCTTAAATTGTGTCCAACATCACTTCTGTTTATGATTCTAGCGCTGGCAGCCTTTGTGCTCCTACTTGACATCCTCCATCCTGTTTTCACCTTCACTTCCCCCCATCTGGCTCAATCTGCTTTTTTATTTCTCAAAGGTAGACACAAAATACTGGAGTAACTCAGCGGAACAGGCAGCATCTCTGGAGAGAAGGAATGGGTGATGTTTCGGGGCGAGACCCTTCTTCAGACGATCTCATCTTTTCTCTTTTTTCTCTCATCTGTTCCACCCATCACCCACCGGCTTCTGCTTCCTAACTCCACCCTTCCTGCCTCCCCTTGGTCCACATATCACCCAAGGGATCTGTCTCACTTACCTCTTCTCTTTACGCCGGCCACCTTCCCTCTCCATTCTCAGCCCAGATGAAGAGTCGCAAGCTGAAATATTAACAGTTCCTCTCCCTCCAGTTATTGATTGACCCACTGAGTTCCTCCAACAGTTTTTTTTTTGCACCCTATTTCAGCATTTGCAGTCTCTTGTATCTCTATTTCCTCTGAACATTGTGCTAACCAACCACTCTCATCTGAAGCAGGCAAAGTCAGGATTAATAGTTTATTTGAGTGCAGTCTTTGGATGACGAATCAGGTCCATTTATAATTAGAATTACTATGTCTGCAGAGGGTCCCGACCTGAAGGGTAGCCTATCCACATTCTCCAGAGATGCTGCCGCACCCTAGCACTTGGTGTCCTTTTTCCATTGATTACTACACTGATTTTCAATGGTCATTATATCATAGCGTTGCAGCAGCTTCCAAACTGTTGGGTATACCTATGTTGGTTCCACCCCTGTGTATAAGACACACAAAGTATTCAACACACAAAGTATTCAGAATAAAAAATTATGACCAGGCTTAAATGGTTTTGGTGTAAAATGCTTTGAGTATAGAAAGTAATGGAGTAATTTAAACACAATGTTAAAAATAATAAACTAATAGTTAGTAAATTAAATCCATTTCCTAATATGATGAGGACTACAAGGGTATTCTTCACAAAGAAAAATAAATATGGAATTCTCTCCAAAAAATGATACAGATTTAGCAATTTTTATTGGTAATGGTTATGGACTAATTTAGCTAAATGAGGTTGCCAATCATTCATAATTCAAAGGAATGGCAGATCAGGGGTTGAATGGACTCTGTTTTAAATGTTCCTACTGTGTGTCTCTCTACTGACACGGAGCCAATGCTTACTAAGCACTGTTTCTGAGATATTATGTTTAATTAATGGATCAGTCCAATAGGCCACTTCTGGAATCTCATATTAGCCTCTAATGAACAAAAATATAAATATATATTCTGGGCAACCGATCTTTCTATGGACATTGGTACCATCTAATGAGCATTAAAGAAATTAAAGGAAGGTGCGGAGAGTCTTATCTTTTCCCCACCCCCTTATTTTGTAGCATATTGCACACAGTTACACAATGGATATTTTAATGTTAAAACTCTAACATTTGTAAAGCAGAGGTGCATTCACAGATTCAAAGCAGCACTTTAACAGTCGTGATCAGAGATATACAAACAGTAAAAAAGATACAAACATACAATATTTATAAGGCATGTATATTGGGGGCATATCTACTGTGTAAAAAATATAGTAAATGCAGTAACCTGCCAGTGACAGCTTCCTTCAGGAGAGTTTGTGGAATACAGAGTGATCAAAAAGGCAGTGAATTGTTTTACATGTAAATGTATTAAGTTAGAACAAAACATTTGCAAGTAGAAGAGGCGATTGTGACAACCATATATAACTGATGTACAGAGCAAGATGTGTTCAGACTCTGATTGTAAACTACAGTCTCTAATCACATTTTGTGTCTCTAATATATGATAATTCACAGTAATGTGTGCAATGCATACTAACAAACTTAGACCCGTATATCACGTGGAATTAATTCAATATGCAGTGTATGGTGGCCCACTAATACTTGGTGCAGGCCAAATGCAATAGGCCTGCACACTCAAAGTATATAATGTAGGGTTGTTTGGTAAGTAATCCCCAGATCACTGCAGTCTGAAACCTAAGCCCTGGAGCAAATTGCCTGTTTCTTTCTGACCACGATCGAATATTGTGCGATCAGCAAATACCTGAATGATTGTATTTTCTTATCTTTCCCTCCTCCTGAAAGGGTTAACTGCAACTGCACATGAATCAAGAGCCTCAGTTCATTGTGGCTGTTCTTAAGTAAGTAAGTAATACAATCATCTTGCAGGTTGTTTGGCCATCAAGCCGAGCCCCATCCCTTCCTTTTTTAACATCAACATGCAATATTGATCATTGTGCAAGTTTTCTGTACCATCTTGGCATCTCTGAGGCCCACCCATGAGGGTTTGGAGATCATTACTCTGTTTATCTTAGCATTTCATTTATGCAATGTACTTGGCAAAGGCCAGCATATCTGTAACTGAGCTGTGTAGCTGTGGTTATTGTATTTAATAATTTCCAATTTCAATATTGATTAGATCCAATATAACTGGGTAGTTAGTGGGGGATCCTGACCCACTTATCCCATTGTTGAGAACAAAGTGTCTAAACAACAAGAACCACCAATATAATAAATTCATGCAACCATTACAAAACAGCACTCAACATATTTCACTTTGGGGAAACATCATATACCACCAAGTCCCGAAATGCTGATCACAGATTTACGCATGCAGTAAAGATTTTCTTCAAAATAACATCACACTTTTTAAAACCTCAGTTTCCAGGTTGCATTGATCTTAATCTGCAAAAACACTTCATTTCTCATTGTTGGTGAGAGTAGTTTGTGTTTAGGGTGAGTATTTTATTGGGTGGGGAGAAAATCTGGTGGGGAAACTAGAACAAGCGTGTAAACTTTAAAATGAGTAACGGGCCAGTTAAGAGTAAAATCAGGCAAACATGTTTGCAGAAGAAGTGATGGAGTTCAGCACCACAAAGGGGACATAAATGAAGGGGCATTGACATTTTCACGCCTGAGATCAAAGAATTTCAATTATCTTAAGAGGAATTACCTCAATTACCTCAGGGAATATGGAGAAGACAGGCAAAAATTTGAGTTATAATACAAACTAGCCATAATGTTACAATGGCAGAACGGGTCTGGGGCTGAATGACATCCTGTTATCTCCCTATTGTTTTACCTGAGAGTGTTTAGCTCGCAGATGCACAGAATACACATAATCAACGATGGTTTGGAGGGGAGGAGTAGTGGATATTGAGTGTTCGATTGCCATTCTGCACAGCAATTGTTTTTGATGTGAACTAAAAATTCTGTGTTCTCTTTCCACAGATGCTGTCTGATTAGGAGTGTGTCCAGCATTTTCTATTTTTTTAAAAGGAAGAACTTTTAAGGCTCTGGTTGTATAGTCACTTATGGATGATAGTAGATGTGACTGCACATCAATGATGGCGTTGTGAGGTGTAACAGGATCACTTCGGTCCAATGGAAGTAGAACTGCGAGCTTTAAGAACTTAGGCCGGGTGATGGGAATGCAGAACACACCAGCCTCAACAAGGCAATTAATCCACCCCATTGTCTGAGATGAAAATGGGTCAAAGTAGAAATCCTGTGGGGATTTGATTGTTTTTCAACCTGAGCTCTGAAGTCAAGTATCTCCCTTTGGCACGATCCTCATGAAATCATGAATAAGAAAAGCTGAACAACATGAATATGGAATGCCCCGCACTCCCCTTTAAAAGTGGTTGAAACATAGCTATAGCCTTAGTTCATTTGTTGCTGTCGATGAAGTGCACTTCATCTACAAGTATAGCCTAAAGATTTGGAAATAGGTATAATGCTAAGCCAGTGTGGAAATTCTCATTGTCCTTGGTTCACAGGCAAAAAGTGAAGTTTCAGATACAAAGCTGATTGCATCTGAAAGCAGTAGAAGAAAATGGTGGATGATAATGTCTACATGGTGAACTTGCCATTGTTTTGGACCTTGACTCATTCCAGCTGCCACCCTATTGCTTCCAGCAATCCATTATTGCCATCTACACTGCATATACCCAGGCATTCAAATCGCAACGTATCACAAAATAGATGCCAATTTGAAGTTATGGGAAAGGGGAGGGTAGGTAGATGAGAGTGCAAGGGCCACTAGACTTCCACGAAAATGGAAGTATGTAAGTCATCTGGGCCAGTTCCTAGGCCACGTCTATGAAGGGCATAAGTGTTGATTGTCTTGCCTGCTGCTGAACTGGAGAATGATGAGATCTTGTTTTGATTAGGAAGAGGTCATTTGGTCCAGGCCAACTGCCATGGAAACAAATCCCATTGGCCCCATTCCCCCTCTCCTCGTTTGTCTGTGCAACATATACTCTCACCTTTGATTCTTGTTTTGTCTTAAATCTAGACAAAGTGGGAATATAGCATAATTAATTATGCTATATTCCCACATCTGCTGTGGTATATGCATGAGAACTAGAGGAAACTTGCAAACTTTGCAGACCAGGATGGATCCTGGGTCCTTGGAACAGTGAGGCAGTGTTAATGAGTGCTACACTGTCACCATTTTGCTGAATGCATGAAGCGTAGGACATCTGTTAATCACAGTGACATTGGTCCAGGTCTAGCACACTGTCCTTTGGCTTCAGTAGTAGTCATTTCAATCTTTAGTATGGGGAAGAGTGACGTGAGCATTTTTAAGATGGTGGTATGCAAATCTTGGCCACATAGCAACTTTTATAAAAGACCAGTGATTTTTTTTTAATGAAACCCAGAAATGATCTATGACTCATTAACTGTAATGTAAAATGCAATGGTTCACAAACAGTAAACATTTAAGTACCAAAATATTATTCTTCATATGTAACTCATTGCTGAAGCACAGTTTAAGTTGAAAAAATGCATTCCATCTGCTGAGCCTGTGGTTCAGGATGCCCTGAAATTCAGTGATATCACATTGTGATAATTAACACAACTGAAGTCCCACGCACTTCAGTTTATAAAAACAGTCCATGCTGGGGAAAATGACACAGCCATCACTAAATCTGACAATTAAAATCCTTGGTAGACGCAAAATGTTGGAGTAACTCAGCGGGACAGGCAGCATCTCTGGAGAGAAGGAATGGGGGACGTTTCAGGTCAAACCCCTTCTTCAGACTGATTAAAATCCTTGGTTATTCAACCAGCAATTAAATGGAAATGGGTGGTAGAGATAGAGAGGAGGGGGGTGGGGGGTGGTGATGGGGAAGGTCTGCTTTCTGTATAGAGATAAATGTTTCATTCTGGAGCCGAGTCATAGTATGCAGTGGGTAGATGGAGCAGCAAGAGTCAAGAGTGTTCTATTGTCAAATGTACCAAAACGGGACAATTAAGTTCTTACTTGCGGCAGCAGTGACCTGCATCATGGCAACTAGTGGTTAGCAGAGCATGGACATCTACCAGGATGGGAGACAAGGTAGACAATAACTCGTGGGGGAGGGTAACTGGTCACTGTAACAGGGCTCTCTTCACAGCTGGAGTGCATGTTCTCTGTAACAGCTACAGGTTGGGGTGTATGTGTGTGAGAAGAGAGAGGTGCAAGAGGCAAGCAAGGGTCTGCAGTGGCACTACAGTCCAATTTACTGAGTAAAGTATGACTACAAAATGCTTGGCACCAAGTTGAAATCACTTGCAGTTCTGCTCTGTCTCTAGAAGGAACTGCTCCAGAGAAGTGATCTGGACAGTTATGTTGGGTTGTAAACTTCTGGATAATGAAGGAAGTGTACAATGTAGCAAGGGATACAGGTGATACACTATGATGTTTAAGGTTTTGCTGAATCCTTTAGCAGATGATTCAGTCACAACTGATGCGTAACTGGCACTGTGTCTTTTCTATAAAGCACAGTTATAATATCTGGCAAACCAGACTGCTGCATCATACCATCCTTTTTAAAGAGATATATCGTTGAGAGTATTCTGTGCAGTTGCAAACTGTTCCCACTTGGGTGGGCTATCATTCCAAAGACATAGCAATGTGTAATGAGGGAAGAATTGCTCTGGTTAACGTGTGGTAGCACTACAGTTATGTACAAGCCACATGTAGACCATGGTACGAGTTATCAGGCCGGGGAATTCTGGCGACCCTGTTCCAGTTTTACTTTCATTTCAATTTTCCTCCGTTATTAAATAGATGGAATAATTGTTTATACCAGGGATTTCAATGAACAGAGCATGCCTCGGCCTGTGGCCTGCTGTTGTCCATGGACAGGTTTAGATGCTCCTGGATGGGTGCTATAAACCCAGACCTCCCCATGACCTTTTTTATGATGTCGCTACCCACAATAACAACAGCAATCCTTCCCTCTTGTTAGCAATGGCCCCTAAATTACACGCTATTTAAAGCAAATTAACGAATTGCAGCTGCTGTGCCCCTAGTTAAAGAGAGGCGAGGTGCCAGTGCTTCCCGCTTGGTTAGCTGCAAGCCACCTGCTCCTTCCCCCAGCAATGCTGCCGTGGTTACTTGGAGCCACTCTCAGCCGTCTTCTGCTGCCATTGTTCCTTGTGCTGCTTCCGGCCAAAGCCCTCGTCGTAATTCCCCTTGCTTTTGAACAGTTGTTGAAAGTGAGGCTTGCAGTAAAACTCACCCTGCAGTGCTGCATAGCTTCCCAGACTGAGGGGACAAAATGGGAACACATCATATATTTCACGACCTTAGCATTGTTACAATCAAAATCAAATTGGTAAACCAAGCTAGCAAGGGGATGTCCATTCTCTATACTTCCCTTCTTGTCTCGTTGCAATTTGTCAGCACTGGCACAGGTGGCAGTGAGCTCACCCCGTTGCAGCAGCACAAGCAAAGAGTTATAAAGACTGGCCACTCTTTCCTACCCGAGGTTTTGCAGGGCATGCAGCAGAGGGAATTTTGATTTAACACATCCAGCATTTGCAACATGGAATCTCCAGCAGCCAGCTAACGATGTGGAAAATTGGACAAATTGAAGCAACTAATTACTGCCCAATCAGTCTACTCTCCACCAGCAAGTTGATGGAAAGTGTTGTTGCATTAAAGCACAGCACTTCCTCTCCAATAACCTGCTTACTGATGTTGAGTTGGGATGTCAAGTTTCACGTTTTTGTGTACCTTGTGTGCCGTGACTGCCGGCAGACCCAATTTCCCTCCGGGGATGAATAACGTTTTATAGTATCATATCATAGGTGACATCAAGGGAACATTTTACCAAGTGTAGTAAGTGGGCATCAAGGGGAAGACGCCAATGGTTGGAGTCATACTTTGCACAAAGAAGGCTAATTCCAGGCCCACAACATAATTTCAGGAGCATTTTAGATCAATGCCACAGGCTCTACAGGCTTCATCAAAGAGTTTAACTTCCATTATGGGGTCATAAGTGGGCTAATGATTATACAATTCTACTCAACCTCTGAAAACAAAGCAGTTAATATCGGCAACACTTTGACAACATGAATTGCTCAGTCTCAATTTACAGTTGTGGCTTAAAGTGTTAAGCAATTGCATTTTTAATAAGGGAGTGTTTGATCACTTAAACTTGACATTCAGTGGCATTACATTTCCAAGTCAAGTGATTCACAATATATACATAAAATAGTAAAATTTGCAGGTGACGGTGATGGGGCGACTCACGTCGAAGAACCTCAAAGTCGGTGTGTTAATCAATCGACTTGAGACAGTCAAAGGCCTGCTGGTGCTGTGGGAGCCAGGCCCAAGCGATATCCTTTTTTGTCAGCTGCCGCAGGGGTGCACTCAGCTCACTGAGATTTGGTATGAACTTCCCAAGGTAGTTCACCATGCCCAGGAAGCGTTGCAGGCCAGGCACGTCGGTGGGGACTACCATCTCGGAGATGGCAGCAGCCTTCAAGGGATCGGGTTTTAGTCCGTTAGAGGTGAAAACATGTCCAACATACGTGACTTCTGAGACTCGAAACCGGCACTTCTTGGGGTTCAGTTTCAGGTTGGCCTGTCGCGCCCGATCCAGTACGCAGCAGAGGTTCAGGTCGTGCTCGGCAATGTCCCATAGACCAGGATATCATCCACGATGATGGCACATGGCAGGTCTGAGAACACCTGCTCCATCGTTCGCTGGAACACTTCGCTAGCGGAATTGATGCCGAATGGAATTCGCAGAAACTTGAATCTGCCGAACGGCGTGGAGAAGGTCGTCAGGTCAGAGGACGCCTTGTCCAATAGGATCTGCCAGAACGAGTTCTTAGAGTCTAGGACCGAAAAGGCAGTGGCCTGCCCGACCCGAGCCGCCACGTCCTCAACAGATCGCATGGGGTAGTGCCAAGGTTTAAGTCCTTCGGGTTGATGCACACGCGCATTTCATTCTTGTCTTTCTTTAGCGTGGCAACCATGGTGGAGACCCACTCGGTGGGCTTGCTGACCACTTCCAGCACCCCCATTCCGACCATGTTGTTGAGCATCACCTCGACTTGTCTTTCATGGCGTGAGACACCGTGTGAGGTGCGCGAACCACGGGCGTCACTTTTGGGTTAATGGAAATATGGTAAGTCAGTGGTATGCTCAGATCGAGAAGGAGCTGCTCGCGGTGGTGCTCGCCTGCTCCAAGTTCAGAGACTTCCTGTTTGGCAGCAAATTCACAGCCAAAACCGACCACCAGCCGCTGGTGACAATCCTGAACAAGCCGATTCACGCTGCCCCGCCAGGCTGCAGCGTATGATGCTGCAGCTCCAGCGTTTCGACTTCAATATCGTCTGCAAGAAGGGCACCGAGATGCACATTGCGGACACCCTATCGCGCGCCCCGCGGACTTCCTGTGCCCGCCACCCCTACGAAACAGAAGACTTGCTCGTTGACTTTATTCCCACCAAGCAGTTACAGCTTCTGGCCGAGCACACCGCTGCCGATCCTGTTTTTAATGCCTCTGTGATTAAAGCAGGGTGGCCAACAAAGCGCTCCGCTGCGCCGTCTGAAACTCAGCCTTTCTTCCTGGTCCGCGACGAACTGGTGCTCCAGGATGGCGTTATCGTCAAGGGACATAAAGTTGTAGTCCCGTCCTCCCTGTTTGATTCGTACTACTGCGCAGCCCATAGCGGACACCCCGGGGCCGATGTGACACTCGCCAACGCTCAATGCCAATTCTACGGGCCCGGAATGGCCAAATATATCTGGGACCGAGTTTCTGCCTGCTCCACGTGCAACAGTCTTGATCCACACCAGCAGCGACAGCCCCTGCTGCAACAGCCCGCCCCTGCCTTGGCTTGGTCCTCGTTGGCTGCCGACATCATCGAGTGGCGTGGTAACCACTACCTTGTCCTGGTCGACTCGTACTCCAACTGGTTCGAGGTGGATTTGCTGACATCCCTCACGTCGGAGATGGTGATCCGTAAGCTGCGGAAACACTTCTCCACTTTTGGGTCTCCTGTCCGGTTGCAGACTGACAACGGCAGGCAGTTTACCAGCCGAGAGTTCAAAAGATTTGCCGACAAGTGGAATTTCGTGCAACTGACCAGCAGCCCAGAGTACTCACAGAGCAACGGCCTTGCAGAACGGGCCGTCCGCAGCGCCAAGCCTCTGATGGAACAGGCGAGACTATCCAACTCTGATCTGTATTTGAACCTCCTGAACCTCAGGAATGTTTTCAGGGATCCGACTATGGGATCACCTGCTCAGCGTCTGATGTCCAGAACAACCAGATCTACCATCCCGATTGCCCAGCGCCAGCTGAAACCTCGGGTGCTGGAGCCTGCCTCCGTGCAGAGGCGAATTCAAGAGAAACATGACAGCCAGCGGCGTTCCCACGATCGGTCGTGCAGACCACTCGATCCTCTGTTGCCTGGACAGGTTGTTCGGTTGCAGACCGCCGGTGGTCACTCCCGTCTGGCCACCGTGGTTGTGGTGGCCGACTCACCTCGTTCGTACCTGGTCGACTTTGAGGGAACCATCTACCGAAGAAGCCGTCAACACCTGCTTGCCGTGAATGAGCCGCAGCCGCAGCCTCCGGGTCCCTACGCCCCGCCACTCTCATACCAACAGCCGGCTGCCGTCCCAGTTTGTGTTCCCTGCATGCCTCGGTCCCCATCTCGCGCGCCCTGTTCCCCTCTGCGCGGGTCACCTGTTGCCAGTCGTGGTTCTGACTCTCCTGCTTCTACCACCCCGCCGCCCTTCTCTGGTTCCCCAGCTGTTTCACAGCCTCCTGTTTCTTCTGATCTTTCGGGGGAAGGGAGCGACATCCGTACACGCTCGGGCCGGATTAGTAAGCCACCTGTTCATTATGGCGATTTTGTTTAATTCTGTTGTCATGACTTCTAAGTTGTTTTGATTTTCTAAGGGGAAGGATGTAGATGGTTTATGCATGCAACCAATAATATAGCTACCTCAGTACCTGTAACCCCGCCTTAGTTAACATCAATCATAACGCTTTCCCCTCCCTGGGTATAGTTCAGTAGAAGAATGTAACCAGTGCTTGCTGACATGTGTTATACCCTGTGCTATCATTAAAGGATGCTGTACACTTAAAGAGTATGTAAATTGCGTATTTACAACAACTATTTATTTAACAGTTGAATTTCATTAATTGCAGGTGAATCAAACATTACAACTTCAAATTGCAAAATCCAGACTGAGTTTTGAAAAAGTTTGGCAGATTTTTGATACAGTTGTGCCTAATGAAACAAGGTTGAGTGGTCAAGATGAGGTGGGTGGTCACAATCCTATTCCCAAGGTAAACGAGTTAAAACAAAAGGGCATAGGTTTAAGCCGAGAATGAGGTGGAGGTTTTTTTGCAGAGAGTGGTGGGTATACGAAGGAGCTGCCAGAGGGATCTGTAGAGGCAGGTACAATTACAATGTTTAAAAGACATTTGGACAGGTTCATGGATAAGGTACAACCCACTTCCCTGGTTGTACCTCCTAAAGCAAGCACCTGGGAACAACCACCACCTTCAGATTGCCATAATGATTTCAAAATCTATCATTAATCCTTTATCGCTGCTGGGTCTAAATCCTGGAACTGCCACCCCCAGACCATCTTCAACTGTTTAAGAAGATGGCTTATCGTCAGGAATAAATGTAGGCCTTGCTAACACAATCCAGTTTGTGAAAAAATGGATTGTGTTGGCAGTGGCTTCTAGTATGATCATTCTTAATAGGTTTTCAATCTGTCTCGATCATAAATGTTCCTTCAGGTTTTTCCCAATATATTGACCACTCTCTTTACCCTTTTGTGGTTGGTAAATAGGGATCATTCCATGCCCTTCGCCCTTCCAGAAATGTTGTCTTCACACTTGTTTGATGCATCAATGAAATGATTAAGAATCTTGAAACCATGCCGATGCAGAATCTACCCAACTGGGTTTCTAATTGGATGAAATGGAGGCACATTCTGACCCTGAAGGTTCACCTATCATGGAGTCTCTGAGATTATCCCATTCGTGTTATGTTACTATTAATTATCATTAATGTAATAATAATCCCAAATGAGAGCTCCTGGTGAAAGAAACTTTCCCAGGAGAAGCCCGGGAGGCAACAGGCAAATGCAGAATGCTGTTCTGAGCCACCGTAATTCCACAGTGAACAATGAGTGGAGGGAAAGCTACTGGATAAGCTACAAATACAGTCTACCATAATTAGTTACTGAGTGGCACTGACCTTGGGTCTGGTAACAACCTTTGCTTTCCATGCAACCAGGCTTTCTGGAGGGAATTGTGAAACATGCAGGTGGATTGGGAGTGAATGAGTAAGCTAAAGAAAGTTACTCAAGCAGCGAAGATGCTGAAGATGAGCAACGCTAAACTACTGGAGCTGCGCTATTAACAATATCTAGTGATTCACATATCATTACCTATGCCCACTGCGGAAATTTCACAAATCACTATTCAGGCAGCAAGAATCCCATAACCTGTTGGTGCAAGTCATTGACGAGAGCTGCAGTTAACCATTTAAAGCCTGGAGACCTGGAGGCTATGATTCATTTCAACAACAGATTTTGTTTGTTTTTGTTTTGGCTCCTGTCCAATCTTGGTGGTGTGAATGCAGGTTCCTCACTACAGCAGCCAACATCCATGCACAAAATTAGTTATGGCGGATTGGTGAGCTAGGTGTTGGCGTTGGGCATCACATCCTCAGTACTGCTAATCCATGTGCACCTTGACCCATAACCACCTACAGCTAGCTGTACCCACCTCTGTACCTCATGGAGCATGAGGCTAGTTCAATAAATACCTCAGCACAGACCAGGAGTTAACCTGGAAGGTTTCTGGTGTGAGTTGCACTTCTACCTACTGCTAAACTGAGCTATTGGTGCAGTGGCTGGTGTCGTAGTGTGTGGAGCTGATTTCAGAATTTTACAAGAGTTTAATTTCATATCTCACCTCAGTTTAGCTTTGCAATGCTTACAGCAGAAACAGGTGGTGTGGAAAACAAGCTTATCAGCAACCAGCTTTTCCATGGGATACACCGTTTTATTGCAGGAAGTGCAGAGTTCCTGCTGCGTGGTCTTCATAAATGCCTGGAATGAAAAGTAAAATACATACACCTCATTAGCTGGAGCCTTGGGAAAATAAAGGGCAATAGCAGAGACCTGCACTGCTACAAGTTCCCATGGAAAACTAGCAGTGATCAATTGCACAATTGTTTTTTACCTTCCATCACAGTGAGGTGGTGCCTGGAGGAGAGTCACCGTGACGGATGTTTGTGTTTAAATGTGTGTTTTGTTGCTTTTGTACTCTAATGATTGCATGTCAACAAAATTTTGTTCAAACTTGTTTTTGAATGACAAATAAAGAAATTCAATTCAATCGCTTGCTCTGAATGAGACCTGGGTCAGAGTGCTGGAATGAAGGGTGCCTCCGTGCTTCCACAGTGATAATATGGACTGGAAGAGACAGCAGTCCATGGGCATCAGCGTACAAACACTGTACAGATTGAAGACCAGGGTTATGCACTCACCACTTCTCCATTCATTACCATTCTGAGAATTACACTGACACCATGTGTCCGACCACGTCCAGCAAAATAGAATTCTCCTGTTTTAGAAACATGGAAAAATAGGTGCAGGAGTAGGCCATTCGGCCCGTCCAGCCAGCACTGCCATTCAATATGATTATGGCTGATCATCCTAAATCAATACCCCATTCCTGCTTTCTCCCCATATCCCTTGATTCCGTTAGCCCTAAGAGCTATATCTAACTCTCTCTTGAAAACATCCAGTGAATTGGCCTGCACTGCCTTCTGTGAGATGTTTTTCAATGTTCATCCTAACAGCAGGAAATTGAATCTGTTCAACAAATCAGTTGCCTTGACTGGTAGTATGTTACCTCGCATTCTCTCTCGTTCACCCTTATCAATAGCAGGCAGGGATGGCATCAGGCTTTAACTCACCCTCAGCATGAGTCTACACTCATCACTACCATTGCTTGGCAATAGGTGTGGATGTGTGAATGCCCCTGACAGTAGGAACATGTTGATGCCCTGGATTGGCAGCACAGAATGGATTTTGGAAGTGACATGCATATTACTCTAATTGAACCTAGGAATTATCTCAAAGAAAAATATAGGAGAAAATGGAGATCTGATATAACAGCAGATATTGCTGGAAATGTTCAGCAGACCAGACAGCATCTTTGGAGACAGGCTTTCAAGGCAATGATCTTCCAGAATTATCAAGGCATTTCTAGTAAATTTAGAAAGAAGCAATTTAAAGCACAGGTTTGGCAACTGCTCTGCAGAAGACAGCAAATAAATTGCAGTGTTGTGAATGTAGCCTCGTCCATCACACAAGCCTGCCCCCTACAACTATTCCACCTAAACTTCACTGCCTTGGGAAAGCAGATAACAACATCAAGGACCATTCGCATCCTGATTATTCCACCAATCTTCCAATCTACCACGTTGTGATCCTGGCACATTTTTTATCTGCACTTTCTCTGCGGCTGCAATACTATATTCTGTGCTCAGTTTACTTTCGCATTTGCACTTGCTGAAACATTCACGTATGATATGATTTGCCTGAATAATATCACTATCTCGGTACACGTGACAAAAATACTAAACCAGTAAATAGCTTGTCCACCAAAAGAGGGCAGCCTTCCATCATTTCCTCCTGTCTGCAACCGCATCCCTCACTTCATTTAATTGTACCACAGCAGCATCAGTGTGAGGACGTGACTGAATGGACATGATGTGAAAAACTTGGAAAAGCTAGGAATTTCTGTTTAAAGGCAGCGAAGGTATGAGGAGACTGGATTAAGGTGCTGTAAGTTGTGAACAGTGTTAAAAGAGTAAATATGGAGAGATGTCAGACGTTTCATTAACCAGAGAAAACAAACTTATGTTGGGCAGAAGAAGCAGGGACAACTTGACAAAACTTATTTTAAAACAAGAAATGCAATGAATATAATCTGGAACACATTAAAAGATTGCTGGAAGCAGAAGCAAAACTGGTTAAATATTTAAAGGAGAAAATATATACAGTTATAGGGAGAGGGTTTTAGTAGTTAACTACTGAACAATAGGTATAGGTCATAGGGGCTGAATGGCACCCTCCTGTGCTGTATCAATCTATTATTTTAAATGGTTCAGCTTCATGCTCCCCAGTTTCACTGCCAATTGTCTAAATGTGGAATCAGGACCGGCATGACACCAATGCAAAGTAAATAATTGCAGATAAGTAAGACCGATCACCCATCAGCTTGGATTTTGCCACTGGTTGTTCTTTTAATTAGAGTTAGCAATAAAAATTGAAAGTGCTTTGCATCAATGCCGATCGTCTTGTGTAAAAGACACCACAGAATAATTTAATGCTACGATTTTCAGGGGAACTTTTCTGTTCAGCTTTGAGCATGTTGCCAGTTTATCCAAGGTTCCTGCTGATCTTTCATCAAGATTACTGGAGCTAAGCAAGAGAACACCTCACTGAACACATATCTAGTCATGCAGAAACTTGTAGATCAGTGCGGGACATCCCAGGAATCAGTCTGGTGAACCTGATATTGGGTAACTATTCTCATAACAGAATGTGTGCACTCTCATTCAGTAACCAGTTGCGGCTGAGAAATCTGCAGTAACTCCATCTCCTACATAAATATCTTATTTAAATATCCCTTTTTCAAAATAATAATTTAACACAATGTCTTGGCACCCATCTTAATGGTTACCATTACCATCTGCACACAAAATCAAAATGTTGCCGAATTCATTCTGTTTATTTTTGAACATTCTCCTGCTTTGTGCTAGTGATCACAAGTAGAAGCTCATAACTGGCATTTAACACCATGTACAGGGACCTTCAATACATTGTGCAGTGAGGATGAGATCTGCATTGTATACAGTGGCTTGCAAACGTTTTCATACCCCTTGTATTCTGTCCCCCTGAGTCAATACTTTGTAGAACCACCTTTTGCTGCAATTACAGCTGCAAGTCTTTTGGGGTATGTCTCTACCAGCTTTGCACATCTAGAGACTGAAATTTTTTGCCCATTCTTCTTTGCAAAATAAGCTCAAGCTCAGTCAGATTGGATGGAGAGCGTCTGTGAACAGCAATTTTCAAGTCTCGCCAGAGATTCTCAATTGGATTTAGGTCTGACTGGGCCATTCTAACACATGAATATGCTTTGATCTAAACCATTCCATTGTAGCTCTGGCTGTATGTTTAGGGTCATTGTCCTGCTGGAAGGTGAACCTCCGCCCAGTCTCAAGTCTTTTGCAGACTCTAACAGGTTTTCTTCCAAGATTGCCCTGTATTTGGCTCCATCCATCTTCCCATCAACTCTGACCAGCTTCCCTGTCCTTGCTGAAGAAAAGCATCCCCACAGCATGATGCTGCCACCACCATGTTTCACAGTGGGGATGGTGTGTTCAGGGTGATGTGCAGTGTTAGTTTTCTGCCACACATAGCGTTTTGCATTTAGGCCAAAAACTTCAATATTGGTCTTATCAGACCAGAGCACCTTCCTCCGCATGTTTGCTGTGTCCCCCACATGGCTTGTGGCAAACTGCAAACGGGACTTCTTATGGCTTTGTTTCAACAATGGCTTTCTTCTTGCCACTCTTCCATAAAGGCCCGATTTGTGGAGTGCACGACTAATAGTTGTCCTGTGGACAGATTCTCCCACCTGAGCTGTGGATCTCTGCAGCTCCTCCAGAGTTACCATGGGCCTCATGGCTGCTTCTCTGATCAATGCTCTCCTTGCCCGGCCTGTCAGTTTAGGTGGACGACCATGTCTTGGTAGGCTTGCAGTTGTGCCATACTCTTTCCATTTTCGGATGATGAATTGAACAGTGCTCCGTGAGATGTTCAAAGCTTGGGATTTTTTTTGTAACCTAACCCTGCTTTAAACGTCTCCACAACTTTATCCCTGACCTGTCTGGTGTGTTCCTTGGGCTTCATGATGCTGTTTGTTCACCAATGTTCTCTAACAAACCTCTGAGGCCTTCACTGAACAGCTGTATTTATACTGAGATTAGATTGCACACAAGTGGACTCTATTTACTAATTAGGTGACTTCTGAAGGCAATTGGTTGCACTGGATTTTATTTAGCGGTATCAAAGTAAAGGGGGCTGAATACTTTTGCACGCTACACTTTTCAATTTTTTATTTGTAAAAAAATTTGAAAACCATGTATCATTTACCTTCCACTTCACAATTATGCACCACTTTGTGTTGGTCTATCACATAAAATCCCAATAAAATACATTTATGTTTGTGGTTGTAACGTGACAAAATGTGGAAAAGTTCAAGGGGTATGATAACTTCTGCAAGCCACTGTATGTGGCATTCCCCATCCAGGCCATAGTGTTGTGTTAAGGGTTGAGTACAGCCTGGAACTCCACTGGGTTCCTTGTCTACAGTTTGCAACAGGCCACTTATAAAGCAGTACCAGTAATGGCTGTGGGCAAGTTATCAGCCTGTATATCTATCTAAGTTATCTATCTGCGAGTAGCAGAAGGAACCAAGGGACACAAACAGGAAACAAGGTCCAATTACAGCAGCAGTGTCGGTGCAAATCCAATTTGCCTGTTAAGGGTGGCAGACAGTAACACTGCAGCTTTCTTCTGGTTGAAGAGTTAGCTCACTGCCACTGATGTTTGTAACTGCACACAATGGCTGCATGTAGTGCAATAGTAACTTCATATTTAATATTAAAGAAATATACAATTGGCTCAGAGTGCGCTACATTTCCACAAACAACTTCTCCCTCAATGCTGGCAAGATGAAGGTGCTAGGCATCAACTTCAGAAAGGAAGGGTCAATCAGCTTGAATGGTGCCAAAGTGGAAATGGTTGCGAGCTAAGTTCCTTGGTGTAAATATTACCAACAATCTGTCGTGGACTAACCACATGGCGCCAACAGCCAAGAAGCAAACCAATGTCTCTACTACTTGAGGAGATGGATGCAATTCAACATGTTTCCAATGACTCTTACAAATGTCTACAGATACATTATAGAAAACATACTGCTGGCTTGCATCACAGCATGGTTTGGGAACAACTCCGCCCAAATCTGCAAAACATTACAGAGAGGTGTGGATGTAGCCCAGTCTGTCATACAAACAAGACGTCCTCCCATTGACTCCATCTTCACGATTTGAATGACGGAGCAGGCACCAAGGGCCCGTTCCTCCTCCTCTTTATGATACTTATATACTGCTGTAGCCAGGCAATTGATGCAGTCTGTAAACTTTGAGATAGTTACCAGTTAATTTGCACTGTAACTGTGTGTGTACATTATGATTTTCACTCTTCAGCAGGGGACAATTGTTATAATCGCCCTATAATTAGCCTAAACGCATAAAGGTCAGTCTGAACCCTTTAAAGAGGAAGTAATTCGCACTGCTGAACTCGGAGTCCCGCCGATAGATTCCCACATCTGTATTTATTTATCTGTATTTATCTAAACATTGCTATCACTACTTACTGACACTAAACTGTATTTCGTTGTACCCATACTTGTATCTGTGCAATGACATTAAATTTGAATTGAATTGAATTGAATTGAATTGAAGTTAATCTGAAATGGAAAATATAGGGTAGGCAGTCAGAATCTTTTCCTCCGGGGTGGAAATGTCAAAGACTAGAGGGCATAGGCTTAAGGTATAGGGAGGCAAGTTTAAAGGAGACTAGACCAAGTGCAGACCCGTTGGGTCTGTTCCCCCAACGTGCGTTTGCGGGGGGGGGGGGGGTGGGGACGGGGCAGCATGTCCCTGAGGGTGGGAGAGGGGTGTGGGAAGGGGGAGGGGAGAGGAGAGGAGAGGGGAAGGTGAGAGGAGAGGGGTTAGGGAGAAGGGGAGAGGAGAGGGGGAGGAAGAGAGGGAGGGGAGAGGTGGAGAGAGAGTGGAGGGGGCGAGAAAAGAGGATGAGAGGGAGAGAGGTGGGGAGAGAGAGGGGTGAGAGAGGAGAGGGGAGAGAGAAAGGGGAGGGTGAGGGGAGGGAGAGGGGAAGAGTGGGGGTAGAGGGGTAGCAGGGAGTGGTGCAAGAGCGAGGGGAAGGGGGTGGGGGGGAGAGAGTTGGTGGGAGGGGTGAGGAGAGAGGGAGATGAAGAGGGAGGAGGAGAGGGGGGTGGGGGAGGGTTCAGGGAGGGGTGGGGGAGTGGTGGGGGAGGGGAGGAGAGAGGAGGAGGGGAAGGGGAGAGAGGGGGAAGAGTGTGGAGGGAGGGGGAGAGGGGTACGGAGAGGGGTAGGGAGAGTGAGGGAAGAGTGTGGAGGGAGGGGAATGGTAGAGGAGGGGAAGAGTGGGGAGGGAGGGGAGAGCGGAGAGAGGAGGAAGAGTGGGGAGGAAGAGGGAAGGGAGTGGGGAGAGAGGGTTGGGGGAGGGAGATGGGGAGGTGGGGGATGGGGAGAGAGAGGTGGAAGTGGGGAGGGAGGGCGGGTGAGAGGTGTAGGGGAGAGTGGTGGAAGTGGGAGAGAGAGATGGGAGAGGGGTGGGGGAATGGTGGAAGAGGGAGAGAGGGAAGGGAAAAAGGGTGCAGGGAAGGGAGGGGGAGGGGAGTGGAAGAGTGGGGGAGAGGGGTAGGGGGAGTGTAGAAGAGGGACAGGGGTAGGGGAAGGGGGCGGGGGGAGAGAAGGGGGTGGGGAGAGAGGGAAGGGGGGTGGGAGGAGGGGTTAAGGGGGGTAGAGAGGGGTGGGGAAATGGGAGGGGAAAGGGGGAGGTGAGAGGAGAGGGGTGGTGGAGAAGAGGGGAGGAAAGGGAGAGGTGGCGGGGAGAGGAGAGGGGGAGGAAGAGGGGGAGGGGAGAGGTGGAGAGAGAGTGGAAGGGGAGAGAGAGGAGAGGGAGAGAGAATGGGGAGGGAGAGAGGTGGGGAGGGGGAGGGGAGGGGTTGGGGCAGTCCATCTATTCCCCACTCCCTATCACCCCCAATCCTCTTTCTCTATTCCCACACACGTGACCCGCGCGCTTGGACACAGGCTGCGGGGGCGGGGGGGGGGGGGGGGGGGGGGGCTGCGGGGAGGGGGGCTGTGGGAGGGGGGGGGGGCTGGGGCAGATGTAAATGAGATCCGTTCCGATTGGACATCAGTGAGCATTGGGCATTGTGACATCACACGATGGAACGTTCGCCAACATTCTATGGGTGAGGGCTGTTTGATTGTTTTAAGCTTTTGAAAAATTGGCGGGGGGGGGGGGAAGGATTTTATTAAAAATTGTGTACGTAAAAACGTCTAAATGTAATGCGGAGCGCCTTTGGTAATGTACAAGCGTAACGTCTGGCGAAATGGAAACAACGGTGTCGTCTGAGGGTCCGGTTTTGGCGGAGCAGGGAATCAAAGGGCGAAAATCTTATCTGAAAAAAAAACGGAATGCGACAGCCAGCCGGCGGACGGCGGTCGGCAGACACACACACAGTTTTAAAAGTATATAGATATAGATAGATAGATATATAGATATATGTGCAGGGCAAGTTTTTTTTTAAATTAGCAAATGGCAGTGGATATGCAGGAGGCGTTTAATGGCTTTTCGATAGGAACGTGAATATGCAGGGAACAGAGCGATATGGATTACACGCAGGCAGAAGGAATTAGTTTAACGTGGCATGTTCAGCACAGTAATTGTGGACCAAAGGGCCTGTTCCTGTGCTGTCCTGTTCTATACAGAAACAACCTCGGAGAGAATGGGTTCCAACATTATGGGATATTGCATTGATGAATTTTCAGAAGGAGGTAGGGAGTAGGGAAATGTGACCTGTCCACAAGGATCCATGAGTCTCGCTTGACAAACCTTCCAAAGGCAAAATGATCTGATTACTCCCTGAACTGTAACTGTAACATTATATTGTGCATTCTGGTATCTTTCGCTTTGCACTCGCTGTTGTACTTGTATATGGCTTGCTGGTACTCATATAATGCGATTTAACTGAATAGCACACAAACCATTTGCTGCATCTGGGTACATGTAACAATAATAAACCAATACCAATGCTGCAAAGGTCCAAATGCTGCAGGAACGTTAATGACCTGGGTGCGCTCCAGATCAGTGAATATCTCACCATTAGCATCACCAGCACGGACACTGCCCATGCATCAAATCAATCCCTTACGTAAAAAGCTCTTTATTAGTCAAAATTTAAGGATAACATTTTTAGATATACCTCACCTCACACGCTGAGCACTACTGCAAGTCACATCAGCCTCCTAATCTACCATATCATTGTGCAACACTCATTGGCACATAAAAAACACAAAGTGATGGAGTACTTTGGCAGATCAGGCTGCATCTCTGGAGAACATGGAGAGGCGACCTTTCAGGACAGTTGAAGAATATTTCTTCTTCTGAAGATTTCCAACCCTGAAAAGTCACCTATCCATATTCTCCGGAGATGCTACCTCGCCTGCTGAATCACTGCAGCACTTTGTGGCCTTTTTTGTGAACCAACATCTGCAGTTCCTTATTTCTACTGCACATTTTTTGGCAGGGTGTGTACAACTGATGGTGCAGATATCCCTGGCTATGAAGCAGATGTTGTTAGGATTGCTTAGGTGTAGCCACAATGTTCAGATGCAGCCCTATGGAGGATGAACCTGTTATCGACCTCAGGGGGCTTGCGATGTGGCCCCTCATACTGGTGTCAGCGACCATCCTGTTACCATTGCAGACTACTGATGCTGACAATGAGATGGTGCATCTTAAACACGCTTTCAGAGCGCAGACTGTTCAAGGCCATTCTTCAGCACCACAGCGGTCTCGTTCACTGAAGGTCAGAGCCTTAGCAACCATGTTGCAGAAGCAATCAGCCAGGATAAAGGCACAAGGAAGGCTTGCATTGAAGGAAATAGACACGGTTTATCAATGGTTCTATATAAAATAACATATTTTTGCTTTATTGATATAGTTAGGAATGCACATTTGGTCTTGAGTTCATGCAGTTACAACAGGGTTTTTGCCAGGATCACAGGGCTTCAGGTCTCGGCAAATTCTTGATCAAACATGAACCAAATAGTTGAATTTCAAAGCTGAGATGCGAGTGACTGCCCTTGGCATCAAGACCGCATTTGACATGACATCCAGAAGCTGTGGCAAGTCAATGCGCTTTCAGGGGAAACAAACGCTGATAGCTGGAGTCATATCTTGGACAAAGGAAGATGATTGTCGGAGATCCCAATCCTACAACTTCACGGCAAGAGTTTCTCTGGGCAGTGTCCTCGGCCCAACCATCATTAGCTACTTCATCTATCATCTTCCTGCCATAATGGCAAAAGAGAAGATGTTTGCTGACAATTGCTGTGCTCAATTCCATTTGCAATTCTTCAGCAGATGAAGTAGCCCATGCTTACAGGCAACAAGGTCTAGCCTTTATTTGGACATGGGCTGCTCCGTGGTGAATAACATTCATACCATAAAAGTGGTGGACAATGACAATCTGCAATAAGAGATTGTCATCTGCACACAGTGGCCTCACAGCTCCAGCGACCTGGGTCAATCTCAAGTGCTGTCCGTGTGGGTTTTTTTTGCTGTGACCACGTAGATTTTCTCCAAGCAATTGATGAGATGTTGGATTGCATGTCATGATCAAAGTACTTTTGTTTCCTTCCATTTCCCAAAGATATGCAGGTTTGTATGCTAATTGACCACTGTATGTCGATAAGTGGTGGAAATTGGGAGATACTAATGGGAATGTGGAGAGAATAAAATGGGTTAGGGTAGGATTAGTGTAAAAATGCAAAATGCTTGGACCTGGTGGGCCAATAGATTTGTTTTTGTGCCAATCTCAGTTACTCTGTTCTTGATGTTGAATGGCAATGCCACTGCCAAGTCTCTGACTTCCTCAAGGTCCCATCGATCAGACATTTAATTTAACCAGTCACATTAATATTGTGGCTACAGGTATCTTGCGGCAAGTGGCTCGCCTAATTTCTCAAGCCTTTCCACCATGTATAGGGCACAAGTCAGGAGCATGAGTGAGTATGTTCCCTTTATCTGGATGACTGCAGCTCTGCAACACAAAAAAATTAACAACATCCTATCGATCTGCCTAAACTTTCATCCCCTCTAAGACTGGCACACAGTGCCTGCAGTCTGTGCCGTCTACAAATATATCACTCTTTATTCATCAAATAACTCCTTTCCCATAGCATAGTGCAAACACCTTCACTAAAAGGACTATAGTAGTTCATGGAGGCCACTCACCACCTCACAAGGACAATTACAGCTTTACAGTAGAGCTAGGGTTGGCCTAACCAGTGATGCCTAGATGCTGAACATTGAACAAACAAAAAGCAACCTTATGATGCAATCACACGGCAGTCTTGGCCTCAGTAAACCCCAGAGACACAGTTGCTCTTCATAAACAACCTGTTTATATCTCCCTATCCTGCCAGAAATGACTTGGGGCTATAAACATCCAATCTTTCCTCTGAAATGAATATCTGATGCCTGTTGTGAATTGGGAGATGATTTGATTCTGCGGTTCAGCTCCAGTGGAAGCCAGGCTGCCTGTTGCTGAAATTCTGCTCATTTGACAGGATGCATGAAGCAGATAGGAAGCTTTGCACCCTTTCCCACAGCGTTGGGCTCCTGGTTACTATTCCCACTCCCCACTACAAACCACCCTTTAAAGCCCACTTCTGATACAGTAAATCAACATGCAGTCCAGTGACCAGTGCTCTCAATCTTTAAATAAACACAGCTGTACCCCATAATAAACTGGAAGGTGCAACGATTGAGTCAGGAAGCAGATGGAGAGGTTCCATAGAAAACATTCCTTGCGATTAAAGCAGATTGGAATCAGGTGCACACTTTAATGTTCTGCAGTCGATGGCACAATTTGCTTCAGGGCCAGTCCCTATGCTTCTGACCATTTCAGGTTCCTCGTAGTTGTTGATGAATCTTGGTTATATGCAGGAGGATCAGTAGCCTGTAATGATCTGCAGTTCATTGTTTCTGCTGCATCCAAACACCTCCATCTGCACTGGGGGATTGATTTTCACCTTGCTGCTGGGCAATAGAAACATAGAAACATAGAAATTAGGTGCAGGAGTAGGCCATTCAGCCCTTCGAGCCTGCACCGCCATTCAATATGATCATGGCTGATCATCCAACTCAGTATCCCGTACCTGCCTTCTCTCCATACCCTCTGATCCCCTTAGCCACAAGGGCCACATCCAACTCACTCTTAAATATAGCCAATGAACTGGCCTCAACTACCCTCTGTGGCAGAGAGTTCCAGAGACTCACCACTCTCTGTGTGAAAAAAGTCTTTCTCATCTCGGTCTTAAAGGATTTCCCCCTTATCCTTAAGCTGTGACCCCTTGTCCTGGACTTCCCCAACATCGGAACAATCTTCCTGCATCTAGCCTGTCCAACCCCTTAAGAATTTTGTAAGTTTCTATAAGATCCCCTCTCAATCTCCTAAATTCCAGAGAGTATAAACCGAGTCTATCCAGTCTTTCTTCATAAGACAGTCCTGACATCCCAGGAATCAGTCTGGTGAACCTTCTCTGCACTCCCTCTATGGCAATAATGTCCTTCCTCAGATTTGGAGACCAAAACTGTACGCAATACTCCAGGTGTGGTCTCACCAAGACCCTGTACAACTGAAGTAGAACCTCCCTGCTCCTGTACTCAAATCCTTTTGCTATGAAAGCTAACATACCATTCGCTTTTTTCACTGCCTGCTGCACCTGCATGCCTACTTTCAATGACTGGTGTACCATGACACCCAGGTCTCGCTGCATCTCCCCTTTTCCTATAGGTTACCAAGATAATCTCCATCATGGAGAGCATGCATCAAAGTAACAATCAGCCGTGCTGAAACTGAAACTGTGTCTTAAGGCCCTATTAACCGTGCTGAAACTGAAACTGTGTCTTAAGCCCCTATCTAAATTGCAAAAGGATATATTGGGGTCATTCCTATCCTGTACCCTGTATTCTGCAATCATAGGATCTCATAGCAGCAAAGGTGGTCGTCCCTTCCATTGTACTCTTTGCATGTACTGTTTATTTGGCCCTTCATTCCCACCCTTATTGTCCTCCTTTTGGGCTCCTCTGGCCAGCCCCAACCCCTCTCCACACTTTCCCTGGGTGTCTGACTCCCCTGTGTCCCCAGCAAACCTAGGTTAGCCCTGGAGTAAAGTAAGGCAACCTTCAATGATAGAGGCACAGATTAATCTGGGATAGTCAGCAAAGAACAAACTAACTTGACTGAATTCTTTGAGGAGGTAGAGGGTTGACGAGAGCAGAGCATTTGAAGTAGTATACATGGAGTTTAGCTTTTCACAAGGCCTTTGGGATTCAAGATCCAGAGGCAAATTAAATTCAAAATTGGATTGGAGGCAAAGTAGAATGGTTAACAGGTGTTATTGTGACTAAGAAGGCTGATACCAGTGGGGTTCAACAGAGTGAGTACTCAGCCCTGTTTGTGCTATGCAAATGATATAGACCTAAATTTAGGGGTTGGGTCAAAGAAGTTTGCATACGACTCCAAAATTGGGTTTGGACTAGATTGCATGGAGATATCAATGATCAGGTTATTTGGGCAGAAGAGTAGCAACAGGATTTTACACTGTATAGTCCTTTACTTTGTTGCTTCTCCCCAGTGCATTTCATCGTACTTAATTAAAATGGTGCAGAGGAACAGATGCAGACTACCAAATACAATCTTAAAGATAGTGGGACATAGATGATGCGGTTACAGGTGTACAGATTAGCTAACGCCCTAAAACCACAAGAACCCATCACCAGGCTCTGTGGAACCACATGGCATTCAACTTCCCAGTCATTAACACTCCTGTTGATCATTACTCTTAACTTTCAGTAATTGAGACAATTTTTTTAATCAAATATGCAAATTTAAACTCCTATTTTACATTTCAGATCAATGTTGTTCAATGTTCTGATTGTTGACGTTTTGTTAACAATACGCCAAAACACGTTTCATGTACTTAAAACGCACTACTTTCATCTGTCTCCTCAGAAAATGTAATCTTCAGTCACACACAACCGTCTCTTAAGACATTCTTCCTGACTGTCCTTGACTAATCTTGCATTTCTAAGTGCTGACTTATACCATTCTCAGAATTTGTTCCCAATACTTTAGCGCCAGAGTGGGTAGCATGGCTCACCATTCAACGTTGGCCCATCCTGTAGCCTTCAATGGCTTGGCAATATAAGTGCTTAGCCAGATATATTTTTTAATATTGTGAGCGTACCTGTTTTCACCACTCTCTTGTGCAGTATATTCTAGATTTCAACCACCAACTGAGTGATAATAAATTCTCCTCAGATCCCCTCCAAATCACCACCCCTTATCCCGAATATATGCCCACTCGTATAGATAATTCTGCTATAGGGAAAGGTTTCCTCCAATCAATCATACATAGGCCCCTCGTAATATTGTGCACCTTTATCAAGTTCCCCTCAGGTACTCCAAGGAAAACCTAGTCTAGTCTATCCAGTAACTATTTTTAACTGTACACCTTGTTCTTCTAATAATGTGGCGACCAACTGTACTCCAGCTATGGCCTCACCAACATTTTATAAAGTGTGCCATTAATTCTCCACTCTTAAATATCAATGCCATAGCTAATGAAAGCAAGAAGCAAGCCGCAGCAAGTAAGAATTTCATTGCTCTGTTTCTGGACATATGACAACAAATCACTCTTGATTCTTGACATAATAGAGTTGTTTAATGTTCCATAGCCATGCTTGCAGCCAAAGAGAACTGCAACACAAAAGAATAGGAGTAGGTTGGCTGCCAACATGCACAGAAAAATGACTAACATAAGACGATAATTTCTAAAAATCTAATACATATGCATTCAATATAGTTATCTACCTTTGCATTACATATTTCTCATGATCTAATGATAGAAAATACCAGAGATTCACCACTCTCTGCGAGAAGAAATGTCTATGTACAGTAAACCCTCGTTATAACGGACCATAGTGGGGGGGGGGGGAGAAGGATGGCATCTGTTATTGCCAATTGTCAACTATAATTGAGTGTGACATAAGGCAGTTGATGTGTAGGGACCCAACAATAACACTGAGGCTGAGCTAGAACTACACTGACAGAGGCGCCTCTTTTCATCTGAAACACAAGACCAAAGCCTTGCCTGCTGACAATACAGACAGTGGTGACAGCAGGCATGGTGAGGAAGTGGCCGGGCAGGCAGTGGTGGCCGGGGAGGGGGGGTGGCATCGGCAGTCCAGCTGGTGGTGAGGTTTGGTAGGTCCATCCGCTATAACCAAAATCCCTTGAAGAGTACCCCGGAAAACAACGTGTTCCTGTATCTCTTTTTAAATGACCAGTACGCAGCATTTTACCGTGCAAATTTATCTGCTCTTCAAGACTCTCCCACCAATGAAAACATCTCAATATTTACCCTGTCATAACTCCTGAAGATCTTATATGTCTCAGCGAGGTCACTCCTCTTTTTCATGAATGCTAAAGATGGCAAACCCAACTTGTTTATTCTCTCTTAGGACAATCCTATTTTCCAAGGAAATTGGCCCAGTGAATCATTGGACTGACTTATCTGACGGACTCCAATCCTATTCTCAGGTAATTCCTGGGAAGAGACCAAAAACAGTGTGCTGTTTTCCAAGTGTAGCTTCACCAGTTTCCTGTAAAATTGAAACAAAACTTAACACTTTTTAAATCCATCCCCTCTTGCCAACACACCAGTTACATCCCTAACTACTTGCTGCACCTGCCTGCCAACTTTTTATGATTTCTATGTGATTTGTCTGCATTGTCAATGGGACTTTAACGCTGTTTCTATCATCTTGGGTGTTGCCTAACTTGATGAGTATTTTCAGCAGTTTTCCGCTTTTAATCCACAAGCTTATATTCTGAAATGGAATAGAAAAAAAAAAAAATCATGGACATTCAGAAAATAATGAAAGATAGGAATTTCTAAAAATGTAATACAAGTTCTGAGATTGTTTTGATGCTCTCTTGCTGGCTTATCCATGACATTAGCCACATGCTACCCAAACCAAACATGAGCATTAAATACTGCCTTGAGCACCGGAAAGAAATAAAACAAATGCTGCGATATTAGCCACACTGATCTCAGTGACATTTAACCAATTACCATGGCAACTGCTCGATGTTCGGCATTGGTCTTCCATGTGCACCAATCAAACTGTGTACATTCTCTACATGCCCTGGGATTCCTATGATCCACAGTGCACCAATTTTTGGATAATGAAACTGAAAAGAAAGCCTATAAAGATAATCTTTCAATACCTCAAAATGACTGAAAGACTTCACAGCCAATTAAGTTTTTTTTGAAGCCTATTCCATTTCTAGAGTAATGAAGAAACACACAGCAAGGTCCATCATGTAGCAGAGTTAATTTTCAACATTGTTGGTCGAGGGATAGATATTGGTCAGAACATAGACACGAATTCTACTGCTCCTATTCAAAAAGGGTTATAGTTTAACACGTAAAAACAAATTATCAGCAGAGATGCATTACAGCACAGTTTAGGAGAGGAGATAGGAATGAAGAATACACAGATAGGGAAGATGAAAAAGAAGGGGAGTGAGAAGAAGCTTGTGTCACATATATAATGTTACATGTGTATGTAATATCCCATCCCAAAGATGACTCAGTAGTGCTCTGGGCAGCCACTCTAGAGCTTGTGCTTGTACTGGAGTGTTTGGTCTGGCACACTATCAGAAGCAATAACGTGAATGATCTTTGTCCATAATTCACCACATGTTGACCTTTCCAATGCAAGATAGACACAGGCAATCAGCAATTCCCCATAAATGAGGGGAAAAAAGAGGAACTTCCACCTTTTAATACAGAACATCTTACAGAGTAACAATGATCATAACATGGTACCTATTCTTCAACCTCTGACGTTTATAGGATTAATGGTGAAGAAAACAGAAGAATTTATTTGACTTGCATTTACCTAGGTATGTGACAATTAATGACAGCAACAAAAAGAGAAGCTTTAACACAATTTTCCCAGTTGAAGCAATCCGCTTGGGGAGTCTGCATCCTCTTGGCATGAACATTGAATTCTCTCAATTCTGTTAACCCTTGCTGTCTTCGCCCCGTTCCTACCTCCCATCAGACAGTCTGAGCCCACGGGTTCCTCCTACTCCTTTTTCCTTTCTTTTTTTTTTTCTTTCTTTTTTTTTTCTTTTTTCTTTTTTTTTTATTTTTTCTTCTTTTTTCATTTTTTTTTTTTTTTCTTTTTTTTTCCTTTCCTTATTTTTTTTTTTCTTTTTTTTTTTTTTTTTTTTTCTTTGTTCTTTTTTCTTTTTTTCTCTTTTTCTCTTTTTCTTTTCTTTTTTTCTTTTCTTCTTTTCTTTTTACTTTTATCTTTTTCCTTTTCTTTTTCTCATTTTTCTTTCCTTTCCTTTTTTTTTCTTTTTGTTTTTTTTCTTCTTTGTTTTTTTTTTCTTTTTTTTTTTTGTTTGCTTTCGTTTTTTTCTTTTTTTTCCTTTTTTCTTTTTTTCTTGTTTTTATTTTTTTTTATTTCTTTTTTTTTTTTTCTTCTTTTTTTTTTTTTTTCTTTTCTTTTTCTTTTCTTTTTTTCTTTTTTTTTTTTTTTCTTTCTTTTTCTTTTCGTTTTTTTTCTTTTTCTTTTTTGTTTTTTTTCTTTTTTTCTTCTTTCTTCTTCTTTTTTTTTTTTCTTTTCTTTCTTTCTTTCTTTTTATTTCTTTTTTTTCTTTTTTTTATCTTTTTTTTTCATTTGTACTTTTTTTCTTTTACTTTCTTTCTTTTTATTCTTTTTTTTTTCCTTCTTTATTCTTCTTTCCTTCTTTCCTTTCTTTTTTTTTCTTTTCTTCTTGTTTCTTTTTTTTCTTTTCTTTTCTTCTTTTTTTTTTTTTTTTCCTTTTTCTTTTTTTTCTGTCTTTTTTCTTTTTTTTCTTTTCTTTTTTTTTCTTTTCTTTTCTTTTTCTTTTCTTTTTTTTTTCTTTTCTTTTTTTCTTTATTTCTTTTTGTTTTCTTTTCTTATATTTTTATTCTTTTTTCTTTTTTCATTTCTTACTTCTTTTCTTTTTTATTTTTTTTTTTTCTTTTTTTTTTTTCTTTTTTCTTTTCTTTTTTTTTTTTTTTCTCCTTATTTTTTTCTTCTTTTTCTTCTTCTTTTTTTCTTTATATTCTTTCTTTTCCTTTTCTTCTTTCTTCTTTTTTCTTTGTTTTTTTTTCTTTCTTTTTCTTTTGTTTTTTCTTTCTTTTCTTTTTTCCTTTCTTTTTTTTTTCTCTTCTTTTTCTTTCTTCTTCTTTCTTTTTTCTTTTTTTCGTTTTTCTTTTCTTCTTCGTCTTTTTTTTTCTTTTTTTCTTCATTCTTCTTTGTTTTTTTTTTTTTTTTTCTATTTCTTTTCTTTTTTTTTTCTTCTTTTTTCTTTTTTTTCTTTTTTTTTCTTTTTTTTCTTTCTTTTTCTATTTCTTTTTTTTTTCTTTTCTATTTATTCTTCTTTTTTTTTCTTTTTTCTTTTTTTCTTATTCTTTTCTTTTCTTGTTTTTTTTTCTTTTTTTTCTCTTTTTCTTTTTTCTTTCTTCTTTTCTTTTTTTGTTTCTTTTTTTTCTTTTTCTTCTTTCTTTTTCTTTCTTTCTTTTTTTTTCTTTTTGTGTTTCTTTTTCTTTTTCTTTTTTTTTTCATTTTTTCTTTCTCTTTCTTTTTTCTTTCTTTTTTTTGTTTTTTTTTTTCTTTCTTTTTTTTTTCTTTTTCTTTTTTTTCTTCTTTTTTTCTTTGCTTTTTCTTTTTTTTTTCTTTTCTTCTTTTCTTTTTGTTATTTTTTTTTTTTTTTCATTTTCTTTTTCTTTTTTTCATTTTTTCTTTTTTCTTTTTTTTCTTTTTTCCTTTCTTTTCTTTTTTTTTATTTTTCTTTTTTTTTTTTTTTTCTTTGCTTCCTTTTTTTTTTCTTTTTTTCTTCTTTTTCTTTATTTTTCTATCTTCTTTCCTTGTTTTTCTTTTTTTTCTTCTATTTCTTTTTTCTTTTCTTCTTTTCTTTTTTCTTTCTTTTTTTCTGTCTTTTTCTTTCTTCTTTTTCATTTTCTTTTTTTTTCTTTTTTTTTTATCTTTTTTTTCTATTTTTTTTTTATTTGTTTTCTTTTTCTTTTTTTTTTTTTCTTTTTTTCTTTATTTTTCTTTTTCTTTTTTGTCTATTTCTTTTTCTTTTCTTTCTTGTTTTCTTTTTTTTTTTTTTTCTTTCCTTTTTTTTTTCTTTTTTTTCTTTTTCTTTTCCTTTTCTTTCTTTTCTTTTTTTTTTTTTTTTCTTTTTTTTTTTTTCTTTTTTTTTCTTTTTTCTCTTTTTCTTTTCTTTTTTTTTTCTGTCTTATTCTTTCTTCTTTCTTTTTTTTTCTTTTTCTTTTTTTATTTTGTTTTTTTTTTTTTTTTCTTTTTTCTTTCTTTTTTCTTCTTTTTTTTTTTTTCTTTCTTTTTTCTTCTTTTTTTTTATTCTTTTTTCTATTTCTTTCTTTTTTCTTTTCTTTTCTTTTTCTTTTTGTTTCTTCTTATCTTCTTTTTTTCTTCTTTTTTTTTTTTTCTTTCTTTTCTTTTTTTTTTGTTTTTTTTCTTTTCTTTTTTTTTTTTCTTTTTATTTTTTTTATATGTTTTTTTTTTTTTTTTTTTCTTTTTCTCTTTTTTCTTTTTTTCTTCTTTTTTTTTTCTTTTTTTTTTTTTCTTTTTTTTTCTTCTTTACGTCTTTTCTTTTTTTTTTCTTTTTTTTCTTTTTCTTCTTTCTTTTGTTCTTTCTTTTCTTTTCTTTCGTTTCTTCACCTGTTCTTTTCTTCCTTTTTTCTTTTTTTTTCTTTTTCCTTTCTTTTTTTTTTCTTTTTTCTTGTTTTCTCTTTTTCTTTCTTTCTTTCTTTTTACTTTTTCTTTCTTTTTCTTTTTTTCTTCTTTTCTTTCTTTTTTTTTCTTTTTCTTTTTTTTTTTTCTTTTTTTATTTCTTTTTTTTTTTTTCTTTTTTCTTTTTCTTTCTCTTTCTTTTATATTGTTTCTTTTTCTTTTTTTTGTTTTTTCTCTTTTCTTTTTATCTTTTTTTCTTTTCTTTTCATTTTCTTATTTTCTTTTTTTTTTTTTTTTTTTTTCTCTATCTTTCTTTTTTTTTTTTTTTCTTTTCTCTTTTATTTTTTTTTCTTTTTCTTTTTTTTCATTTTTTTCTTTCTTTTTTTTCTTTTCTTTCCCTTTCTTTCTTTTTTTTTTTTGCTTTTTTCTTTTTTCTTTTTTATTTTTCTTTTTTTTTTCCTTTTTTCTTTTTTCTATTCTTTTTCTTTTTTGTTTTTCTTTTTTTTTTTTTCTTTTTCTTCTTTATTTTTCTTTTTTTCATTTTTCTTTTTTTTTTTCTTCTTTCTTTTTTTTCTTTTTTTTTTTTCTTTTTTTTCTTACTTCTTTATTTTTTCTTTTCTCTTTTTTTTTTTTCTTTTCTTTCTTTTTTTTTTTGTTCCCCCTCCCTCCCCACCCACCATCAGTCTGAAAAAGGTTTCGGCCGAAACATTGCCTGTCTCCTTCGCTCCATTGATCTGGCTGGCACCTCCTGAGTTTTCTCCAGCATTTTGTGTAGCCCTGATGCAATCACTTGTTACTTTTGATGTTAGACCTACTGCTGTTCCCAAATTCTAATCTTAATCCGTTCCCTAATTGGTCCACAGGTGGCGCAGGTAGAGTGCTGCCTCACAAGCGTCAGAGACCCGGTTCGAATTCCTGATTGGGCGCGGTCCCTTCGATCCTGACCTATGGGAAGTTTGTACGTTCTCCCTCCCGTGATCGCATGGTTTTTTTCTCCGGCTTTCCGGCTTCCTCCCCAAAGTCCAAAAGTCTGCAGATTGTGGTTAATTGCTTCAGTAAAAATTGTAAAGGTCCCTAGTGTGTAGGCTAGTGGCTGGTGTACAGGTTTCTCTAAACTAAACTAAAGAGGAGCATGGCTACCAATTCTGGTTTAACCACATTTCTCGCTATTTAATCACAGGACCAGCAACTCCACCCTCAACACTGTTGGTATCCCAGCTCATCCTTATTCCTTTTTTCCTGCACAAATAGAGTAAGTGGATACACGTTGTTAACTTACTACTTGATTTGATCAGCCTCAAAACCGCTTCTCCAAACCAGGCGCCCCCGCAGTGCCCCGATATAATTAACCAACATTTGACAAGGTGATGGTGGGGTGCTGGGGAAACATATTTTCTGTAATATCTCAGTGCAGCACAGAAACATGTCCTTTGACCCAACCTGCTCACAATGAACATTGTCTACCTGGATTAGACCCATTTGCCCAAGGTTGGCGGACTTCCCTCTTTTCTACCTTTCCCACCTCCTGCCTAAATGCCTTTTAAACATTGTAATTATACCACCGCCACAGCTTCCTCTAGAAAAAGGGTAAATCTAAAATGCTGGCCAATGCTGTTGACCAATGTAACAATCTGAAGTTAGCTGCCATAAGTGAAGCCCAAAGTACATTAAGTATCTCCAGAGATCAGTTCAGACTTGCTCTTCCCAATCAATTGCGCAGAACTGCATATGATTCCTAATTAAACCTACCTGTGGAAGCAAATTTAAATTTAGCAGGTGAAATGCTTTATCACTATCTAAACTACAACAACTTTAAAAAGTATTACTTTAAACTGATTATTGATCACATATGCAGACACTTTAGCAAGTTTGCAATCATTCTGATTACTAATTTATCACAGCATGGTGATATTTACTATAATTAATACTGGCAAAAAGTTACAAACGGAACAAGAAATTTAAGAGAATCATACTGGCATCTATTCCTGAAGGAACAGAAAAAAATTGGTTAAAAACTTTTATAGGTGTCACATTGGAGGGAACTTTAATTCAATCGACTGACCTGTCAAGTTAGACCTAAAGGCTCTTGGAAATTGTGACAAAGAGCAGAGTAGTTTTCCCTCCCTGATTACTGCAACAAACATTTATCCCCATGCCAGCAAAGTCTACTGATATAGTTTACCTGGTCAATAGTTCCCTCTGAACTGTGGTATACAGGAATCAAATGCAATTAAATTACACTGTGCATCATTCAAGTGGAAGTTCTTTCCTTCTGTCCTTGGTAAGAAAACCATGTCCATGTTTAAATCTATAGGAGCCCAGAGCAGAGGAAGAGAATGGAAGTATATTGAGCTTATTCTGATCTCTGCCTTTACTGACCGACACAGACTGGTTTCTCTGACAAGTGTGTCAGACCAAAGGGTCAGACAGGGAAATCCCTGGCTAGCCTTTTCTCACTCAGGGTCAAGTGACACTGGGAAATAGGGGGGAAAAGTCTCCAAGATCTAACGTCCCCCCCACTTCGGAATCATGTATGCATATTTTCTATGCTGAGAGTGGACATGGTGATATATATCCGCGTATTTCACAGTCAAACATTGAGAGGACGTGCGATTCTGCTGGGGAAGTCTGAACTCCCACAGAATTCTACATGTTTATTTATAGTCAAGTAGTTTTCTGACTTGTCAGTTTGTTATAATACATACTTTTAAAGGAACGGAATATCATTGAGATTAAATACCAAATCAATTGAGAACAGCAACACAATTGAGAACTGCTAACATTTCCTAAATAGGTAATGAAAGACTCTTGCAACACATTTCCATCAAACCACTTACCTACTTCCTTTTCTGTTCGACAGCACTTTTCATTTTGTGTCATCTTGTAATTTATCAAAGTCAAACCATTTTCCTGTTTACCATCAGACAAAGTAGTGACATGTTTTCAAAGCACTGTGTCTTGTTGTGTGGTGGTATCTGAATTGCTCATGTTACCAACAATATACTAAAGGCAGTTATCAGGAGCCCCTGCCTTGTTCTTACAGCGTGCTTATGAAAACCATTTTCTTTATCCACCAGTCGTCAAGGTCCACAGTTGTGCCTGGGAGGGAAAGGAGGGAGGCCCAATCTCATTAACATTCAACTGCTGGAACTGAACCTTTCCAACATGAACTGGTTGGCTTCTTTCAACTTACATTAAGTCATGGAAAATATGTGCAAAGATTTCTGACTTTTGTTTTCCAAAAATTGAACGATTCCACCAAGTACATTTTCCCATTAGACTGCATCTAATGTGCCTTGCTCTGGACAGCACTTGATTTATGCCATGAAGGGTGATTGTGTGAAGATGGGTCCTTGACCTGAAACCTCGACTCCATTTCTCTTACCACTGATGCTGCCTGAACTGTGGAGTGTTTGCAACATAATCTGTTTTGCCTTGACTTGTGCAACTTTCCGAGTGAGATGACACGGACATGTGCATCTCAGAACCTGCCAAACGATGCTCAAAGCTAATGCCAACGGATCAGCCTGCCAACAAGGACACCAAGACCACTCAGTCAACAACTCATTTTAGTTTAGTTTAGAGGTACAGCATGGAAACAGGCCCTTCAGCCACTAAGTCCATATCTGTTCTCTTTTTTCCCCACTCTACTGTGCCACCTTCTCATGGCTTAGGTTATTGAGGGAAGCGCACTTAAGTGGGAGCTCAGGTATTCTACAATGGACGAGGCTCAGGAACTCATGCACAGTTGAGCTGGCCCTTTCTACAAAACCTCTTGCCATGGCAGACTTCAGATCTCAGTGCAAGAGTTGGGGACATGTCTGCCCAAGTAAAGATCAATGTGTGGTTAGGGGATGGCATTGGGCAGAAGCTCAGAGGTATGAGTCAGGCAGATGAGCAGGTGGTCAGGCAAGTCGGAGAGAGGCTGATGCTGGTAATAGAAGCAAGGTGCTAAGTGGTAGATGCCCAAAGGTGATGACTGCACAGGTGATTAAGGGGTGAGCAGGAAAGTAATGCTCCTGCCAACTAACAACCATCTACAAATCCTATATTTGTTCTCCCACATTACCTTCCTCCAAATTTTACCCCTCAACTGCATAAGGGCTAATTAACCCCCAGCTCCATGTAACTGAAGCCTCCTCATCTCTTTAAATTTATATTCAATCCCATCACAACAAACAGTAACATTCTGTTAGCTTCCCAAATTATTTTTTACGAATCATGTACCCAGATCTTTATGCACCTCAGAGATGATAGGCATTTTGTTTTTAATTTCTCCTGCCAAAAAGGAAAACTTTGCAGTTCTCTGTGCTATATTCCATTTTCCAAATGACTGCCGTCACATAACTACAAAGGATAGGTTAGGCGGCTTGTGGCAAAGGTTCTTGTACATATTTTTTAAAGGGTGCGGCCCCCCAGTGCACGCCACTTGTTACTCGAGGCTTCAACTCTTCAGCATCTTCATGGGTTTTGGAGACTGTAGAACTTTACACAGATTGTATGCGATGAGCTTGATGCCCCTGTGCAAACGCAGTGGCCTTTCACAGAAATGCACATGCAACTCCAGTCTCGTGCTCAAACTGACAAACACTCTGTTAATCAAGAAATGTCGAAGCACGGATATCGTTGAGGTGAACGAACAGATAATTGGACAGGGCAGCTTAGCAAGTCAACTGAACCTGAGTAACTGCCGTGCGTCAATGACAGAGTAGGTAATACAAGTTGCTGAGAAAACACCCACCTGGTTTGGACTTCAGCCAAAATTGGTCGGAAGTTGCTAACTGTGCATTTTTATGTTATCGACAAACTAGAGTGATACCGGAGCTAGGGATTGCAGGGTGCATTCAAGAGAAAGGGACTGGTCGAAACTGGCTGGGCCTGTGCATTGTTGTCTTTTCACAAGCACCAAGATGCTGGTTTTGTACTTGGACGGGGAGGCTAAGGCAAGAGGACCAGTCCAGGCCGTTCTATGAATGCATCCTGCAATCCCAGCTCTTTATCACTCTACTTCAGTATAACATAAAATGCTCAGGTAGCAACTTCCCCTTAATAATATACATAAAATCCCTTTGGATTCTCTTTAATCATTTCTATTACAAATATCTCATGCCCCTCATTTGCCCTCCTAATTTCCTTCTTAAATATGCTCCTCAAACCCTTTACTCCTCCAGAGAAACACTTGATCTCAGGTGCTTATACCCGACCCATTTCTCCTTTTATTTCCTGAATAGAATCACAATTTATCTTGTCATCCAGTGTCCTTATTCCTACCTGCCTTGCCCTTCACTCTACCAAGATACACACATAATTTAACTCCGCTACATTTAAAGGCATCCCATTTTCTGTATGCCCCTTTTCCCGTTAACAACCAACTCGAATCAACTTTTGGAATCCCATGCAAGTTAGCCGTCTCCCATTTTAGAACTTTACCCCTATAGTAAAGCTATTTGATCTGTGGTCACTGGTCCCAAAAAGCTGTGGATTTATTTTCCAATACCCTGTTGCAGTTTAGTTTGATGTTGTGGGTGTGTATGTGTATAAATGCGTGTGTATGTGTTTGTGTCTATGTGTACATGTGTTTTCTGTGCATGGTGTTTACAGCATGTGGGTGGGCTAACTGTGGTTATCATCAGCGATAAACATTTGTCAAGTAAATTTCAATGAGATGGTTGGAACATTGAACATACTTCGGTAGGTTCCCTTGCAATGCTGGAGCTTTTGAACAAAGCCTTGCATCTACTCAGTTCCTGAGGTTTTGCTAATCATTTATCTATTTTCAATGTACGATAGATATACCATAAATCTAGTGAACATGAGAGGTGGAAATTGTGAACCTGTTAGTGGATGATTGCACAGTGGAGGACTTGTTCTTCATTCCCCTCAGTGCCAATTCACTGATCCTGGTTGTGGATAGCAGCTGTCGTACCTTCTATACCTTTGAGATAGAGAGGGAAAGCGTGTACATGTCCTCAGTGTTTATTCAGCAGTCTATACAGTGGCTTAGCACAGGACAGGTTCACAATTTCCACTTCTCATGTTCACTAGATTTATGGTATATCTATCGTACATTGAAAATAGATAAATGATTAGCAAAACCTCAGGAACTGCTTCACAGAATCGTTGGTGTCCCAAATATCTCATCAAGCCACATAAGACAATATTAGGTTTGGTGAGAAGAGAGGTTCAGGTGGTAATTCCAGAGCTTGGCACCATATCAAGGCTGGATTGATTGCCTGATGTTTATGACCCGAGTCTCATTCTTGATGACTTGTCTCCATTGATTTGATGAAAGAGCTCACAGTATATCTTTGCTTTACGAAATGCTACTTTGCAACAGCCTCTCCAGGAGGTCCAGCTTAAATGTTTGCCCCATTTCTTCTTCCAAAGTGAAAGACTCACCTGCTCTGGACTTCGCTCTCTTGAGTTTGACCAGATGAGTTAAAATTGGTGGCAAGACGCCAATGGGTAAAACAAACTGCAGTACAATAAGGGGTTAAAGTAACTAGAGTCTAAATCCAACATCTGCCTCTATAAACAGACTCATAATGACATATCTTTCGTGCACAGACACTTCCACAGTCCACTGACATTAATGGTCAGTGTTATCTGAATGTCAACTCATGGTGCGTGAAAATTGTGGAAATGTGCCAAAACATCTTTCTCAAGCTGAGAATTAGAAGACGACTGCATCCTGCAGAATTAACCCTTTGCATTCCATTGCGGGACCTCTTCCTATTTTTAAATGTTGCATTGGGCTCACAACAAACAAACAGTGCCACGTTGAACACTTTTGATTCCTCTTCTCATCTTCACTAACCTTGCATCATATTTCCATTCCTTTTCTCTATAAGTTTTTTCTCTCATGGAACTTTGAACTCACAGCATGTTGCAGAGGAGACAGAGCATTACCGAGTTGTGCAGTTGATATTTAAATAGCCTGCAAATAAATTGTGCCAGCGCTACTCCAGTACTGTTGAGTAAAGATTTGTCCTGGGTTCCCTTTAACTTAGTTTTTAGTCCTCTCCCAACAAGTACCCGCTCACATTCCTATAAGTCATAAGTGATTGGAGCAGAATTAGGCCATTTGGCCCATCAAGCCAATCCCAATGGGGTTAGGAGGGAGGATGTATCTCTCCCTCCTAACCCCATTCTCCTGCCTTCTCCCCATAACCCAGACACCCATTATCAACATTCTACCTCTCCGCATCCCTCGAGCTGCTGATCTCATTGCCTTAAGCCATTGGGTCATAGAGCTATACAGCAGAGAAACAGGCCCTTCGACCCACTTTGTCTATGCCAACCAAGTTGGCATACATGTCTAGTCCCATTTAGCTGCATTTGGCTCATAGCTCACTAGACACTTTCTTATCATAGATATAGATACATGTCCAAATGACGATCTGTTTCTTATTCTTCTCAGTAGACTTTACTCTTCATAACCTTCAGTTAATCCAGGATTATGTGTAAGACTTCCAACCACACAATCACCTCTTCAGTCCCAGCTCCTAATGTTCTCTCTTGGAAACATCAAACGTCAATGGTCCCACTTCATCCACAGCGGCTCACACTCAACCTGGGCGTGGAGCCTCTTGAGCTCCGCGCTTCTGCTTCTCCCTTCTCCTCTTTACCCTCTTCTGCATTTAATCCAACCCGCACTGGAAGAAATTTGGTTCTAATTAAACCAATATTTGCTCTCGTTTGTATTTTGGGAGCCGGCGAACCAATTTTGGATGTGGTGGCCTTAATGGAGTTTGGAGTTTTGATTGCAGGCTAAATGTTAAGTCAGAATCAGACGCCAAAGTTTGGACTTTAAACCAACCTTCCCAAGAGGAACAGAGTAACAAACTCTCCCTGATCCTACCAGGTGTCAGGCCAGTAGCAACTGCACATAAGGGGGAAATACAAGATTAAACTTTATACCCGACCCCAAAAGTTCCAGGATAACACCAAAACAATTGAGATGAAACACTGATGCTGTAATCCCTTCTGGCTTTGTTTAAATTGAGCCGACTCATTGCCTTTGTTTATGCTATAATTCCCAGAACACTTTGGTTTACAGAGAGGATAGGGTAGTGAGGGGGTCGAGCATCAATGTCAGTCAAGCCGCTCCCAGCTTCACATAGAAGGCCGACCACAACCTGACACAGCACGCAACAACACGAGCAGTTCAGCAATAAGCAAATTTAGCACAAAATGCCCCTACTCACACGTACAAAGAAGCGATCATTTACCAAGTCAGCATTACTGACGTGTCTTTTTTAAATCAACCTTGGCACAGCTACGCTCACTCCTGCCTCTTATGCAAAATGACCCGAGCACTAATACCCAGGTTGATACTTCATGAAGCATTGAGGGGCTGGCTGCTGAACAGTTGGACTCTCTGCCTCCTAGGTGAACCTAAAAGATTATTTTGTGTTCCTTCAGAGGAGCATGATCTCTTAAGTCAGTGACCACACAACAAAGAATCCTCTATTTGCTGTAAAGTGATTTGGAAAGACCCAATGTGACCATATAAATGCAAGTCTCTCTTTTTTCTCTTTAGCAGCCATTAACTTGTCACAGCTATCTCCTAATCCAGAAGTGATGGCCAGCAGTTTGTGTCTCAGGCATAGACACCGAATTCCACTTCAATCCCTAATCCTTGCTGGGAGTGTGTGTTCCAGTCACGGAGCCTTCTTCCGCAAGGTCCAGCTCACATACATACAGCCATATGGAGAAGAGTGACAGTGGGAGATACATCCCCATCGACCAGAGCAGACTCAGCCACAGCCCAGCAGAAGACCCCACACCAAAACTTCTGGCAATGCTGTGCAGAAAGCTATAATGATTCCAAGGAGGCTTAGAAGATCCTTCGCAGCGCATGGGCTCTGGACCCCAAAGCCCAAGGCCTATGAGGGATCTCGGCAAAACTACCGGCCTCAGACTGTGTGGTCCTGGTCGGGGGAATGGGATGGTGGGGGGGGGGGGGGTGGGGGTGAGCGGGAGATGCCCCTGTCTGTCAGGTAGTATTCAGTGGCCAAATTAAACCTTTCCCAAGTTTTCAATCTGGGCAGAGTTCACAATTGGACACACGTCTGCCCCCTTACACTGAGGTAAGCCACCAATGAAAGACTTGCATAGAACACAAAGTACTTGAGTAACTCAGTGGGTCAGGCAGCATCTCAAGAGGACATGGCAGGCGACGGGCCGGGAAACTTCTTCATACTCATCTGTATGATTGAATGTAGGCTTGATAGGCCGAACAGCCTAATTCTGCTCCTATCACATGAAATAATGGAAGTAGGCAGAGTGCCGTGAATTAAAGAAAAGCACACACCAGTAGAGAATGAAACTTGATATGCCATAATTAATTATTACAGAACCAAATGCATTTCTTCAAGGTTTAAGAGGCAACTAATATTGCAATGGGACAACAGCAATGTCTAAAAAAATGGATTGTTTATATTTACTGCAATAATAACAGGATGCTCTGCTGAGACTTGACGTAAACTTAATAGGCCGAATGTCCTCCTTCTGTGGCATAAGTAAGTAGGTAAAGAAATTGTGTGCCTCTGCACCTGGTTTCATGCAAGGGAAAACACACGCACAACGGAATTAGGCATCAGCAATTATTTACTAGCACAACGGAAATTTACTCTCTCAACAGCAAATAAAGGAATGACTGGGCTGCCTGCCTGCAGCTTCTCCCTTTGGACCAGACTTTGGCAAGTTGTTGCCTCAACCACAAACGTGCATTATCATTTTTCGAATTTCCACTATACTCTCGTGATGTGAGGCTGTGGACACAGAGAGAATGTCCCCGCTCTTTTTCGTCATTCCATTGGATCTCTTACATCCACCTGATGGGAACAGGGCTTCATTCTAAAGGGCCTGTCCCACTTGGGCGACCTAATCCGCGAGTTCTGGCGAGTTTGCCCTCAACTCATACTCGCAGCATGGTCGACACGAGGTCGTAGGAGGTGTTTGTTACTCTCCTCCATGCTCGAGAGTGGTCTCCGCGAACTTGAGGCCTCAGCTAGGTCGTGGTGTGTTTCTCAAAATGTTAAAAAATGCCTGCGAATAAAAAAAGGTCGCCACGGAAAAAATCGATTCTTTTTTTACTCGTAGGTTTAGTCGTAGTAGGTCGGGCATGTTAGTCATGGGTAATCGAGGGTAGTTGAAGGTAGTCAAAGGTAGTCGTAGATAGTCTTCATCATAGTCGTAGCGAGTCGAAGCTGGTCTTCAACATAGGCGAAGGAGGTCAAAGGAGGTCTTCAACATGTCATTTTTTCAAACTTCTAAACTCGCCAATTTGGTCGCCCAAGTGGGACAGCCCCATAACTTCTTATCCAATGCACCAGCATAGTCTCGGTGCGGATCCGGTGTGCCAGACTGGACACTGTGCTCGGATTCTAGGACACCTTTTGTAATATTAAGATCACCATTGTGACTCAGTCAAACCATCAGATTCAGAGCTGATCAGTCGATAAATACGGGCAGCACACTGTTGAGGGGCAAGATCTGACAAGGTTGTAAATGTTCTCTGTTGCCAAGCAGCCAACCCTCAAGGAAATTGATCAGAGGATTTGGAGCCTCAGTACCAGGGCCACACATTAGCTCTCTCAAACATATGGAAATTGCAAGTTAGCACATCCACTGTACTCTGGATATGGGCACTGAAATAATGATGCAATGCAAGAGCCAGGCACAAAACGTGATTAAACTTTGGGCTATGCTCATTCAAGGCAATATTTATGCTCCGCACTGTTAACCGACCTAACGTCCTTCCCCAACATGCGTTTATCCAGCTTCCAACTAAGTACTTCCTATTTGCCTTATCTAATTCACGTTGCAGCAAGTTCCGCCAAGGAATAGCCAACTGATTTTTTTGCCCTCCACATGGTCAGAAGAGGTGAGCATGTATCAATAAATAACATTCGTCCCGATTCTTAAAATCATCAGTGCTCCTCAAAAACCGAGATCAAGACCCAATCCAAACCCAATCTATACCCAACTGGAATTTGACTCAAGTCTAAGTAATTGTAAATTTTAATATATTCACCCTGACCCGATTTGGAGACCTTTGCAGAAGACTTGCAATGCAGAGGACACCTTTTGTAATATTAAGGACACATAGTGACCCAGATAAAGCAGAGCACAACCTAAACTCAATATCCATCAGAAAGCATATGGTACCAGTAGACTCTGCATTGTATGTACTACATTTTGTCCATTAGAGGCAACCTTCCTCAGTATTGATTATATTAGAGACTAGAAAACAGAGCCAACCCTTCCCCCCCCCCCCCCCCAACGGCAGACACACACTGAATGGTCCCGACCCGAAATATCACCTATCCATGTTCTCCGGCTGACTGGCCCACTGAGTTACTCCAGCACTTTGTGTCCTATTTTTACAGTCATGTTCAGTTGGGTTTGGCTGCAGAGCCAGGCTCTGTCCCCAGCCGATACAAAACTAGGGGGAATGGACTTCCACAGGAAATGTCCGTGTCTGTGTCTGCCAGCAAGGACACACTCAGCGAGACAACTCGAGGTATTTCAGTGACCTCTGGATTTATGATACTTATACCAGAAATACAGAGCCACAGGAAGATTCTTCTCTGCCCATGTAACGCACACCAGCGGCTTGCGCCATTTCCCTATAGGCACTGCTTTTTTTATCCCGAGCTTGCTCTGAGATCCAGGCATATAGGTGGTTGGTTACACATCCTTTACAAGAGCCACCATCTGCCGTGAGTGTTGAGTATGTGGTGCATGTTATTTCCACTTACACTGTGAGTTGGACCGCATGAGAGAGCGGGCTGTTTGACAACAACTGTCTCAGGAGAGGACTTCATATGAACTTAAACCCTGCACCCCTGGTGAGTCTCTGCTCTGGGACACAATGACTGGCAGCTGCTCAAGGATCTAGATCTACATTGCCCTAAAATGGTCACATTCAAAACCCCAAACTGAAACCTGGGGCAGAGAGAACATCGCCTTCAGTTACTGGGTTAGTCAGAACAGTATCGATTCTCATGTTCACACAATACAGAAGGAGACCATTCAACCCATCAAGTCTATACTGGTTCTTAGAGCACACCACGAGTTACATTCCTGCATTTACATTCCCAAGCACCTTATTCTCCCTTGCATACCCATCAACGCCCCCCCCCCCGCACCTCAGTTCATCCCCCACCCACCTACACTAGCAATCGCTAATAAAAAAACAAATAGTAACAGAGTGCGCCTTGCTAATATATAATCAATGAATTGAGAGCACATAGACAGTGATGATTGTGACACATAAAAATTATTCTGCTCACCCTACAATGTGCTTCTACACCATGCCACATCACCCACCATACAGACCACACTCCACTCTGTAGTACAGAAATGATATCATGTTCTTCATGGCAGCAGAATCTCTGACATAGCACACTCATTTCTGCAGAATAACTTGCAGCTCATTTCTGTTTTATACTTTCTAATATTACAATACTAAGGAAGATTGCCTCACCAATGGACAAAATGAGTACATACAGTGCAAAGATATACTTGTTTCATATGTTTCTGCATTGTGCAACGGCAGTTAAGACGAGTTCTGCACACTTAAAAAGGCAGACCATTCTGAAAGAGATTAATTTGTGTTGAGACGCAGTTTTAATGAAAGACCTTGTTCTTATGAAAGGTCATAAATCTGAAACATGTATTCAGTTTCCCTTTGCACAGATGCTGCCTGACCTGTCAAGTATTTGCCTCCATCATTTAGCTCCTTCTGCCCATCAACCCCCCCCCCCCCCCCCCCCCCCCCCCCCCCCCCCCAGTCCATCTATCGCCCACAGGCCCATCTCACACCTCCACCTATCTCTTTAGACCGGCCATCTTTACCTTAACACTCTGTCATGATGCAGAGTCAACAATTCTTCCTACCCATCCCCCACAGATGCTGCTCAACTCACTGAGTCCTCCAGCAGTTTGTTTTGGCTCCTGATTCCAGCATCTGCAGACCCTTGTGTCTCCATTTTATTTACACGTGCTGTGCTGGTCATAGCTCAGATTGTAGCATCTAAGCTGCAGTCCAAAGTTGCTGCTTACTCCAGATTATTGAACACAAATATCTACATGCAACCCAAAGCCTTGTCTGCTATTCTAAGCAGACATAAAACATCTCAGGCACCCTTTTGAACAAGACCATGGTCAGCATCAGCTTTATCATTGACGTTCATTCCATCACAAAGTCAGAAAATGCTTGAAGGACGTCAACTTCATTCACAACTCCTCAGCAAATGAAGCAGTTTGTCTCAAGGCTTAGACACATTCAGCAATGGGCCGATAGGTGGCAAGGAATCTGTGCCACAAACAGTTCCAGACATTGACCATCTCAAGCAAGAGTGAATCTAACCTCAACAATGAATGCCGTTATCAATGCAGAATATCCCACTCTCAACACCCTGGGGGGCTTCACTGACCAAAGACTCAACTACTCCAGTCACATATTCCATCATCTACAAAGCACAAGGATGATGGAATACTTTCCACATGCCTGACGACTCTCAACAATAAAAGACATTCAAAGACAAGGCATCAGCTTGATTGTCATTCCATTCACCCCTGTACACTTTCACCCCCTCGCCCCCGGTGTAGTAGCGAAAATGAGTACTATCTACAGCATTTACTCATCAAAATGTATTTAACAGCACCCTCTAAAACTACACACTGTGCTGCCATAAGGATAAGGGATCAGATAGAGAGGAACACCCTCATCTGCAGTTACCCTTCACCATCACTATCCTGACTTGCAAATTGATCAGTGTTTCATCATCATTGCATCTAGTCCTTGGGACTCACTATCGAAACACATTATTATGTAACTTCATCATAAGGACTACCTCAGGTCAAGGCAGCTCATCAGCAGCTTCTCATGGTAATCATTACTGGGTAATACATACATACTGCTCTCGCCACTTCCCTCAAATGAAGTAAAAGACTGGTCATGTTCTCATGCTGTTATCGATGTGATATGCAAATTAACTGCCCCGTTTCTGCAACAATTTGGCTACAAATCACTTTGGGATACATGAGAAATGTGATTATTATACATACACTGCCAGCACACGGCAAGTACACGGGGCAAGAATCAGCATAATGTTTACACAGTATATGCATGCGTGTGCTGTCAACACACCGCATATTCACCTGTACACTCTACCCACTTTACACCGTGCACAACCACATGGATGCATGCACATACATGCACGCCACCCTGCTACAAACATACACCCACATGCAAACACATTCCCGTCCAACGGCGTGGGGGAGATGACATACATCGGCGGGGGTTAAGCCATCTGTGTCCAGTTGTGAGGACAGTGGATGAGGCTGGGAGTCGTCACATTACAGAGCCGCCAGGCAACACACAGTGAGTGGCAATGGTGCGATGGCGGAGAACACCACCGCATGTGGGTCCCCTGTAGAGACTGCTGCCCACACAGCCCATTTAGCAATGGCTGAGAAACAGCCGCAGCAGCCCGAGAGGAGAAGCGCCTGATCTCCGGCGCCGAGTGAAGAGCGGGCAGTAAGTGGGTGTTTGATACACACAAAGATCCACTGAGTGATCAGGGAGAGCCATGCTCACTCCAGACCAGCAATACAATGCAGCCCTCGGCGATCCTGGGCGCCCTTCTCTCTCTCGCTCGGTGTGAGTGAGTGATGCTGGAGGGACATCTGCCCACGTTAGCACCCAGTTACTGGGGCTGTGGCTGGGGCTGGGACTGTGGGACTGTGGGGCTGGGGGCTGTGGGGCTGGGGGGCTGTGGGGCTGGGACTGTGGGGCTGGGGGCTGTGGGGCTGTGGGCTGTGGGGCTGGGGCTGGGGGCTGGGGGGCTGTGGGGCTGGGGGCTGTGGGGCTGGGGGCTGTGGGGCTGTGGGGCTGGGGGCTGGGGGCTGTGGGGCTGGGGGCTGGGGGCTGTGGGGGCTGGGGGCTGGGGGGCTGTGGGGCTGGGGGGCTGTGGGGCTGGGGGGCTGTGGGGCTGGGGGCTGGGGGCTGTGGGGGGGGCTGTGGGGCTGGGGGCTGTGGGGCTGTGGGGCTGTGGGGCTGGGGGCTGTGGGCTGGGGGCTGTGGGGCTGGGGGCTGGGGGCTGGGGGGCTGGGGGCTGTGGGGCTGGGGGCTGGGGGGCTGGGGGCTGTGGGGCTGGGGGGCTGTGGGGCTGGGGCTGTGGGGCTGGGGCTGTGGGGCTGTGGGGTGGGGGCTGTGGGGCTGGGGGCTGTGGGGCTGGGGGTGGGGCTGTGGGGGCTGGGGGCTGTGGGGCTGGGGCTGTGGGGGCTGGGGGCTGTGGGGCTGGGGGCTGGGGGCTGGGGCTGTGGGGCTGTGGGGCTGGGGGCTGGGGGCTGTGGGGCTGGGGGCTGGGGGCTGTGGGGCTGGGGGCTGGGGGCTGGGGAACTGTGGGGCTGGGACTGTGGGGCTGGGGGGCTGGGGGCTGGAGGGCTGGGGGGGCTGTGGGACTGAGACTGGCTCCCACACCGGGGACCCGCAACATCAGCCACGGCCGGCTGAGCGGATTCGGTGCCGGTGGCTGGGCGTGGGAAGCGTGGGCTGCCGCCCGTGGAGCCGGTGCAGCCGGTCACTGTGGGGAGGGAGGGAGGGAGGGAGGGAGGGCGAGTGTGCAGCTGCCCGCTGGCAGAGTGCCGGCTCTCGGCATCAGGGGCAAGGCTTGGGGACCGGACCGTCTCCTGCAGAGCGAGGGCCGGGCGATGCGAGAGACGGGCTGCGTGTGTTTGTGGGAGCCGGGCTGAACAATGGAGCCGAGCCTCATTGTGCGCTGTGTGCATGCACCCAGGCGCCGGGCGGTCCCTCTCCCTCCCTCTCCAGCCTGCTCCGATTCATTGCACTTGGGGAATGCAAATGCAATGTGTGCCCGGTCCCTTCTCCCCCCTCTCCCCCTCTGCATCGGGCGCCCCCGCGGGCTGGGGGGGGGGGGGGGGGCATGCACTCACCATGAGTGTCCTCCGGTTGCAGGCGGCCGCTAGCTTGAGCTTCTCCCCCCGTGTGTCAGCCCCCGGCACAAACAAGCGCCTGTCAGCAGGATGTGGCTGTTGATTGGCTCAAACCATCCAATTCCTTTCAGACGCTGCCTGCTGTCAACTCTATCTTCATCGCCCCTGAGAGAGAACCAGTTCCCTTTCTTAGATGCGGGCTACGGATGTACATGCTCCTTAGGTACCCTACCTTTTTAAAACACTGCTCATCCCCACTGATTTTGATGGCCCTTTCTGCAAGTGAGTTTACCTGGTGATTAGGGTCAGGATTACTAATTTCTCCAGGGACTCTCCAACTGCCGGATAAAATGCAACCTTATATTTTCTTGGCACAGAATGTGACCACTTGGCCCTGGAGTCAGTCCAAGGCTCAGTGACCCCATTAGTCTCATTCACCCTCTTGTTTCACTGCAACCCATTCTCCCTCACACACGATCAAATCCCTCCAGGTTTTCCACTCACCTGTAACTGGTGCTAACAAACATACTAGCATGACTTTGGGATGTGAAAGTGGAGCATCGGCTGGAAACTCACGGATTCACAGGGAGAATGTGCAAACACCCGAGGTCAGGATCGAACCTGCGTCACCAGAGCAGTGAGGCAGCCGTCTTTGCTGTGCCAGCCTGCCAACTTGTAGCAAATAACAAACTGCTTGGGGAACTCAACAGGCCTGTCGAGGGAAATGGATGCTCAACGTTTTGTGTTGAGACCTTTCCTCTGACATTTCGTACCCCACAAAGAGTTCTTTCTTCATTTCCTTGAGTCTGATCTGGTTGAAACCCGGGTTCAATCTGGTCCACCAGAGACCTGGGTTCAAACCTGACTACTGGAGCTGTCTGTATGGAGTTCGTACATTTTCCCTGCGACCATGTGGGTTTTCTCTGGGTGCTCTGGTCTCATTCCACATTCTAAAAACATGCAGGTTTGTCGGTTAATTGAATTCTGTAAAGTGCCCCTAGAGTTTGTGTAGGGTCACAGAACTAGTGTATGGGTGATTGTTGGTCCGAAGGGATGGTTTCCATGCTGTACCTTTAAACTAAACTAAATAATCCTGATAGTGTCAACAACAGTAATGCAGTTGGATGTCAAAAGAAGGTTAAACTCTCCGTACATAGAGTTGTACAGCATGGAAACAGGCCCATTGCCTGCTGAGTGCACAAGGTGCATGCTGAGCATCAAACACCCACTTACAGTAATTTTCCCCACATTCCCATCAACAACTGCCACCACCCCCCACCATAAGTTCTACCACTCATCTACATATAACCAACAGCAACTAAGTAACCTACCAAACCCCATGTCTTTGGGATGTGGGAGGAAACCACAGCTGAGGGAAACCCACATGGTCACAGGGAGACCCACATGGTCACAGGGAGACCCACATGGTCACAGGGAGACCCACATGGTCACAGGGAGAACATGCAAATACTACACCAACAGCAAGCTGCGGTCAGGATCAAAATCGCAACACAGAAACTGGGAGGTTGCTGTCGTACCTGTTGTGCCAGTGTGCTGCCGATTTGCTGGAGGTGACCAGTGACTGTCACTTGACACAAATGTTACTTTGCATTTATCAATCCAACCCTGAATGTTATCAGGTTGCAAACATGATCTGCTTTGGTTTTTTGAGGAGTTGGGAATGGAACTGAAAAGTTTTATGTCTTCGGTGAACATCTTATAAAGAGTCAGTGATAAAGTAATTCACAGACTTTAGTTCCGGAGGTAAACAAATAAAACCAAAGATATTGGAATCTGAACCAAACAGAGAAATGCTGGAAGACCTCAGCCAGTCAAGTAGGCTCTGTGGAAAGAGAAATCAGATAAGGTCTCAGGTTGAAAATCCTTCAGCAGTTTCTGGAGGATTGCCCATGGGAATTCCTGTACTGCTGCCCAAGGCTGAGAAGATAAGATGCCAGCAACCTCAACAATATCACTTGTGTTAGGTATGTCTCCGGCCCTTTTACAGGCTCTCATTGATCACCACGTCAAGGCTAATTTAGGCTTTGATGTGAAGAATGCCTGGATGGAAAAGGCCAGGATGTTTTGAATTTGATCTTGGTGTACATTCAGCATCAATAGGACAGGAGTGAAATCTGAAAGAAAAGAAAGCAAATGAATTGCAGAGGGTATGAAGTAAATCAGGAGTGAACGACAAGGTAACTTGGCTCAAGTCATAAGGACAATAAATTTCTAGTGTATCGAGGACAATTTTCTCAAATGGAACTGTCAAGGGAGAAGATCATACTAGATTTAGTAATGAGTAATGAGCCAGAATTTATTAATAATCTGACTGTAAGGGAACATCTTGCAATAAGCATAAAATAATCAAGATTCATATACATTTTCCAAAGGAAAAGAATTACCAGAAACTAAGGTCCTGAATTGGAGAAGCTGATTCTAATGGTATAAAACCAGCCTGACAGCAGGTATTTGCAATCTACAACAGACCAGTGGGATTTATTTAAAAATGAAATTGTGAGATTAGGAAATGAGCCAATGTGTTTCCATGAGAGTAAAAGGTAAATTGGACATCTGGAACCTTGCAGATAATGAGGATTGGCTAAAAGGAAACAAGTAGCTTATGGCTGGTGTGGAGATGTGAAAACAGAGTATGGAAAGTGCACAGGGTTCTTACAAATATAATTAGGAGGGCAAAGAGGATGTATAAAATAGCACTGGTGGGCAAGATTAAAGAAAATTACCAAGCATTTAAGAGCAAAAGGGTAACCTGGGAAAAAGTAGGGCCCTTAGGGGACCAAAAGGGCAATCCATGCATGGAACCTGAGGGTATAAATGTCACCTTGGATGGATACCTCTCATCCATATTTACCATTTAGAAGTATTTTCTAGTTAAAGCGTTCTGGGAGGGGGATAGGAGAATTCCAGAAGTAGATATCTTTGTGGTCTTAAGAAGAATAAATCCCCAGGATTTGATATGATGGCTCCCAACTTGGTCTGGGGGGTGGGTATGAGAGGGGGGTGGTGGGGAAGGAGGAGATCATTGAAGTCATGAAGGGGTATTTAAATCCTCTTTGGCTACAGATGAAATGCCAGATGACTGGATGACAGGAAATGTGGCAACTGTATTCAAGAAGAACAGCAGGGATAAGGCTGGTAATTATAGACTGTTCAATCTAACATATGTTGTATGGAAATTATTGTAAAACATTTTCAAGTATAGGATTAATTTGCACTTGGAGAGGCAGATTAATCAAGAATAATCAGCATGGCTTTGTTAATGGGAGATCGTGTATGACTAATTTAATTGAATGCAAGTCGATTATGTTATCCATGTGGACCTTGGTTAGAGCCCATGGGAATTAAGAATTTTGGCAAACTGTACTTGAATTGCTTTGGCAATGGCATGCAGAGGGTGATGGTCAAGGTTTGTTTTTGTGACTGGAAGCCTGCGAACAGTGAAGTACCACAGGGACCAGTGCTGCACTCGTTCCTGTTTATGATATTCATTAACAATCTGGATGTGGATGTAACATATGATTGGAATGCTGCTGATGTTACGAAGATTGCTGGGTTCTTGATAGTGGGGCAGGTAACCTTCATCGCAAAATAATACTGATCAATTGGTAAGATTGGTGGATAACCAAGATGACATTACTGAGAGATTGTTCAGCAAGGCTACATGGGTGGAGCTGAGAAATAGATGATAATCTAGTTGGGATTGTACTACAGATTTCCACATAGACCTGGTGGGCCAAACACCTGTTTCTGTGCTGTATGACACCATAACAATTATAACTCACTTTGAAATGGTGCCTTTGAATTCAAGTGAAACCAATATTTTTATAATGGAAAGCCGAACATGTAAAACTGTGAAAAATTAAATCTGCACAGATGTGTTTGAAAAACTGTTCAATTAAAGATTAATTTGTAGCTCTGAGGTTCAGAAGTTCCATGTATAATATCAAATAACGAGGTAATATGAATAGAAAGCTAAAGAAAGTGTATTTCTTTACACTGATAAAGCCACTGATGATCCCATGAGTGTGATACATTTTAGGAAACAATAAACTGACACAAAGAAATTATTTTTCAATCAAGTAATACATGTTTTTGTTGTACAGGGTTGAAGCACAATTGAAAATAGCTCGTGAAACATGAATAGTTGCACTAGGCAAGCCTCATGCTTCATCACTCAAGTAATGCACAAATGATTCCTCACCTGCAAAGTGGATTCACGAGCAAGTGCTTATCATAGTGTGTCAGCCAGTCACTGCATGATTTTAAGAGATCAAGAATTAGAGTTACAGTCTTACAACACCAAACAGCCCTTTCTGCCCATTGAGTATCAAGCATCCATTTACAATATTTCCATTTTATTCTCCCCATGTTCCCATCAACTCTCCCCCACACAAGACAGAATTTACAGTGGTTAATTAACTTCCCAACCTGCATATCATTGTGATGTGGCACAAAGCTAGAGCACCCAAGGGAACACCATATTATCACATGGAGGTATGCAAGCTCCACACACACAGTGCCAGAGGTCAGTATTGCACCTTGGCAGATGGAGCTGCGAGGCAGGGACACTACCAACTGCACCACTCAGCCGGCAGGTATGTTGGGGAGTCAATGGCACAGAGTCTGTTAAGTCTGGTGAAGTGAACTTTGGGGCTGCAGCTGACCATGTGAATCTACACGTCCCATGTATGCACCATTCCTTCTTGTTTCATTGTGGGTGTTGTAGTTCTAATCCCATTGCACTTGCAGCCGGAGAGAAGCCAAGGGCAGGGCCACCCTCACAGACAATGATAAAGGACAAAAATATGGGCTTTGAACAAGTTTCTAGCTCAATTGTCTAAAGGGCATTTCATCTGGAAGTCAAAGGGAATAATTATTCCCTTTGCAGCCAGAGTTTCAGCCTCTGCAAAGGGGATGCAGGGAGGATGTTTCCCTTGGCTGAAGAGTGGAAGGCCAAGAGGCAACTTGGGCAGGGAAGAATGTTTCTTCTGGCTGAAGAGGCTAGCACCAAGATGCAATGCTTCAAAATATCAGTCTGGCCAGTTAGGAGCAAGATGTGTAGAATTTCTCATGCAGTTGATGATGAATCTTTGGAATTCTCTAACCCTGGTGGCTGGGGAAGCTCTATCAAAACACAGGCAGGTCTGCTATAATGGGTGTTTGCATCATGTAAATTGGATACAATATGATAGATGAAGTGAGAAAAACTATATGTATTATGCAAGCCAAATTACTTATCACACACCTCTATCAGGAACATTGACCAGAGACAACAACCTGGCTGCTCAACACCCGGCCTGAGATCTAACTATTATTTTGGTTTATGTTTCATTCGCAAGAAGAAGAAGGAGGAATGAGAGAACCACTTAAAAGTAACTTTGGAAATTGACAAGCAGACAAAAAGCTGTTTTGGGAAAACAAACAATTGAAGGAAAGGAAACTGTTTACATCCCAACAGTAATCAGAACACTGGCAGTGAATTGTCTTTTAAGAACACGATTCACTGCTAGTGGCCATTGAAATTGATAATAATTGCTTCCATTGACACTTGTGCAATGATACTCTGTCAAACAATGTAACATACAGCCTTTAGTATTTTTAGCTTGCAGTAACAAAAATAATTTGTAGCTAAATAAAAATATTTATTTTCGAAAATCCTTGAAGAGAAAAAAAATTGGTATTGGGAGTCTGAAACTCTCCAGTCCAGAACCCCCCTTTCCCCATCGATACAATTATATTTATAACTAGATTTTCACACAAAGTATTTTAGAAACACAATTATTGTGTTCTGTCAGAACTATCTATAGGGATCACTAGATTCCTGGACATTGAGGGAATCAAGAGATATGGGAATAATAGAGGAAAGCTGTACTGAGCTAGATCAGCCGTGGTCTAAATGAACAACCAAACTGCTAGAAAGGCTTACTCCCATTCCTGTTCTATGTTCTTATGCAACCAATCTGCACTGCACTGCCTATGAAGTTGCAAGTCACGACTCCCCTGAATCGCTTGGACTCCAATCATTCCTAGCAGTGGTGGATAAATTTCACCAAGTGCCACAATTTGCTGTGAGCTCAGGCCTTGAGAAGTGGGAAAACAGGGCAGCTTGTAGAGATTACTCAAGCTGTGGGCTGTCCATGGGGAGTGATCATCTGCATCTTGAAAGAACTCAGGGTTTCACATGTTAACCCAGTGCACTCTGACCTTGCAGATAATGTGGAGCCATTAAGAACCCATTTGGTCTGTCAGTGCCACATTGGTGGGAAGCTCACGTGATATGTTTATCCCAAGTCTGATGTCCCTGTTGTACGGCAGCCATCACTACCACATCTCTCCGAGGTAACTCACTCCAGCACAGGCTATTTGATTGTGCTGGAGTCAGATCTACAGCAGGACCACTAAGCATTTGCCGGTGACTCTGCACTGCTCAAGTTGTGATCCCATTGCCCGGACTGCTCACATTCCAGAGAAAAATGTGAAATTGTACCCGCATCAAACAGCTTTAAGAAATTTTTTGTGAATACCTTCAGTAATACTTGAAGGTCAAAACACAATTGGTGACACATCATGTTAAAACGATGTTAATGGAGACATTTAACAAGCGCTTAACAGTAACACCCCCATTGTCTCGCAGAAAGTGGAGAATTTAATTTTTTTTTTCACCGAATTTCAAAATCCAGATTGCAAAACACGGGGGGAGGGGATTGTCCCCCACCTCTCAAAGCATGAGAGGGATGTGTCCCACCCATCCCACCCGCGATTTCCGCCCATGCCGCCACAGGCACTGGAATAGACTGTTGGAGGCTATGTAACTGCAAGGATGAAGAAGGGATGGAAGACCAGGAAAGCTGCAATAGGTGGCGTCTCAAAAAACACCTTGATGGCCATTTGATTGCAATATCACACATCAGGAAACCTTTACCTTTTCAGATTCAGATTACTTTATTGTCATATACACCAGTGCTGTGAAATTCTTTGGTACTCCAAAAGTCAACAGTAAATTTACAGTAACGATAAATACAACAATAAATATAATGACAAGTGCAAAACAGCAGAATTTGACAAAGATTGTAGTGCAAGAAAGTATTGAAGTACATTAACAGAATAACCAAATGAGGTAGAGTTAAGAGTAAGAGTGTGTGGCAGCACTTCCATGAAGTGGGTATGAAAGACGTGATTGGTTCAGGAGTCTGATAGCCATGGGGAAGAAACCGTCGTTAAGTCTGGATGTCTGGGCTTTCGAGCTCCTGCATCTTCTCTCAGAGGATCGATGAGAGAAAGTGGAATAGCCAGGATGGCAGGCATCCTTGACGATACCTCCAGCCTTCCTGATGCAATGCACTGTGAAGATAGACAGTGGCTCTGGGCAGTGTTCACCACTCTGTAATTTCAAGTGATTAAGAACAGAGAAGTTGCCATACCAGGCTAAGATGCATCTTGTCAGAATACTTTCCAAAGCACATTTGCAGAAGTTCAACAGAATCTTTGAGGACATGCTGAATTATCGTAGATGAAATATGCTGATATGCTTCCTCGATCAGTGTGAAGTGACCAGATTAGGGTGTGGCTGATCTGCATGCTAAAGAACGATGCACAGAGCAGCCCCATGGCATTGCCACCCCATGAGCAGACCCACTGTAATCGAGCATTGCCATAATGCCCTCATTATGCACAAAGTACCATCGGAATAGTAATAATTCACCAATGCTTCCAGTTCATCACAAGCAGAAGCTTTCACATGCACCACCAAAAAGATAAGGCCAGCCGATGCTTAGTTACAGTATCTAATGCAAATTAAACTCAAACCACAAAGCATCCTTATTACGAAACATATTTCCTGCAAGCTTACTTCTCCCCTTGTTGAAGCTGAGCCCCTAACAACATTGTCCAAGTTCCTTCAGCACAAGCCCTGCAATGAGTCAGGAAATGGCTTCTCAATCTGCCCAGCAGCAGTTAGGAATGAGCAATAAACATCACCACGCTGTCACCTCTCACAACCATAGTGAATAGAGTGAGACCCAAATTCCCATCGTGATCCATCTCCCTAGATTCATAAGTTCATTGAGCTATACACAGAGCTCAATCATCAGTGAACATCCTCCTTCTGACCTTATGGTGGGCTTATTATTATTAATTTATTGTATTATTGATTATTGTATATCTATTTGTGTGATATTGCATTAATGAGGCCTGTAAAGCTGAAACAAATAAGAATTTCATTGTTTCATTGCCAGTGACAAAGTAAACTATCTTGGCCTGATAATGCCCTGGGGAACCCCTACTTTGATATGTTGAGGCTGAGATGACTGACCTCCAACAACCATAACCACCTTCCTGGTGGGGTCTGAAGAACAGTCCTGACCCGAAGCATCTTCTATACATGCTCTCCAGAGATGCTGCCTAACCCAGCGCTCCAGGAGTTACTTCAGCTCTTTGTGTTTTTTTGTGTAAACTAGTATAAACAAAGTATAACAAAGTATAAACTTAAAAAAAACCTTTCTATTAAATTACCTCCTACTTACCTAACTTCAATTAAACACTTAGGAAACCGAATGCTTGTTCAAACTCATTTACTCCTTTTAAACAATTTCCGAGTGAGATTGGGAAGCACCTCTTCAATCAGAGGATAATAGATATTTGGAAGTCTCTCCCCCAAAAGTCTGTAATGCTGGGCATGAACTGAAGGTTTCAGGCTGAGATGAGTATGTCAGGGTAGCATGCAATGTGTAGTAAGGGCAAGAGAGTGAAGTTGAACCACAGAGACAATTTCTGTGAATGCCAGAGGAGGCCGAGGGCTCCTACCTCTGCAGCTATACTTCCTAAACATTTAAACTACATTATGTTCCTTAACAAGTCTGGATAGACTTAACAAAGATATTGCAGCAATGTGATGGCATTAATTGTTTATGGCAAGATCCTGACGATGTTTATAAGACTGAGGATCTGTGGCCTATTTCATTTCCAGATTGTAAACCGCTGTTTCCTTGGCAACTATTCCCACACAAATAAATTCTCCAAACCATCTGCTGGAGATGATAAATGTCTTGTAACACGTGCCACAGCAACGACAGGCAATGATCAACTCCAACGGTGGCTGTTCACCTAATCTATGTTCCTGATGATATTATGGATCTCTATAAGGTTACCCTTAAGCCTCCCAATCTCCAGGGAAAGAAGACCCAACCTGTCCATATAACACAAATCCTCCAGATTCAGTAACATCTTTGTGGATCTCTTTTTGCACTCTTTCCAGTTTAATGACATTTAGCAGGGTGAGCAGACCTGCACACAGTATTCAAAATGTGGCCTTACCAATGTCTCATACAGCTAAAACATGATGTCCCAACTCCTGTACTCAATACACTGACCAATGAAAGAAAGCCTTTTTTTTTCCTACCCTGATTTTATTTTTCTAAAATGCAACACATGTGTATTAACTCCATCCCTCGGGCCAGCAGCCCAACTGTTCAGGATACTCTGGTTCCAGTTGCTCTCACTTGCTGGTGCCCACTAACAAAGCCCTGCCTAGAGTAGATGGCATTGAGAGTGGTATTCCATGGGCAGGATCGGAAACCATGACCACTGTGGAAACCTCTAGTGCCAACTGCCCCTCACACTTTACTCCGGGGAAGTTTGCTCCTTGGGGAGATGGTACGGTTGTGCAGTTACTTGAACTGCTGCCTCACAGATCCTTCCTAACCTCTGATGATGTCTGTGTGAAGTTTGTGTGTTGTGTGACCATCCGCTGGTTGCTCAGGCTTCCTTCCACGTCTCAAAGGCATGCAAGCTAGTAGGTTAATTTGCCATGCAATATGCCTCTGGTGTGTAGGTGAGAGGTAGAATCTTGGGGAGAGTGCAAGCGTGGGGAGAATATAAAGGGAATAATGTAGGATTGGTGTAAATGGGTGGTTGATAATCAACATGGACTCATTGGGCTGAAGGGGCTGTTTCTGTCCTGCATGGCTCGTGACTCTATAATTCTTCCCAGTATCCTGTTCAACATGGTGCATGAATACACCAATCGCTTGAGGAAAAAAAATTATAATGCTGAGAATCAAATACAACAATTATCATATGAATCCAACAGAGTAGCCTGTCAGGAAGCAAAGGATATGAAGCGATCTTGGAAAGGTGGAGTTGGGTACAGGATCTAAGTGAATGTTGGAGATGGGCTATGGTTTGTGCTCTCCTATATCTAGATTCCGTAAATCTGTCACACATCTAAACTACTAACCAAGTCTGGTAACTGAATGTTACCTGTTAACTGGTATGAAGACTTCCCCACTTCCACATCCAAATTATTAATAGGTATGACGAAGAGCTAAGGACCCAACTGAAACTGTTGCCAAATAGTACTTGGTATGTTTCTCCAGTCAGTGAGAACTTCATTCATCTGAGCTTTTCCTCATAACCATCCAGTTGCAGATCAATACCCAGTCTACCTCCAGTCCTGTGGGTTTTCTCTTTTGCTTTTAATTGCTAAGTTACTAGATTCATATCCAGTGATCTGGAGAGGTGGCTTAAATTTACCAAGGCAGCATAGGAAATTCAAATTTCATGTAATCAAATATGGAATAAAATGCTGGTATCAGCAAAGCATGTAGAGCCTTGAATGTACAGCATTGAAATTGAGTCTTTGGCCCTTCATGAACCATTTACACCATCAACATTAATTTAATTTGGCTGCATTATGACTACAAAAAGTCAGGAATGGTTTAAAATCCCACTTGGTTTACTAAGGCCATCAGGCAAATAAAGGAATTCTATGATCGTTATTTAATCTGACCTGTTGGTGACTTTGGATCAAAGCAATTTCTGGTGCCCTTGAAATGGTCCATGAGGTAGTTTGAGGACAAATAAATGGTACCTTGCCAGAAATACCCATGCATTGAAATGAATCAATTGAAAAATGTTTTCATATAGACAACACACACAACCACATCCCTCTAGTGACCTTTTCTGGGCCGTGGGTGAGGAAGTCTCATTTTCTGTGTTAGTGCAATGGGGTGCTGAAGGTCATCTAACAAGCCAATCCAAAAAAATCCACAGATACTGGAAATCTGAAATAAAAACAGAAAATGCTGGAAAAAGTCAGCAGGTCGGGCAGCAATTGTAGGAAGAGAAAGTTAATGTTTTAGGATGGAGACTCTTTGTCAAGAAATTAAAGGTTGAGCTGAAGTGCTAAAGGAAACCTCAGCCACAGATGTGTTTTGACCCAGTTTCAGTTCACCTTTTCCTCTCCAATTACCCAGCCTTTTGACTTCAAGCTCTAACCTGTTGCACACACAGCAACTTTTACGTAACTTATTTGATTAGTTTGCTTCCCTTTTTTAATAATTGCTTTGTGCAATGGATCTTCACCGGTGATGGTTCAGGCTGGATTATTATCCATACGGTAAAGCCAAGTGTTGCTGGAGAATTCAGTTCTTGCATGTACGGCAGCATGAATGAGGTGAACCTCACTCTCCTTCCCTTCCTCCCTCGTCCATTGGAGAGGTATGACTGGAACTGGAATTCATCAATCAGGTGGTTCCTCTCCTCCTAGAATGCCCCCTACCTTGATCTGTATGATTACTTGTAGTTAAAGATTATCTGTTCGCTTTCATGTTGAGGCTCAAGGAAAACTGGCTGCTGCATTCTGATACTGCAACAGCAACCGCACTTTGAAAGTACTAGAGAATCCCTGAGTGGGTGAAGATTTTGGGGAATGGGGTTATTAAGTGACTATTAGCTGACGCAGTAGAGATGTATTTAGTAACCCTGACCAGGAACAGCCGGAGACAAAAATAATCAGGAATACAGTTACTATCTCCTCTCAGCAACAGCGCCGGCTTCACCACAAGGAACCCATCCCCGAGGAGAAACCAGTGCCAGTACCCAAGCCTGAAAATAGTGTAGCAGTTTGCAAAAGCTGTGGGCATATGGAGTCAGGACAACTGACAAATGACTATGATGATGGACCCGGGACTGTAAAAAATATGCTACAGATGTGAAATTCGCATCACTTAATATGCAGAATGAAGCTGCCGCACTGTAGCCATTGGAGTGATCGTGATGGTTGTCCCAAAGGCTGTCAATATGGAAGGCTTGATGTCATCTCCAGAGACACATTTATGGTGAACAGTCTGCACTCTGCAGCCTAATATCACTGCCACCACAATGATAATCCCTCCCCCTCACCTCAGGCACTTCTTCCCTTTCCTGCCAAGAGTGTACAACCAGGCCTCAGCTTGTGAACACACCCTTCTGTTGCCTCATGATGTGGCGTATCCTGTGCTTGCTTGCCTGCTTTTTCCCTTCCTTAGGCAATAATATAATGGCTGCATGAAATTCAGTTTCTTCTCACTTAGCAAACTCTTTTAGTGCACAAATAGTAGATTCCACCATCCACACCATTCTGCAATATTGTCTCTAAACCTGTACTCAACTTGTGGTCAGTCATTCCACTCATATTTGTGACTGGATCCTGATTACTGTTGTTGCCCATTATGCTTCATATTACTGGTTGGTTGAGTTTGTATGATCTTGAACAATGGGGCTTGGGCTGGGGCACCTCTATTGAGCTTGTTGACCAACCCTACAAATGTCATGTGTCCTGATGTATCTAGAGCCAACATGGTTCTCGTCAACATCTGGGTTAACATCCACAGGCGAGATCAAAACAGAGATCTTCTTCCCTTCTGGGTTGTCGTCTACGGTGAAAAGATGGGAACCTACTCAGTGCCATTTTCCTGTCTGATCCTCATATCCGTTGATTCCTTCAATATCCAGAATTTTTTTGTTCTCTGTTTTGAATGGCCCATGACTGAGCCTCCACAGCTTCTTAGGTAAAGAATTTTAATGAATCACCTTCCTCTGGTGGAGACATTTCTCCTTATGTCAATCCTAAAATATATCATCTTTCAATCTCACCATCTTCCGTGGTGCTGTTTTTGACCAATACTGACTTCTTTCAGTTTCTCATTCTTACTTTACCCTTGGTTCTCTAATATGAGAAATGTAGATTCATTAGTAATCGCTGAAGTACAGAATTTCCGTACCTTTGTCAACTGACGAAAACTTTTTTACTCCATTTGGTGTTCCTTTTCCTTCACACTACTGTGGCTACAGTGTGAGTTGTTAAATGCTGTGTTCCCCTTATAACTTGTGGCCTCATTTCCAAACAGTTAAGCTTTAAGAAAGACTTGTTGCTTTTGCATCAAGGTTATATCGCCTTCCCCCAAGCCTTCCCACAAGTTCTAATGTTTCTGAAGAAGGGTCCTAACCCAAAACATGATCTATCCATGTTATTCAGAAATGCTACCTGACCCATGAGTTCCTCCACTTTGCATTGTAAACCAACATCTGCAGTTCCTTGCTTAGGGGAGAGGAGTGAGGGGGGTTACCATTTGCCTGCTAAATATGCAATACTCCCAGCAGTGTTGCATCTTTAAGGAGTGCACATAAACAAGGAAGCCCACTGATTGTTACGTAAGGAACATAGTGTGGGATAGTAGGTCTCATACCCAATGCCAATATATTGAGGGAAAGGTGCTAATGTAAGAAGTAGGATGGGTGATGAGATTTGTCTGGTGGACTGTGATGAAGGTAGATAATCGGCAGGATGTTGTGAAGAGGGAGAGTGTACAGTGATGTTGGTAGAGACATGTGAGAACATACTCTCTGATGACATTAGTTCGTTCAATTCCTGTTGCTGACACTGATATTCAATAAGATCATGGCTCATCTTTCACCCCAATGCTACTTTCCTATCCCAATATTGATTCCTTTAATTATTTTTAAAAAGCCCTCTATATCACTGTTTTGAATGCACTGAGTGTCTGAGCCTCGAGAACCGTCTTTGGTGGAGAATTCCAAAGATTCACTAACCTCCTGCCTCATTTCCTAGCAGTTAAACTTTTAGAAGGACTTCTTATCTCAGTCCAGGATGACTGATCCCAGTGGCTGTCATCATTCCAACCAGTAGAAACATTATCTTATGATTCAAGCCCTGTAAGAAATTTGCAAGTTACACTTAAACTCCCTCTCTTTCTCTTAAATTCAAAACCGTATAGGCTGGGTGTGTTTAATATCTCCTCTGACAACAAGCCTGGGTGTGTTTAATATCTCCTCTGACAACAAGCCTGGGTGCCCCACAAATCAATCTGATGAAACATTGTTGCACTCCTTCAATCACAAACAGTATTTCAGATTTAATATCGCCAAGTTTCTGTACAGTTGGAGCTGGATAACTTTCATTTGAGATGTTGCCAAGTCCTCTTACAATCAAGCCCATTTGCAACATACCATTTGCTGCATCTACATGTTAACACAGCACCCTCTGAACTCCTACATTTTTTTATAATGCCATAATTAAAAAATGTCTTTCCATGTTTGCTATCAAGGTAGGTGACCCCACACTCTTCCAGATTACATTTGACTGCCATGTCCTCGCTCATTCTTTTAACCTAGCTTCTCGCAAAACCCCCCTTGTATCCTCACAGCCAACACATCCATCCAGCTTTTCATCGTCTGCAAACTTGAACATGTTGCACATGATCCCCTCATATGTCATTAATATAGATTGTGAACAGCTTAAATTGCAACATTGCTCCCCGCATCCCCCAAAGATCCAAGAGTCAAGCATCAAGAGTATTGTTATATCCCAGATATAACACAGCAGCACAACAGAATATGTAAACATAGTACATTGTAAACAATATAATAAATGAGAAAAAAAGTTCAGTGTGTATATGTACGTACGCACATAGACACACACACATATATTTATAATAGAGTAATATATATAAGGTTGTGGTGTTTAATAACCCAATGGGTGTAGGGAAGACTCTGCTCCTGAACCTGGATGTTACAGTTTTCAGGCTCCTGTACCTTCTTCCCGATGGCAGGGGTGAAATGAGTTTATGGCCAGGGTGGTGTGGATCTCTGATGATGTTGACTGCCTTTTTGAGGCAGTGATTCCGGTAAATCCCTTCGATGGTGAGGAGGTCAGAACCCATGATGGACTGGGATGTATTCACAACCTTTACAGTCTTCTTCGCTCCTGGGCATTCAAGGCCGTAATGCAACCAGTCAGTATGCTCTCTATTAAACTCTCCAGACCCCAATCAGTTTCAATCTGTTAACTAATCCTCAATCCAGAGCAGGATGTCACCATCAATCCTGTATGCTCCATTTTTCAAATATTTATAATGTCTTGAGTGAAACCTAATTGAAGACTTGAAATTCTAAATATACCACTTCATCAGGTTTACCCTTATTCATTCTGCTAGTTACAACATCAAAAAAGGTTTGTCAAAAATGTTGCTCTTTCATAAATCTGGATTGACTTGCTTATTATTATTATTATTTTCAAAGCAAATTTCTTAATTATAGAAAGCAATAAGGGGAGGACGTTATGTGATGGTGAATTGGTAGGTGCAAGGGGAGGGGCAGATGCAAGCTGATAGTTGCCACATGGAAGGTATGGTGCACAAGGAACTACATATGTTGGAATCTTGAGCAAAACACAAAATGCTGGAGGAATTCAGCTTGTCAGGCAGCATCCGTGGGGGGAATGGACAGACAATTTTCGAAGAAGGGCTCCAACTTAAAATGTTGTCTGTCCATTCCCTCCATGAATGTTGTCTGACTAGCTGAGTTCCTTCAAAACATTGTGTTTTGCTTATAAAAGGCATCCTCCTTCAAACCATCAACCACTAAGAACTTCTTGTCCACTCAGCCATTTAGGTTCTGACCCAATGCAGCTGAATTGGCATGGAGTTTTACTAAGCAACACATTTGTTGACTGTGGTGCGACTAAAATTCTGTTTGATGGCTCAGTATTAGGAAATAGCTTGCAGTTTTTGGAACCCGAGGGTAGAAAGAGGAAGAGGTAATTTGAACTGCTTTGCAAATGTTTTTAAAACATGCAATGCCTGTTACCCAGTGTGCAGTTAAGAAACAAGCTGAAGATTTCAGAACCTTATTTCAGAACTACTATTAAATTATTTGTTAACAATATTTGCTCCTCTGAAAAAAAAAATCCTTCATTTCAATTGCCATTCAAATTAATTTTCTCCATAACCGTTGCAAGATCTTAGCATAATTTTGAAAGTTTACTACATTTGTTGAATTGGACCCATTGGAATGGTCCAAGTGACCACTTCCATAATTATAATGGTGCTTTTGTGGTTGTGTTAAATTGTCCTGAAACAATGTACATCCAGTGACTATATCTACATCTTCATTCATGCCAGATCAATAGTCAAATCTTCTGGTTAGTACCTCTTATTTACTGTAGCCAAGCGTGAAGTTCACTTATAATATGTTCTTCTGTCACTCTCTTCTTGCTTCCATGTTTTATACAGCTCTTGTTAATGGATAATTCACATTGTCCAAAATGAAACAGCTTCACCTGTTCAGACAAATTTGTGTCTGAATTCATCTGGCCATGAAGTATGCTTTAAATTAGGTTTCTTAATGTACCTACCACATCCACTGCTGTGACAGGAAATTCATTATCTATTGCCTTCAGAGCATGTAATTACCACTTTATGGATTGATTATTTAGACAATATGCTGACACAATCTTTCAAAAACTTCCCTGAAGTTCTCCTCCTCCATGACTGTTATCCTGATTACACAAACAATGTTGGATCCCAACCAGCATCTGACCATGGAGAAAAGGAATAGTTGATGTTTCGGCTCAGGATCTGAAGAAAGGTCTCAACCCAAAACGTCACCTATTCTTTTTCTCCATAGATGCTGAGTTGCTCCAGCATTTTGTGTGTTATCTTCAGTGTAAACCAGCATCTGCAGTTCCTTCCTACAGGTGGCCTGGAATATTGTTGGTGCCTCATTCGGTAGTTTAGCACATAACTGGAACGTCTTCTACACATTAATTATCACAAACTGCTAGCTTTCCTTACCTACATTAATCCAGGTGTGAACCTGAAAGAGGACTTTGCAAAAACTATGTCTTCAACAACTTTATACAAATGTTGCAATTTGTGTAGAAGCTATTGTTCATCATCATCGTCCAGCTGGATGGTTTTGTGAGAGATAGAGTGATTAAACCCCACTATTGTAAGGGGCTTTAAAGAGGATTCAAACCGATAGGGGCCAGGGAGAGGGTTCTGACACAGCTGTGTATAAAAGTTACCAGAACCATCCTTGAGTAAGAAGTAATAGCATTGTATAGCGGTAGAAGGGAGTGATGTAGATAGATCCCTATCAGTAGAATGGAGTGATAGATGGGACCCTTGTCACTATAGCTTAGCTTTAGTGCTGCTATAGGAGAACTGAGAGAGTTCACTTGGAGGTGAGTAAAACTAGGGTAGGTCATGAACAACTGAGCATGCTTAATACAATAAATGAATATTACAACACACCCCTGGTCAAGAAACTGCTCATTACCATGGACATGCGATGTATGATGTGGGAGGTACTGGGGGGACGTACCTACAGGTTGTCCACCTCAGTGTCTGATTGGAGCGGGTCAAAGGAGGGGAGGTTGGATGTAGAATTGTGTGTATAAAGGGGGTTTACTCTTCTGACTTCAGTGTGTCTCAACTTGGAGAGGCACCCGACTCTGCAGACTCGAAAATAAAGAATCTCTTGCGTCCACGATTTAGTCTTTGAGTAGTGATTTTGAGCACATCGCATATCTCACAGTTTTGTTCACTTTGGAAACCATTTTAATGGCTGTTTCCGAATCACTTTGTGCGACTTTTACCAAAATCCTACATCACTTTTACCTAGGTCCTCTATCTGCTTATTTATGAACTTCATGCCACAAAGTGTCTAAGTAAATCCCTATATTAGTGCAGAAGCTCATTCAAACCTGTCCATGACCTGATAGTCTGAATGCATTTTTCCAACCAATCCTCAGCTCTTTAAATTAGTCTCTTTCACAAGTTCATCTCATAGCACAATCAGCCTCCATAAATGGTAAAAAATCACACTTCCCATCTGTCCTAATGCTCTTGGACTTCTTTTTTCACTTGTTTGACTGCCAATAATCTGCTTTGCTGTCTTATGTCCAGTTTTGTATGCAGATAGTATCTGTTCTTGCTTGCACCAATTAAGCATTTTAGTTATACTTAAGTGAATCATCATGAACTATGTGGTTCCTTTGGCAGTGTTTCCCAACATAATTGTTTTGTGTTTGGAATTTTTTTATGTGTAGGATGTTGGCACAACCAAATGATGTGCCACCATGTTATGTTCTCATTTCAGAAAATCAGTCAGCAACAATTACAACGTTTAAAAAACATTTGGTCAGGTACAAGGATAGAAAAGACTTGGAGGGATATGAGCCATGCAGAGGCAAATGGGACTAGCTCAGGAATTAGTCTGACAGGCCTTTTGCCAAACTGACTAACTGTATGACTCTATGGCAAATGTGAATGGTGAATGGTGAGAGTCTTGCATTCTGCTGCAGGTCTTCATCAGAGGACTGAGACCTGATTGCAGCAGCATGCAAGGCTCTAACCATTCATCAATCACACCTGCCATTGAGAAATGTTTTGCGTAAGTTCTCCTTTCAATTATTTTTTTTTTGTGACTGCACCCAATCCCCAACTTCTGTCAACAACCACCAGGCTATTTCTCCCCACCAATAATTTCTCTACCAAACCCTGACCTTCTGATCAATCTACAGGATACTGAGTTGGATGATCAGCCATGATCATATTGAATGGTGGTGCAGGCTCGAAGGGCCGAATGGCCTACTCCTGCACCTATTTTCTATGTTTCTATGTTTCTAATCCTGCACATATCTGCATCATTGCTGGTTAATCTTCCCTATTTGTTCTCAGCTCTCTCGCCATCCCTTCTCTCCACATCATACAAAGGCCTTGGTCTTTGATGCATGGATCTCAGCACCAACATTTGCCTCAGAGGTCTAGCATTCTATCAGACCTGGCAGTTGTATTTGCTGAGCCCGTGGTTAGGAACTTTTCACTGCACCTCGGTACATGTGACAATAAACTAAACTAAACCAGGAACCTCCTGCAAATGGTGCAGCAACAAGAATCACAAGATGAAGGGGGAAATTGAGGAGTAAGAAAAAGGGACCTGAACAATGGAAAATCAGAATGGCATGCTGAACAGAAGGGGCTTCTGGATACGCTGTCAGGAATTACTTGGTTTCTAGCACACTCAAATACTTCTTCAAATGATGCGTTAATTTCTCTCAAACATGAACATTTGTTTTTTACAGCAAAACCGAAAGTGATGGCGGAATTCAGAGGGTCAGGCAGCATCCATGGAGGGAATGGATCGGTGATGTTTCAGGTCGACACACTTCGTCGCTCATTCTTATGTCGGCAGTTATTTTTCAGTACCATATAAGAGGCCAATTTTCAAAGAATCTATTACTCTCTCATTGACTACATAAGCAGAAGCTATTGAAAGACATTCCAACAACTACTAAAAGTGCTCATTTCCTGAACACATAATTTACTTTGCCCTCTGTAAATGCTTGTCAGTGGATTCGAATAATTGTGCTAGCTTTGAGTGAAATACAGAGATTTATTTAACTCTAGATTATGTAAAAATGCACGGTGATTCCTCTGTGATACTGCTGAAAATGTTAGGCTAAATTTACTCAGCCTGGGCACAATGTTTCTTTGTATTAGATCAATTCTGTATTGGCTAAAAGCTCCTTCCATTGAGAATCTCTGCGTATTTCATTCATCTGGCTCAATAGCCACATAACCAGGGTTATTTTCATGAGCAAAATGTGCAGACATTGGATAAGTTATAATGTTACTGTATTAGATTAAATGTCCTGCCGAGGCATAATGGGAAAATACTGATGCTATCAGAATCACATAATTTACCCTCACAATTTGGTGATTAATTAATTTCAGGTTGCTGGATTCCTTTTCAGAATTGCAGTTTGCCTGCTTTTTATCTAAGAGTTAACGGCAGAGATTTGTGCTCCAAGTTAGGCAAAATAAATGAAAGCAATACAATGAACTAATCTATATTCTTAAAGGAGATTACTTGATTGATGGTATGAATGCACTGGCATCTGAATGCCTGAATATTCTCTACGAAAGCTCCAGTCAAAGTTGAGGGGAGACTCGATAGAAGTAAAAAAATTATGAGAGGCATAGATAAGATAGACATTCAGAATATTTTTACGCAGGGTTAAAATATCTAAATTAGAGTTTCTAACTATAAGGTGAGAGGAGGAAAGTTTAATAGAGATATGCAGGGCAAGAATTTTATACAGAGTAATACGGGCCTGGAACCCATTGCCAGTGGTGGTGTAGGAGGCAAGAGGCCTCTAGATAAGCACCTGGAAGTGCAGGGAATAGAGGGATATTGATCTTGTATGGGTAGATTAAATCAGTTTAACTTGATATAATGTTTGGCAGTATAATAGGACTGCACACCTGGTAATCGGTTGAAGGACCCATTCCTGTGCTGCATTGTTCTATGATCTCTATGCCCAATGAAAGCGTGGCTGAGATGTATGTGCCAAAACCACTTGTACAACAGGAACACATACGACAGGTTGGTGTTCAATGAGCACAGCTCAGCATTGATCTCTTCTAATCTTATCGTCAAACTCATGGAACTGTTTGTCCCTGTGCATCTGGCTCTTCAACTTCCTATCAGCAGACCTTAGTCAGAATGTATTGACAACTACACTTCCAGCTCGCTGACCATCATCACTGGAGCCTTCAAGGTTGTATGCTTAAGTCTCATTTTATTTTCTCTATGTCCATGACTGTGTAGCCCGACACACCTACACCATCTTTAAATTTGCCAACTGGAGATTTCAGCTCCATGTATCTGCTGATGTGCATGTTAGGTACTCCCCCCCCCCCGGTGAATGCTATGTACTTAACTCTTCTGTTTTTCTCCTGAGTGCAGGCCCCGTGGCTGGAAGTCAGGAATCAAGGGGTTAAGGGCTCCTGTACCCGATTGGCCAAGCTGCGTCAGGTGATGGGTGACTCATCGGAAGCTTAAATACCAGAATCTCCCAGAATTCTCTCTCTTTTCGTCGACCCTGACTCATGAACAGACGGTGGTTTGAGCTGCAGGAGGCCTGGCCACATGGCATAGAACTTTGTGTATTATTACCTACATTTGTTAATTAATATTGAATTGGGACAGATAAGGGTTGACCTGAGGATTTCTGTGTATTTTGTTTCAGGGTTATTTCCATTTAGGCAGGTTAGAGACTCTAGTTCAACGGCCCATTGTGAGGCTGGCTGGAGCACTGTTATCTTTGTTTAGTAGTTTATTCTTGTCCTTGTCTGGGTTGTTTGAATCAGGTTTGAGTTTTAATTAAATAAAAGACTATTTTCTTGAACTTAAGTCTGGTTTTTGGCTATGTTACCCAGCTCTGAAATACTGCATTCGGGAGTCGTAACAGTGCAGAATAATTCTCTGCACTATTCCCTTTCTCTTCTATTTCTGCTACAACCGATTACCAGGTGTGCACGGCTATTGTACTGGAAGACCTTCCAATCCATCTCACATAATGGTTTGCCTCCTGTGGTGATCTTCACAAGATGAATGAGGGCTCTGCCCTTGAATCAGGTGCCCTTGTTTCAATAAGACCAACCCTCATTCTTCTATATTCTAAAGAATACAATCAAACTTATTTGAACCCTTCCAACTGGGAAATTAGTCCAATTAATTGCTTCTGGAATGCCTCCAATATGGGTGTTATATTATTTCTTAAATAAGGAAAATAAAACTGTACACAGTGGGTGACCCCAACAGCCATTCATGGGTGAGGCAATAGTCTACTTCTATGATGTATGACTATATGACCTTAATGGTGGCAAGACAGTCAATAAGTGGTTAAAAAAGAATACCAAGTGCTTTTGTCATCTGAGGCATGCAATGGAAGTGCGAGTTGGTTATGCCAGAGTAGTTTGGTTCTCAGTAAAATTCTGGTCACAATACAGGAAATAAGTGAGTGCACTGGAGCAGGTGCACATTTATGTAAATGTGTCCAGGACTGAAAAAAAAAGGATTGCATAGATGGGGATTGTTTCCTTTGCAACATTGGAGGCTAAGGGTAAAGTTAATTGATGTGTATAAAATCATGATAGGCAAAGTAAATGGAAAGACCTATTTTCATTGCCAGAGAGGTAAAAAAAGCAGAAGCATAATGTAGGATTAGAGGAGACCAAGAAATATCCCTCCAGTGATAGGAGTTTGAAACTCACTTAAATGATTGCAGACGCAGAAACCCATGCACATCGACCCACTTCCACTGCCCGTCACAGTTCCTTTTCCCTCCTCTATCTTTCACACCCTTCCTACTCTGGGTCCCCAACTTTCCTCCATCCACCATGTTCCCTTCCAACCACTATCTCTCCCTCTGGTTCTACATAACAATCTTGATCTTGAGATCCAATATGACTTCTCTTTAATCTTTTCAGGTATTTTCAAAGATCTGTGTATACATATATGCAGACCATTGTGATCCAATACCCCCTTTAGAAATGGTCCCTTTGTATTATTTCCTCGACTATCATTTGTACTAACACTTTATCATGCTGTATATCCCTATATTATATTTCATTTGCCTGTGACGGCCATTCTAAATTCATGTGAGGTCTGTCACCTTCCTATAATAAAACACTGTACAAAATTCAAGTTATTAATGTATCTGTCAAAAAACATTTGTCTCCAGCACCATCCTCTGGGAAGTTCAATTCACTGAGAGAAAAACAATTTCATAACCATGCTTTGTTGCTAAGCCAGTTTTGCATCCATGCTACAATTGCCTCTTTTATTCCATGTTCTCCAATGCTGCTGATAAATATATCATGTACATATTATCGAATGTACTCAGATCAATCTCATGAGTAACACAGTGGTGCAGCTGGTACAGGTGCTGCCTCACAGCACCAGAGACCCGGGTCCAATCCTGACTTTGGGTGCAGTCTGTGTGGAATTTGCATGTTCTCCCTGTGACAGTGTGGGTTTCCTCTGGGTATTCTGGTTTCCTCTTGCATCCTAAAGATATGCAGTTTTATTTAGTTGACCTCTGTAAATTGCTCCTAGTGTGTAGGGAGTGGGTGAGAAAGAGGGATAACATAGAACTAATGTGGGCGGGTGATCGATGGTCGGCGTGGACTTTGTGGATCTAAGGGCATGTTTTCATGCTGTGTCTTTAAACTAAAACACCTCATCAATCCTCTCCAAAGTCACCAAAGAATTCTGTCAAATTTGTTAAAATAATGGTGTTAGCTTTCCTTTAATATCAATCATTAATTATGAAGATTGACACAAAATGCTGGAGTAACTGCGGGACAGACAGCATCTCTGGAGAGAAGGAATGGGTCATGTTTTGAGTCGAGACCCTTCTTTAGACTGAGGGTCAAGGGAAACAAGATATATAGATGATAATGTAGAGAGATATAGAACAAATGAATGAAAAATGTTCAAAAAAGTAACAATGATAAAGGAAAGCCATTTGCTGGGTGGGAACGAGAAACTGGTGCGACGGGTGGGGGTGGAATGGAGAGAGGGAATGCAGAGGTTACTTGAAGTTAGACAAATCAAGGTTCATACCACTGGGTTGTAAACTGCCTAAGCAAAATATGAGATGCTGTTCCTCAAATTTGCATTTAGCCTCACTCTAGATAAGGCCTAGGAAAGGTAAGTCAGTGTGGGAATGGGAATTAGTGTTTGGCAACTGGGAGATCAGGTAGGTCCAGGCGGACTGAGCGAAGGTTATGGTATATTATGGTTATGGTTAATTATGGTTTGGTATATAATTTCCAGGTTTCCTACCATCAACATTTAGTTGATCAGTGCAGAGTTGACATTTATTATTATCATCTTTTCAGAATAAGGTGTAACATTTGTAGTTCTCTAGACACACGCATTATCCCTTTTTTTCAAGTCGAGATTATATAATCAGCAGCTCTGCAAATTCCACTATTACTTACGTCAGTAATCTTTGATGCATTCCATCCATCCTGGCAAATCAGTAGAGTAGTAGTAAGAGCAACAAGAGTCCTTCTAATATCATCTTCTGAACATTTTGTGGGCTCTCAAGTATCTCAACTAGCTTTTCCCCAACAGTGACATTGACAGCATCATCTTCCTTTATACAGAGAGATGCAAAGTCCTTAATTTGCTCCTCAGCCATGCCCTCTGTTGCAGTGTAATCTATTTTGAGATTCCTAATCAGTTCAAAACTCTTCTTTAACTAAAACTTACATGTCTGTGGAACACTTTTGGTTTACCTGTTCTGTTAGCTGCACTAGTCCGTTGGTAAAGTTACTAACATAGTAACTGAATTAATCACAAAGCCTAAATAATTAATTGTTTGTGCTGACTGCAGCTTGGATTTAATTGGATTAATCAGGAAGCCTAGTTTTTCAAAAACTTTTAGTTGCTGAAACTGATTTTCCAGCTGTAACCTGATTATTACTGACAATTAAGATGTCATCCAGATAAGCCATAACAATGTGCTTTTGTGCTCTTAATTGTGCTAAAGCTGGTTTCAACAGGTTTGTGAAGAGCCTAGGAGCTGAACTTAACCCATTAGGTAATGCTTTAAACTGCCACAGCTGTCCCAACCAATTAAATTTTAAGTACCTTCGAAAAAACCGTTGTATTGGTACTGAATAGTACGCATCCTTCAAATCTATTGTAGCCATATAACAACCTGCTGATATCAAATGTCTTGCAGTGTTGAATATTTCCATCTTGAAATGTTTATACTGGACAAATGTATTAAAGTTTGTAAGGTCCAGAATAATTCTACAACCACCATCTTTTTTATCTCTTGGAAAAATGTTTGACACAAATTGGTGTGGATGCTTAACAGTTTTTTCAATCACACCTTTTTTAAACAATTTGTCAATTTCCACATTAATTTCTGCTTCCTCAAAAGCAGAGAACATAAAACCATGAATAGGTTTATACTGTACCGGTGGATCAATACCTTCTTTAAATGTTATTGTAGCTCCTGAAACAGTTTGTAAAATAAACCGGTCAGATGTGATGCAAAGCCATTCATCATAAAACATTTTTAATCTCCCACCAACTGGAGATTCGTCCAAAGTTTCTTTTTGAACAGAATAAAGTTTTTGTACCTCTCCATATGAACGTGGTGGTCTCCTTCTCCCCGTATATGGGTAAACATTAGGCTGTGCTGGATGGTAATACCTCCTTACCATACTCCTGCCTCTGATTGTTCCAAAATCAGATCCCCTTCTTGGTGTATTGTACCTTTTTTTGCCAAAAACAAAGGGTTTGTTGTAGCTAATAGATTTTGCCTCTTCATCCATTTCTCTGATTTGTTTAGGCAGGTTTTCTCCAAATAAATAACCAGGAGTTTGAACACCACTTGATCGGCACAGACCTGCAAATCTAGGATGAAATATGGGCTGAATCGCAATTTTCCTCATACAATTGAGCTCAAAAAAGGAATTGCACAATAAACCCAGTGTATCTTTTTGGATTTTGATCATTTCCGACCCTTCCATTTGCTTTCCAAAAGCGGTAATGGCAGCTGAAATAAGTTTGAGGACTCTTTGAAAACGTATTTCTTGTCCCCTCATGACTGATGACATAGGTGCCCATATAGTCGGATTCACCGTAGGTACCCTCAATGAAGTGCAATTTTCCGGTTTTATATAAATCTGCTGTTTCAGCCATAACAGCATCTTGAAGTTGGTGAGATACCATATAATTAATGTTGGCAGCTAGGTTTTCTTCCATAGCCTCACCACTTCCTTCAGGTATAGCAAAATCTCTTGCCACATCAGGCACACATGGTCTTTTCTTTTTACTTTGTGGTGTGTACTCATAATCAACATCACCACTTTCAGGGTCTGTCACTTGCAGCCCTGGTACTCCTGAGATTTTATCAAAGGAGACTTCCTCCATCCTAAATCCTGGGTCTGGAGATTCATATTCCCAATTTGGCATACAGCCATATTCTGGATATTCAAACCCCTCAGGGGTTCAAGAAAATTCTGGGTTCTTGGACCCTTGTCTCATAATACTTTGGAGAACTTTCTCCATATGTTCCATTTTAAGCCACATGGCTTTATTATCCGGAGGGCTTTCATTATCAGAGTCATCATCAGAAACCACAGGCCTCACGGATTTCTTTTTACTTTTCTTAGGCACATTTTCCTCCGTGGCTTCTGCTTGTGGAGCAACCACAGTCTCCGCACTTTCCTCCATGGCTTCTGCTTGTGGAGCAACCGGCTCCGCACTAATTTCTTGTCCCGACTCTTTAACCTCACCTCGGGACGATCTTTTTACTCGCGAAACCTTCCTCTGAGATTTCTCCATTTTCTTTACTTTTTACTTTCACTTTGCTGGCTCTGTACGCCAGCGTAACGGTTTTTACAACGCCCTAAAAGTGAATTCATATGCACTTACCTGCGGGCCCGTTCCATACCGCTGAGAGGAGCTGCGCTCTGCAGCTCTTGCTCTGCTGTCAGCGTCGATGTAATGCCGATCATGCGCCAGGCGGGGCTTCTTCACATAGTCACTCACGTGACTCCGAAGTAAAATAGTAAGATTAAAGGAGAACTTACCAGTTTGAAGTTTGATCATTATTTTATGAGGAGTAACGATGAGGGATTACATGAAGAAGCCCCGCCTGGTGCTCGATCGGCATACTTCAAAGCAGTGGCATAAAAAACACAGAACATAATAGCCGGAGTAAGATAGTAAGGCTCAACATAGATTTAGAACTACCAGATGATCATTTATTTTATGAGGGTTGGGAGTGGAGGGCACGTAATCCCTCATCGTAACTCCTCATAAAATAACGATCAAACTTCGAACTGGTAAGTTCTCCTTTAATCTTACTATTTTACTTCGGAGTCACGTGAGTGACTACGTGAAGATTTTGTAACTTCTGTGTTTTTTTTATGTAGTAGACTCATTCCATACGACAATCTGGCTCAATCAACACAGTAATGAGCAAATAACACATTTTTTCCCAAACATTGCCTCAGTTTATGTGATAAATTTTTTCCATTATAAAAGAATGAAAGTAATGCCCTTTCCATTGAAAGGCAAATTTATCACCAAAATATCAATTGATAATATCATTTGATAGTATAAACAAAGCAACAATTACAGAGAACCCAACACTCCGTGTCCAATCCTGACACCATGACTGGTTCCTTGTTACTTTAATATTTATTTTACACCCTCCTGCGGCCTTGAATCTTTGCTTGAGCGGCCCATCCTGTGCCATTCCCGTGAATGTATCTACCTCCTTAATGGAGTGATTTTCCACATCTCAATGTCTAGTTCCACTGAGTCTTAAACGTGTTTTAACCATCTAGAATATAATTATCTAGAATCATCAGTTTTTACTGATACTTAGTGTGGTTTTTGTGTGAAATAAGTAGTGCTGTCTCACCACTACAGAGACTCTCACCTACTTTAACATATTGAGTCAATGTTGACCCACACACAATTTTTGACCGACAGGATATGCTTAAATTTTACCTTGGTTCCAGCTCTTCTTAGTCTGCTTTGTTTGGTAAATTCAAAAACATATAAGATATTCATAGAAAACATTCATAGACCTCTGACCGTCAAACTGTTATAATGGTCTGGTCAAACCTGCAGATAGCCAAATTCATATCTTCATGCCATGGATGAATTTATACAACAATAAATTACTGCAACTATGAGTCATTAAAACTGGTTCAAACATCACTCTCAACATTAATGAGAACCATGACGGTCTGGGTTTGGGCCACCAAAGCGCCACTGGCAGCGTCCTGCTACATTTTCATCAGACACTGCCCTATCAGACAGAATGAGGAACATAAAAGAACATCTTTCCTCATGTATTTTAGCGAAATGCATCCACCGCTCCTGCTCTCGGTTTTCCCATGAGAAACATTTGAGAAATCGGTGATTTAATCTGGATACAAACAGATTCATGGTAAGTAATCCATATTACTGACAATTTTTTTTCCCATGATTTGTTGTCTGCGACAACATTGTCTCTTCCTTAGAGATAAACAGCTGAACTAAAACATTTTTTGAATACGCCACATCTGGTTACCCAGATAATCACTTGATAATGATCTTACTTGACCCATGTGATTGATATATGCCACAGCCGTGGTATTGTTCACCTGATTGGACATGCACACTTTCATAGTAGAAAAATAGACATTTAATCCATAAAAACTCCTGATAATAATAATAATAACTTTATTATGGACTCGAGGTCCAGACAAGGGGCAACATTACTTTAAAAATGCATTGCATCTCAAATACCATAAATATATATAAAATCATGGTAAATCACATAAAAACATCATAATTTATATATTTAAATAAAACCCCACAATACTTAAGTTAAAAATCCAGAGTAAAAAATGATCAATGTCGTACAACGAGACAACGATACCAGTGTCTCCACAACTGGGATTCGTAGCATGTAGTGCTAACCCTTATGTTTGTCAAGGCCACAATAAGCATATTTTTAGAGTCATTTATCCTGCAAATGAATTTATACATGTGGTGTCTTAGGATAGCTTCTAAAGTACTGACTCCTGCAACCACAAACATATTACTGGCACTACACCATCTTGGTTGCCTTAGCAGTGTTCTCATGGCATCGTTATATGCAACCTTTAGTCTCTGCATACTTGTCTTTAAATAGTTCGACCACAGTTGCGCAGTGTAGAGGGGTGTGCAGTATGCTCTAAATAGCGACATCTTCACCACATCTGCACATGCACCAAATTTACACAAGAGAATATTCGCCTGTATATACAGCATGCGTCGTTGCCTATAGAAATCCTCATCATCTGTCATTTGTTCTGTAAAAATATGCCCTAGATATTTTATCTTATTACAGACACTAAGATTGTTGTCAGACAATTTAAAATCAGGATATTTTAGGCTTTTATCCTCTTTGGTTCTACAGACCATAACAGCACTCTTACTAGCATTATATTTAATGTCATGTTCCAAACCATACATGGAACATGCAGTAAGGAGCTGCTGGAGACCAGCGCTAGATGGACTAAAGACCACAAGATCATCTGCATACATAATATGGTTCACTAAAATATTACCAATCACGCACCCAGTGTTACAGGCTTTCAATTGTTTAGACAGATCATCAATATATAGATTAAAAAGGACTGGGGATAAAATTCCCCCTTGTCTAACACCATTGCTAACCCCAAATAGGGGCTGAGACCCTATTGCCCCATTTTATTTGCATAGTCTGGTGGGCATACCAGTAGGCCAGTATTCTCACAGTGTATTTAGGCACCCCTCTTTGACGCATTTTACCAAACAGCTTTCTGTGATTAACACGGTCAAAGGCTTTGGAAGTATCAATAAAGCACATAAGGATTGAAGTTTTTGCCTCTATATTTGTTTACAATCTCCTTTAGGGCATATATGCATAAGTCAGTGCCATGTTTAGCTTTAAAGCCAAACTGGTTATCCGTGGAGTTAACAAACTCATGTATTCTATGCAGCAGAACTCTTTCTAAGACGTTTAACTATATGCTGGCTAAAGCTATGGGCCTGTAATTATTTAAACTGCCTACTTTACCCTCTTTGTCCTTAATAACCGGCACTAACAGGACAGACAACATTGAGTCTGGTAACATGCCATGAATCATAAAGCCAGTAAAACAAATAGCTAGGAGAGGAGCTATCCTCATACTCGCATACTTAAGATGTTCAGCAGAGATATGATCCAAGCCACTTGCTTTGTTGTTGGACAGCTTGTTCATGGCATGATACACCTCATGTGACATAATCACCATCGAGTCATTACTCTCAATATTGTCCACCCTATACAAGTCACCTTGGACACAGTTGAATAAAGAGCTATAATGTTGTCGCCATAACTCTGCGATATTAGCTGTTCCCGAGATTCCATCTACAGTACATGGTAGAGATGTTTTGCAACTGCTGTTTTCAAGAGATGATACTCCAATAATTAATACAAATGTTTGGAGAAAAAATTTCTTAGGACAATCCATTTGCAATTCCCTGGTGTTATTGTCCGTAGTCCCCTAAACAAGGGACGTATCAAATATTAACTTGATAAGAATAGATATTATACTTATCTTAGCCTAAATAATCACAGAAGCTATCCATCATCCGATAATACTTGCTTCAGCTTGCAACGGCTGCTAAGCTTATATATTAAAAGCAGCTTGAGGAACCTTTTCTATCCACCACTTTAATTCTGATAACGTATCCTTTGGTAATTGCATAGGCCTATCAAAAGGCCTGCATACTCTTATAATGCTTGTGTTTTCCCTTTTTTGGAGCTTTTTTACTCTTTTACCTAAGCTCCTTCTCGGATGGAGGGACAAAGTTTGTCAACAAAGCAATGAGACATATTTGTAATATTGACATTTTGTTTCTCGGAAAAAAAACGTTTCCCCCCCCCCCAATGGTGCTGAATTACTCCTAAACCCAGAATAGTAATTTAGGAATGTTTATGAATGCCTAAAACATAGTTTTTATTGGATGGGTCAGGACCCTTGCCTCTCAACAGGCTTGTAATTGCTGCACTAATTTGCTGCTGACTCCTGATCAACCTTCCAATTTAAAATGTGATCAAGATAAACCATGACCATGTCCTCATTAGTGCAAGTGCTGATCTTCTTATCAGTGCAATTGTTGTTCCAATAATTATGTGAACAAACTAAAACTGAGTTTGATCCATTAGACAATGTCTTAACTTGCAACAGCTGACCCATCTAATTAATTTCAAGCACCCTGTAAATATGATAATAAATTGGTACTAAATACCAATCCTTCGAGTCTTATAGTAATGATTAACAATTTGTTAATAACAACTGTTTTTCAGTGTTGAAGATGTCCATTTTGATCAAATGTTTTTACACTATAAAAGTGTAATTAAAATGATGTCTTGTATGGCTTTACCACCACATCTTCCTTTTCCCTGGGGAAATTTATGATACTAATTTACTTACCTCTTCTTTATTGGAGATATTTTGGGTGCAAACCTAAAATCAATGTTTAGGTTTTCCTATACAGGTGAACCGATTCCTTCTACAAATTTTTTGTAGATCCTTTACACATTAAAATAAATCAATCCGTTGTTATGCCATATCATTGATCATAACACACCTGTAATCTCCCACAATTGGAGATTTCATCAACTTCTTCTGTAACAAGTTTTTGCACCTCTTCAAATGTACATGAAGCCTTCTCTCCCCAATCATATGGGTTCACATAAGGCTGTGTTGGATAAATATTTATTTATCATACTCCTGCCTTTGTTTTGATCCATTATCAAATCTTTACATTGGATCATAATTTTGCCAAAGTTTAATGACCAATAGTCTTTCCTTTGTAATCAATGTCTCTGATTTATCCTGAGGCAGGTTTACTTCATAATAATCAGGAGTTTAACATAACTTGATCTGTTTTGACCTGCAAATCTAAAGTGCAAAATTGGTCCCAATAACAATTACATATATATACATATTTAATATATATATTTATATCATTGAGCTCCACAAACTAATGACAATTTGTCTTTTTATTTAAAATGTTTTGGTTATTGTCACAATGTTTTACTTGTTTTACATAAGTAGTGATGCCACGCACCAGCTTGAAATACTTTAAAATCGTATTTCCTTGTCTCCATATAATTGAGACATGGGTACCATAATCGGATTCACCATTGATACCTTAATAAAGCATAAAAGTTTTATCAATACTCTGCTGTTTCAACCATAACAGCTTTGGTGAGAGACCAATTAATGTTGGTTTCCATGGCCTCACTCCTTCATTCAGGTATCGTACTTAGTACACCTGTATGTATATTTGTGCTGTGGTGGGTACTTTATGACCAGCCACCACTATCGATGCACCTTTAGGGTCAGTTTTTTGGCAGGATTACTTACACATTTAAAAGTCAAACTCTGGAACTTTTTATGTATTGCTGTTTAATTTACCTCCATCTTAATTCTATTCAATTTCCGTGGTGTTTTTACATCATTTTTCTACAATCAAAATATAAGATTGAGTGTCAATGCCCATTTTGTAGGTGGTTTTAATCAATTGTACAGGTGTCCAGATGGTCCTGCCAGTTACCACCATACTGTTGCCATTTGTGGAACTTACATGATTAAAGAAGCGTATTTTTTTCTCAGACTTTATTTATTTACAGGTGTAAGGTGAACAAGCATGAGCGAACACCTCAACCCAAATGTTAAAAAATTCTGATAACAACACAAAACAAACCATGGTTATTAATTTAACATTTTAACTTGCACACATTGTCATTTTAATTTTTTTCTTTCTGCAGTTGCTTCTCTTGTGGATTCCAAGTTCCAGTAGTTTAATTCTAAGTGCGCAAAATGATGATCCTATCCTTGCGTTACATCAGTTTCCTCTCCTTTAGTTCACCCGAACTGGGCTCCTGCTCAATCTCCCTTTGTGGGGCTGTTGCCTCTCTTTTACTCTTGGTGCGTTGCCTTTTCTCCATAATTTCAGTTTCCTCTGTAGTTTGCCCTCTGTGGCTGCCGAGACATCTCCTTCTCTCTAAGTCTCTCTGCCATGCCACCTGCTCAAACACGCTGTCCACTGTAATGACTTTCTTCTTACTCACTTTACACTGTGCTGTCTGCTTGCATCCCCTGTGCAAGTCATTTTCTTAGCATTAATCTTTTCTTTGCTGAATTACCTGCTTGTATTCTTCCTAGCTGTTACTGTGTTTTCTTCGACCCCCGCGCCTCTCACTGTCAGGCAGGCTGGTCATACTCCTTTTGCGTGCTACAGTGTATCCTCCGTCATGTAACGATTCTCTGCTGGACTGTCTGCTTACTTTACCTCTTTTACCTGCAGAATTTTTTCGGATGTTCAAGCTCTCTCGGCTGAGTTGTTTGCTTATTTTTCTTTTGTTATCTTTAGAATATCTTTTGCCCTCAACATACTCTCTGCTGCGGGATCGGCTTCCTCGGCCCCCACGTGCTCGATTACTATTTCTAATATTTATACTCTCCCTGCTCTGCTGTCTGCTTACTCTTCCTCCATGTGCCATAATGCCTTTTACATTCATATTTTCTTTGCTGAGCTGTCTGTTTGATCTCCTTCCTAGTGTTGGAGAAGATTTCCCTTTTTGGTGTCTTGCATCTTTTGCTTTATCTGTTCTTTTTCTTAAGTGCTCACTGATCCGCTCTGAGGACTTTTTTCTGAAGCGGATTTCTTTGTTACTATCATTCTGCCTCTTTTTCCTCTGTTTTGTACCTTCTGTATTACCTTCCATGCAATCTCCACAGCAAAAATTTTGAAAGGCTTTGCAAAGCATCAACATATCTTACAGGTTGGAAAGATATTGGAATCTTTACTTATATGGATGTAACAGAAAGACATCTGGAAACCAAGAATATTATTAAGATTAATCAGAATTACTTTCAAAAGATAAGGTCAAGCCTGGTTAACTATACTAAGTAATCAAAGTAGACAAAGAATACACTTAATAATTGAAGGCACAACAGACTGCAGATGCTGAAATCTAGAGCAAAAAAAGGAGAGCTGCTGGAGGAACTCAGACAGCTTCAGTACGTCACCAGTCCAGATGAAAAGTATAGACCTGAAACATCGACTGCTCTCTTTTTTATATATATCTATAGAGGTTAATTGAATGAATTTGATACATATAGAATTGCAAAAGACAGGGAACTACATAAACATTAAACCGAGTTTAGTTTAGTTTGGAGATACAGCGCGAAAACTGGTCCTTCGGCCCACCGAATCTGCACCAACCAGTGATCCCACAAACTAACACACTAGAAATAATTTTACATTTATACCAAGCCAATCTCAACCTACAAACCTGTACGTCTTTGAGGTGTGGGAGGAAACCGGAGCACCCAGAGAAAACCCACACAGGTCACGGGGAGAACATACAAATTCCATACAGACAGCACCCGTAGTCAGAATAGAACCTGATAAAGCCTGGGTCTTTGGCGCTGTAAAGCATCAACTCTACCACTGCGCCACCATGCCACCCTTGTCAAGTGCACACTATTAATTTTAATGTTAAGTGCATTGGGTTTTGACAGGAATAGAAATAAGGCCAGGTTCAGGTTCAAGAAAATAAGTTCAATGTTTAAATGTTTAAAGTTAGATGTGCATGGATGGAATAAATAGTACAAAAGCTTTATAATGTATTAATGAATTAGTGCATCTCCTGTAGATTAAAATATAAACACTGAAAAGTTATACCAAGTTGATCTAAAATTTTAGTTTGACCATGATTGAGGATCTAGTCTCCCTACACAGAACAATAATAGAAAATGCTGTAGAGACTCGGATTGCTATTTTCCATTTATAAACATAAAATCCATACACTGAACAAAGTGGGGGCAAAACGGCAAAATTCCAGAAATCAGAGCCTGGATCTAGAAAAAACAAATAGAGATTGCCCTAACATTCTTCACAAGGAAGACATACAGAACTGCAGATGCGGGAATCTTGAGCAATACACAAAGTGCTTAAGGTTGACTCAGCAGGTCAGGCAGCATCCGTGAATGGAATGGACAGACTTTTGGATATCCATTCCCTTCGCAAATGCTGTCTGACCAATTTAGTAACTGCAGCACTTTGAGCATGGGTGAAAGGCCTGCTTCTGTGCTGTAAATTGGAAGGTGTTTTGGATATGCATTCCCTTCACAGATGTTGTCCGACCAACTGAGAAACTGCAGCACTTTGTACTGTGAGCATGGCCCTGCTTCCATGCTGTAAAATCTAGTGGCCAACCTCAAGTCACTCGCATGGGATCCAGGGGGAGCTAGTTGACTGGATAGAAAATTGGCTTCATGGATGGAAGTAGTGAGTATTGCTCAAAACATATTTTTTGGCCTTTGACTAAGAGGTATGCCTCAGGGATCGGTGCTGGGCCCACTGCTTTATATCAGTGATTTGGACGAGAATGTAGAAGACATGATTAGTAAGTTTGCAAATTACACTAATGTGGGTGGTATCACAAAAAGGAAAGATGTTCATCAAAAAGTTACAACAGGATTTTGATCAGTTGAGCAAGAGTGGGGGGAATGGTTAATGGAGTTTAATACAGATACGTACAAGGTGGTGTGCTTTGGGAGGTCAAACCATGGCAAGAATTTCACGTGAATGACAGGGCCTTGGAAAGTGTTGCTCAGCAGAGAGATCTGTGAGTGTAGGTACATAGTTCCTTGAAAGTGGCATCACAGTAGTCAAGAAGGCTCTTGGCACAATGGCCTTCATCAGTCAGGATATTGAGTGCAGAAGTTAGGATGTTTTGTTACACCGGTACAAGACATCAGTGAGGCCACATTTGGCATTGTTTTCAGTTATAGCCCTGTTATCAGCGGCAGGGGCCGCCTGCGACCGCCATAGGGCAGCTAACAATGGAGAGATGCAGCCTTACTTGCCTCTGGTGCCTGAGTCGCGTCAGCGGCGGCAGACCCCTCCACTCACACGCCAGGCTATCTACAGGCAAACAAGGGGCTCGGCGCCCACTCGGCAGCCGGAGCCCAGGCCACGGGCCGCGGCCTATCAAGCCCCACCTCTCCGGCATGCTCAGCGGCCGCCGCCGGCGGGCTGTGTCACGTGGCAGTAGGCCCATTGTCAAGGCAACGACGCGCGCGGCCCGGACAGGCCCGGCCCGGACCCTGGCAACGCCGCTCGGTACTGCCGGCCGAGCGGGGCCGAGCGGGGCCGAGTAGGGCCGAGCGGGGCCGAGTAGGGCCGAGCGGAGCCGATCAGGGCCGAGCGGGGCCGAGCGGAGCCGAGCGGGGCCTAGCGGAGCCGAGCGGGGCCGAACCCGGACCCTAGCAACGCCGCGCGGTACTGCCGGCCGAGTGGAGCCGAGTGGGGCCGAGTAGGGCCGAGTAGGGCCGAGCGGGGCCTAGCGGTGCCGAGTAGGGCCGAGCGGGACCGAGCGGGGCCTAGTGGAGCCGAGTGAGGCCGAACCCGGACCTTAGCAACGCCGCGCGGTACTGCCGGCCGAGTGGAGCCGAGTGGGGCCGAGTGGGGCCGAGTGGGGCCGAGCGGGGCCGAGTGGGGCCGAGCGGGGCCGAGTGGGGCCGAGCGGGGCCGAGCCCGGATCTTAGCAACGCCAACCGCCTACACCCAGCGGTATGAATATTGGCATCTCCAACTTTAAGTAACTTGCTTTCCCTCTCTCTCTCCATCGCTCCCCCCTTCACAGTTCTCCGACCAGTCTCTCTCCTCGTTAACATTTTATATATCTGTTTGCTTTGTTGCTACCTTCTTCTAGCTAACAATGATCTATTTTCATTTTCCTTGAGCCGCATCCCCTTTGTCTCATTTTCACATCTCCCCCTTCCTTATCTCGGTATCCCCCTCTCCCCTGACTCGGTCTGAAGAAGGGTCTCGACCCGAAACGTCACCCATTTCTCTCCAGTGATGCTGAGTTGCTGCCCCGGCGTTGCTGCTCACGGCCGGCCGAGCGGGGCCGGGCCGGGCCGGGCCGGGACCACCAGCGGGGGCACAGGGGGACATTGGCGCATCGGGCCGATGTGAGGGGAGGGCACGGGTCATGGGGCCGAGAGGAGGGGGTCCTAGTACTGGGACTGCCTCACTCATAGAAACGGGCACTTCAGCCCATCCGGCCCATATCGACCTTGTTGCCCATGATCTATAGTCATCCTATTGGCCCGCATTAACTCCGTGTGTCCCTGTGCCTTGTCTATGCAATTTCTTTTTTTTTTTTTCACACAGAGAGTGGTGAGTCTCTGGAACTCTCTGCCACAGAGGGTAGTTGAGGCCAGTTCATTGGCTATATTTAAGAGTGAGTTGGATGTGGCCCTTGTGGCTAAAGGGATCAGAGGGTATGGAGAGAAGGCAGGTACGGGATACTGAGTTGGATGATCAGCCATGATCATATTGAATGGCGGTGCAGGCTCGAAGGGCTGAATGGCCTACTCCTGCACCTAATTTCTATGTTTCTATGTTTCTATGTTTCTAAATGCCTATCCAACTGTCCAGCCATCAACCCCCACATCTGTACTATCTCCATCTGTAACCCCCCCCCCATCTGTACTCTCACATCTGTACTACCCCCATCTGTAACCCCCCAATCTGTACTCTCATATCTGTACTACCCCCATCTATAACCCCCCCATCTGTACCCCCATCTGTACTCTCATATCTGTATTACCCCCATCTATAACCCCCCCATCTGTACACCCATCTGTACTCTCACTTCTGTACTACCCCCATCTGTAACCCCCCCATCTGTACCCCCAACTGTACTCTCACATCTGTACCCCCATCTGTATTCTCACATCTGTACTACCCCCATCTGTAACCCACCCCCATCTGTACCCCCTCCGCAATCTATACGTTAACAATTAATTATCTTTCTGTTTTCCAGTCGGTACAAATGGAAGAAAGCGAGACCCTTGATTTTCAGGCTCTGGAACGGGAGTTACAAATCGCCTTGACACTTGATGAGAAATATAAACGAGAAAATGATGCCAAGTTTAGGGCTATTCATCAGAAAGTTGGATCATATGAAGAATTTAGGTAATGATAAATCTATCAACGACATTTACATTCAGATGTTGTAAGTGCTCATATATTGGGAAGTTTACATCTTGGGAAGTTTACATCTTTCGTGAAGGACATTTGGTACCTCTGTCACTCCCTTACACGTAATATGCCTCCTGTGGGGTCATGAGGAATTGCAGACGCTTGTTAACAGAAATGAGACACAAAGTGATGGAGGAACTCAGTGGGTCAGGCATCATCTCTGGAGATCATAGACAGGTGAGAATTAGCAGCATGGTGTTAAAGAAGGAACTGCAGATGCTGGAAAATCGAAGGTACACAAAATGCTGGAGAAACACAGCGGGTGCAGCAGCATCTATGGAGCGAAGGAGGTTGGGTAACGTTTCGGGCCGAAACCCAAGTGTGCAGCTCCCAGAGCCACGGGGAGGCAGAGTGGCACAGCGGTAGGGTGCTGCCTTACAGTTCCAGAGACCCTGGTTCAATCCTGACTATGGGTGCTGTCTAAACAGAGTTTGTATGTTCTCCCTGTGATTGCTTGGGTTTTCACCGGGTGCACTATATTCCGCCACATTCCAAAGACATGCAAATTTGTAAATAATTGTTCCTAGTGTGTAGGATAGAACGAGTGTACAAGGCATATGTTAGGCGGTGTGGACTCGGTGGGCCGAAAGGCTTGTTTTCACGTTGTATCTCTAAACTAAACTAAACATTGAGCCCATGTATTACTTTTTTTCACTTGTAGGTAAAAGATCCTTTGGCACTGCTTTGAAGAGTAGCAAGATGTATCACTGCTGTCCTGCACAATATTTATTCTTACATAATTTTATCTAAAACTGTTTATTTGCTCATCAACATATTCCTCTTTTTGGAAGCCTGCTGTGCGCAAGTTACTTACTTCCTTCTGACTACTGTCCTCTTACACATTTTTCCAACTTTACACATGCTAACATTTGTTTTGGTGTTTCTCACATTACAACATTAACACACTTATTTGGCTAAAAGACGCTTTTGGATATTTTCAGAGATGTGAGAGGCACTATGTAAATGCAAGGCTTTCTTGAGAAGCTAGTTCACTTCCATTGCCTGGGTACTGATTAATTTCACAACAAACAGTGATTTGGGATTAGTTTAGGGCAGCACTGTGTTTGAGATGAAGATTTTAATAAACTGCAGGATTGAGAAGCAAAAGAAAATGAAACAAGATGATTTGGAGTCATATCTCATGCAGAAAATGAAAGTTGGATTGAGAGTAAGGAAAAAATGGAGAAGCGAAATAAAATGTAAAAGTTTGAAATTTCAGAAGTCTTTAAGAAAAAAGTTACTACCTGTTGTAATGTGATTCCAGTTTAAATTGTTCTCACGGAGCAAAGAGATTAATTGGGATTACATTTGCATTATCTTATTTAGAGTACTTGCACTGGTATGCATGAGATCTGCTTTTCACAATGAGTTTAAATTAACAAGCAAATCTAACATGTTTGTAAAACTAACAGTGGGCTAAATGCACAATGCTGTTATTGTGAGGTAAATGGCAGAATGGCATAAATCAGACAGCATGCTCTGGGATTTAAAGCTGGTGGTGTGACCCCTCTTTCCTTAGAATTTCTGCCTATTTGCCGATTAATTAATTTGTGTCATTAACATGCAATTACTTTTCAAGAAAGAGTCAGCCCAGTAATTAGAAAAATCTTGTTCTGAAGCTCCTTTGTGCAGCTCTATTGAGTAGCAATGGATGCAGATGGAATTGGCATCAGACAGTCAAAGTCTCTCACCAAGGCTTTTGTAGAAGTAGATATTGTCAATATTTTAACAAATCCAAGCAGTATTTGATGTTGTCTATAACTTCACACATTTGACATTTCGCTTTCTATTATTATAGAATAAAGTGATTATCGCCCTCACTTTAGAATTATTTGTGTCTGTCCTGTGCCAGAAAGATCACTCAACACTAACGTCATTACTGACAACCCGAGACAGATTCTATTATTTTAATTTGGAAAAAAAAATTGTTAATAGAATTCTTAGCTTGATTAAAAGCCCCCAAATGCTTTTTACATTTGCTGTAGAATTCAGTGTGTGTGATACATAGAAAATGGTAAGATTGGTTGAAATTCAATATTCTGGTATACTTTGGACTTGCCTGATGCTGGACTGCAGAAATTGCTCCAGATCATCTTCCTCTGAGCAGGACAACTGTTCTTTTTAACTATAGCCACTCTCCAGGTCATGTAAAGGTTCCAAGAACTATCTGTCACCTAAGTTTCTGTAATTTGAAAATTCCGTAAATTGAGTTTCCATTGGCTGAGATTTCAAAAACTGAACTGGTAAGTTCATTAACACAGGTTAATATAGATCTTAGTTAATTTTAGATCTTAGTTAGAATTAATTAATTAATATACGAGACGATACAAAATAACTTTATTCATCCCCGTAGGGAAATTGGTCTGCCAACAGTCACGACACACAACACGGTACACGAAAACTTGAAATTAAAAGTGGAAAAAAACCCAAACGACTGTTGGCTGGCTGCCGTGTGCACAGTGCCTTAACCGGAATGAACAAACAAACAAACGAATGCAGGCTTATCCCTTGGGCAGAGGATTCTAAAACTTGAATGTCCCCACACCGGGTCCCCTTTTGTTCACCCACCGTCTCTCACAGATGCCCCGCACGTCGGGTCCTCTATTGTTCTTCACGGCGGTCCCCCAACAGCGGGTCCCCATTGTCCCCCCCCACTCACTCCTCCACGATTATCAACTGCGAGGCCCACCGCCGCCGTGGCTCCCTCGTCGCTGCCACAGAGGCTTCTTCGGCCTAGACAAGCCTCGCCACCTGGCTTCTCCACAGTCACCTGGGAGGAGTGTGGGACAAGTTGGGCCTACTGGGGCGCATTCCAGTCGGCAGCGCGGCTCGCTGGGACATTATATAGCAATGTTGCAGAATTTTGAGATTTAAAAAAATCAAGTCTGCAGTTTTTCCCATCAGATCAAGCATAAAAATAAGTTTAATTTGACACCTATTTCACTTTCATATCTTCAGTATTAAAAATGTTATGTCCATTGTCATACTTGGAAATTAGCTTCTTGTTCCCTATTGCTTTTCCATTGACTTAACACAAAAGCAAGGACAGTCAAAAGCCCATAGCTTTCTTAAAAATTAAGAGAACTGAATGACATTTTCAGTTATTATAGATTGAAGCATTCTGAAACAAATATGAAACAATCTTAAAGAAGGAACTGCAGATGCTGGAAAATCGAGGGTACACAAAATGTTGGAGAAACTCAGCAGATGCAGCAGCATCTATGGAGCGAAGGAGATAGGCAACGTTTCGGGCCGAAACCCTTCTTCATCTGAGTTTGTCCAGCATTTTGTGCACCCATGAAACAATCTTACTTGGATGACCTGAAATTAAAGCATATAATTTGTTAGTTACCTAATTGTAGCTAATTACAAAATTCAATTACTAGATCTAAACATCTATCCATTTCTTAAGAAACTGTTAACATTTTTAAAAAGCCTAAGTGTCCAAATAACATTCACACAAGAATTCACAACATAACATGATTTTGAAATCTCATTGCCATGAATTTATAGGCCAAATTGAAGGAATTTAGTGTTTAATTCCCGTAAATTAATGGGCATTTAAATCATCTTGCGAGTGGGTTTTTGTGGAACCCGATCGTTTGGAACGTTGCGGTTTGCGGTGAATTTAACCCCAGTCGGCAGGAAAAATACTGCCGGTTCATATATTTTCTAAATCACCTTTTCACAACATGAAATTTTGATTAAAGGCATCCTAAGAAGCAAGTTTTTATGTAAAAATAAACTGTGTACCTTGTTTTGTCCCCTATGTGAGATCCGTCCCGTTGTCGGCGTTCACAGCTTTAGAAGATGATTTTTAATTTACTCATGCTAATAAATGATCCAGCGTAGTTTAAAAATAACTCCACGAAACAAATGTCGGAGCGATTTCTCTTCAGCAACTAAACCCCCTGAGATTAATCGATTTGAATAGTCTGGAGTAAACGGCATTTTAAACTCGCCCCCCTCTCAAAGGCGCCAAAGTCGTGCACACGGGCAGTGGCAGAACTGCAGCGCTGCTAAAGGTAAGTTTTGTAATATACCTACGTTATACATACAGCAAAACATGCTGGTCCACAGAATGCCATATTAGAGAGTTTCAACGTGTAATTCCTATTTAATTTTATGTGTCTTTCCTTTTAACTTTGCTTGCCATGGGAAAATTTTAGAAATTCGTAGAGATGGAAATGTGAAGAAATGCAGTGAGTAAATCCTATTTTACCACTTTATATTCTGTAGGGATATTGTGCTAGCTTCACATCTGAAGCCCCTGGAAATGCGAGACAAGTCGGGAGCAAGGAATCAACCCTGGAATTCATGTGCTGGGGTAACAAGTACAAAGGCCAGTGTTCCAGTGGAATTATCCAAGGTCAGTATTCAATACCAGAGTAAGGAGATTCTGGTGTGTTGAGTCAATGACATTCTCTCTGATCCTTAGAATCCTGCAATAAAGTAATCTAGTTTAAATATTTATCATGATTAAGAGATTTGGAAGGGAAGTTAGCGATAACATTTATCTGGCGGGAAAATCCAAAACAAGAGAGCACAACTTAAAATGTATGCTGGATTATTCATGACTAACAGTAAAAACAAATTCTTCTTGTAGAGGGTAATGAAAGTTTCAAGTACTCTTCCACAAAAAGCTGTTGAGACTGGGATTACCTGGAAATATTGGAACTAAGGTCAATATTAATGATGAAGGGTATGTGCCTAGATGTTCATCTGTAATAGGGGCAAATACAGTATGTGGTCATGTTAACACATGCGAGAAGGTCTGCACTTGGTCTAGTATTTATTAAATCTCTGATCTTGTACGTGTGTATATGTGTGTGTCTTTACATTTCACGAAAAGATAAAAAATTTGCATATTCCGTTTGACATTTTCCCGTCGAGTCCGGGATCACCTTATCTGAACATTTCATGCTTTATTTCTCATCTTATTACTTATTAGTCTAAAAAAGTGAAAAGACTTTGAAATTAAAACCACCCACATCAAATGATGACGTCACAATGGCTCAGCTAGCAGAAACTAGCCTCAATGAAGATTTCATCCAATATTTGACATGTTATTCGCGATTAAAGCATTAAAAATGCCAACTTTCACAACATTTTTACATATTTTGATTCACATTTTCTCCTCGAGGCCGAGATCACTTTCACTGAACATTTTATGCCTTCTTTCTCTACATTACTGATTTAAGTATTAAAAAATCAAGCCTCAATGGAAATTAAAACCACCCGCATCACATGATGACGTCACAATGGCTCAGCTAGCAGAAACTAGCCTCAATGAAGATTTCATCCTATATTTGACACATTATTTGCAAATAAAGCATTAAAAATGCCAACTTTCACAACATTTTTACATAGTCCGATTCACATTTTTCCCCTCGAGGCAGAGATCACTTTCACTGAACATTTTATCCTTTATTTCTCGACTTATTACTGATTAATTACCTTGAAGTTCAAACCGACCAGCTTCAAACGATGACGTCACAATGGCTTGACTAGAGGGGGGAGGGCGAAATGTTATTACAACACGCAGGGCAAGTGCAAATGGAATTTTGTTTTAAGTTCACTGCTGAGGAAGGCAAAAGGAGTGCTGGAATCTTACGTTCGGGAACAGCTTAAGTTGGAGGACCACACCTCCCGTGGGGGCTATGGGTAAGGAACGGGTGCATTGGGTGAGTAGACCCAACAGGTCTGCAGTCTGCAGTTATAATATAAAAATGTTATATGGGAAATGGTTTTAACTGTCTTGCCACTTATATGGTTATTTTAGATAATAAATAAATAACTTTTAAGTAGTATTACTGCCTTTTGTAAATTTATTTTTTTGATAATCGTTCTCTTTGTTTTCTCTGTAATACATCACATTACAGCCATATTCTTTTTCCTGATCATTGTGATCTTCCTCATAAGATGGTGCAAGAGAATTATGGGGAAGGTTGTTCAGCCCATCAACATTCAATATTCCTGAGATGCAGTGAAACATTCAAAGCTGATAACTGCTTCTTAACTGATTTCTAGACCTCTCTCAGCAGCTATAAATGGAATACTCTCTCTGTTAAGTATTTCCTAATACAGCTTGTGTAGAAGGGAACTGCAGATGTTGGTTTATACCGAAGATAGACACAAAATGTTGGAGAAGCTCTGCAGGTCAGGCAGCATCTCTGGAGAAAAGGAATAGGTGACATTTCGGGATGGGACTCTTCTTCAGACTGCCTCCAGTCTCCCATAATTTCTATGTTCTATATAGAATCTATGTTTGCATAGTTTCCAATGCGGTGTCTTCCCCCAAATCTACTATGGGAGGGATGCTAGGGTCGTCTCCTAGAATTGTGGTCCCCACCAACAGTGTTCAGTAATCCTCTAATCCCTGCAAAATGCTACTTACTGGGCAGCACAAGGGACATGCTAGTTCAGGTAGATGGTAAATCCAAGTGCAATAGAGCTCAATTTTTCTTAACATCAAGTTGTTGTTTGAATGTTCATCCAATCCCTACATCACTAGGCTCAGAGTATTTCTCCCATCAATTCCTGTCACTGAGGCAATCACTGCTTATATATTCATTAACATCATTGCAAGATTTTTAGATACCCAATGCTAAGGTTAATCACCCCCGTTACTCCAATGACAAATGCAGTTACTGAGATAGTAGAGCTCCATTTACACTACCTTAGTGCACTGCTTCATTTTGAAAAGTATAGCTGTGTTGATTTAACAAATGCTGTGCATGTGGCCTCCATGAGTGTTCTGCTTTTTGTTTTCTGTTACAAACCCATGTCCCCACAGAATGGGGTTGAGACTGGTTGGGCTTGACAGTCCCTGTCATTAAAACAACATTGTTTGAAAACATTGTCTTTTAATTCATTTTGCTGTACAATGAAGACAGTTACATGCTAATTCTTCCCCAATCACAGCACACAGATTCCCGGCCTCGGACCTCAGCGGAGTTTAGCCGTGACTGGAGAAGATACTACTGTACAGGACCAGAGAAATATACCTTCCTTGTCACCTTAGGTGCCCAGCTCTTAGAAAGCATCTTCTGTGCCGAAATAGGATTTGGACTCCTTGGTGAATTCCTTGTCATACTTTGTAATCATTTCCAACCAGAAGATGCTCAAGCAATTTATTGGATTCTGCTGCACCTTTCTCAGACTCAACGGTTTGGCCTGAGTGTGGATTTCCTGAGCAGCAGTGAGAGGGAGAAAGGCCAAAGGCTGTTTCAGATGCTGGAACAGAAGCTGGGGGTATCTTTGCAGCAGGGAGGTGAGGCAGAACTGGATCCCGCGGGGACTGCACAGGGGGCATGTGTTACCGAGCAGACAGTAAATGTGACAGCAATGCAGCAATTGTCAAAATCATACAGGTTTACCTAGACCATTCTTAAAATCTGAACTACTCTACCCCGTTTCATGCTATTGTTAATTTTCCTGCACATCACACAGTACAAAATATGATTTTTTTTTCGAGATGGGATTGTAAATATAAGGAGCATATATGAAACAGCAGCAAGTGTAGGCAATGTGATTCTTCAGGCTTGTTATACCTTTCCAAAAGATCATGACTGAATTTAAAATACATCTCTATTTTCTTATTGTAACCCTTTTCCCCTAAGACAAAGCATCTCACTGTCTCACTGTGACTTGTCACATGTGACAATAAAAGTATCTAATCTAATCTCCCTTCGTATTTTTTGCGTCCATAATCTGTGACCTTGATTTTAAATAGAATAAATTGAGCATTAACTGTCTAAGGTAAAAAATCCCTTACAAAAAAAAGTTATTTTTGATTTGTTAATTCCCCTGTGGTTCATTCAGAGCCATTGAGCTCTCTTGCACCTGGATTTATCAGCTATCTGAACGAGCATGTCAGTCTGGAATGTACAGATTGGAAACAGGCAATTGCTTGTACGAGACAACTGCAATAACCACAATCCATTTGTGTTAATATCAGTTTCCAAGTTGCCATTTACAGTGTCCTAAATGTTCTTTATTTCAGGTTGTCTATTTTCAGTTAATTTGTGCATCTGGCTTATTAACTCTAATTAAATCATTTGAATCGCTTTTTGAATCATTGCCCATGGCATCATAGAGCTACACAAATAGGCATTCAGTCCAACTCGCCTAGGCCCATCAACTTGCCTACACGAGTTAGTCACACTTGCCTGTGCATGAGTCATATTCCTCCAAACCTTTCCTATCCATGTACCTGTCCAACACTTTCAAATGCATTAATTATACTTGCTTCTCCCATTTCCATTGGCAACTCGCCCCAAATACATTTGTAAAAAAAGTTGCTCCTCAAATCCCCATTATTTTTTTTTACCCTTCTCACTTTAAACCTATGTCCTCTAGTTTTAGACTCCCCTACACTGGGGAAAATAATTTATTATTATTTATCAACATCAATCTGAAGAAGGGTCTCGACCCGAAACGTCGCCTATATCCTTCGCTCCATAGATGCTGCCTCACCCGCTGAGTTTCTCCAGCATTTTTGTCTACTTTCACTTTTTCAGCATCTGCAGTTCCTTCTTAAATATTTAAGCCCCTCATGATTTTATAAACACCTATAAGGTCTCCCCACAGCAGCCTATGCTCCAGGGAAAAAAGGACCCAGCATATCCAGCCTCCACTTATAAATCAAACGTTCCAGGCCTAGTAACACCATTGACGTTTTTTAAAAAGTTTGGAATATGCTGACGTATAACAAAGCCAGTTGTATATTTGAAACGTTGTTTTTTGCTGCTGTTTCAGTGTTCCTTATGACAAGCTACAATGTATACGTAGCTGACCTTTCTATGACAGGTGTTATTGAACTGATTTTAATTTGTAATACTACCTTTATAGACCTTTGAACTTTGCAGGAAATTGTGTTTGAATCAACATTTTTGCTCTATGAAGGTATAGACTGTAACATTAAATGGTGGGCACGTCACATCAGGCTGATGCTTGTTTCCCGAGGTTGGGTAATGTCTTCATTGTTTTGTAGGTGTATGGACTCTTTCCTGGCAGCGATACTAGCATTCCATGGTCACTGGGCTAGAATGCTGTCTGCTGGGACTAGGAAAAAATAATGCAAATAAAGGAATGAAAAATGTTTATCGGGATTTCTATTTCCCTTCCATTAAGTTTCTAGAACATTTTACATATCAATTGGTGAACCTGCTGCTGACATTGGTTACAGAGGATCCCTCATAATGGGCACATTTTGGACAGTCTGTGGCATGTACACCTACCTGTATGTTAAATTCCATTTTTTGACTCTCTGTTCAGGGTTTAGTATCCACCATATCCCATTTAGGCTCCAATTCCTATTCTCCCTCCAGGCCCTAGCGTCCACTGTTCCAGACCTAATTTATCTGAAACTCTTTGGGTGGGGATATGAACAGATAATACCAACTAAGGGAGGATCAAATGTATCAACCTTCATCCAGGCAATCTATGCTAAAGATCCAAATACAGATAGGGGGATGATTCTGCTATCTTTGCGAAAGTGGCCTTTAGAAGGATGAATGTCAGATATTGAATGTCTTGCTAGTCTGTGTCTGAAGTAAGGACATATATATGTATTGCTAATGTGTTTTCATCAACAGAATACGCGACCCATTCGATAGGCTCTCTATGGCTATCAGATGTTATGCTGTTATCTTTATGTTGTCAAACTTTTCTGCTTTAGAATATATAATAAAAACAAATAAAAAGATTAGTTTCATGATATTCTTTTTTGAAAAATTTCCACCAGTTGTTTGCCTTGAAAATTAGATTGTTTTCCCTGTTCAGGAACTCAATGCATTACTTAAACTTCAGGCAATGAAAAGAAAACATGGCTCAACAATACCCTTGATGTTGACAGTTGGTTCAAAAACGTTAGCATCAAAAGACAATATTTAAATTGCTTTTTCCTGATTGCAGGTTCTATGGTTTCTGTGTTGTCAGTGGATGCTGAATATAGGATTGTTTTGAGCAATTTCCACCATTAGGAAATGCTTCAAGTTTGGCTTGCTCACAGCACAGAGGAGCCTTTTGCACATTTTAAGCGAGATTTGAAGGCAGGCCCCAGGGATAAAGAGTTAGTACCAAATTGACATTAGTATATATCATGCATTGGTGCCACATCCTATACCAAGACAGAACTTGAAAATGCCATTAATTTTGCTGCCATTTTCTACATATTTCTCACATTTACATAGTCCATATCTTACACTGCCCTTTTCATTCTGGTTCTGTGTCAAGAGATGGACTGACCACTACCATCTTTTATAAGCCTACAGATTCCAACAGCTGCTTTGATTATCTTCTTGTTCTGCCTCCTGTAAAAATGCCATTCCTTTTACTCAGATTCTTCATTTCCATTGTATTTATTCTAATGATGAGGCACCCACTCTGTTGCTTCTGAAATGTCCCTCTTCCTGAAACATGGGATCTCCTCGGTCATCATGGTTGGAGCTCTCAACCGCATTTCCTTGACTTTGTACATGTCTGCTCTCACTCCTCTCCCAGGACAGGACAATAATAGATCTCTTCCGATGCTCACCTTCCATTCCACCACCCTTCACATTCAACATATTATCCTTTATGATTTCCTCCAATTCATAAAATGATTCCACTGCAGGTCACATCTTCCTTGCTCTTCCCGTTTTTGCATTTCACAAGGATTGATCACTTTATGATTCCTTGGCCCATCCCTACCATCCACTCCCAATCCTATGGCACATTCACTGGGAGAGATGCAACCCATGTCCATTTTTTCCTTCCCACCACCATATTCAATCCAAGTGAAGCAGATGGCATTGACAATGTGGTCCCTTCTACATTGGACGACCCAAATGTAAATTGGGTGGTCCTTTTGCAGAGCACCGTGACTACAGAGGTAATTCTGACTATCCTGTTGCATGACACTTTAATTTTCAATCATATTCTCATTCTGATTGTCTGCTCGCGTCTTTCCCCACTGCCATTCTGAGACCCAACATAAAGTAGGGGAACAATATGTTATCTTGCATCTGGGTACTTTGGAGTCTTCTGGATTTAATACTGAATTTTCCATCAGGTAAATTGCTCTCCTTGTTTTTCCATTATCATGCTTTTGTAATTTTCTTATCACATTTCTTGAAAATACCATACCTAGAAACATAGAAATTAGGTGCAGGAGTAGGCCATTCAGCCCTTCGAGCCTGCACCGCCATTCAATATGATCATGGCTGATCATCCAACTCAGTATCCCGTACCTGACTTCTCTCCATACCCTCTGATCCCCTTAGCCACAAGGGCCACATCCAACTCACTCTTAAATATAGCCAATGAACTGGCCTCAACTACCCTCTGTGGCAGAGAGTTCCAGAGACTCACCACTCTCTGTGTGAAAAAAGTCTTTCTCATCTCGGTCTTAAAGGATTTCCCCCTTATCCTTAAGCTGTGACCCCTTGTCCTGGACTTCCCCAACATCGGGAACAATCTTCCTGCATCTAGCCTGTCCAACCCCTTAAGAATTTTGTAAGTTTCTATAAGATCCCCTCTCAATCTCCTAAATTCCAGAGAGTATAAACCGAGTCTATCCAGTCTTTCTTCATAAGACAGTCCTGACATCCCAGGAATCAGTCTGGTGAACCTTCTCTGCACTCCCTCTATGGCAATAATGTCCTTCCTCAGATTTGGAGACCAAAACTGTACGCAATACTCCAGGTGTGGTCTCACCAAGACCCTGTACAACTGAAGTAAAACCTCCCTGCTCCTGTACTCAAATCCTTTTGCTATGAAAGCTAACATACCATTCACTTTTTTCACTGCCTGCTGCACCTGCATGCCTACTTTCAATGACTGGTGTACCATGACACCCAGGTCTCGCTGCATCTCCCCTTTTCCTAATCGGCCACCATTTAAATAATAGTCTGCTTTCCTGTTTTTGCCACCAAAGTGGATAACCTCACATTTATCCACATTATACTGCATCTGCCAAACATTTGCCCACTCACCCAGCCTATCCAAGTCACCTTGCAGTCTCCTAGCATCCTCCTCACAGCTAACACTGCCCCCCAGCTTAGTGTCATCCGCAAACTTGGAGATATTGCCTTCAATTCCCTCATCCAGATCATTAATATATATTGTAAATAGCTGGGGTCCCAGCACTGAGCCCTGCGGTACCCCACTAGTCACTGCCTGCCATTGTGAAAAGGACCCGTTTACTCCTACTCTTTGCTTCCTGTTTGCCAGCCAGTTCTCTATCCACATCAATACTGAACCCCTAATACCGTATGCTTTAAGTTTGTATACTAATCTCTTATGTGGGGACCTTGTCGAAAGCCTTCTGGAAGTCCAGATATACCACATCCACTGGTTCTCCCTTATCCACGCTACTAGTTACATCCTCGAAAAATTCCACAAGATTCGTCAGACATGATTTACCTTTCGTAAATCCATGCTGACTTTGTCCCAATGATTTCACCACTTTCCAAATGTGCTGCTATCCCATCTTTAATAACTGACTCTAGCAGTTTCCCCACTACCGATGTTAGACTAACTGGTCTGTAATTCCCCGTTTTCTCTCTCCCTCCCTTCTTAAAAAGAGGGGTTACATTTGCTACCCGCCAATCCTCAGGAACTACTCAGAATCTAAAGAGTTTTGAAAGATTATCACTAATGCATCCACTATTTCCTGAGCTACTTCCTTAAGTACTCTGGGATGCAGCCTATCTGGCCCTGGGGATTTATCGGCCTTTAATCTATTCAATTTACCCAACACCACTTCCCGACTGACCTGGATTTCACTCAATTCCTCCTTTGACCCACAGTCCCCTGCTATTTCCGGCAGATTATTTATGTCTTCCTTAGTGAAGACGGAACCAAAGTAGTTATTCAATTGGTCCGCCATATCCTTGTTCCCCATGATCAACTCACCTGTTTTGACTGCAAGGGACCTACATTTGTTTTTAACTAACCTCTTTCTCTTCACATATCTATAAAAACTTTTGCAGTCAGTTTTTATGTTCCCTGCCAGTTTTCTATAATCTATTTTTCCTTTCCTAATTAAGCCCTTTGTCTCCTCTGCTGGTCTCTGAATTTCTCCCAGTCCTCTGGTATGCTGCTTTTCTGGCTACTTTGTACGCATCATCCTTTGCTTTGATACTATCCCTGATTTCCCTTGTTATCCACGGATGCACTACCTTCCCCGATTTATTCTTTTGCCAAACTGGGATGAACAATTTTTGTAGTTCATCCATGCAGTCTTTAAATGTCTTCCATTGTATATCCACCGTCAACCCTTTTAGAATTAATTGCCAGTCAATCTTGGCCAATTCACGTCTCATACCCTCAAAGTTACCTTTCTTTAACTTCAGAAGCATTGTTTCTGAATTAACAATGTCACTCTCCATCCTAATGAAGAACTCAACCATATTATGGTCACTCTTGCCCAAGGGGGCACGTACAACAAGACGGCTAACTACCCCTTCCTCATTACTCAAAACCCAGTCTAAAATAGCCTGCTCTCTCGTTGGTTCCTCTACATGTTGATTTAGATAACTATCCCGCATACATTCCAAAAAATCCTCTTCCTCAGCACCCCTGCCAATTTGATTAACCCAATCTATATGTAGATTGAAGTCACCCATTATAACTGTTTTGCCTTTGTCGCACGCATTTCTAATTTCCTGTTTGATACCATCCCCAACTTCTCTGCTACTGTTAGGTGGCCTGTACACAACACCCACCAGCGTTTTCTGCCCCTTAGTGTTTTGTAGCTCTACCCATACCGATTCCACATCCTCCAAGCTAATGTCCTTCCTTTCCATTGCGTTAATCTCCTCTCTAACCAGCAACGCTACCCCACCTCCTTTTCCTTTCTCTCTATCCCTCCTGAATATTGAATATCCCTGGATGTTCAGCTCCCAGCCTACGTCACCCTGGAGCCATGTCTCCGTGATCCCAACTATATCATAATCATTAATATCTATCTGCACGTTCAACTCGTCCACCTTATTACGAATACTCCTTGCATTGAGACACAAAGCCTTCAGGCTTGTCTTTACAACGCACTTACCCCTTATACAATTTTGCTGAAAAGTGGCCCTTTTTGATTTTTGCCCTGGTTTTGTCTGCCTGCCACTTTTACTTTTCACCTTGCTACCTATTGCTTCTACCCTCATTTTACACCCACCTGCCTCTCTGCTCTTGTACCCATCCCCCTGCCACATTAGTTTAAATCCTCCCCGACAGCACTAGCAAACACTCCCCCAAGAACATTGGTTCCATTCCATTCCAGGTGCAAACCGTCCTGTTTGTACCGATCCCACCTCCCCCAGAACTGGTCCCAGTGCCCTAAAAATTTTAATCCCTCCCCCTTGCAACCACTTTTCAAGCCACGTATTCATTTGCAATATCCTCCTATTTCTACTCTGACTGGCCCGTGGTACTGGTAGTAATCCGGAGATTACTACCTTGAGGTCCTACTTTTAAGTTTATCTCCTAGCTCCCTAAATTCACCTTGTAGGACCTCATCCCTTTTTTTACCTATATCGTTGACCTCATCCCTTTTTATACCTATACCAATGAACAGTTCCAATTTTCCATATTGCCTGACCTGTTTTAACCTACTATTGTATTTTTGTTATGCACCCCACGCTCCCCCACCCACCCGACCCCATCCCCAATGCTTTGAAAACGACTGCACCTCCACTCTGGGTGTTTTCCTGCTTTTGTTTCAAATTTTAACATCTGCAGTTGTTTTTACCTATCTCAGAAACTCAAGATGTATTTGTTGAATAACATTGCAAGATATTTTACAGTAACTACTTATCTCCATTTCTCATCTTACAAATGATGGTATGTTTTGCAGTTCAACGCAGGTAATACCTGTGCAACACCAGTTCAGGTAATCCATCCATATAGAATTCACAAATCATTACTGAAAAATCTGAGATCCTGCAAAAAATGAACTCTCATGGAATTAGTGTTTGTTTTTATTTTATTTTCAGCTATCATCTTGTGGCGCATGGATGGATGGCGTTTCACATTGTGGAAAATTGTGATGGGAACTGTTTTTTTGAGGAATGCAACTCCTCTCCCATTTTACATGGATAGTAAACATTTGGAAGTGTCCGAGCCAAACACAGGCAGATGGGACTAGTGTAAATAGGGAGTCTTGGTCAGCATGAGCAGGTGGGGCCGAATGGTCTGTTTCCATGCTGCATTATTATATGATTCTATGTAATGCAGAGGTTGTCTGCACTCTCCCAGTTTACAGGAATGTGCACAAGTTTCTGTAAGGAGGCTTGAAACTACAGCTTTTTGATTTAGAATGCCACCTATTGACCTGACCTGTGTTTGAGGAAGATTGCATCTGTAAACACAGTGAATTATTCTGCTTTAAATCTTCCCTTTGAGAAAATTAAGTCCAATGCTGTTGAGCAAATGCTGAAATATCCATTAATAGCTGTTCAGATTGGAATGCATAACTTTAATTTTGTAGGTAATGACATGTGTTGCCTCCAGCATTTTTGTGTTCCTGGAATGTTTTCAATTTATTGAAGATTATTTTCTTTATCTGGATTTTTAAATATGACACTGAACATTACTTTGGAAACTTTTCAGAACATAAATTAGGATTTCTTTCAGAATTTTGATTCTTTGCTCAACTGAATGGGACAGTAGAGACGAGTACTGGGGTTTCACAGATATTAGCAGTGACTTGATTGTCCCTAAGATTGGTGAATGCAGTGCATATAAGGGATGGATGGGTACATTCTGCTCCAGTGTGAAGTGGAAAAAATATTTCCCATACATTTTCTGTCAGGTTTGAGAACATAGATCAAAGTTAGGATGGTTGGAGAGGAGTAGCAGAATTATACTGCAAGTAAACCTCCAAGAAAATGATGTCCACAAACTCAATTACATTTACTGTGGTATTGTTACAGGTATATTCTATGAGTAGGAGTTGCACTTTTCAGTTTCATCAGATTAAAGACTGGAGAAATGGCTTCAAAGGCTTACATGAAAAAACACTGTTTATTTAAATGGTGGCCGATTAGGAAAAGGGGAGATGCAGCGAGACCTGGGTGTCATGGTACACCAGTCATTGAAAGTAGGCATGCAGGTGCAGCAGGCAGTGAAAAAAGCGAATGGTATGTTAGCTTTCATAGCAAAAGGATTTGAGTACAGGAGCAGGGAGGTTCTACTTCAGTTGTACAGGGTCTTGGTGAGACCACACCTGGAGTATTGCGTACAGTTTTGGTCTCCAAATCTGAGGAAGGACATTATTGCCATAGAGGGAGTGCAGAGAAGGTTCACCAGACTGATTCCTGGGATGTCAGGACTGTCTTATGAAGAAAGACTGGATAGACTCGGTTTATACTCTCTGGAATTTAGGAGATTGAGAGGGGATCTTATAGAAACTTACAAAATTCTTAAGGGGTTGGACAGGCTAGATGCAGGAAGATTGTTCCCGATGTTGGGGAAGTCCAGGACAAGGGGTCACAGCTTAAGGATAAGGGGGAAATCCTTTAAGACCGAGATGAGAAGGACTTTTTTCACACAGAGAGTGGTGAGTCTCTGGAACTCTCTGCCACAGAGGGTAGTTGAGGCCAGTTCATTGGCTATATTTAAGAGTGAGTTGGATGTGGCCCTTGTGGCTAAGGGGATCAGAGGGTATGGAGAGAAGGCAGGTACGGGATACTGAGTTGGATGATCAGCCATGATCATATTGAATGGCGGTGCAGGCTCGAAGGGCTGAATGGCCTACTCCTGCACCTAATTTCTATGTTTCTATGTTTCACCAGTCCATCCTGGCAATCAGGAATGGTTAGAAAAAACCCAAACATTCATTTTTTCACCACTATCGCCTGGTTGGTCAAAGTGTGTATTATCTACAAAATACACTGCTGTTACTTGCTCGAGCTACTCCCATTGCACCCTGTACGACCTCACCACTAAGAAGGGGTAAGAGAACGGAGATGAGGAAACACATTTTCACACAGAGAGTTGTGTGTCTGTGGAATTCTCTGCCTCAGAGGGTGGTGGAGGCTGGTTCGCTGGATAATTTTAAGAGAGAGCTAGATAGGGCTCTTGAAGATAGCGAAGTCAAGGGATATGGGGAGAAGGCAGGAACAGGGAACTGATTGTGGATGTTCAGCCATGGTCACATTGAATTGCGGTACTGGCTTGAAGGGCTGAGTGGCCTACCCATACATCTATTGTCTATTGTAAAAAAATAAAGGACGGGCAGCAAGTGCAGGGAAACACCACCCCCTGCAGGTTCCTCTGAAGTTGCACACCGCACTGATTGGAAATTAAACCCTATCTTTCCTCATTGTGGTTCTCAATCCTTGAACACCCTCCTTACAGCAACAATGGAAGCACCTTCATCAGCGTCTCAAAAGGCTAGACAACCTCCTTCTCAAGGGCAATTAGGGATAGGCAATAAATATTAGCCTTACTAGCTATGATCAAATGGGAAAATGAATGAAAAAAGAATAAAGGTGTAGGAAAGTTTAGCTGCTAGTCTAGATGTGCAGACGCTGGTTTAAATCGAAGATAGACACAAAATGCTGGAGTAACTCAGTGGGACAGGCAGCATCTCTGGAGAGAAGGAATTGGTGACAAGACCCTTCTTCATAATGGGGGAAGTCTTTTAGGACCGAGATGAGAAGATCTTTTTTCACACAGAGAGTGGTGAGTCTGTGGAATTCTCTGCCACAGAAGGTAGTTGAGGCCAGTTCATTGGCTATATTTAAGAGGGAGTTAGATGTGGCCCTTGTGGCTAAAGAGATCAGGGGGTATGGAGAAAAGGCAGGTACAGAATACTGAGTTGGATGATCAGCCATGATCACATTGAATGGCGGTGCTGGCTCGAAGGGCCGAATGGCCTACTCCTGCACCTATTGTCTATTGTCTATAACGACCAGCACCATGAACAGCGCCTCCTGCTGGTAAACACCACACCTACCATTCCCCATATATTATCCACCCATTCCTTTCATTCCCATTTATAATCTGGCATTCCATCCCTTCCCATGCATTCCTGGCTCAGTGCCTACACCAACCTACACCGTGTGGAAGTGTCCATTTGGATTACATAGTAAAGAGCGACGTCTTTATCTGAGAACGGGCTCACATTGATTAGAAATGGGCAAAAATCGGTGTTAAACTGGAATGTGAAGTTTAGGCTGAGAATGATAACCACTGAGTGATGCCTGTCCATTCCATCTCTGTGTTCACTGAATCCCTGTTCATACACGATCTGTGTTGATAAGCCTTGGCGTGTGAACACCGAGCCACCTCCGGAATTCCTGCTGGCAAAGCATGTTCTTTAATTCACAATGGTAGAGTTCTAGAACCAAAAGATGTTCCTTCTAGAACTCAACAGCTTTATTTTGTGGACTTCACGAGCTTGCCATTCAGTCTGTGGTCAGATTTGATCAGACTCTGACAAAATGATGCCTGAACACCATGTCCTTTTATTTACGCCCATTCTGTGGGCTCTGTCTGCGTATGCTAGTGAGTTTGTAATTGAGGAGAAAGAGGATATATTCAAGATACAGTCCTGCCCTGCCTTCTTAATGTTCCTGAATGCTGCCTACCTGGCTGATATGACCTTTGAACTACCATGCCTCTGTAAGCCAGAGGGCGTGAGATCAGTTGTCTGGTACTATCAGGAGAAACTGGGCAAAGGGCACACAAGAGTACTGACTGACTTCAATGGAACAAAGATCTTGGATACCACCCAATTACCTTCTGGATCGGCAATTAGTTCACGGTTTAGTATCTTAATGTTCAGCCTGGTTGTCTTTAATTCCCGCCCCCAGGATTCGGGGCATTATATGTGTGGCTCTGTGAAGGGTGATTATTTTTATGGTTATGACATTGACGTGCAAAGTTATAAAAAAGCACACATAAGCTTCCAAGAGGGGAAGCTGAAGCCTCAACTGGACGTGGAGACTAAGACCTACAAGATCTTTACGTTGTACTGGGATTGGACCAGATGCGATCGATGTGGCGTGAGAGGGGAACAACGACGCATTGGCTTGTGTTATTTCCGCAGCCCTTACCTCTATTTCAGGTACAAGAAGGCCATGCCTGACATCGTTTCCTGTGGCTCTGCTGCAGTCCCCCTCAGGTACCGGTACATCCTGAAGAAGAGAAAAACGGAGATCTTGGTACGAAGCTGTTTCACACCGTGCCCAACACGTTACCCCTCCACTGAAGGGCAGAAGTTCATCTTTGACATGTTTGGCTTTACCAATGACAAGAGTAAAAAAACTCCCAAAGTCCCAGTGCAGATCCACTTCCAAGTCATTGCAGAACCTTTGATTCTCGTCTGTCCAGGGGCTAGGGCAGAGGAAGCAGTAGCTTGGGACAAGGGGCACCGACAGCTCTACAGGCAGGAGTACATGATGGGTGTCAACCGCACTATGAGGTTGTATATTGATCATGGCAATCATCTGGTTATCCGTGCCTTTCAGTTGAATGACATTGGGACTTATTACTGTTGGCGGCAAGGCCAAATGGTGGCCGGGATTAAGCTGTTGGTTGGCCTCGCAAAGAGGAAACACAGAAGTTTCACCGATCCCGAGTCCATCTTTGCGATGCAAATAATCCTTAGTACCTACGTCATACTGACGATAATATTTGTCTTCCTCAAATGTATGAAATGTATCAATTATTACTTTGTTTGTTTTTAAGACAGGAACAGGAGGCAGACATTTCTCCCCTTACCAGTTCAAAGCAAATGGTCAAAGTCAGTGTCTGTGTCAAATTATGTTTGTAATTAAATGTTTATCAGTCTTGCTGTATATCTGGAAACCTAACCCTTATATCAGTGGGTCTCTGGTTTCAATTCTTAAATGGAAGGGTTTGGTTCGATGCCTGTGTCGTTTGCTGTTTTGTCCGATGAACACAGGAACAGAAAAATTGGTTACAGTAACCTTCTATTAATATAAAGTAGATTGCCCCATAAAGACTGGCATCACAGTGGTTGTAATGACTGTATGGAATATAGTGCTATCATATAGGGGGGCTTCATCAGCCAAAATATCACAAGAATGCAGTGAGGCATTTATGGAGAGGAGGAGATGGTCATATTAATTGACTTGTCTTACAAACACATTGGGAATGTTTAGGAATCTAATAGTATAGAAGCTAATGAAAATTTCATCTGTGAAAATTGCTCAGTGCAAAAGAAGACTGGATAACCAATGGTAGTAGTTGAGTACATCACCAGATGACTGCACAGCCTGGCGGCATTCTATAAAGCAGGGCACTGTGTGGGGTTCACATCTATGTATTGTAATGAAACATGTTGGTGAAGCAATAAAGGGAGTTTGTGGGGTTGATCCTGCAGGAGTCCCTGAAATGTGAATGTATTAGGTATCTCTGTCGCAGTTACAGCACATGAAGGTTTTATGGTTTATTTTATTATTGACTTGATTTAATAAAGAGTGTTAACCAAATATTTTGAATGATACATGGTTCTCAAACTTTTATTGGAGATGAAGGTTGGATAACCATATCCATATAAGAACCATATTGATATTTGTTGACACCTTATAACATCTCAAAAGAGGGAGATTGGGAGGGAAAGAAATAGGACGTGAGATAGTGCTGACAGCTTAGTTAAAGGAGAATCCTAAAAGATTCTATGTATATTATTAGCCCATACCAATGGGGCTATGGTGACCCAAGTATCTTTCTTCGTCTTGTATTTTCAGTTGGAATCTGCATTAACTTCTAACCACATTCTGCTTGAGTGTGGCAAATGTTCCTAGAGCACTTACTCATGCAGTCCTCCAGAGGGCAGGCATGTACTGCTTCCTTGATCCAAGTTACAGAACTGAAAATAATCCAGTATCTGAATCAATGTTATTCACTAAACCACACGGCAGACGGCACACCTCAACTTACACTTTTCATTATCTGACCACAGACCTCAATTGCCTTTACCAACATTTTTTACCCTTTTTTTGTTGAACAGATTAGAGGAATGTATGACTGATTGGAGGGCATTTATCACAACATGAGCGGAAAATTATATGATGCGCTGTCATTGCCTTCGTGTGTCAGATACTATCCATTATTCTAGTGCTTGAGATCCCTGTAAAACCTGCTGTCTGTTGGACGGCAGCGATCCCTGGGCTCCCATATGTTTCTGCGAGTTAGACCAGCAAAAGTAGGCAGGCCAAGGCACTGTCAAAACATCTTGAATGCCTGCTCTACAAAACCCTCTGGATCCAGTGGAAAGACAGGTAGGAGTCACTCACAGAAGCCTGAAGTCCCACCCCACTGATCTGGAACAGCTACTTTCCAACAACCATTAGGTTCATGAACTGACCTGCACAACTCTAATCCCACGTCAGCAACGAAACACTATGGACCACATCTTGAATCAAGATGTATGTCTAAACTCATTCCAATTGGTTATGTTGGAATTGGAATTGGCCCATCTCCTAAATCCTTCCTATACATATATTCATCCTTTCGATTTGCAGGTTTTACCATGATTTTTTTACGTGCAAGATAAATTACATAAGGTAAACTACAATTTTGCCGTACTACTGTCCTGTCAATTGATCCGAAGGAATATTAAGATGCCATTCAGGTAAGCTTCATTGGGAGTGTTCAACTATCAGAGGAATGCATAATATCTATAAAATCATATCTATAATATAAACTGGTGAGTTGGAAAACAAGTTTAAGGAGAAAGTGAAGGTATTAAAAGATATGTTTTGTTGGAAGTGCTGAGGTACTGGTAGTATGTTTTTAGAGCCAGTTGGATTAATGGGATTACTGGAAGGTATGACAGTGCCCTGGTGGGAGACAGAGAGAGACAGATAGCGAGTGGGAGATGGAGAGGGAGAGGGAGGGAGAGAGAGGGAGGGAGAAAGAGAGAGAGAAACAGAGAGAGGGGAAGAGAGAGAGGGAGAACCACTGTTTGGACTGGGTTGAGGGGGGGGCCTTGGTTGTCTATATGGGCTCATCCTCGAGTTCTGGTCATGTGAGATGCTCATGCCTGCTGGCTGAGCCAGTCGTGGTCTCACAATCCTCTCACAAGCCATGAGTGTGGGGACCCTGAGCCATGGCTCTTTCAGTAGAGTCAATAATCTCCTCATAGGTTTTGGGGAGGGGGGGGGGAGGGGGCGCTGAGCCACAGCCTCATGGTGCAGTCCCTCCATCTCTTTTTTTTTAATTAATAGTTTTTTATTGGAGAGAAAAAATAAATAAATAAAAATTCACAGTACATCTGATGTATAGCATTACATTTTCCTCCATTTTGTTTTTTATAAATAATAATAATAATATAAACAAAATAACCCTAACCCACCCTCCCTAAACGCCCCTTGGCAGCTTATTTTTTCACAAAATCAAATACACTTTTTAACAATGATAAAGTAACAAAACAAAATAAAGGTAGATCCCCACTTGATGTCAACAGGTAGTTCCTTTAGACCCTCAAAGTATGATAAAAGGGTTCCCATTTCAAATAAAACTTTTTCACAGACCCCCTCAATGTGAATTTAATCTTTTCTAACCTTAAAAAAATCTATGACGTCTTCCAGCCAAGCAGCGGCAGATGGAGGAGTTCCAGACCAGCAAGATTCTCCTACGGGCCAAAAGTGATGTAAATGTAATGATATCAGACTGGGTTGTATTTAAACCCAAGGTTTTATCTGCTACACCAAATACAGCTACAAGTCGGTATCGCAGTCTGCAGCCACTACACGGGGTAGCAAAAAATAAGCCTCCTGCGCCTCACCACTCAGGTATGGAACCAAGATGTGCTTCCAACTCTGACATTGCCATCCTTTTCTCTCAGCAAACAAAAACATGTAAACAATGGCATCTTCTACATGTGACTTTGATTTGATTTACGTTTAACAATCAAAACCTGCCACAAAACTTACCTAGAAGGACCGGTAAGTCTGGTAATGCACAGTAGAACTCATTGCATGGCCACCATGTATCTTTTTTTATTTGTGACAGGTTAGTGTTTCTCTTCCTGCTAATTTACCTAATAGAACTAGAATTTAAAAAAAGTTTGTGTATAAATAATCTTGGTGTTGTGGTTGGAAAACAAGTGGGAGCCCAGAACTGTAGATACAGCAAGCAAAACACATAGGAGATCAGGCGGAAAAACCTCTGAAAACTAAATACATTGAGATTTATACTCTCTCTCTCTCTCTCTCTCTCTCTCTCTATCTCTCTTTTTTTAATTTTTATTTTATTTTTTAAGAGTACAAACAACTGTATTTATTAAAGCAAAACACAGTAAAACTATTAATTAATTGCCAAGTCTCAGGCCCCTCTGCACATCCGAGTCTCCTGGCTGAGATGGCTGGCCTGGAGACCTCGAGTCCTGACAGAAACACGCACTATGATCCTCTCTCTCTCTCTCTCTCTCTCTCTCTCTATATATATATATATATATAATGACTAGAGAACATATGTTTAAGGTAAAGGGGAAGTAGTTTAGAGGGGATTGAAGAAGACCTTTTTGCATGCTGAAGGTGAATGGTCTGGAACACACTGTCTGAGAAGGTGCTGCAGACAGAGACTCACATTACATTTAAAAAGCATCGTTGAGCACTTGAATCACCAAGGCATGGAGGGCTGTGAACCAAGTGCTGGTAAATGGGATTGGCGTAGATGAGTAAATAACGATTGGCATGTATATGGTCGGCTGGCTGAATGGCTTCTACAGCACGATACGATACGATACGATAGAACTTTATTTATCCCAGGAGGGAAATTGATCAGCCAACAGTCATAAAGCACAAAATACAAGAAATATGAAATTAAAGTGATGAGCGGAAAGGATTGGGGATATTTCTCTGCTGTAGTGCAGAGACTGGCCGCTGGTGTGTTGAAATGAACCAGGTTAGATCAGTAACCGACTACTGCATGCGTGGGCTGAGCTGGAATAGTCCAGGGCAGTTGGTGTCCATTGGCTGAGTTGGGATGGCATGGGTGTTGCTGTGCTTTTGGCAAGTTCGAGGGGCGTGTGGCTGGTGAGTGTATGGGGTTAGATGGGATAGGCCAGGGACAGAACATAGAAAACAGAAAATAGCAGGAATAGGCTGCTTGGTCCTTCACCATTCAATATGACCATGACTGATCTGCCCTAGGCTTCATCTCCTCATCTATATGACTTCCAGAGTGCCTTCCATGTGTTGATCTTTCAATAATGCATCACCCTCTCATTAAATGCCTTCAACAATCAGTGGTCGAGAATTCCCGAGGGCAATCATCCTCTGTGAGAAGATGTTGCAATGGCCCACAGTTTTAAAGGACTCCCTAGTTTTGCAATGATGTTCCCGTGTTCACGACACTGGTGTGTATTGGGCGTTGCCGCGTGAGGTATCGGCCTGGATGAGGTAAAGATTCGCTGCTGTACATGATTCTGATCATTGGGATTTACGTAAAGAGGGACGGCACAGCTACCTTGTCTGTGCAGCTGTTTCCTGCTCAGTTTTATTTCTAAATCTGATTGGTGGTTGAAAGTCTGAGCTGTCTGTAATGTGAAACTAGAAGAATCAAAACTGGTTTACAGCAAATAGTTCACTGAGAGAACACGGAACATTACTATTGGATTTCTAACTTCAAAGTCAATGTAAGTATTTAACTATTTTTACCAAAGTTACATTTCTGTGCTGCCAGTGTTTATCTATTTGCTATTGTGGTGGTCCACAGGTGTGCAGTACTAGAAGCAGTGGATGTTATTCAGGTGCTAACTCTTGCTTTAGAAATTAAATGCCTTTGTTAATATAAAAGGGTTTGGTATTCATAGAATATTATAACATAGTGGGAACGTTTCAGGTTGAAGCTGCATATTTCTTCATATAAATCCCCAGTCAGTCTTGAAGATGGGCACAAAGTGTAGAGTAACTCAATGGGTCAGGCAGCATCGCTGGAGAAAAATGCTAGATGATGCTTCAGGTAGGGACTCTTCTTCAGGCTGACTGGCTGGTTTCTTCAGAGTTAGTCTTCCTTTCCTGCAATTGCCCCATCACCAAAAAACGAATACCTCTTCAACTATATTACTAATTTTGTATTGAGAGACACTATTCAATCTTCTTTCAATTTTGCTATCGGCAGTAGTCTTGCATGCACTTTTAATTTTTTCTTAAATTTCTCTCAATTCTGGAGTTTGCCTCGGTTCGGGATCACTCATATTGGGGATCAGAGACTGCATTCATTGCCTTTCACTAGGTTTAGTTGAATGAACACCATGTCTCAGTAGAGTTTGGGTTCCATGTCTCATGTTGATGTCTGTGTTCTGGGTGCTACCTCTTGTCTAGTTCTACCCTTACTCTGGGACATCGGGGTCTGGTTCCATCGCCAATGCTCCTTATTATAGTCTGTGTTTCCAGGGTAACGTATTTCACTAGACTTCAATCCCATGAAGGTACGGCTCCCCAGTAGGGTCAGAGTTCCATGGATTCTGCTTCTCATTGGTGTACTGATCCACCGGTATTATCTTCCATTGGAACTAGAGATAAGGAATTATCCAAAGTTGAAGGGTTTGGACTTGTTTTTACTTGGCTTTAGAAGCAAGAGAGGTCTTGTCAAAACCTGACTGAAAGACAATGAGAAGTTATTTGCACTTGTTGGAGAGTCAAGAACTATCCTGGATTCCCCCAGCAGGGTAAATAACGTCTCTGTAACAGGTTGTTTAAATTTGGCTTGTATTCTCATGAGGCTAGAAGATGGAAAGATGAACCGACTCAATGATTTAATAGGAAAACACAAGGAATTGCAGATTATAGTTTATAATAAAAAGACATAAAGTGCTGGAGTAATTCAGTGGGTCAGGTTTTCTGGAGAACTTGATTACGCAGACTGAAGTGATTTAATATGGTTGGTCACTGAGCAGGCATAAGTCAGAGAGGAATCGGGAGTTTAATTTAGTATAGAGATACAGCGTGGAAACAGGCCCTTCGACCCACCGGGTCCGCGCCCACCAGTGATCCCCACTATCATGGATCAACACTATCCTACACCCACTAGGGACAATTTACATCTGTACTAAGTCAATTAACCTACAAACCTGTACATCTTTGGAGTGTGGGAGGAAACCGGAGATCATGGAGAAAACCCACGCAGGTCACGGGGAGAACGTGCAAACTCCACACAGACAGCACCATAGTTGGGATCGGACCCGGGTCTCCGGCGCTGCATTCGCCCTTAGGGGGACTGGGGTGGAGGTGGGGTGGGAGTACGCTCTGGATAATACTTGGCCCTGACCATCATTAACAACTGATGACTGCTGTTATCGCCTTCTGGAGGATCTATTACAGTCAGACTTGTGGTTGCTTGTCAACATAACAATGGTAATTACACTTCAGAAATTACAGTACTTCGCTATAAAGTATTTTATTATTTCACCAGGTCATGAAAGGCACAGCTTGAATGCAAGTTTTATGTCGTAACTGAAGCAAAGTGAAGCATGGATTTCCATGTCGTTTCAGAGCGGTTTCTAGATCTGTTGACAGATCATTGTAATCTGCCAGTCCATTCAATCTAGGTTTCCAAGGAAGTAGCTCTGTGTCTCTTTCTGTGAAATTGCTCTAGATTCTACTAACATTAACAGTCGTAAACATAACTGCTAGATAAATGTTTTCAGCCCATTCTCTTTGAAGTTATTAATTGCAGGATTGGAATCAATTGGGCGTGGTAAACTGGAGAATCCTTTCATGTTTTTCATCAGTAGGTGTGTTTACATTCTAACCATAAATGAAATGAAGTTTAACCTGTTTGCTACAAATGAATTTGATCAGAATTCTAAGGTACATGGTTCAATTTTGCAATTGTAACTCTATCATATTCATATTCTCACTACAGGTTTAGTGATCAAGTAAATTTTAAAAAATCCATCACTTTTCCTCTTTGCATACAATGAAGCACGAAGAATAACCTGTGATTGGCATTTCTTCAATGTTTTGGTTAATTTTTAGTATTGATTGCCTGAGAATTATTGGTCTCAGCCAATTGTGATCCCATCTCAGTCCACCAACGTGAACATGCTTCTCATTGGTCAGCAGGTGGCTCTGCCTGGCTGATTCCCCCAGAACGACTCCTCAAGATGAATCTCCCTGATTAACTTTCATTAGATAATTTCTGCTGACTAATTTCTCAAGATTGTGCAGTTTTGTACAGTTTGTGCAGTTATTCATTGTTCTATGGGGTAATACAGTAATTATATATATTTTTTTAGTCTATCTATCTATCTATCTATCTATCTATCTATCTATCTATCTATCTATCTATCTATCTATCTATCTATCTATCTATCTATCTTATATCAAATTATCAATAATAGTGTGGAGAACGAATCAATCATGTTATAGAAGATTTCCTTATCACACAGATGGAGGCCACTCAGACCATTGACCCCCTGCTGGCTATAACAGTAATCCTATTCCCTTTCACATATGCCCAGTAACACTATGCTGATGTGTTAATGAAGAAACTGCAGATGCTGGAGAATCGAGGGTTACACAAAATGCTGGAGAAACTCAGCGGGTGCAGCAACATCTAAGGAGCGAAGGAGATAGGCGACGTTTCGGGTCGAGACCCTTCTTCAAAAAGCTGAAGAAGGGTCTCGACCCGAAACGTCGCCTATCTCCTTCGCTCCTTAGATGCTGCTGCACCCGCTGAGTTTCTCCAGCATTTTGAGTAACACTATGCTGATGTTCTCATCAAACACCTCCACACTAAGAGCAGCCAATTAACCAGCAGCAACCAGCGCATCTTATTTTAATATGGGAGGAAACTGAATCTCCCTGGGGAAGCCCACACAGTTACATTGAGTCACATTGAGGAATCAACCACATAATCGATTATTTTCAATCCAGAATTGTGCAATGAGAAAGAATTAGGTGAGAGTCTTGTAGTTAAGGGCCTTTAGGGAAGAAAGATTTTGAATTGATCTAAATTACTTTCAATCTACCATGTTATGATCACACTTTTATATCTCATACCCTTTCCACTGATGCTGCCTGACCTGCTCAGTGTTTCCACATGTTCTGATTTTATCTTAAATCTCATTTCCCACTTGACAATGTAAATGCAGAGTTGATGTTTCCCCTGGCTGGGGAGACTAACACCAAGAGTGTCTGACTCAAGATCGTGTCGATCATTCAGGACAGAGATGGGGAGAAACGTTATTCACTCAGTAGTGAATCTTTGGCATTCTCTACCCAGGAGAGCTGTGAGGTCACAGTTTTTGAGTACATTCATGATAGAGATTGTTAGACTTGGGGATATTAAGAGAACCAAGAGATATGGGGTGAGTGCAGGAGAGTGGCATTGAGGTTAAAGGTCAGCAATGATAAAGCAAATAGCATTCCCCTGCTGTGTTCTCTTATGATTTTATTTTCCTGTGAAATTTTGTATGTGCTCATTAATATGTTTGCAAAGTCAAAAGAGGGAGAACTATCCCTTTGCTTAGTAACAGAGCATTGATGGAGAACAAACTGTGAGAACACAAAGTCTTCACAACAGACTCTGTTGCCTTAGGTGGTAATTTAGTTTAGTTTATTCAGCCTGGAAACAGGCCCTTCGACCCATCGAGTCCATGCTGACCAGTGATCCCCGTACACTAGTTCTATCCTACACACTACAGAAGCCAATTAACCAACAAACCTGCATGTCTTTGGAATGTGGAAGGAAACTGGAACACTTGGGGCAAACGCACAAGGTCACAGGGAAAATGTACAAACTCCATACAGACAGCACCCATAGTCAGGATCGAACCCGGGTATTTGGCACTGTAATCAGTAACTCGACCAGTGCACAACTGTGCAGCCCCTGGTAGGGACTTTGGGTTTGACTGGTTGCTGTGAACAATTCCGTAGGCCCTCACCAGTATAAAATCTTCACTCAGCAATGGCTGTGAGACACTACTCACTGTACAATTCAATTCAACAAACTGTAACTGATTTAGTGACGCAGCCTGTGAACGCAATGATTGCACATTATCTGTAAATGTTTCAGCCAGAGGGATGTTTATCTGTAAATGAACAGTTGGGTAAATGCATCAAAGCCTCCAATATCAGCAGGGGAACGTGGGATGTAGGTTGAAGATGAAACGGATGCAGCCTCCAATTTTATTGTACACAACTGTGTGCTGAGAGCTGCGGAACTAATTAGGAATGTGAGCTATTAGAGCTCAAGGGAAGGGATTATAATGCCAATGAAGGCTTTTTTCAATACAGTACAATAAGACTTTATTAGCCAAGTATGCTTTGCAACATACGAGGAATTTCATTTGCCAAGTTATTATTTACAAATAAAAAGCAATGGAACACACAATATACATTTAACATAAACATCCACCACAGTGACTCCTCCACATTCCTCACTGCAATGGAAAGCGAGTTCAATCTCTTCGCTTCTTTGTTCTCCTGCAATCAGGGGCCTTGAGCCTTCCGTTGATGGGATGATCTTACTCCCGTCAGGGCCCACCGCATCAGGGCGATCACTCCTGCATCGGGGGGAGGGGGGGCAGGAAATTTCAGCTCCCCCGCGCCGGGCTGAGATCCCGGGTCGGAGCTTGCCGAACCTTCTGCGTCGTTGGAGCTCCCAATATCCACGGTCTCTACCCGAGACTACGGGCTCTCGATGGTAAAGTCCGCAGGCCGCGGTTGGAGCATCGATCTCAGGCAAGGAATCGGCTCTGATGGTAAGTCCGTGCCCCACAGTGGGGCTCAAAGTCAGTCCCAGGGAGGCTTCCAGCTCCAAGATGTTAGGCTGCAGAGTGACCAGAGATACGACCCGGAAAGTAAACGCATCTCCAGCACGGTAAGAGATTGAAAAAAAAGTTTCCCCCGATTCCCCTCCCCCTCCCCCACATAAAACAAAGCAGAGAACATTAAAACAAACTTTCAAAACACATTAAAATAACAAAAAAAGACGCAAAAACAGACAGACTGTAGGTGAGGCTGCCAATCGTACGGTGCCCCTGGTGCTTTTCAATCAGCCAATACAAAAGGGATCGACAGGGCCACATTATTGTGGAATGATGGAGCTGTGAAGATGGTGAGAAGGTGGTTAGTTGGAGCTTATCTCTAGAGAAGAGACTGTCAATCACGTTTCATAAGGACAACAGGAGGAAAGTCTTGGTTTTATACTCAAGAACCCAAGATGTGCCAAATACGTTATAGACAATAATAGACACAAAATGCTGGAGTAACTCGGATCAGGCAGCATCTCTGGAGAAAAGGAATTATAAAATTTCAGGTCAAGACCCTTCAGACGTTTCTCTGGAGAAAAGGAATAGGTGGTGTTTCGGATTGATACCTTTCTTCAGACCTCTGGAGAAAAGGAATTGATTATGTTTTGCGTCATAAACCAGCATCTGCAATTCCTTCCTACAAATGTATAGCCGATGTCTATTGTAATGCAGGAAGCCAAACAGTTCAAATGTGCACAGTGAGATAACACAACATCCACATGATGATCACCATTGCATCTGTGTTCAGGTTGTCAATAGAAGTAATAGAAATAGATCAATATTGGGAAGAATTACTGGGAAAAGTCTCTTGCTGTTTTTCAAAAATGGTGTTGCGGACTTTCTTACAGCTGTTGAGGAGGGCAACCATTGAGAACGTATCGGCCTGTCCCACTTACGCGACTTTTCTGGCGCCTGTCATGGGTCATTGCAGGTCGCCGAAAATGTTCAACATGTTGAAAATGCAGCGGCGACCAGAACAAGGTCCGACTCTTTGGGCGACTACTTACGATCATACAGGCTTCACCCCGCGGCATGTCACCGGGGTATCGCCTTTATGGTCGTGAGTAGTCTCCTCAGTCGCCCAAAGAGTCGTACCTTGTTCTGGTCGCCGCTGGATTTTCAACATGTTGAAAATTTTCGACAAACTGCAACGACCTATGACAGGTGCTGGCAGTCGCCGAAAAAGTGGCGCAAGTGGGACAGGCCCATTAGGCTTTCTATTTCTCTTGAATTCACCAGGACACTTTGTAGATTCTCTTCATTTCAAGCCCCTTGCTGAATGTGTAAAAAGGTGTGGAAGGACTGATGCCTTTTGAGAAGGGGCAGGGTGCTAGCTGTGTTATGATTACTTTTGATTTCTTGTTGGGAGAACCAGTTTTTGGCTCGTTGACTAACTGCGTTTCAGTCCCTGGGTGGTTTTGTCACTGGAGTGTGGTGCATGATCTCATGAACAATTCGAAGCTTCACTCATTGTCATTTCTTTTTGCCCAGTGCCAACAGTAGGGCCTGCTGCACCTGTTCAATCGGAAGTCAATCAGTGCTGCGAGGTAGCAGCCCAACCTGCTGCACCACTCTGCAGCCCCTTATCTGTGGCCATACCACCCTTGCAGCCCGATCCAATCCATCTATCCTCCCATTGTCATCAAGTTTCTGTCCTTGGACTTCTCCAATTGTTTTATCAATTGGCTGCTTCTTGGTGACATTATCCCAAAGTTTCCACATATTTGCTGACAACGTTTATCTGTATTTCAGTTTCACCAGCGTTGACCCTACCCTTGCCTCCATCTAACCTCTAGCACTGGGAGAGCAAAAACTTCCACCAACTAAATAACGGAAAGACCAAAGTCCTTGTCTTTGCATCCTGCCACCAATTATGTTCCTTCACCAGCATTTTGTTCACTCTCTGGCATTTCATTCAATCATTCACTGGCATATCTCTGACACTGACCGATACCATTCACAACCTAAGTGGTATATTTGACCCCAGGATTAGCTATCGACCATTTGCACATCTGTGGAATTGTCCAGCTATGCCACTTGCCAGCTTCCCTTTCAGTCATTTGCTGGATGATCATTTGGCCACCAATGACTATGCCTGCGCTTATTGCCCTGGTGATGTTGAGCAGCCTTCTTTAGCTGCTGCTGTCCATGGTGTTGTAGTCCTATAGCCGACTGAGTCTGTGCTTGCATTCACGTACAGTATCTATCCCAGTGGCCGCCAGGTTGCTGTGCATGGTGGTTCAAATTCCCATCTAAATACTCCTTAAATACGAGAGTTCCCGTCTCCACCATTTCCTCAGGCAGCTGGTTCCAGATTTCAACCACATTCTGGGTGAATAATGTTTTCCCCTCTAAATTTCCTACCCCTCATCTTGAACCCATGCTCTCCAATTTTAGACACTGCAAAGAATATGTTTCCTACTCTCTACTTTATCTAAGTCCTTCATAGCTTTGTACACCTCAACCAGTTCCCCCTCAGGTTTCCAAGGTAAACAAATCTAGCCTGTCCATTCTCTAGTCATAACTGGAGCACACCATTCCAAGCAACATTCTGCTAGTTCTCCTCCGTACCGTTTCCTTTTGCAATCACATCCTTCACTTATGTGGAGACCAGAATGACACACAGTACTTTGGCTGTGGGTTAAACAATTTTTTGTAAAGTTGCTCCTCCCTGCTCATTTATTCTATGGCCTGGCTAATAGAGACAAGAATTCTTTATGCCTCTTTCACCACCTTATGTAGATGGATTGCCACCTTCAGGGATTGCTGGACTCCTCCTCCAAACTTTCCAATGTCTTTGATTCAGCGATGTGTGTTCATTGAGGCTAGACCAACTGAAACTCCTGCCTTTTTCTTGCCACCTTTCACTGACGATGATGTCTTATTTGCTGTGCTCCATTCAATGGATCTCATTCATGGCTTCAGAGCATTGAATAGTTTTTCTCAGAGCCCCAGCACTCTTCTTGCTTTCCTCCCATAGCATCCCAGGATATATCTCACCATGCCCCGGGGAATTTATTCACCTTTAAGCCACCTTTATCCCTTGTCATGAGTCATGAGTCCTTTTGTATAGCCCCGGAAAAGTGATCATCCTTTTTTAAAATTTCTAAGCTCCAACCCTTTTGCCTCACTTCAAGAACCTTCTTTGATATCCCCCCTCCTTGTAGTAGTAGTGGACCTCTTGATTAATATTTCACCTCGCCGAGTCATAGCTGAAGGTTTTGTGCTTTGGAACGCTGAGTTGCTCGTCCTACCCATCTTTCAACTACTGCATGTGTCTATGGCAACGGTGTGGTATTCCTGTGTAGTATTCCCCACCCTGAGTTAATCTACCTTACTTTACGCACTCCTGCATTAAAACACTCCTCCCTTGTGCCTTGAATTCTCTGCCTCTCACACTAACTTTACCCAGGTAAAGCTGAGGCTAATGGACATCAAGGAGAAAACACTCCAGCACTTGGACTTGGAGCTCACACAAAGGTAGATGGTTGTTGAAGATCAATTATCGCAGGACTGGACATCACTGGAGGAGTTGCTCAGCCAGTGATCCATTCTCAACCACCTGCAGCTGTTCCATCAGTAATCCCCATCCATCATGAGGTGGATGTGGAGATGTTTGCTGATGATTGTTCAATGTTCAATTCTATTTGTTAGTTCCTCAACAAATTACTCCACCCATACCTACATTCAGTGAGATTCAGACAACATTTAGACATGAATTGATATGTGGCAGGTGTCATTGGAAATATATCATCATTGCTTCTTTATTGATCCAACTGCTCCTTCTAGGAACACCGTCATAGAAACATAGAAATTAGGTGCAGGAGTAGGCCATTCAGCCCTTCGAGCCTGCACCGCCATTCAATATGATCATGGCTGATCATCCAACTCAGTATCCCGTACCTGCCTTCTCTCCATACCCTCTGATCCCCTTAGCCACAAGGGCCACATCCAACTCACTCTTAAATATAGCCAATGAACTGGCCTCAACTACCCTCTGTGGCAGAGAGTTCCAGAGACTCACCACTCTCTGTGTGAAAAAAGTCTTTCTCATCTCGGTCTTAAAGGATTTCCCCCTTATCCTTAAGCTGTGACCCCTTGTCCTGGACTTCCCCAACATCGGGAACAATCTTCCTGCATCTAGCCTGTCCAACCCCTTAAGAATTTTGTAAGTTTCTATAAGATCCCCTCTCAATATCCTAAATTCCAGAGAGTATAAACAGAGTCTATCCAGTCTTTCTTCATAAGACAGTCCTGACATCCCAGGAATCAGTCTGGTGAACCTTCTCTGCACTCCCTCTATGGCAATAATGTCCTTCCTCAGATTTGGAGACCAAAACTGTACGCAATACTCCAGGTGTGGTCTCACCAAGACCCTGTACAACTGAAGTAGAACCTCCCTGCTCCTGTACTCAAATCCTTTTGCTATGAATGCCAACATACCATTTGCTTTTTTCACTGCCTGCTGCACCTGCATGCCTACTTTCAATGACTGGTGTACCATGACACCCAGGTCTCGCTGCATCTCCCCTTTTCCTAATCGGTCACCAGAGGGACTTATGGCACCAGGGGTGCTGCACGATTGGCATTATTTTTAGTTCAGTTAAAAAGTTTGTGTAAATGTTCTCCGGTTTGTTTTATATTGGGTGAGGGGGATGGGGTCGGGGGAAACGTTTTTTTCAATTTCTTACCCTGCCGGAGATGCCATCGCTTCCTGGATCGTATCTCCGGTCGCTCTGTGGCTTAACATCGTGGAGCTGGAGGCCCACCGCGGGGCGTGAACTTAACATCGGAGCCGATCCCTTGCCTGCGGACTTTACATCGAGAATCCCAGGAAAGGCCGAGTTGGGAGCTCGAACGACACAGAGGTTCGACAAGCCCCGACCCGGGGTACGATCGCCCGGCGCGGAGGAGCTGACATCCCCCCCATGCGGGAGTTGATCGCCCGATGCGGAGGCCCAAACGCCGCCGGCTACAGGAGTCAAGATCATTCCGTCAACGGAAGGCTCAAGGCTCTCGGCCGCGGGAGAACAAAGAAGGGAAGAGATTGAACTTTTTTTCGCTTTCCATCACAGTGAGGAATGTGGAGGAGTCACTATGGTGGATGTTTATGGTAAAATGTATTTTGTGTGTTCTGTTGCTTTTTTTTGTATGACTGACTTGGCAAATGAAATTCCTCGTATGTTGCAAAATATACTTGGCTAATAAAGTATAATTGTACTGTATTGTTCCATTTTAAGGGTATTTTTGAATGGGCAATAAATGGTGCCTGTGCCAGCAACTCCTAGAACTTAGTTATTAGTGATATAGAGATTGCCATTCAGCCCATCAGTCCAATGCTGGGTCCAAGCTGAATAATGGGAATGGAGGAGTGCGAGGGCTTAAAGAGGTAGAACTCAAAAATGAATTGAAAAGAAATCCAACGTTGGCATGTAACAAAGACCTGATGGTAACAGACCACCTGCACCTATTTGAGAGAGGACTTGTGTGTGCATGCAGACTATGAGGAGGAGATAGGGCAATGACTTGTGAAGGAGGGGAGGGAGAAATGGAAATGATTTGAGAATTGATTTGACCCTACGACCTTATGTCACAATTCCTTTCCCTGTGCCTCGGCTCGGAGCGTCAGTGCAGAACTACTGGATGTTCCACAGGTGCAATAAGCTTTGTTGTTGCTTCACAGCTGGACCCCACCCTGTATGAGGAATTCATCCTTCCACCCTTTGCATTAAGTGCCTACAACATGACTGTGAACAGTATTGTGGAAATCTCCATGTCAAGGTATTCCTGCTGCAAAACCTGTTAGTTCTGAATACCTCTCTTCACTGCACCCATCCTTTTAACCCTTTAATTTGTCGTTAAGGGGATAACTACTGTGCACAATAGAGGAAATGTGCAAAACCCTCCCAAATCACTGCGCTGCTGACTTGAGTGCAGGATGCAGGAAATGTACTGGAATATGAAGGACAGTCAGTCTCCTGTGAATGAATAAAGAAGATCGAAGGCCTTGGGATACTGCTATTAAAACTGCAGCCGACTGCAATAAAGCAACAACATCTGCTGATAATGATGGGCATTTAACGAGTGCCTTATCCCCGAAGAAATCCATGGGTGTGTGGGAAGGCAAGACTATTCCTGCCCTTTCTGGATGTAAGTGTAATTGCCGTTTTGGTGCTTTGCATTGTGTCATCATAGCAACCACCACAATATTACCGCTGAATTGTTTACACCCTCTGAAGGGTGGTGACTTCCACAGTGTTATTCCGATGTTCCGATGCTAACCTTTCCTCCAAGACTGTGGATTGCTCACCACTCCGGAAAGGAATAAATACAGGAGGAAAATCACAGGGACTCCAAAGCAAGAATGGTTTCAACTGCTAGTGCATTACGTGTAAAAAAAATAATGATCAGAGAAAAGTGCAGCTTGTTGACTGAGTGTCAAGTACCATCCAGGTTGGTAACAGTAAACCTGTCTGCCTTCCAATTGACATAGGTGGCCAGGGCACCCTGAAGATAGACATGTTGGCTGACCCATGGGCAGGTGGTTGAGCATAGTTTGAGTAGTGTTCTGAATGATATTGTTATCTGGGCTGACCAAAGATCCATAGGGCTAGGACAGTCCATGGAAGAAGATAGTCACAGTTGGCAAATCTTCCCAGATACCAGTTGGGACTGTTTTCTCAACTTTACACTGACAGCCAGTCTCTGTTGCAGTGTGAGACTTCACTGTACAAATTGAAGACCCACTGAAGGGCACATTCCAAGAAGCATTATCCTTTGTCTTTAACCTGAAAATTAACTATTGTCTAACAAGAGATGCTGCTTGACCAGCTGAGTGTTTCCACCATTGGCAACACACAAACTCCACTTACACAATAGGATTTATACATGGGTTGAGATTTCATGAATGATGACACTTTGATACAAACATTTACATTGTACCATGATGTGCTTTTTTTTTAACGAAGGCAGGATGCAAACATTATTTCTTAATGCAATTGACTGTGTGTGTTCTTTAATGATGGTTTAATGGTGGCCCATGGCTTGTTGCTGATTATACAAGAGTTGAGCATCTTGTTACTGAGCCCTTCCTGCGAGTATTCCTGACCTACTGTACCTCTAATGGGGCATGAAGGACAAAGGGAAAGAGATAAAGTAACAGCGTTGCCACAGTAAGGGAAATGTGAAAAAGACTGTGCATCACCAGTAAATCACTGCATCAGTGACTTGAATACAGGATGTAGGAAATGCACTGGACTATAAGGGATAGTTGGTCTCTTGTGCAAGAATCAAGGGGATTGATGGCCATGAGGCTCTAGTGCTGCACCTGGGAGTGCTGGACTGATGTTTCAGCCTCTGCCAACCTCTGTTCCAGTGGTGGGATCTCAGCTGCAATCCAGCTGCCTGAAGCCACCCAAAAACATGTCCCCTCCCGATAAAACAGAGAATGTATGAGCTACACAGCAGCTCAAGCACAAAAGATGAAAGGTCATTGTCCTGAAATGCTAAGTCTGTCTCCGCATAGATGCTGCCTGACCTGCTGAGCATTTAGAGCATTTCCTACTTTTATTTCAAATTTGCAATATCAACAGTTTTATTTTTTGTGTGCTGGCTAGTAGTTGCAAGTGTGTGTGTGGGGACTTTGGATTGTGCATGCAGGTTGGGGAAGGACTGGCGGAAAATGCCACTATATCCTTGTTTAGGTAAGGTGACCAAAACTGTGCACGGTATTCAAGATGTGGCCTCACCAGCACCCCGTACAACTGGAACAAGACTTGCCTATTCTAAGACTCAAGCCCCATTACAACAAAGGCCACAATGCTGTTTGCCGTCTTAACTATGTTGGACCTGCCTGCTAACTTTTTGTGATTCGTGCATTGGAACAGTTAGATCTCCCTGTACGTCACTCATTTGCAGTCTCATTTCATAATTGACCTTTTCATTCCCCTGACTGTAATGCACAACGTCAAACTTCCCCACACTAATCTTCATTTGCCTGGGTTTTGCCCCATTACTGACCCGTGATACAATGGGGACATTGTGATTCGAGATGCAGAACAACAAAGTCCTGATACCATTCCACATATTAATTCAGTTCTCCTTCAGCCTCCTCTGACCCAAGGAAAATCCTAGCTTATTCCCTCTTTCTGCCGAGTTACAACATTCCAATCTTGGCAACATCTTTATAAATCTGCACCCTCTGCAAACTTATCGTATCTTCCCTCTGATGTAATTATCAGAACACTGTGGGGGGGGGGGGGGGGGGGGGGGGTGGGGGGGCATAGTGGCACATAAGTAGAGCTGCTCATACGCATGGAGAGGGTCCAGAGGTTTAAAAGGATGATCCCAGGAATGAGTGGATTGTACTCGCTGGAGTTTAGAAGAATGAGGGGGGACTTTATTGATACACACCGAATAGTGAAAGGCTTGGATGTGGAGAGGATGTTTCCACTAGTGGGAGAGTCTAGGGCTAGAGGTCATAGTCTCAGAATTAAAGGACTTTAGGAAGGAGATGAGAAGGAATTTCTTTAGTCAGAAGGCAGTGAATCTATTGAATTATTTGCCACAGAAGAAGGCCAAGTCAATGGATATTTTTAAAGTCGAGATAAATAGATTCTTGATTAGTACGGGTGGCACGGGTTATGCGGACAGCACCAACAGGGATCGAACCCGGGACTCCAGCGCTGCATTCACTGTAAGGCAGCAATTCTACCGCAGCGCCACTGTAACCGCCCTGGACGCTGCACGGGAAAATACTGAGAGAGGGGAATGATTAGCTTCCTTTGTAAATCTCAGCCTCGCCCTTCCATCTCCACTGCCCATTTCAATTCTTGAGGCAATTTGCCATGTAATGGTTTCTCTTATATTTCCAGAATTAGTGTTGGTCTTTTTGATTTTAATTTGTGAAAGTTTGCATGTCCAAGTATGGTTGTGTAATTTTTGATAAAGCCTGTAACTACTTACTTTCTCATTCAGGTCCTGATACCTTGTGCTGATACACCCATGCCTGAGTACATGACCATGGATGATCGCCCCTCACAAGGGACTGACAATGTCAAGCCAGGTACCATCTGAATCCATTGCAACCTGTAAATGATTCTAAACGGATTGGACAGGCGAGATGCAGGAAAAATGTTCCAGATGTTGGGGGAGTCCAGAACCAGGGGTCACAGTTTAAGAATCAGGGGTAGGCCATTTAGAACTGAGATGATGAAAAAAAATTTTTCACCCAGAGAGTTGTTAATCTGTGAAATTCTCTACCACAGTAGGTAATGGAGAACAATTCACTGGATGTTTTCAAGAGAGAGTTAGATATAACAGAATCAAGGGATATGGGGAGAAAGCAGGAATGGGGTACTGATTTAGGATGATCAGCCATGATCATATTGAATGGTAGTGCTGGCTCAACGGGCTGAATGCCCTACGCCTGCACCTATTTTCTATGTTTCTATCTTGCTGGTGAAGTGATGAACTCCAGTCACTTTATACCTTTTGGACTTTACTTCAGAGATACAGTGTGTAAACAGGTCCATCGACCACTGAGTCTGCATCGACCAATGATCATCAGGTGCACTAACATTGGAGACAATTTATCTATTTTACCAAAGCCAAATAACCTACAAACCTGCATGTATTTAAAGTGTGGGAGGAAACTGGAGCACTGGAGAAAACCCAGTGGTCACAGGGAGAGTGTACAAACTCCTCACAGACAACACCCATAGTCAGGATCGAACCCGGGTCCCTGGCGCTGTAAGGCAGCAACCGCTGTGCCAATGCTGCTCTTTAGTCTAACACCACCTCAACCATCAATTTTGAAAATAGTGATGTCTAGAACTAGCACCTTGGCATAACTATACACCAAGGCGCCTCTGTTCCTCTACCCCACTTAGACTTATACGTTCAACTAATGTATGTGCGACCACTCTATCCTTCCTATCAATATGTACTACCTCACAATTACCAACTTTAATAGCCAATAGGTTTGCCCTTTTAAAGGTTTATTAATGTCCTTCTAGACCAAATTTCAGTCCTGCTCAATCTTGACTATTTGGCTATCGTGCAAAATTTAGAAATTGTGTTCTTCATCAGCCTCTGAATGACCTTATTCCCACTGCAAGCTTCCTTTTCTATCAACAAATCTGCAAAATTATTTACTATTTTGTTATTTATTCCAAGATAATTAAATTTGACTTGCTCTTCCCAATGCCTCCACATTTTGTCCTATTACGGACTCCTCTGCTAAACCCTGCCCTACCCTCAGCCGCTCACTGCTGCCTTTATTCATGCGTGGAATCTCATGTTGTGCGGCTTGCTCTTTTCAACTTATTTCCTTAATGAGTTGTTCAAAGTTACCTTGTGAAATGCACATCCAGCAAAGGGGTCAGGATAGGAACAGGAAGTGAAAGTAGAAGGGATGAGTGGGTGCGACTTGGGAAATGGAACTGCAAGGGTCGAAAATCAAAGGGTAGGGGGTAATCAGTTATGAGCTGGAATAAGTTTGGGGGGGAAAGGTTATAACAGTGCATGGGTTCTCTGAGGTATGGAACTACCAATTTGCAGAGGGGGTCCATATAGGTGCCACACTGGAGCCAGGGTGGTGAGTGGGGAATGGGGCAATTGGTCCCAATATTGCTCCCAATACTCACTTTGCCCTTTGTCTTCAAACCCAGAATGCTACAAATCAGGAGGCCATTCTTAGCATTATGTTTTTTTTTTTTTCAGAAGTCGTATTTATTTTCCTTTAAAACCTTGGTATGTTTGCTTCAGTATTGCAGCCTGGCTCACCCCATTCTCACATTCAACAACTTCACCCTCAACTCTGTTCACTTGCTCCAGATATAGTTATGGGAACCCGTGTGTGCTCAAGCTGCACCTGTATTTGTGGGGCACGTGGGCTGGTCACTGTTTCAGTCCTCGCTAGGCCCACTCCCTCTGCTCTTTTCCCATTACATTGCTGACTGCATTGGTGCTGCTTCCTGCATTCATCTTGAACTGTCAATCAGTGTTTCGCTGCAGTTTCTACCCTGCTCGTGTTTACACGGCCCATCCCTGACTCTTCCCTTCTCTGGATGCCTTGCCTATACTTGCTTCAGAGTTTCTTTCTCCACAGGTATGGCCTGCCCTGCTGCTTGTGTCAAGTGGCAACTCTGCTTTTATAGCTTTTATTTACTTTTTTTTGTGGTGTTGACTTACTTCACTCATTAACCTTTCAACAAGTTGATTTTATTAATAGCTTTTCACCATGGCAACCCTGACCTCACCCTATCTGAAACATTCCCTGTACCCTGTCCATTCTCCTGCCACCTCTAGATACTGATTTTCTCTAATTCCCTGATCTGATGAGAGATCCTTGATCCTGCAGAGTGTTTTAGCATCTGTTTTTTATTCTTTTTTTTACTTTAGTTGCTGTGAGGCTTTCATTCAGTTGAGAATCTTTTATCCTAGAATATTTTAAACGTTTGTGTGTGCGCATGCACGTGCATTTGTGTGTGTGCATCTATGTGTATTTTGTGTGTTTGTTTTTGTGTTTTTAGTGCGGGTTCACACGTGTGCACGTGGCTTCAACGTAAATGTTATTAAGATGATTCACTGGAGGGCAATCAAAGAACCTTTGTTTGGAACTCAGGAGATATTTGGGCTTATAAAGAGTAGGTTTTGAGGTCTGTTTTTGGAGAAGGAGTGTTGGGCTGTGAGCTTTGGGTGCGTCCACAAGCTCTGTGCCTGGTTGGGTGAAAGACCCAATTGTCAATGCCGGAATCAGGGAGTTGTGGGGCTGGAGGAGATTACAAAAAAAAAGAAAGTGTATGAGAATATTGATGACTTTGTAAGTAACATTGAGAGTTTAAAATTGGAGGCATCGCAGTCAGAGGGCAAGATTGGAGATTGACGCTATGGGTTTAAGCTGCCAACTGCTGGAATCTGAAGAAGGTGCCAATCGACCATTTCATGGAAGATAGACACAAAAAGCAGGAGTAACTCAGCGGGTCAGGCAGCATCTCCCGAGAAAAGGAATAGGTGACGTTTCGGGTCGAGACCCTTCTTCAGACTGAGAGTTGGGGGAAAGGGAAACGATAGATATACATAGTGATATAAGAGATATAGAACAAATGAATGAAACAATGTAAAATAGGAACGGTGATAAAGGAAACAGGCCATTGTTAGCTGTGAGCTCGGTGAAAATGAGTTACAGACAATGAGACTGAACAAGACGACTTTGAAGCTGTTTCAACATCTTCAGTGGGGGAGAGACGGAGAGAGAGAGGGAATGCAGGGGTTACTTGAAGTTAGAGTAATCAATATTCATCCCGCTGGGTTGTAAGCTGCCCAAGCAAAAAATGAGGTGCTGTTCCTCCAATTTGTGTTTGGCTCACTCTGACAATGGAGGAGGCCCAGAACAGAAAGGTCAGTTTGAGAATGGGATGAGGAATTAAAGTGTTTGGCAATCGGGAGATCAGTTAGGTGTAACTGATTACTAGTCACTCTTGTTCTTTGCGAAAACGCAGACTGAGCGAAGGTGTTCAGCGAAACGATCAACCAGTCTGTTTGGTCTCGCCGATGTATAAGAGTCCACACCGTGAACAACGGATACAGTAGATGAGGTCGGCGGAGGTGCAAGTGAACCTTTGCCTAACCTGAAAGGACTGTCGGGGTCCCTGGACTGAGTAGAGCGAGGAGGTATAGCGACAGGCGTTGCATCTCCAGCAGTTGCAGATGAAGGTACCTGGGGAGAGGATGGTATGGGTGGAAAGTGATGAGTTAACCAGGGAGTTGCGGGGGGAACAGCGTCTGTGGACGGCAGAAAGGGGAGATGGGAAGATGCGACTGGTGGTGGGATCCCGTTGGAGGTGGTGAAAAAGTCAGAATATTATGTGTTGTATGCAACGGCTGATGGGGTGAAAGGTAAGGACTAGGGGGGCTCTGTCTCTGTTGCGACTCGTGGGAGGGGGAGCAAGAGCGGAGCTGCTGGGGACCGAGGAGACACGTGTGAGACACTCATCTACAATGGAGGTGGGGAACCCCCATTCTCTAAAAAAGGGGAGGGAGGTGTTGGAGATGGTCTAAGTGATTTTGAGTGCAGGCTGGTGATTGATGGTCGGTGCGGACTCGGTGGGCCGAGGGGCGTGTTTCTGCGCTGTATCTCTAAACTAATCTAAACTATGTTTATTATCAGGCTGAAGAGGGAAACATGGGTCTTGCAACAAGCATTGTTCCCTTAAACGCACAAACATTGACTTTTACCACTGCAAAGAGCCTGGAAAGGTTCGTCTGTATGTGAGGAACACTACAAAACATTGCACATGAATTCCCTACGCCATGAATCCAAATGTTAGTATGACGTGGAAGGGTAGGTGGAAGATAGAATAGATGGTCCGTTGATCTTGCGCGTTCAACTGAACATTTACTTTATTGATTGAGCCATCATCAGATTAATTTTGCTGAAATAGTCATAATTTGGAGACAGCTGTGTTTTGCAATTGTATTACCGTTGATAGAAGAGAGTGGTCCTGTACCTGAGGCCAATGCTGAGAACAGCACTTTGATGCACTGCTGAGCACGAGTTAGGGCCATATAATTGAGATAAACTATCAAGGTCTGGAAACCCAAAGTGAGGGAGGAGCAGAGGCTGGAGACAGTCCATTGTCTCTGAGTTTGAAATCCTAGCAGCTAAAGCAGGTCAACAGAGGATTTCACTGCCTGAAGAAAGGTCCCCGCCAGAAACATCCACTATCCATGTTCTTCAGGGATGCTGCCTGACCTGCTGAGTTACTCCAGCACTCCAGTCTTTTAAAAAAAATCAGCACTTACATTTCCTTGTTTCTACGAGAGTCAACAAATATTGCCCGCATCATAAAGATAATTCAAGAGATGCTGGAGACCAGAGGTAGTTGGAAACAGCAGATTAGGTACGACCTGTGGAGAAAAAACATTCAGCTTGAATAACACTTCTGCTGACAAATTTTGTACATTAAATCATCTCAAGATGTTTCACAGGAGTGACAGTAAACACAGTTTGATAGAGAGTGACTCAGGGCACATGGCCAGAAGATAACCAAAAGAGGTTTTAAGGATTGTCTTACGAGATGAGAGAGGGAGAGGGAGAAGTGAAGGAAATTCCGTTACTTAGAGCCTACTGTCCCACTAACGTGACTTTTCAGCGACTGTCTTCGACCTTCAAGCTCGATGGCACTCGCCTGAAAAACCTCGAGCTAGATCGACTGTCAGCGATGCAACCGCGAGCTGGATCGACTGACCCGCACACACACACACACACACACACACACACACACACACACACACACACACACACACACACACACACACACACACACACACACACACACACACACACACACACACACACACACACACACACACACACACACACAAACACGTTGCAAAGGCTGGTACCAGGGACAGTGGGGGAGCGCTGTCTGAAATTCACACCCGCGATGAACAGGAAGGTAAACGACGGTTGCCACAGTGTATGGTAAGTCCTTTAGAGAGTGCGGAGGGGGGAGAGAAGGGGAGAGAGGGGTAGAGAAGGGGAAGGGAGAAGGAGTGGGGACACTTTTAAGAAGCCAGACAACTTTTAATAACGTTTAGCGGGCATTTAGCGGGGTTTTCCTTGGTCCTGAAAACTCCAATGAGCCAATTAAAATGCCCGATCAGCAAAGGAGATTGCCTACGCTACCTCGACTGCCAAGCGACCCCACTCCACTACGCTACGAGTTCAAAAGAACCATGCTGACCAATTTTTACTTGCGGAAAATTTCCTTGACCAAACTGAGGCCGGATGCGGGAACTTCCCTCGAGCATGAAGGAGAGTTCCTGTCACCCCATAGGACCTCCTAGGACCACGTGGCAACCATGCTGCGAGTTTGAGTCGAGACCAAACTCTTCTAAACTCGCACATTAGCTAGCCGCAGTGGGACAGGTCCCTTAGCAGTTGAAGGTGCAGATTGAAATGATTGGGCAATAATTAGACCTCAGAATGGATGCTAGAATTGATAGAGGTCTAGACTGGGAAATGGCATAGTGCTTTGGGGAGGCAAGGCTAGATACAGAGTAAAAATCAAGGATGGTAATTTTAAAATGGCATATTCGCAAGAACAAGAGTGACTAGTAATCAAAAATCACTGCTGGAGGAAATCAGTTGGGTCAAGCAGCATCTGTGGAGGGAGATAGACACAAAAAGCTGGAGCAACTCAACGGGACAGGCAGCATCACTGGAGTGAAGGAATGGGTGACATTTCGGGCCAACACTGGGGGAAATGGACAGATGACGTTTCAGATCAGAACTCTTCCTCAAAAGTGGATTAGAGGGGGGATAGCTGGTAGAAAGAAGTGAGGGGAAGCAGAGGGGCAAGAGCTGGCAAGTGATGAGCGGATCCTGGTTAGTGGAGGTTGATTGCAGATGTGTCAGGTCAGGGGGAGCTGGTGGAAATGGTCACAAAGGCTGGGGGTGATCAGTGGAAAAGAAAAACGGCTGCAGATGAATGGTGGGAGGATGGGAACAGCAGGAGGGGGGAAATCAGAGACCCGGAATGAAATAGGATCATGAGGAGAAGGAGGATTAAAGAGGAACTGGGTGTGTGTGAGGGGGGGGGGGGGGGGCAGGTGATAGTGAAAAGAAAGGTGTGTGAGTGAGTTGTTAGGTATATCAGAAGGGCAGAGAAGTGAGGAGGGATGGGAGGAGGGGTACCTGAAATTGTAGAATTCAATGTGGACGTGTTGGGAGGTTGATGATGTACCAGACCCAATCTGAGGCATAAGTAAATACCTCTGAACCTCTTTTAATAATGTCAAGAAAGACAGCTACACAATCTCACACAAGATCCCACAAGCAGCAATGTAATGAATTATAGAGGAAAATTGGAGGAACAGCACCTCATATTCTGCTTGGGTTGCTTACAACCTAATAGTAAGAACATTGAATTATCCAATTTTAGGTAACCCCCCTTCTTTGCTCCTGCACACTGCTCTCCCCTTTCCTCCCACTCTCCCCCCCCCAGTGCCCCATCTGGACTCATACCTATTTATCTCCACCCGTCCCCACCCACTCCTACATTCCTTCCTCTAGCTTCACAATTTGCATCTCTTCAATCCTGTCTCATTCCTCCTGCTCTTATCTCTGGCCTTTGTTCCAACCATCTGCCTATTAACCCCCCCCCCCCCCCCCCCCACGTGTGTCCACATACTAACTGCCACACTTTGTCGTACCTCTCCTCTCTTCCAGTTTTATGCCCACCCTCCCCCCCCCCACCCCCCACCCCCCCAATATCATCAGTGTGAAGAAGAGACCCGATCCAAAACGTTACTTATCCATGCTCTCCAGAGATGCTGCCTGACCACAGTTTGTTGTTTCTACAACAGAATGATTTAGCCAGGTATTTTGTTTTGCTGGTGTGAGCTTGTGGGAATAATACTGACCAGAACACCTTCCCTGCCCTTCGGATATTGCTGTGTAATCTTTAAACCACCTCAAAGGGGAGGGGGAGCATAAGATAAAGACATCACATGAAACAAGGCTCCCTGCGCTGTGTGGCCTGCATTGCAGCTTGAAATCTCATCTGTCGCAAGCAACGACACCAATGAAGATGAAACAATGACTTCCAGTATCAAGGTTCCATATCAATAAATACAACAATAAAATAATAATCTTCGCATGATGAAGGCCAATATCTTCTTTAGGGTTGGAGTGAATGCCAGCAGGAAAAACACTGAAATAATCATACACGTGGCAATAAATAAGGTGCTGGAGGAACGCGGCAGATCTGGCAGTATCTGTGGAGGGAAATGGACAGACAATATTTTAGGTGGGGACCTTTCTTCAGAATACACATTTTAATTCAATCTGAAGTCCCAGTCTGAAGGGTCACGCCCCGGAAACATTGTCTGTTCATTACCTCCACAGATGTTACATAACCTGCTGTGTTTTTCCAGCACTTCAATTTATGCTCAAGATTATAACATTTGCAGTTCCTTGTATCGACAAAATATGTTGCTGGAATGTAGCTGATGAAGACTAATTATGTACATTTGCATACTTAGCTGGATCTTTGTTAACTCCCTTTCCGCGTCATCTGTAAATGCCAACAATGGTTACTCATCTGCTGAGCGTGGTTGGGTGGGACTACTCATTCATCACGTTTGCCTGGGTTACAGTGAGCAACAGAATCCTCATAGGTGTTGATGAATCGGCATTAGAATTGCCTCAAGATGAACTATAGACAACAGGTGCAGGAGGAGGCCATTCGGCCCTTCGAGCCAGCACCGCCATTCAATGTGATCATGGCTGATCATCCCCAATCAGTACCCCGTTCCTGCCTTTTCCCCATATCCCCTGACTCCACTATTTTTAAGAGCCCTATCCAGCTCTCTCTTGAAAGCATCCAGAGAACCGGCCTCAACCGCCCTCCGAGGCAGAGAATTCCACAGACTCACAACTCTCTGTGAGAAAAAGTGTTTCCTCGACAACTTCACTCTTGGTGGAGTTCAAGATTCTGACCTAAACCTCAACCTCCAGGACCACACAGGGCTTCAGGAAAGGTGATGGAAAGATCCCATCCCATCCAAGGAGTGGATATGAGTCTCTGCTCCTTATCGTGCCCCTGGCTATCCCATGGTACCATCCACCCACAACCACAAGCTCACAGTTGCTTTACAAGGGACGGTAGAAGTTTTGCTTCTGTCAGGTAACAAGGAGACACTCAGAGTGGACCTGGCATTGAGAGACTTTATTCTTAGTTGTTCATTGCTCAAGTTATGGCAGAAGACTGCCCCCTGGCTTTGATCTAAAGCAGCTGCAGTTACTGACTCAATGGCCTTTCCCCATCCATGCCTGAATGCCAATGTAAGACTCAGAATCAGGCTGGGAATGTCCCAACCCACGGGAGATTAGAGAATGATGGATGGAGCACAAAGGCGGTCAGTTTGGAGTCCCAGAAGTCAGGTCAGTGTCACTTGTTGTGTGCCAACGGCTCCAATGTATTGTACACTCACTTGTCATGCTGTTACACTGGGTTGCCCCCCCGCCCAGCAAAGGGAATTCAATGGTGAGCAGGAACAGGAAATTGAACTGACTTCTCCCTCACTGAACCCAGGAGCATTGTGATTGATGATGTCTGTTTATCTAACATTTAATTCAGCACAGGCCGGATAGTGACCCCGTGTCCTCCCTGTTCGTGTGGCCATCACTCATTTAAAATTGAATTTCAGTCCCATTTTGTTGAAAATATATCTCTGCCTAGTGTAAAAATGTGTTGTTGACGTATCTTATGAATAGACTCAGCGCTGATAATTCCTCACTGTTGTCATAGACTCACAGAGTCATGCAGCACAGTAACAGGCCCTTTAGCCCAATTTATTCTGACCAACCAGGGTTTATAACTGAGCTGGCCCCATTTGCCTGTGCTGGGTAGTGGCTGCATGAAATGAGTGCTGGGTATACAGAGCAAGCTGCTGGGCAGATCATTGAGGCAGGTACGATAACTGTATTTAAAAGCCACAAGGAAAGGTTTAGAGGGATACTGCCAAATGTGACCAAAAGGCACTAGCTTCGATGAAGCATCTTGGTCCACAGGACTGAGCTGGGCTGAAGCGCTGGAACTCTATGAGTCTATCCCTCCAAACCTCTTCTATCCAAGTATGTTTCTAAATATCTATTAAACATTGCCACAATGCCTGTCTCTCAGCTTCCTTTGGCAGCTTGTTCCAAATACATATCATCCTCTGTGAAAAACAAATGTGCCCCTTAGGTCTCCTTTAAAGCTTTCCCCTCTCAGTTTAAACCTATGCCCTCTAGTCCTGGACTCCTTACCTTCTGAAAAAATATTTACCCTATCATCCCGTTCACCTTACCAATGCCTCACATGATTTTGCATATCTCTACAAGATTGCCTCTCAGCCACCTAAGCCCCAGTCCTACCCTATCCAGTCTCTCCTCATAACTCAAACCCTCGAGTCCTGGTAACATCCTGGCAAATCTTTTCTGGACCCGTTCCAGCTCAATGACATCCTTCCTATAGCAGGGTGACCAAAATTACACATAATACACCAAATATGGTCTCACCAATGTTGTGTACAGCTGCAACATCTGAACTCTTGTAGTCGATACCTTACTGATGAAAGCAAACATGCCAAACATCTCCTTCACCACCTGCCACTTTCAGAGAACTTTGTACTTGGTCTCTCTGTCCCTCAAGATTCCCCAGCAACCTACCATTTTCTATGTAAGTTCTCCCTTGGTTTGTCTTACTGAAATGCATTAGGGCTCTTAGGGCTAGCAGAATCAAGGGGTATGGGGAGAAGGCAGGAAAGGGGTACTGATTGTGGATGATCAGCCATGATCACATTGAATGGCGGTGCTGGCTCGAAGGGCCGAATGGCTCTGTATCTATGTATCTATGTAATGCTCCTCCACCCATCAAACACATGAATGTATTTTTGTCTCCTGTTCCAGCTTCAAAACCGGACCTCCCCAAAGTGAGTGGTCGAGCCTGGGGAAGACTGCTGGTGAGTGTGGCTGTACGGTGCTGGGAGGAGAGGTGGGGCAGACCACTCGGTCTTCTGATAGGGGCACAGACGACTGGGATTCTTGCTGTGGCAGTGGAGTAGGCTACTGATGAGCTGGGATTCGGAGCGGGAGGGGGCAACCAGTGAGTTGGGATTCGGAGCGGGAGGGGGCAACCAGTGAGTTGGGATTCTTGTTGCGGACGTTGAGCTGCTGGTGAGCAGGGATTTGTGGCATCAATGGACCTTCCCGCAGGGAGGATGAGGACCAGTTATTGGTGAGCTGGGGTACTCATTGTGGTAGTTCAGGTCGTGATGAACTGGGATTCTTGCTATGGCAGTGAGTTCATGGTCGGCAAGGATTTGTGACACCAATGGACCTGGCTGCACGCTGGACGAGGACTAGCTGTTGGTGAACTGGGTTACTCATACCTCTTGCTCCCTGGTTTAACACCTCACTGCAGGTCAGATCAATGGATAGTTCTTGCTTGTTAACTTTCATGATAAAAAGCTGTATTCAGATATTATGGACATAAAACTCGCAGGTTGTCAGCGATACCCATCTGCATCCCCAGTGGAAGAAATTAGCCTTGTTTACGACCAAGTGAAAAACACGTGATAGCAGGCACAAACCAATCTGTCAACCGCTGAACTGATTGGCAGAGAGATCCTACTCAACAGAGGGTGGTGGCTATGTGGAACGAGCTGCCAGAGGAGGTTGTTGAGGCAGCTGCTATAACAACTTTTAAAAGACTTTTGGATAGGTCCATGGATAGGAAAGGTTTAGAGGGGTATGGGTCAAACCAGGGCCGCTGGGACTAGTGTAGGTAAGTCATCTTGGTCGGTGTGGTCAAATTGGGCCGAAGGGTCCGTTTCACGATGTATGGTACTAACGCTGCTGAGGATGATTCTGGTGGGAGATCAGTGATCGCCTGATAATAATCCGCTCTATTCAGCTGCTGTGGGGTTGGGGGAACGGAGATTGGGCTGTAATCAGTTCCCCAAACTTTGTTGAGTGGAGACACAAGATACTGCAGATGCTGGAATCTTGAGCAAGAAAACAAGCTGTGGAAGAACTCAGCGGCCCAGGCAGCATCTGTGGAAGGGAAGTGGACAGATGCCAGATCGGATTGGGAGCCTTGGGTCTGATCCAAAACATTGTTTGGCCATTTGCCTGGCCCACTGAGTTCCTCCAGCTGTTTGTATTTGATCAAAACCTTTCTGAGTATTGACTGTTGACATCTATTGATGAATTCTTAATTTTTCAGAAACTCTTTCACCTGAACACTTCTGTGATCTTGATCTTGGCAACTGAGTTCTTTGAAAAGATTGCTTTCTATGGACAAAGAGGTAAGGGCAAATTTCTATAAATGTCCGGTAATCAGGAGCCATTCCTGTTATGAGGTATATCTTGAGGATTAAAGGCTGATCACTGAGCTCTGACAATCTTTAAATATTCTGTTGTTAAAGGGTTATGGCAGTTTAAAAAAAGTTCTCATCATATGGTGTGGGGCAATTAGACCTCAGACTTTAAAGAGTGGAAACAAGCCCATCGACCCATCGAGTCCGCGCCGGCCAGCAATTACCCTGTACCCATTCACCCTTTCCTACACATAAGGGGCAATTAGCATTTACAAAACCCAATTAACCTACAAACCTGTAGGTCTTTGGAGTTTGGAAGGAAACCAAAGCAGCTGGAGAAAACCCATGCAGTCACAAGGAGAATGCGCAAACTCCGTAGATTCAGCAACAGTAGTCAGCATCAAACCCAGGTCCCTGGCACTAAGGCAGCAACTCTACCTCAGCAACACTCTGCTGCCCCATTCCATGGAGACTGAGGAGTGGACACAGTACTTGGACCAGTCAAGAGAGGGACAGGAAGGAGTGGACACTCAGTCCTGGACATGAAGGAGTGGGCACCCTCCATGGACACTATGGAGTATCTGGACACTCCATAGTGGGATAATACTTCACTAACTATCTTGTTCAGATAGTTAGTGAAGTATTCCATTGATAAACCATATTGAATATTTTGGGCATCGGAGTGTTAGTCATTGATCATCCTGAAGATCAGTCATTAATTATTCTGGACATCAATTCAATCCCAGAGTCAGAAATAATGATTCATCCACTGAGTTCCCAGGGCCTGCCGCTGGGAGATGAACACACACCCTTCTGCCTCAATGGGAGGGTGCTACCACTGACTTACAGCCGAAAGGAAATAGTTGAACCGTTTTAATCACTCACTGATTTGCTCCTGAAGGGTTGGTTCAGCTCTGTTAGTTATCACTGTTTGTGAATGCCCTTCTCATTGTCTCTTGTGTGTCTCATTTAAGCTATCCTGGTGTTGTTCTTCACTGATGGACTCTTCCTGTCTGAGAGCAAGGCCACATCTCTCTACCATGTCTTCACCTTCTTCGCAACAACCTTCACCATCTTGGGAGCCTTCCTCTCCGACTACGTCAGTGGTCGATACAGGTATGAAGCAATCCCTCTCAGACGCTTAAGAAGGAATCTCTTGGAGATGCAGGGAATTTAAATGATCTGTTGGGGGAGGTATAATTATTACCTTTGGTGAGACAGTTCAGAACAAGGGTGATACTTCAAAATGGTTGTCCAGGATTCTGTCAGGAAACGCTGCTTTGCCAAAGAAGCATAGGAAATCTGGAACGGGCTTCTACTAAAATCTCTATATAGCGCTGTAGAGGGTGTAAAGGTGACTCGCCACTATGTGCCCTGGGATGGCGTGCTTCAGTTATAAGGAGAGACTGGAGAGGCTTGGTTTGTTTTCTCTTAAAGGGAAAAGTTTAAGAGGGAACATGATTGAGGTCTATAAAATTATGAGTATGGATTGGGTAGACTGCTGGAAACAGGGGGAAAGAATGACAGTGAGGGGGTGGGGTGGGGGTGGTTTTGGGGGAAAGGGGAGGGGGAAGGGGAAGGATATCTAACCTCAATTTACAACATATAACATGAGTCCAATCCTCCATTACCCATTCTGCCAACTGGAAAAATATATGTCATAATCTTTAAAACTTCATTAAGTTTGCCCAAAGAGTGGACTCCTTCTTTGAGCCTGCTTTGATAAGCTAGTGTAAGTTTGTGGAGTTCCTGACCACTTTCCACCCTATACTCAAGCTTCAGTCTAACCAAGGACAAATGTGGTCATGAGGAGCAACATGTAATACTTGCGACAAACTTAGAGAAAGTGTTCTAATTATAGAGCGGAAATGGTTGCAGAGAAGTTCCACATAAGTTGACATAAAGGTTCAAAATTATTAGGGGATTTGATAAGAGAAGCTTAAGAGGGAATCCATTGGAGATGTAGGGGTTAAAACAGTGGCAGAAAGTGATCAGAAGGTGCACATTTAAATTGGGTACATTAAATGAGATGTGAGAAAAAGAGAAACATTTCATGCAGCTAATTTTATGAGCACGTGTCAGTAGATTCTCTAATACCTCTCACAAACAATTAGTCATATAAAAACAACAAGTTGGTGGTATGGATACAGCATTCGGGATTAATTGAACAGTTCTATCAAGGTGCCAACATTGTTATAAAGGGCAAAATGCTCATCCCCTGTACAAATAGATATGATGTTTCTATTTAGATCAAAGTGCCTTAGAACAAAATGCTGGAGAAACTCAGCGGGTGAGGCAACATCTATGGGAAGAAGGAATTGGCGACATTTCGAGAGAAGGCCAATTCTTTCTCTCCAAAGATACTGCCTCACCCGCTGAGTTTCTCCAGCATTTTGTGTCATCCTTCGATTTTACCAGTTCTTTCTTAAACTTACCTGTGCATTGGATACAGAGAACTTTGGACATTTAGGAAATGGTGGGTAATCATAGGACAGCAGCAAAGAGTCAATGATGTGACATTGTCTCTAACACTTGTCTTCACCATCTTGGATTCCAGGAGCATTCTCATATTCTCCATCTTGTTCCTGGTTGGTGCCATTCTTTTGTCGGCTACTGCTTATCCAATACAAATTGGGATGTCAGGGTGAGTATACGAACTTGTCGTAGGTGAGTGTGGGTGGTGAGGTCCAACTGTAATGTGTCTGGGACCTCACAGAGAATGACCACCACCATTCATTTCACTGGCTTCTTTGCTCCTTGCTCATCTTGATGCTTGCAATGTTCACATGGACATGTCGCCCCAAGGCTCTTACACAATCTATTATTGGTCCTGTATGTACAAGAGCGAATGTCCAAAGTTCACAAAAATAACACGGCTTGCCTCTCTCCAGAACGACTTGTAATCACACCCTCAACCAAGTAAATCAAACCATCCCTATTCCTCAGCCATGGTACCTTTCCCTGCCGGTGAAGGCTCTCGGCCCATCTCCTATGCCAAGTATGGTGAGTTGCCCACATGACACCCTGTGTGGCACAGATCTTAAATGAGGCCAGAGTTTCAAAACAGCAGCTGAACCTTCACCATGGTTATGGGCAACCAAGTGAAGCTAAAACTGACCACAACATTTTTTTGGTCCTTGGAATTAACAATGGGTCTATAAATATCCTTGGACGAGAGTGGCATTAGATCGAGCACCAAACTGATGTGTCCTCATACATTTGCCCCTACCCACACTTTGTCTATCAATGGGGCAGCCGTGCGGGTGCCTGACTAGATGTGGTTGAAAGGCATGTGGGCATTTTGTGTAGCTTTTCTATCCACTAACCCAGGCCCCTGGCACGTGGAGCAAAGCGAGGACCAAAGGATGGAACAAGGTTGAGAAACCGATGGATTGGGGTAAACCCATTGTGAATTTGGCCAGGACTCTTCCTTTCCAAAACCCCTGAACAATCTCCCTGCTCCCTTCATAATTAAGCCCAGACATGGGTGACATATTGGCATTGGGAATCACAAGACCAGCCAATCACCATCATCAGACTCACCAGCCCTGATGTTGTCATTCATGGTATTGTTATCTCATGTCCCTTCTCTACACCTGCCTACGAAGCCTCTCTGTAGAAACTGCACCTGTGTAGGAACGGCTGCCCAACCAACAGGTGCGAGGGGTTGAGGAGGATTTTTATTTTACTCTGTTTCGTCCACATTAAATGAGCCCTGCCCCAATGTTCTCTAACCTTCTCAACCATCTAATGTTTGTGCACTGACCTGACTCTCTCTGTTTGCAGGGTAGGTTCCTACATTGGACTCTTCCTCATTAGTTTGGGATTCGGCAGCATCCAATCCAACCTGTCACACTTTGGTGCTGATCAAATTGGTATGAAAGAGGTGAGGACAGATTGCCTCGGTGTCTCTCAGATTTTGGGATGGTCCGGGAGACATGTTAAAAGATTAACCCGAGGAAGGATGGAAGTGACCTTGAATGGAGTCTAGCAACAGCTCATCTCAGCAGTATAAGGTCATAAGGAATAGGAGTAGAATTAGGCCATTCGGCCCATCAAGCCTAGTCTGCCATTCAATCTTTTCCTTTGCTCACTGCTAAAAAATATAGCAAATTTCAATTCATTACTCTGAGTTAGATTCAATTTACTAATGTCTAAATCATGGAACAGGTCTTGGGAATACATACGAAGGTAAATAAATCTCTGGGGCCTTATCAGGAATATCCAACGACATTGTGTGAAGCTAGACAATAAATTGTGGGAGCCCTGGCTGAGATCTATGAATCATCATTAGATGCGGGTGAGGTGCCAGAGATGGCAGGTTGGCGAATGTTGTGCCTCTATTTAAGGTAGGTTGCAAAGACAAGCATGGGAACTATAGACTAGTAAGCCTGACATCTGTTGTAGGCATGTTACTGGAGAGGATTCAGAGGAATAGTATATACAGGCATTTGCAAAGGCAGGGATTGATTAGGGATACTGTAAGTCAGCATGGTTTTGTGCATGGAAGTTTGTGGGTCATGAATTTGATTAAGTTTGAGAAGTAACAAAAAAGTTTGACAGAGCCATAGATGGACCATGGACTTATATGGAGTTCACCAAGGCCTTTGATATGGTTGGTCATGGAAGGCCCGCTCTGGAAGGTTAGATCGCTTAGTATCCAGGGAGAGCTAGCTAATTGGGTACAGAATGGAGAGTATTGTGTGTAATTCTGGTCACCCCACTACACTAAAAACGTGGAGGCTTTGGAGAGGTGCAGGAGAGGTTTACCAGAATGCTGCCCGGATTAGAGGGTATTTGCTAGAAAGAACAGTTGGATGAACTTGAATTGTTTTCTCTGGAACGAGGGAGGATGTGGGTAGACCTGATAAAAGTGTATAACATATGAAAGGCATAGATAGGATAAACTATCAGAACCTTTTTCCCAGTGTTGAAACTGGAAGGAATAGCTTCAAGGTGAAGGGGAGAAAGTTTAAAGGAGATGCGTGGTGTAAGTTTTTTATGCAGAGCAGTGGGTGCTTGGAATGCACTGCCATGTGTGGTGGGAGGCAGATATGAGAGTGGGATGGAAAGAACTGCAGATGCTGATTTAAATCAAAGATCCTATAGCGAGCAAGATAGATCACTCGACGAAAAAGACGTAGTACGTTCATTTCCGTAACTGGCTTCCCGTCTCCGCACCCAAGACCCCATAGGATAATAGTGCGGAGATGGAAGCCGGTTACGGAAACATCCTCGTAAAAATAAAAGTTATTTGGGAAAAATCTTCTCCTCATTTTCAGACTTATAATTTATTAACACAAACTGTTCCGTAATAATATTTTTATTATAAGTAATCCATCATAACAACGGTATAACAACTTTTCAAATACACAACCAACTTATTTCAATAAGTATACGAATGTTACAAGTAATTCTTATAAACTTCTATTTTTTTAGAAAGTAGAAAAAGAAAAGAATAGATTTTAATCAATAAGAATAGTGATTAAATAATAATTTTGAGATAGAAAGAGAAGAGAGAGAGAAGAAAAAAAAAAGTATATATTCTTGTTATATGTATTTAATTAAAACAAAGTATTATATATATATTAAAAAAAGAGAGATTATAGTATACATCTTAATAGTGAATAACACAATTTCAAATAGCAATATCAATAGAGACATGTATACAAATCAAAAAGACAAACAGAAAGTTATTTTCATCTAATCCTGCCGGGTACCCATTGAGTTGTGATGCCAAGAACAGCTACCCCTTCAAATATTCTGTATATGGAGACCATATCTGTTCAAAGAGTTCGTATTTGTCCATTAGGACAAATCTGATTCTTTCCAAATGCAACGTCTCCAACATTTCCACTGTCCACATTTTAATTGTGGGGGATAATGTTCCCTTCCAAAATTTCAATATTAGTTTTTTCCCTATTATCAAACTAATCCAAGAAATTTTTTTGGTTTACTGTTAAAATTAGATTTGAATCCGGAACTCCTAATACTATTAATTTTGGATCTGGGCCCAGTTTAATTTTAAGAACTTCAGAGATAACTCTAAAGATTTCTGTCCAATAATAATTACGTTCTATACATGTTACAAAACTATGCGTTAAATTAGCTTCCATGTTCTGACATTTATCACAAATAGGAGAAATGTTAGAATAAATTCTATTTAATTTCGTTTTTGAATAATGTAATCTGTGTAATACCTTAAATTGTATCAATATATGTCTAGCATTTAATGAGCAGCGATGTATACATTGTAGGCTTTCTTCCCAAGTTTCCTTCGATATAGATAAACCTATTTCATTTTCCCATGTTTGTCGATATATTTCCAAAGTTGGGATTTCCATATCCAAAATAGTATTATATATATACGCTATTAATTTTTCTGTATTTGGGTGTTTATTAAACAATTCATCTAATAATCCAGGTTTTCTATTTTTATAGTCTTGCGTATTTGACTTAATATAGTTTCTAATTTGTAAATACCTAAATAGGTTATTTGACTGCAATCCATAGATATCCTGTAACTCTTGAAATGAAATAAATTTTCCTTTCTTGTAAAGGTGTTTTATCCTTTTAATTCCTAAATCATTCCAGTGTTTAAACCCCTTGTCCAATACAGAGGGCCTAAACAAGGGATTATTCATAATTGGCAAACAAAGTGACAAATTATCCATATGTAGGGTCTTAGCTATTTGTTTCCAAATACGTCTATTGCTATGAATTATAGGGTTGTCCCCATACATTTTTTTTGTACTTCCCTTGGTACAAAAAGAATCGAACCTACATCAAAAGGCAAACAGTCTTCCTTTTCCATCTTTAGCCAGCTTGGCCCATAATCTAAATTTACCAACCAAAAATTCATATTCTTAATCTGAACTGCCCAGAAATAATATAAGAAATTTGGTAGTGCTAGTCCACCATTTATTTTAGATTTACATAGATGTTTTTTACTTATTCGATGGTTTTTATAGTCCCAAATAAAACTATTAACCAAAATATCTATTTAAAAAAAAAACATTTTAGGGAGATATAAAGGGATGGCTTGAAATAAATATAACAATTGTGGTTAAAAAAAAAATCATTTTTATAGCATTTATTCTATCGATCATTGATATAGGTAGTGTTTTCCAATATAAAATATATTTTTTTAGTTTATTTAATAATTGAGGGTAATTATATTTTAATAGACAGTTATACGATTTAGGTACATTAATTCCTAGATATTTGAGTTTGTCCGTGACTATTTTAAGTGGGAATTGTTCTAATATATTTAATTTTATTCCAGTTATAGGCATAATTTCACTTTTATTCCAATTAATTCTATACCCGGAAAATGTACTAAACTTAGTTATAACATTAAATAGATTGGGAATACTAATCTCCGGTTTTGTAATATAAATTAAGATGTCATCTGCGTATAGAGATATTTTATTCGTTGTAGTTTTGGTATTATATCCATATATTTCTGGTTCTATTCTAATCATTTCGGCTAATGGTTCTATTACCAGAGCAAATAGTAATGGTGATAATGGGCATCCTTGTCTACAACCCCTAAAGAGATTAAATTTTGCTGATAGTATTTGATTTGTTAATATTCTTGCAGTTGGATTCGAGTATATGATTTTTACCCATTTGGAAAATCTATCCCCCAGTTGAAATTTCTGCATTATTTTAAATAAATATGGCCATTCAACCTGATCAAATGCTTTTTCAGCATCCAAGGATATGACAGCTAGTTCAATGTCATTCACTCTTTTTGAGTACATGACATTGAATAGACGTCTCAGATTATAGGATGAATAGCGTTTTGGAATAAAACCTGTTTGGTCATGATGTATTAATTTATTAATCACTAAACTTAGCCTCTGAGATAAAATTTTAGTTAGTATTTTTTGATCAGTATTTAAAAGAGCTATTGCTCTGTGTGATCCAGGGTCTTCCAAATCTTTATCAGCTTTAGGGATAAGTGTGATTGTACACTCATTTAATGATTCTGGTAACTTTCCTTGTTCATAAGCATATTTATATATTGTATGTAAACGTGGAGAGATCAGATCATGAAACTTCTTATAAAATTCAACACTTAAGCCATCAGGGCCTGCGGCTTTTCCGTTATTTAATGATCCAATTGATTCTTCAATATCTTTTACTGATATATCAGCATTTAACAAGTCTCTACCTTCCTGATCTAAACTGTTAATATGACATTCTTGTAGGAATGTTTCCATTCCATCTGATTGTCCTGCTAATTTAGATGAGTAAAGATTTTGATAATATTGTAAAAATATATCATTGATATCTTTTGGTAAAGTCAATATTTCTCCTTGTTCAGATCTAATTTTATATATCATTTTCTCCTCATCTAATTTTCTAAGCTGACGTGCCAGTAATTTTTGTGGTTTATCCCCAAATTCAAAGTGCACTTGTTTAGTCTGTTGAAAAAGTTTAATAATCTGATTTGAGTATATTTTATTTAGCTTATATTTTAATGATGCAATTTTATTACTTAGCCCCTTAGAAGGGGATATTGCATTTTCAATATCTAATTGTTTTATTTCATTTTCCAATTTTTGTTCAGTCTTTCGATTTTCCTTATTAAAGTGTGCGTGTGCTGATATTATCGCACCAAGCATAAATGCTTTAAATGTATCCCAGAGCAGTGATGGTGAAATTCCAGGTTTGTCATTAGTTTCAAAAAATAATTTAATCTGTTTTACCAAGTAATCATAACAAGCCCTATCCTTTAATATTTGGGGGTTGAGTCTCCAGTTAGGGGTTTTAATAGTTATGTCTTTTAATTTTATCTTAAATGTTAATGGAGCGTGATCCGAGATAATAATATTATGATATTTTGAGTCATATGTAAATGGGATTAGTTTTGAATCTATTACAAAATAGTCTATCCTTGAGTAGGTTCCAAATACAGGTGAAAAGAATGAATATTCTCGACCAGATGGGTTATCTGTTCTCCAGATATCCTTAACGTTTGCTGTGTTAATAAAATAATTTATAAATGTACTTGACTTAGAAGTGGTTTTCCTTTTCATTGATGATCTATCTAAATAATTATCTAAGGTACAATTAAAATCACCTCCAATTATTAGATTATGTTGAGTGGATATAGGGATATTGTTAAATATTTTCTTGAAGAATAATGGATTATCAAAATTAGGACCATATATATTCATAAGGATTACTTTTTTAGAATGTAATTCACCTGTAATTATTATATATCTACCCTCAACATCTTCTATTATTGAGCTTTGTTTAAAAGGTATACCTTTACGAATAATTATTGCTACCCCTCTAGACTTATGTGTAAATGAAGAATGATATACTTTGGAAATCCATTTTGCTGTTAATCTATACTGCGCGTCTTTTTTAAGGTGTGTTTCTTGGAGAAAAATAATATCAGATTTCAATCTATTTAATTGAGCTAAAACCTTACCTCTTTTAATTGGTTTGTTAATTCCCTTGACATTCCACCTACAGAAGGTGATTCCATCACCCCCAATCCTAGTGTTTATGTCATACATTTTATTATTAAGGTGGTTTATAATGGAGTAGATGTCTCAGCTCATCCAACCCAATCCTATACCCAAACATCAGATCGATGAAATTTAATATCTGTGACATTATCTTATACACACGTCTCCTTGAACTAACTATATAATACCAATCATACTTAAATCTATATAGTATATAATATGAAATAAGATACATAATATAAAAATAATAATAAAAAATGTAAGTAAAGTAAGTGATGTTAATAAAGTGTAAAGGGGAAAAAAAAAGTGACTACAACTATAGTTAGTGCAGTTAGTATTGGTGTAAGCCACACTAGCGTGGCTAATAATCTACGGACTTCCGTGAAAAAAAAAAGATGTTAATAATTCCAGCTCCGTTTTTGCCTTAAGGGCTATATATATCGGGGTGGGGTATTAAATTTATGTACTTAGTAATTAATAATACTACTAATATCAAATATAATTAGTGTCGTAGCATTATGTTAGGAGAGCTAACATAACACAAACTGTTCCCCCGCAACACTGATTACACTGCGAGTCGGGTCGGGAGGGGGCAGGTCGGGTTACTGAAATGGACTACACGTTGCGTACTACACTTCAGCCCATTGCATTTAGAAGGAGTGTTCTATCTTGCTCCGCTATAGGATCTTTCGTTTATATCGATGATCGACATAAAATGCTGGAGTAACTCAGCGGGTCAGGTAGCATCTCTGGAGAGAAGGAATGGGTGACGTTTCGGGTCGAGACCCTTCTTCAGACTGAATATATAAGAGTGGTATTTAAGAGGCTATTAGGTAGGCACATAGATATGGAGGGATAAGGATCATGTGTAGGCAGATCAAATTGGTTCAGCTTGGCTCAAACATTGTGGGCTGAAGAGTCTTTTCCCATGCTGTATTTTACTCTATGTTCCACATGCAGGCTGAGGAGATTAGTTTAGCTAGGCAGTTGTGGAAGGCAGTGTGGGTTGTGGTGTGGGGGTGATGGTGTGGGGAGAAGGTGTGTGGGTTGGTGTGGGGTTTGGGGGCAGTGCAGGGGGCAGTGCGGGAGGAGTGCGGGGGGGGGGGGGGTCAAGTGCGTAGAGCAGTGCAGGGGGGAGCTGTGGGGGGGAGGTGTGAGGGGAGGTGCAGAGGGAGGTGTGGCAGGAAGTGTGACATTACTAACAGAATTTGTTCTTGTTTGCAGGAGAAAAATTACTGGACGTACTTTTCACTTTTCTACTTTTCTGTAAATTTGGCATCTTTGATTTCCGGGATTTGCGTACCGATTTTGCGAGGTGAGAGATCTTGTCGATTGAGGCGGTGAACTGGTGACGGGGTGGGAAAGGCAGCAGTGGCTGAGGTCACAACCGGGCTGACTTTGTGCTCAGTCCTGCCTGCCTGTGGGGAATACTGAGAGTGGGAACAATCCCAGATGATTGCACTGCCATCGGTCAGTGCCTGGACTGCCTGCAAGTCTAGGTGTTACTCTCAGCAGGATTCCAAATATGTAGAGACATTGCCAGCGAGAGCAGTCTCCATTACACAAAGAAACCTGCTGGTAGAAGTCCCCATCATTGTCTTTAGTGAGTAGGTAACAGTCTGAAGCAGGGTCTCGACCCAAAACGTTGCCCATTCCATCTCCCCAGAGATGCTGCCTGTCCCGCTGAGTTACTCCAGCATTTTGTGTCTATCTTTGGATTAAACTAGCATCTGCAGTTCCTTCCTACACACATGGTCTTTAGTGAGGCTGTGATGAAGGAATCTTTATATTGCAATTCACTCCACAACAGTGAACTTATTGAGATCTAGTTGTGCCAAAGCGACTTCCAGTGATATCTGATCAATGTTGCTGTCCTCCATTGATACTTGACGTACTATGGATTTAAGCTGATTCTGTGACTCCAAGCAATATCTTATCTCTTCCAATGGTAGCTGATCTGTCCTGATAGCCTGCAGTTTCATTTCATGTGCTTTATTCACTTAGTGATACCTGCATGTTGCAGTGTCTCGCAGTGATAATCAATCTGCTCCAGCGCTATCTAATCATTTGCCCTAACTTCTAATGATATCTGCCCTGTCTCGCCAGCTTCCATGATATGTGGTCCATTCTACTGCTTTGCAGTGATATTTGAATCTCATTGGCTTTGAATGTTATCTGAGATGAGACAACGTCCTTGAGAGCTATTTGTTGTGCTCCATTCTCTTCCAATGATATCTACTCTCGCTCAGAGGCATCCAGTGATATATATGACCCAGTATCTTTGACCATCTCTGACATCCAGCAGCTCTCCTTACCCGCCAACCTCAGGTATCTCCCAAAGAGATGCATAACACTGTCTTGGATTCCCCAAGGGAAATATGGTGAAATATTCCCAATATTCTCCCATTCATAATAACTTGCTATGGCATATATGCATATTTAATTCATTCTGGTTATCATCTTTCTTGCTCTCTTCAGATGAAATATTTCTTTGCCCCAAAGGTTATCAATCTTTGGAATCTTTCATTCTAGAAAACTGAATGCCTAATATATGTGTCTATTCAAATCAGCGATCAATAGATTTGTGGTAAATTGGAACTTGGACTTGGAAAACTTTATTGTCATTCAGACCTTGCGGTCTGAACAAAATTTTGTTGCCTGCAGTCATACATATAGTAAATAACAAAAACACACAATAAACACATATTTAACACCCACCACAGTGAGTTCACCAGACACCTCCTCACTGTGGTGGAAGGCAAAAATCTTGTCTTTGTCTCTTCCCTTCTTCCTCTTCCTCTGCGCTGAGGCGACCCGGGCCTCCGATGTTGTGACCGCGCCGGGTGATGTAAATAAGTCCAGCGGACGCAGCTGTTGCCATGGGAGCTCGGAAAAACAGGTCACCAACCTGTGACCTGCGAGCTCCCGACGATGTCGTCCACTGGGCCCGCGGCCGGGCCTCCGAAGTCGCTGCCGCCGCCACCGGAAAGCCGCCACAGCTCCGAGTCGGGCCGCCGGAACGCCCGAACCCGCCGCAGCCCCGAAGGCGGCCAGCCTTGTGCTGGTAAGTCCTGGCTGGCTCTACCTTCGGAGCCTCGGGTCGGTCACAGTTAAAGTTGGAGGCCGCCAGCTCCGCGATAGGCCTCAGCGCAGACGGAGACGGGGGATACGACAAGTTACCATGTCCTGGTTACTTCTCTGTTTAACCTTTACATGTCCTAGTCTGACCACTAGATATTGGTAAGTGACATATATATTACCACTGCCGATGTACCTTTTTGCCTTACCGTTGGGTTCTGGAGTATCACAAATGTGTTTTTTTTGTAACATCTGTGTGTAACAGTTTGGTAAATGCACAGTGATGTATGATGTCAGCACTAACACCGTAACATGTGCACATTACTGCCTGGTCACTGGTCCTGTTATCTAACTATAATGCAGCAATAACTGAGTGATGGACATTACACTTTACATGTAGAACTGGGAGACTATGGTGGAAGTGATAATAGTTACTGTTATAATGAACAATTCTTTGTCTCTACTTCCAGAGGATGTCAAGTGTCTCAATGCAGACTGCTATCCCCTTGCATTCGGAGTTTGTTCAATAGCCGTATTGGTGGCTTTAGGTAAGTTTCATCTTTTGTTGATCTATTTTCAGTGGGCAAAGTGCTGACCCTGCACAGTAAGATCTGGCAATATTTCCATGTTTTCATTGGTCTCTCTGTTGAGTTCTGGATTTCTAGCTGGATGTCAAACAAGTCCTACTGCCGTCTAGTCTCTGGTTATACCTTTCAAGATTCAAGATTGAAGATTCAAGAGAGTTTATTGTCGTGTGTCCCTGATAGGACAATGAAATCCTTGCTTTGCTTCAGCACAACAGAACATAGTAGGCAATGACTACAGAACAGATCAGTGTGTCCATATACCATTATATAAATGTATACACACATAAATAAATAGACTGATAAAAAGTGCAAATAAACAGATAATGGGCTATTAATGTTCAGAGTTTTGTCCGAGCCAAGTTTAATAGCCTGATGGCTGTGGGGAAGTAGCTATTCCTGAACCTGGTCATTGCAGTCTTCAGGCTCCTGTACCTTCTACCTGAAGGTAGCGGGGAGGTGAGTGTGTGGCCAGGATAGTGTGGGTCCTTGATGATACTGCCAGCCTTTTTGAGGCAGCGACTGCGATGGATCCCCTCGATGGAAGGGAAGTCAGAGCCGATGATGGACTGGGCAGTGTTTACTACTTTTTGTAGTCTTTTCCGCTCCCGGGCGCTCAGGTTGCTGAACCAAGCCACAATGCAACCGGTCAGCATGCTCTCTACTGTGCACCTGTAGAAGTTAGAGAGAGTCCTCCTTGACAGACCGACTCTCCATAATCTTCTCAGGAAGTAGAGGCGCTGATGAGCTTTCTTAATAATTGCATCAGCGTTCTCGGACCAAAAAAGATCTTCAGAGATGTGCACGCCCAGGAATTTGAAGCTCTTGACCCTTTCAACCATCGACCCGTTGATATAAATGGGATTGTCCGTCCCCATCCTACTTCTTCCAAAGTCCACAATCAGTCCCTTGGTTTTGCTGGTGTTAAGGGCCAGGTTATTGTGCTGGCATCATATGGACAGTCGCTCGATCTCTCTTCTATACTCTGACTCATCCCTATCAGTGATACGTCCCACAACAGTGGTGTCCTCAACGAACTTGATGATGGAGTTCGCACTATGACCGGCTACGCAGTCATGAGTATAGAGTGAGTACAGCAGGGGGCTGAGCACGCAGCCTTTCTGCCAGTAGTCAAGACTTTCAGCTGCCTGGGTCTGCTATTCCTGAGCCTGAGCCTCTTCTCTCTTTTGTTTTGTATTATCTGGTTAAAATCTATTTATGAAAGGTGTCCCAAGAGAGATGTAGAGTCTACAGTCAGAAGGGAAAGTTGGAAGTTTTGAAGAAATACAAATAAAATGGCAAAAGTAAATGAGAGGAAGAGAAGACAAGTATTATGAAAATAAGAGGGTTAGATGATGGGATGAAATTGGTATTGGTTTATTATCACGTGTACTGAGGTATAATGAGAATCTTTTGCGTGCTATCCAAGTTTAAAAAAAGTCCACACATGATTGCAATTACAAGCATACACGAGGACAACAAAAAGAAAGGAAACAAAGAGAGTGCAGAAGAGAGTGAAGTGAAAGTGCAGATTTTAAAACGTGCATGGACCAAAATGAGGTAGAATGGAATTTAGGAAATACATCCCTTTGCTATTGATGGGTCCGTTCAAGACTCTGATAACAGTGGGAGGAATCTGTCCTTGAATCTGGTGGCATGTGCTTTCAAGCCGCTGTATGTTCCGCTCGATGGTAGAGAGGAGAAGAGAGAATGACTGGGTGAGAGTGGTACTTCCTTATGTTGGCTGCTGGGCTGCTGTCTTGAGGCAACGTGAAGTGTAGATGGAGTCAATGGTGGTGGGAGAGGGATTGTGGGTGAAGGCTGGTTTGTGAGATGGAGTGGGCTGATGATGTGAGGTTTTATGACTAATCCAGGGTTGAACGGGGCACCACTGGCCCGAGGCAGATCAAGGGGGAAGCTATTTTAATTTAACTGTATCGACAGTTAATGTCCGGAGGGAACAGGCCCAGGAGAAGGTAGTGCGGGCTCTTGGGTGTGTAATCTGCATTGACTGCTGTGTCAGCCAGGTAAAGAGTGGGGAATATTTCAGATGTGACACAATCTGATTGGATGAGATGAGAGAAAGAATGCTCAATGCCCGACGTAAGCTGTCTTGTTTTTCAGTGATCTTTGGAGTAGGCACACCCAGGTACAAGATCTACCCACCATCTGGTAACCTGTTCTGCAAAGTCATCTCTGCCACATGGGTAAGTGGTGCACTGTGCAACAACGTGTAGCCTCCTGACCAATGGAAGAGGGAGAGAGCTCAGTTAATTATCAGTTAACCTGTAGCAAGGCAAATGTGCAGTGAGTTATTGTAATTCATTATTTATTGGAATTAATTTATTAGCCATGTATGTAAACATACAAGGAATTTGATTTGCCAACAGTCATACAAAAAAGCAACAAGATACGAAACCAAATAAAATTTAAACATAGACTTAAACAGCCACTATAGCAGAGTGTGAGGATATCCAGGGCACACAGCATAAGCGGAGACCAACAGCCATCAGTTCAATGTCCGGGCCACACACACACACACACACACACACACACATGCTCCTTCACCATGATGTGACCAGAGTTGTATCGACCGCTGTCACTCTCTCTGCAGTCCCTGCCCGCCCGGACAGTCAGAAAGCCGTCCACGCTCGCACCAGACTCTGGGATGTCCTCATGGAGCCATGTCCCCACAAATCACCGAGATCACTGCACTCACGGCACTCCCTCCGATTCCTCACCAGTGTAGGCAGCACGTCCATCTTGTTTTTTTTGGTGAACTCACATTCCCCCCTGTGATGGAAGGCAAATACCTTCTTTCCTCCTTTTCTCCCGTGGTCAGGGCAATCGAAACTTCCGCAGTCGGGGCGATCGAAGATCCTACGATCGGAGCGGTCGAAGCTCCTGCGGTTGGAGCTCCCGCAGTCGATCCCCAACAAAGGGAACCCCAGCTCTAGGATGTTAAACAGTAGTGCAGACGGAGATACGATGAAAAAGTCTCAATTCTGTCGAGGAAAGAGATAAAAAAAGTTTCCCCAAACCCCCCTCCCCCACCCCCACATAATACAAAAACTAAAAGTACACTAAATACATACAAGTAAACACAGACCAAAACAGCAAAAGAAGAAAAAGACGAGACAGGCTGTTAGCGAGGTTGCCTTGTATGGCGCCACCCGGTGGTTACATACTGAGCTTCCATTTGGGAACTTCAGCTCAGTGCTGGCCGAGATTGACGGGGTCAGAAATTACTACAATTCTCTGGGTAACTGGGTCCTAAATAAAGAGAAGGAGTTCTCTCATTGGGCACAAACTTGCTGATCTGGTTCTATCTTGGCAAACCGAAGCAAACAGTCCGTCCATCAAAGGTACACGATGGCCTATAAAGTGTATTTTATCTACAGAATACGCAGCAAGATCTCACTATTTTGTCAACAGCATCTCCCAACCGTTGAATCTCCACTGTGTAGAATAAGAACCTGCAAACCTGTACCTTTCAAATCTGCCTGCAAGGTGCACAGAATCTTGTCGTGGGCATAAATTGCCTCTCATAGAAACATAGAAAATAGGTGCAGGAGGAGGCCATTCAGCCCTTCGAGCCAGCACCGCCATTCATTGTCATCATGGTTGATCGTCCGCTATCAATAACCCATGCCTGCCTTCTCCCAATATCCCTTGACTCCTCCAGCCCCTAGAGCTCTATCCAACTCTCTCTTAAATCCATCCAGTGATTTGGCCTCCACTGCCCTCTGTGGCAGGGAATTCCATAAATTCACAACTCTTTGGGTAAAAACGTTTTTTCTCACTTCAGTCTTAAATGACCTCCCCTTTATTCTAAGACTGTGGCCCCTGGTTCTGGACTCACCCAACATAGGGAACATTTTTCCTGCATCTAGCTTGTCCAGTCCTTTTATAATTTTATATGTTTCTATGAGAACCCCCCTCATCCTTCTAAACTCCAGTGAATACAAGCCTAGTCTTTTCAATCTTTCTTCATATGACAGTCCCGCCATCCCAGGGATCAATCCCTCCTTTATCATTGCGGGAAACAAAACCAAGAGGTTGCCTTGTCACAACCCTGTGGAGGAATATTTACTCCACACATGGCCACAGTTCCCGATGCAGCCTTCTCAGCACCCAAAAAGCCCTTCCCAGGCCAGGCAGCGGGTCACCAAACTATTTTACTGAATTTGGTGCTCATGATGTGGCCTCCTCTACATTCATGAAACCAAGCAGAGACTAGGCTACCTTTATGAGCTGGCAAAATTGCACCAAAAATCCAGATCAAGATGGAGATAAGCTTCCTTTAAACAGAAATGTGCAGAGAAAATTGCTTGCATGTGTCACACTTAAAGCTAATTATAATCCTGCCTATGAAAGAGTCCCAGCACTTCCAGTTAGTGTAGTCACAGGAAATACTTTTCCAGAACTCTGTATGTTGGAGGTACAAATCTCCTGTTGAAGTTAAGCATGATGTTGTGAAGAAGCTTGACTCTGCATATGGACCCACAGTAAAGGGGTAGCTTGCTTGTTGCAATAGACAGCATAGAAGGAGAAAAACACAAAGTGCTGGAGTAATTTCATCAGGTCAGACAACATCTGAGAAAGGTCGACAGACAACGTTCCTTCTTCTTTGTTGTTTGCTCCGGATTCCAGCATTTGCAGTTTATTTTATCAATGGGGGTGTGGGTTACCTGGAATTGGAAAATTCAAAGGCTGCCTACTCCAGAGCTTCAGGGATGCCCCTCTTCTTCTGGAAATGTGACTTCCCCTCTGCTGTAATACATGGGAGCTTTACATGCATTTAGTCCATTTCCTCCACATCTGCTCTCCCACCTACATCCTACCAGACAGAATCCCAATAGAGACACAAGAAACTGCAGATGTTGGAATCTTGAGCAAAACACAAAGTGCTGGAGGAACTCAACATGTCAGGCAGCATCTGTGGAGAGAATGTTTCGGGTTGGGACACTTGTTCAGACTGATTGTAATAAGAGAGAGAAAGAAAAAGGTGGGGACGGGACAAAGCCCGGCAAGTGATATGTGGAAGATAGACACAAAAAACTGGAGTAACTCAGCCCGGCAGGCAGCATCTCTGGAGAGAAGGAATGGGTGACGTTTTGGGTCGAGATCCTTCTTCAGACTAAACGAGCATCTGCAGTTCCTTCCTACATGAGTGGTATGTGGATAAAGGTGATGGGGGTTTGATTAGCAGATGGGTGGCTAAGTAACCATAGAGTTTCCTTGGTCCTAATTGTTCATCTCAACAGCTGCCACGTCTGCCACATTATCCTTTACTATTGCTGCCAGTTCCAATGCAATCCTACCCGCCACAGCTTCTTATCCATCTGCCCCCCCCACCCCCCCGGCCCCCTTTCTGCTTTCTGTATGAACCACTCTCTGTGTCACTCATCTCTCCCCACACACCCCTACCCTCCCTGCTGGCATTTTCCCTGCAATCGAAATAGGTGTAACACTTCACCTCTCTTCCTCCTCTCTTCCTCTACCTTCCACTGCAGTGACTGAATGGACAGTTTTATTCTGTATCCGACCCATACTGTACTTGCCCTGGAGTCTTTAAAAATGTCGTCTTGATGACGTTTAACCATCATGTGCACTCTAATCTTTTTGTGTAGGTGATTTAGAGTGAGTTTTACTCGCTATTTAACTAATGCATCATTGATCAAGTTATGTCCTTGATGAGCTCCAAAGCATCTATGTTAACCATGCTGCGAATCCATGTCCTTCTCACATGGATAATGCGATATGCACCCATCTGTTGCCTGACTGCTCATGTCCTTTGGGTTATGCAGAGCGCCCTCAAAAACAAGATCAAGTGGCTCAGGAATAAGAAGAAGGAGAAGGCCAGGGAGCATTGGTTGGACTGGGCCGACCCATGCTATGAGGTAGGTAACTACATGCAATGGTCAATGCAATGACTCGCCAAGGTAGCACTGGGAGGTCCACTGATGTCCATACCCTGCACGGCAGTGTAGGGAACTTGGTGTAATATCTTCTCCAGTGCCGCTGTTGAATGATAGATTCCAGGCTCGGGTGTATTAAATGGTTAACAGTGCAAGTGTATAATGTAGCAGATGTTAGTGATGGAGCCGTGTTCTCCTGCGATTTGATATCTTTTACAAAAGCATTTTACATTCTGCTGGGGGTTGGTGGTTGATGGGATGGAGGGATACAATATCACCCAGTGAATGTATTAATATTAAGCGGCCATTGTTTTCCACTTATTTTGTTAACGTCCTGCCCTGAACACGCCTTCTCTGCAGTAGAAAGTGGATCCTCTCTGTTGCTGATTCTGTCTCACCCCATACCTGAAAATGGGTACCCAGCAGAACGATTTGAATGTTCATCTCATTACCTTCCTCGAGTTGTATTTGGTCATCACACCGTTCCATTCTCACTGCTTCTTGTCAATGTGCACTTAGAATGAGTGGGCTGGGATTGATGGAGGATATGCCACATTTTATTACTTCAAACTCTGAAGGTCGTGAGCTCATTCCCCCTCCAGGATGCAACTGAGAATTCAGTAGAGTCCTGAGTGTACATTTGCAGTTTAAAACACTAAACCAAGATCCCTTCGTCAAGGATTCCATGACATTTGCTCAATGAAGATCAGGGAGATTCTCCCTGGAGTCGCAGCCGCAATTTATCCCTTAGTCAATGTGACAGAAAAAGATTGGTTCTTATCGTAACTGTTAATGGGAACTTACTGGATGCAAATCGGATGCAGTGTTTCAATGGATTATACATTGTGCTGGCCATGCCGTGGTTTGGGACATGCTGAAGTAGTGCAAGACCATCTAAATACAAATTGTAAACTGATCAAAGAAAGTAAACATGCAGTTGTAGCAAGTGCAGGAGATGGCAAGTGGCATATTGGGCTTTGTAGTGAGAAGATTCAAGTGTAGAAGTAGGAACGTCTTACTGCAATTGTACAGGGTCTAGGTGAGCCCACAACTTGAGTATTGTGTGCATTTCTGAGGAATGGAGAGACTACAGCAGAGTTTCACTGGATTGATCTCTGAGATGACAGGGCTGATGTATGAAGAGAACTTGGGATGACTAGGTTTGTATTTGCTGGAGTTTAGAAGGATAATTCAACGTTTAAAATCCTGACACGACTGGACAGATTAGATGCAGGAAGGATGTTGCTGATGTCAAGAATCACACTATAAGGATTGGAGTTGGCCTTTTGGGACACGGATGGGAAGAAATGTCTTGACCCAGAGTGAGGTGAAGCTGGGTAATGTTCTAGCGCAGCAAACAGCAGAGGCCAAGTTATTGAATATATTGGAAGGAGTTAGATAGAAGTTAGATAGAAGAGAAGGACCAAAAGGGTAACGATTTCAGGATTACAGCCAGTGCTGCGTGACAGTGAGAGTAGGAATGAAATGAGGTGGAGGCTAAATGCGTGGCTGAGGGACTGGTGCAGTGGGCAGCGATTCAAGTTTCTTGATCACTGGGACCTCTTTTGGGGAAGGCATGATCTGTACGCAGAGGACGGGTTGCACTTGAACCTGAAGGGGACCAATATCCTGGCAGGGAGATTTGCAAAGGCTACTGGGGAGACTTTAAACTAGAAAGGCTGGGGGGAGGGACTCGGGTAGAGGGGGCTAGGGGACAGGGTGTGGGGCAAGAGGCAGAGAAGGGAAGCACTCGGACCCAAAATGTAGGCGAGAAAGATGAAAAAGATAATAGACAGAGAATAAAGGATGGTGGGTTTATAAAATGTGCCATATTTTAATGCTAGGAGCATTGTAAGTAAGGTGGATGAACTTAGAGCCTGGATTGACACCTGGAAATATGATGTTGTGGCAATCAGTGAAACATGGTTGCAGGAGGGCTGTGATTGGAAACTAAATATTCCAGGATTTCGTTGCTTCCGGGATGATAGAATTGGAGGGACCAGAGGTGGAGGTGTTGCACTGCTTGTCAGAGAGGATATTACAGCAGTGCTTTGGCAGGATAGATTAGAGGGTTCGTCTAGGGAGGCTATTTGGGTGGAACTGAGAAGTGGGAACGGTGTAGCAACACTTTTAGGGGTGTACTATAGACCTCCAAATGGGGAGCGAGAATTGGAAGAGCAAATATGTAAGGAGATAGCAGATATTAGTAGTAAGCACAAGGTAGTGATTGTGGGAGATTTCAATTTCCCAAAAATAGACTGGGAAACACATTCTGTAAATGGGCTGGATGGTTTGGAGTTTGTAAAATGTGAGTAGGGAAATAGGAGTAGGGAAGTAATGTTAAAATTGTACAAGGCATTGGTAAGACCAATTCTGGAGTATGGTGTACAATTTTGGTCGCCTAGTTATAGGAAGGATGTCAATAAAATAGAGAGAGTACAGAGGAGATTTACTAGAATGTTGCCAGGGTTCCAGCAACTATGTTACAGAGAAAGGTTGAACAAGTTAGGTCTTTATTCTTTGGAGCGCAGAAGGTTAAGGGGGGACTTGATTGAGGTCTTTAAAATGATGAAAGGGATAGACAGAGTTGACGTGGATAAGCTTTTCCCATTGAGGGTAGGGAAGATTCAAACAAGAGGGCATGACATGAGAATTAAGGGACAGAAGTTTAGGGGTAACGTGAGGGGGAACTTCTTTACTCAGAGGGTGGTGGCTGTGTGGAATGAGCTTCCAGCAGATGTGGTGGAGGCAGGATCGATTTTAACATTTAAAAGTAAAGTGGATAGGTATATGGACGTGAAGGGAATGGAGGGGTATGATCTGAGTGCAGGTAGATGGGACTAGGGGAAAACAAATGGTCGGCACGGACTGGAAGGGCCGAGAGGGCCTGTCTCCGTGCTGTAATTGTTATATGGTTATATGGTTATAAGTTGTTCTTGAGGCTATAGACATAAGGAATGTGGGAAAAATTAGGATAAGTGCTCTTTTCAGCTGCGATGCTGAATTACAGTGCAAGCCTGAAGGGCTGAATGGCCCCCTTCTGCTTCCATTTTCTACATTTCTGTTTCTATCAAAATTCAACAAAATTGCAATTCCCCATGGGAATAAATTGTATCTTTATATCAATTGCACCAATTACTTTTAAAATCTAAACTATTTTCATCAATCGGATCCCCATTTGGGAGGTAGTGATCAGGCAAAGAAAGAACAACTCATGAGAGAGAAGAGCCACCCGCCTGATTCCAGGCCATGGGTGGCGTGGTAGAAGTGACGGACTGATCTTACATTTGCTGCTTGACCTTTTTGTGTTTCAGCAAGATCTCATCAGTGATGCCAAGAAGCTATACAACCTGTTGGTGTTATACCCGCTGATACCAATGTACTGGGCACTCTATGAGCAACAGGGCTCACGGTGGACTCTACAGGCCCACGAGATGGAGCTCAGCATGGGATCACTCACACTGAAACCTGACCAGCTGCAGGTACAGGGACCACACACCATGCAGTGGGTGACAGGGCCTGGAAGATGAACTGGTGGAGGGAATGGGAACAATGTTTTGGTTGCTGCTCGTGAGGGTGTCAGGGTGTTGGGCCATTGCATTTACAGGGACATTTATACCCCAGACATTGTCTGGGTACTGAAGGTAAAGTGGCAGGAATATCATAGATCAGTTTTAGGTTGCTTTACCAAAGGGCTGACACACAAACATCATGAATCCCATCGTAAAAGCAGGAGGGAAACGACTCTCAGAGAGGCAGTGAGTGGGACACAAAATGCTGTTTTTTTTCCTTAGAATAGAAATGGCTGAAGGAAAATTGTCCTGTATAAAATTGTGAAGAGCCTAGATTAGTAAGATTAAATGAGAACTTACCAGTTCGTAGTTTGATCTGTATTTTATGAGGAGTTACGATGAGGGATTACGTGAAGACCCCGTCCAGCACGCATGCGCGACATTTCTTCAAAGCAGCGGTGTGGGATTCACAGAAAACACAACAATTGAAATAAATATAGTAAAGAAAAAATAAGAACTTAATTACCAGTTGATCTGTATAATAGAGGGTGGGAGCGGAGGGCACGTAATCCCTCATCGTAACTCCTCATAAAATACAGATCAAACTTCGAACTGGTAAGTTCTCATTTAATCTTACTATTTTACTTCGGAGTCACGTGAGTGACTACGTGAAGACTTCAAAGCTCTGTGAATCCGAACCGTGTACCAGCTCATGCTTCACTCACTGCCCGAAGACCTTAGAGGGAGGAAGCATGTTATACAATCAACAATAACCTGTTTGTGAACAAAAAAGGTTTATTAATAACAACAAAAAAACAGAGAGCTCCCCCGGGCTTAAATTAAATATTATCTGCAGACTCTAAAATTCTGTCTGCAAATGTAGCAGGCTCCGCCAGCGGCTTATTATAAAACCTTTGGAAAGTTCTTTCCGAGGACCATCCTGCTCTGGCCAGAATATGGTCCATAGGCACATCCATTTGCCTAGCCGCCGACGTAGATGCAGCCCTGGTGGAATGAAATTTGTACACATTAGTATCGATTCCCGCGGACTTAAGCACCTGCTTGAGCCACCTTGAAATGGTTTGGCTCGTCACCTGACCATGAGGCTTCTTGTGGCTTATCCATAAGGCTTTTTCTCTCCCTCTTAAGTTATATGTTGTGTCTATGTAGTTGGCGAGATGGGTCTTGGCACACAACCGTGGGTCAGGTGAATATGCCCGGAACTCCATAACTGGAGGCGTGGTACCTGGTCTAGATTGTTTGACCAGCCCCTGAATGTGAAATGTGATACAGTCCAATGACTCTGTCATGCTGTCCAGCCTCAGAAGGTGGAGGGACTGTACCCTTTGAGCTGACACTAGAGCCATGAGCATGACTGATTTCAGTGTACGTTGTTCCAGAGTAAGTGACCTGGGTGGTGGCCATCCCCTAAGGTACGTCAGTACTATGCTGACATCCCAGATCTGAGTGTACCTAGGCCTAGGGGGATTGGTGTTAAAAATGCCCCTCATGATTTTGACCACTAGTGGATGGGACCCCAAAGTCAGTTGTCCTGCTGCTGGAACCAAATAAGCTGACAACGCACTCCTGGCTGTATTAATGGCGCTGTAGCTGAGTCCTTCCCGATGTAATCCAAGCAGAAACTCCACAACACTGGTGGCTGTAGCTGTGGTGTAGGTAGTTCCTGTTTTGGAGCAATACCGTTCCCATTTTCTTATATTGGTCAGGTATTGTCTCCTGGTGGACTCCCGGTGAGATGCGGTCATCATGTTGATGGCGTCCTCAGACAGTCCCAGGCCCAGTAGAGGTCTTTTTAGAATCTGCAAGCCAGGAGATTGACTCTGTCATGGCACGGGTGACTAATGCCTGACACTGGGTGGATTAATAACTGTCGACTGCTGGGGAATTCCAACGGTGTTTCAACAGCCATGTCGAAAGCCACTGGGAACCATGGCTGTGTAGGCCAGTCAGGTATTATCAAGATTCCTGAAGCGGAATCCAATTGAATCTTGCGTAATACCCGACTGATGAGGCAGAAGGGAGGAAAAGCATAAAAGAACATTTTCCCCCAATGCAGCGAGAATGCATCAACTGCTGCTGCCTCAGGGTCTGGTTCCCAAGCGACATACGTTGGTACCTGGTGATTCAGCCTGGATGCAAATAGATCGATATCTGGTGTGCCATATTGCTTTGTAATTTCAGCAAACACTTTGGGATTTAACATCCATTCGATGTTATCATTAAATCTGCGTGACCTGGTGTCTGCCACTGTATTTTGCTTACCTGGAAAAGTAAGTTGCTGATAACCAAATATGCCTTTCAACACACCATTGCCAGATTAGGTTGGCCAAATTGTCACACGATATCGACTTTACACCACCCATGTGATTGATATAAGCCACCACCGTGGTATTATCTAGTTGCAAACCGGACATGTGCATGATGCGTATTACATGAATATGCTTTTAACCCATAAAACGCACCCAACATTTCTAAATAGTTGATACCCCGTGTCTGTAGGCAAGATGATTCAAATTTACTCCATCTGCCCCCTGTGCTGGATTGCATGTTAGTTGCTCCCCAGCCCAAAGCACTGGCATCCGTTTGAATGGTTAATACTGGGTTGGTGATCATTATGGGACTGGAGCTGAGTCTTACATTCCTCGCCCACCATTGTAACTCTGGAATGGATTCAGCAGTTAAACTCATAGCTCGGTCAAAGTGACCTGAGTTTTGCTTTAGTGCATGCACTTTAGCTCTTTGCAAATTTTGATAGTGCAAAGGCCCAAATTGTACAGCTGGGAAAGCTGCTACCATTTTGCCAATAACTCTAGCTACTTCCCGTATGGTTGGCTGATGTTTATTCATGAGTTTGTTGCATGATAGCGCCAATTCTGATGTTTTCCCCTTCGGCAGAGTTACAATCATGCGAACAGTATCTATCGTAAAACCAAGATAGTCCATGGCAGTGGACGGTGTAAGATTGGATTTTTCTGGATGTATGACAAACCCCAAAGTTTCAAACAAACGTTTGGTGGCTGCGACTGCCAAAATAGCTGTCTCCAAGGTTTTCCCTACTATTAAAATGTCGTCTAAATACGCCATGACTATATGCTTTTGTTTCCTCAATAATGCCAAGGCAGGTTTTAAGATTTTAGTGAACAACCTTGGAGCAGAGGTTAGCCCATTTGGTAAGGCTTTATATTGCCATAGCTGTTTCATCCAGATAAATTTTAAATATTTTCGATGGTCCTTGTGTATGGGTACTGAGTAGTAGGCATCTTTTAAATCAATGCTTGCTAGAAAGTACCCCCTAGAAACCAATAGTCTGGCTGTTTCAAAAGTATCCATCTTGAAATGTATATACCTGACAGACTTGTTCAAAGTAGTTAAATCAATGATGATGCGTCGTCCACCATCTTTTTTTGATTTTAGTGAAAATATTAGACACAAATTCCAAAGGTTCATGTTTTGTTTCTTTCAATGACACCTTTAGCTTGTAACCTCATCAGTTCAGCTTGACCCTCTTGTTTTCCCTTGACTGAGAGGGTGAATACCCTTTTGGGTATATGCTGAACTGGTGGAAAATCTTTATGGACAAAGTCAATTTTGTAGCCATGAACGCTGCTGAGTATATACTTGTCATTAGTGATGGGATTCCCATGCATCCAAAAACAAGTGCAATCTCCCCCCTGTTAGCACAGAGCCCCTACTGCACATATGCTGAGAGGAACCAGACCCACCTACCTCCATGGTTATTGGTGCTTCTTCTGCCTCTTCGCTGGGTGATGAGGCGTCTGCTGGGCTGTAGAGGGTTGATGTTGATCTCGATGTTGTTGGGGGTGGCGCATTTTCCATGGGGTCCGCTCTGGGCCCTGGCCTAAAAAAGGCTTACGGGGAATGGTTGCGGACCCCGAGCTTTCACCAGTCCCATAGTGTGGTCGACGACTGGTGGACGCCATGGGGTACTGCCGCCTGGGTTTGTTGGGTCTGCTCGGTCCCAAACCTGCCCTCACGAGACCAAAGGTCTTGGATTCTTCTTCCAGGTCTTTCACCTTTTTTGGAAGGTCTTTCCCAAAGAGCAGAATAGGAGGTTCTGACCCCGGTGTTTTTGCAGAGTCCCGCAAATTTAGGGTTGAGGGCAGGCTTGATAATCTCCTTTCGCAAATTATTTATCTCATATTGAGTGGTGCACAGCAGAGCTAATGTGTCTTGCTGATTTGTGGAGATGTCCGCACCATCAATGGACCGAGCATAAGATGTTATTCCTGCAGTCAGGAATTTAAGGATCTTCTGGAGCTTCAACTCCAGGTTTCTGATGTTCTGCCCCAAATTTGGCTATTGACAGCAGGTACATTCAAAGATGTACAATTTCCTGGGGCTGTATATAGTTCAAGAGCCTCATTGACCACCTGTTCTTGTAGGGGTTTTGAGGACAGGTGGTTAATGCTGGCTGCAAGTTTCGGCTCTAATGGCCGACCCGCTTGTGGAATGGCCACGTAGCGGTTGACCACACCCAGCAGCTCTTCCTGTTCCTGTACACCCTGCGTACTCCCGAAATCTTCAGCCAGTGACCCCTCTTCTTGACCAGCCCAGACCTGGTCGCCAATGCTGCCTTCAAAAGAAGGTGAAGCAATGGCCAGTGCCGTAAAAAGGCACTGCGGGAGTGCCTGAACTCCCTTGGCGAGGCTGCTGCTGCTGCTCTCTCAGCAGATCTCGCTGGAGCAATTGCTCCATAAGCCGTTCCAATGCGGCTTAGGCGGCTGCCTGTGCTCTCGAGCGGTAAGGCATCTTCATCCGAAACGTCGGACACTACCGCCCGGTTCCGGCTGCAGGTACCTCCAGCCCGCTGCTCAGGCAGCACTAGCGGTGCTGGGCTCGGCTCGGTAGTTATAACCGCCGCCTCTTGCCCCCCCTCCAAAGAGCATTCCTCAACGGAGGACGAACGGGGGGCGAGCTGCAGACTTCTTTCCTCGGGCCTTGCTCATTCTTCCTGGAACACAAGACCACAGAGAGAAAGACACACACACGGCCATGGTAAAACTTACCTGTCGGCCCGACTTTTCAATTTGTAGCGGGAGCGCCTTGAACTCCCGTTCGTCGCGGTGCACTGCATGAACGCTAATGTCGCGCATGCGTGCTGGACGGGGTCTTCACGTAGTCACTCACGTGACTCCGAAGAGCCTAGATTCCCATTTACTGCTTTCCTTAGTGCAGGAGGCAAAAAACAGGGGGCTGGGAACTAAAGTCGTTGGTGGGTGGATTGGTGTGGAGAGGAGGGATTTCTTATTGCCCAAAAGGTACTGGGAACATGGAGATTACTGTTTAAAATAGTGAACCCCAAAATCAGTGGGGAGGGGCGTGAACCTGTCAGTGGTGGAGAGGGTTGAACCCCCCAGTGGGGCAGGGGCGTGAACCTGTCAGTGGTGGAGAGGGTTGAACCCCCCAGTGGGGCAGGGGCGTGAACCTGTCAGTGGTGGAGAGGGTTGAACCCCCCAGTGGGGCAGGGGCGTGAACCTGTCAGTGGGGGAGAGGGTTGAACCCCAGAATCAGTGGGGGAGGGGCGTAAACCTGGGAGTGAGTGAGAAGGCAGTCAGAACGTCCCAGTCACAGGGAGATGAAGTGAAGCCTTGGGTCGTTGAGGAAGGGAGGCAGTCTTTATTATCCAGGAGCAAGGTCTTGTTATCCACACAGTGGACAGGGGCTGTTGCAAGCTGCATCCCTCCCTTTACGTCCATGTCTCTACTCTATTCCAGAGCCTGAACCTGTTATTTGTGCTGTTCCTGTTGCCGCTATTTGAAGGAATCATCTATCCTCAGTTTGAGAAGATAAACTTGCTGTTACAGTAAGAACCTCATGTCTCTGCTTCATCCCTCTCACCTCAACCCATGGGAATATCTCAACAAATGACCATCTCATAGGGTGCAACCTTCTTATCTCCTGATGCCAGAGCTCCTTGGGCTCCTCATTCAGCTGAACCACACTGTATCAGGGCAATTCCTGTAATCCCTTAACATAGGTTTGGTAGCTCTTCTCATAAGAGTTCTGACAGTGCGTCTCTCAAGTACAGGGGTGTTTCATGCAAGGTTCTGTCCCTAACTGGGATATTGAGGGAATGGCTCCCTTTATATGGTGAGAATGTTAATGGAATGCTTTTAAAACAGTTTTGAGTACAATACATTGTGGATTACAGGGCTGACCCTCTCTAACCAGCTTGTCTCCCTCCTCCCAATCCCTCTTACACTACTAGACTTACACTACCAACCCTCGCCAGCCACCACCACCAATCCCATCCCCAAATCCAGATGGTCAACTAACCCTCCCTTAAAGCACCCTTCCTCCCCAACACCTGAATGTAAAGCCCAACTTCTCCAGCCAACTTGTCGTCCCAACAATGCAAATGAAGACTCACAATTCTTCACTCTCTGGGGGACAATTATGGATTGCCAATAAATGCCCAGATCCCAGAAAACAATGCAAACCATGCCAGAAACATCCTGCCCATCAACCAGCAGAATGCTTTTGGCTGTTCTCCATCAGCACTGTGTTTGCCAGCAGCTGTGATTCATAGTTTAATTTATTAATTTCACATATACCAAGGTACAGAGAAAGGCTTTTGTTTGCATGCTGTCCAGCCAAAGACTATCACGTGTACCACCGTGCACAGATAACGGGTACAACATTTAGTGCAAAATATCTAATACAAAACGGTCACCATACAAAATTGTGGGGCCACAGCTTGTTTTAGACTGTAGTGTCACACCTCAAGTGGCCAGCAATTGGTATACATATTGAGGAGCAATAGTGAGGGCACCATCGGCTGCCAGCAGTGTGTATACATGCAGCCAGAGGGCAGCAGATTCATCGTGATGCTTGGGATCTTGGTCCTGCTCCAGGAGGTGGCAGTAGCAACCTAGTAATCATCCAGAGCTGATCCTGGTAGTGTGAATGTTAGCCTCACAGACCAATTCAACAGTGGAACCCAAGACTGTGTTAGCAGTGATCTGGAATCTGATGCAGAAACCAGAACTTCCAATGGACCTGACATCAGTCTGAAGAAGGGTCTCAACGCGAAACGTCACCCATTCCTTCTCTCCAGAGATGCTGCCCGACCCTCTGTGTTACTCCAGCACTTTGTACCTTTTTTTTCCTAAACCAGCAGCAGGAGTTCCAGACTTTGGCTCTGCTGTCTTCCACAACCAGCCAGTTGAGCAGAATGCTAGTTGGGTCTATGAGTTGTAACTGGCTGACCATCACATACAAACTGGAAAGGGTGGGAGAAGGTTCACCAGACTGATTCCTGGGATGACACGACTTCCATATGAATAAAGACTGGATAGACTCGGCTTGTACTCGCTGGAATTTAGAAGATTGAGGGGTGATCTCATAGAGACTTACAAAATTCTTAAGGGGTTGGACAGGCTAGATGCAGGAAGATTGGTCCCGATGGTGGGGAAGTCCAGGACAAGGGGTCACAGTTTAAGGATAAGGGGGAAGTCTTTTAGGACCGAGATGAGAAAATAGTTTTTCACACAGAGAGTGGTGAATCTGTGGAATTCTCTGCCACAGAAGATAGTTGAGGCCAGTTCGTTGGCCATATTTAAGAGGGAGTTGGATGTGGCCCTTGTGGCTGAAGGGATCAGTGGGTATGCAGAGAAGGCAGGTACAGGATATTGAGTTGGATGATCAGCCATGATCATATTGAATGGCGGTGCAGGCTCGAAGGGCCGAATGGCCTGCTCCTGCACCTAATTTCTATGTTTCTATGTTTCTAGTCCCACGCATGGGGCTCCCTTAGTCGTAGGCACCTTGATCTGACAGGTGATGCAGACCTGGATGAGCTGTGCATCCACCTGCACAGGTAGGTTGGCCCGTCTGGGTCTTCAGGAGCAGAACAAATGGTATTCCACAGGTGTAGTAAAGGTTTGCAGATGCTGGTTAAAAGCAAAGGTAGACACAAAATGCTAGAGTAACTCAGCAGAACAGGCAGCATCTATGGAGAGAAGGAATGGGTGATGTTTCGGGTTGAGACCTTTCTTCAGACAATTTTTTGTCTACCTGCTATTCCACAGGGGTGTGTGCTGGGCCCCTGGTTGTTTGTCATATACATTAACAATTTAAATGAGAATAGAGGTGTCCAGAATATAGAATATGATGAGTCTCATTTCCAAGACACCAGAATTGGTGATGGAATGGAACAATGAAGATGTTTGTCTGAGGTTGCACCAGGATCTAGATTAACTGGGAAAGTGGGCAAATAAATAGCAGATGGGATTTAACTCAGACAAGTGTAATACGATGCATTTTGGGAAGTTAAACTAGGCCAGGACATGCCCAATGAATGACAGGGGCCTGGGGAGTGTTGTTGAAAAGAGAGACTTAAGGGTACTAGTATATAGTTCCCTGTCATGGGTAATACAGGTAGACGGGGTGGTGAAGAATGCATGTGGTATATGATGTATATGTTGGAATGCCATGTTACGGCTGTATGAAACGCCAGTTCAACCATATTTGGAGTATTGCACGTTGTTCTGCTCTTCAAACTATAGGAAAGATATGATTAAGCTAGAGAGGGTGTAGACAAGAAACATAAGGAAATTATCTTTCGCTGCTTCTAGTACCCCCTCTTCCTCTCCCCATCTCCTCCCTTTCCAATTCCCTCTCCCTCAGTCTCACTCTCCTTCACCCTCCACCCCTCCCCTCTCCCTCCTCATCTCCATCCATGTCGTCCTTCTTGTCTCCCTCCATGTTTTCTCTGTCTTCCTCCGTTTCCCTCTCTCTGTGCCTATCCTTCTTCTCCCTCTTCTTCCCCTCTACTCTCTTTGTCTGTCTCTCTGTCTCTCTGTCTCTCTGTCTCTCTGTCTCTCTGTCTCTCTGTCTCTCTGTCTCTCTGTCTCTCTGTCTCTCTGTCTCTCTGTCATTCATCTGATTTTGAACTCTCCCTGTTTTGCTGCCAATTTACAGGCCGGTCACAAGGATGTCCATTGGGCTGTTTGGAGCAGTGGTTGCATTCCTTATTGCTGGGATTGTCCAGCTGCAAATTCAGGTGAGAATGAGACTTGATTCTGCTCAGCATTTAACTTTCAATTCTGTAATTTTTCATTTTGGATGAGAGCCTTCATTATGTGGTGCATTTTCATTGCCAAGGGGGAGAAGTGATATCTGCACTATGGTTCTGATTAAGTGAAATTACATTACTCCTGTACCGTAGATCCATGTATGAGAGACCCACCTACTGAATATGATATAATGCTGCTCCTTCTCTAACCTTGGTGTATATTTGTTCTGACAAGCATTTTGTCAGCATATGGTGATGAGCTGATTGCCTTATCATCACTCTATGGTTGAGAGTTGACCATCCCAGTATATTTGAAAGTTTCTGATTTAGTATTTATTCTGGCATCATGGGTGGTATCTGCTCATTCGTGTCAGAAGCACATGGCCCAACATAGGTCAATTTGGCACCTGACCCAACTGTTAGACGATACAACAGCGCAGCACAGGATCAGGCCCTTCGGCCCACGGTGTCTGTGTCCAACCACGATCCCAATTCTAACTAATCCAACTTGCCTGCACATGATCTTCAGCTGTGGACCAGATTGTCTCTGCCTGTGGGTGGGGGAGGCAGCAGTGAACTAAAGTCTGTGCCTCACAGCAGGGAGGAGAGAGAGTCTTGAACCTTTTCCGGCTATTCTGATATTCGGGATTACTTTCACAGAAGTGGCAGCTTCCACCTCAGCCAGACGGTGTGACTGAATTGAAAATTTTTAACGGAGCTCTTTGCAATCTTAACATCGATTTCTTGGAAAATCATCTTGTGATGGATCAGCACGTGGTAAGAATGGCTTATGTTGTAGCTTCCTATACGATTAGTCATTGTCATTTATAAAGAACCATTTATTTTATTTTAATTTTATTTGTGTTTATTTGGAATGGACTGTCTGATAAAATTATAGCAATGGATTTGATGGGAGTAATGTGTCCATGCTGTGCTTCACACAACCCTACTTCCAATCGAATTTCTCTCTCCCTATCAAATCTGGCATCAGCCATGATCACATTGAATGGTGGTGCTGGCTGGAAGGGCTGAGTGGCCTCCTCCTGCACCCATTGTCTATTAAATCCTGTTCAATCCCCATCTTGTGTTGGTGGGGTACCCGCACGTGGCGTCAAAGGATGAGAAGGTGAAGCAAAGAAGTGGGAGCCAAATAACCGAACAGAAACAAGGCCGAAACAATGTCTAAAAGCAAACTATCCGAAAGGGCGGGACGCCTAAAAGCAAACTCACCGAAAGGCGCTCTGCCAAAACGGCAACTCACCGAATAGCCGCTCTACTGAAAAGTCAAATAACAGACATGACGTCGCCGGGGGGGCGGGACATGTCAGCGATTGGTCCAGACCCCTGCGTCCATCACTTCACTGGCCAGTGGAGACGGGAGGGTGGGGGTCATTTTCCCACACAAGCCATAGGTGACCGGGCGCTCTGAACCCGAGCACCAACTTGTAAGCGGCTGAAGAAGCGCATCCCTCGGGACAGCCCCCACTCTCCCATGGCCGCCCTTCGCCTCATCTCCCCCCTGCGGCAGCCCCGGCTGGAGCAGAGGTGTGGGACAGGCTGGTCCCTCCGCCCACCCAGAGTCACTGACCGCGATGCACCGCCATTGGACCCCAACCCCCACAACAGGGTGATTCAACCCCCCGCCCCCCGGACCTTGACCCACACACACATGGTGTGATTCACCCCCGACACCCACACCGAGTGATTCACCCCCCACTCTGGCCTCGGGGACAGACAGCTTGGGGGATTGGCAGCCATAGCAAATCGCTTTTAAAACATGGGGGGACACAAATTCCCCGGCGGGCCGAAGACAAGTGTGCATGACAACGAACAATTCACCGCTCCCCCCCACCCCCCCCCCCCCCCCCCCCCCGAGCCATCTGTCCCCGCGGCCAGGTTGGGGGGTGAATCACGCCGTGTTTGGGTTGGGGTCCGAGGGTCTGGACCAATCGCTGACAAGTCCCGCCCCCCCGGCGACGTCATGTCCGTTATTTGACTTTTCGGCAGAGCGGCCATTCAGTGAGTTGGCTTTTAGGCGTCCGGCACTTTTGGTTAATTTGTTTTTGGACGTCCCACCCGTTTGGTTATTTGGCTTCCGTTTCTTTGCTTCGGCTTCTCGTCCTTCGATGCCGCGTCCGCACACGGTTGATGCAACATTCCTAAAATTCGTCTTCTCTGGTTAACTCATCTAATGCAAGTGCACTGTTCTCTGTGAGAGAGGTTTCTTCTGGATTTCTCAGTAAAATGGTTAGTGACTATCTTATCTTATCTATGATCATCTCATCTGTGATTAGTATGATCATCCAGGCCAGCTATTACAGAGCAACTGGTTGGTGTGATGGATAGTACCACACGTCCCTACCAGAATACAATTCCACATCCCCTACACGCCTTCTTAGGCACTTTGTGTTTATCTTTGGTTAGAAGCAGCTTCTGCAGTTCTTTCCTTCTTCCTATTCTGATCTCAAATGCTTCCTCCACACAAGGCCATCCTGACCATGGTCTTTGAAAGGAGCACGTGGAACTTCTCTGCTAGAAATTTGCCTAAGGGGAAAGCAGTGCACCCCCAGAGTTCAGTGGAACTAGGAAATCTGCCCAAATGCCCTTAAATATCTTATTTCCAGGATGCCCAGTGATGGAGAGGGGAGACTTCTCAGAATCATCTCACGACCGAAGATGCAACCTAGCCCTCTTCTCTGTAAAACGGCGTTACATTATAGGTGGTCCTTTGCCTTAATGTGTGACTGGTACTGTCATGGGACAGGCTACAATAACACAAAAAGCAAGTTGGAAATAACTTCCCACACTGACCGGAATAACTTGTTTGTTTTAGTTGTCTCCCCGCTATCCTGTGCCCATGGTTCCCTATGCACTGCGCATTGCTCCTGAACACTGCTCACTGCCTCCAGTGTCAGAAAGCATCAACTTCACAACCGACTCAAAGACCAGGAGTACCCTCTTCATAGTACAAGATCTCAAAACCAGGGAATTGACTGTCACACAGGTGAGCAGGGTGAACGGATAAAGATATGCTGGTGAAAAAGTAGCTCATTGTAAATGATATGTCGAAGTATTGATTTCTAGCTTGGTCTTTCCACATTTAAGCTTAAAGACAAATCCAGAACGGGATTTAATTTATATTCATACACAAAGCTCCAATGGTTTATCTGGATTTCCAGAAGGCTTTCAACAAGGTCCCACATAAGAGATTAGTATACAAACTTAAACCATACGGCATTTGGGGTTCAGTATTGATGTGGATAGAAAACTGGCTGGCACACAGGAAGCAAAGAGTAGGAGTAAACGGGTCCTTTTCACAATGGCAGGCAGTGACTAGTGGGGTACCGCAAGGCTCAGTGCTGGGATCCCAGCTATTTACAACATATATTAATGATCTGGATGATGGAATTGAAGGCAATATCTCCAAGTTTGCTGATGACACTAAGCTGGGAGGCAGTGTTAGCTGTGAGGAGGTTGCTAGGAGACTGCAAGGTGACTTGGATAGGCTGGGTGAGTGGGCAAATGTTTGGCAGATGCAGTATAAGGAAAAGGGGAGATGCAGCGAGACCTGGGTGTCATGGTACACCAGTCATTGAAAGTAGGCATGCAGGTGCAGCAGGCAGTGAAAAAAGCGAATGGTATGTTAGCTTTCATAGCAAAAGGATTTGAGTACAGGAGCAGGGAGGTTCTACTTCAGTTGTACAGGGTCTTGGTGAGACCACACCTGGAGTATTGCGTACAGTTTTGGTCTCCAAATCTGAGGAAGGACATTATTGCCATAGAGGGAGTGCAGAGAGGTTCACCAGACTGATTCCTGGGATGTTAGGACTGTCTTATGACGAAAGACTGGATAGACTCGGTATATACTCTCTAGAATATAGGAGATTGAGAGGGGATCTTATAGAAACTTAAAAAATTCTTAAGGGGTTGGACAGGCTAGATGCAGGAGGATTGTTCCCGATGTTGGAGAAGTCCAGGACAAGGGGTCGCAGCTTAAGGATAAGGGGGAAATCCTTTAAGATCAAGATGAGAAAGACTTTTTTCACACAGAGAGTGGTGAGTCTCTGGAACTCTGCCACAGAGGGTAGTTGAGGCCAGTTCATTGGCTACATTTAAGAGGGAGTTAGATGTGGCCCTTGTGGCTCAGGGCATCAGGGGGTATGGAGAGAAGGCAGGTACGGGATACTGAGTTGGATGATCAGCCATGATCATATTGAATGGCGGTGCAGGCTCGAAGGGCCGAATGGCCTACTCCTGCACCTATTTTCTATGTTTCTATGTAACAATGTGGGTCTGCGGAGGTTTTAAGGACTGGCCATCCAATGTAATTATATGTATCACGTTAGTATTATTTGGATGTCTGACTGGTAGCTTGTTTTAACCAAGAGAGATACTACAACTTCATTCATATTGGGGTGTCATTGAAAACTAATTTCCATTGCAATTACAATTTTTATGGTGCAAATCCCCATGCACTATCTCTGCTCTGGTAGATATTATTGGAAATTAATGAGAAAAATTCAGGCTATTTGCACCTTCTTGTATTAATCTCTCCATTATTGCATCTTGTAATGATGGGTGTTCACTCAATACCCATTCTGTGCTGGGACAGATCTGGGAGTGTGATGTAGAGGGATCTGCTATATCACCCTGTGCTATACTCTATCTAGAAGTGTTTGATAGGACAATCTAGGGGAAGCTTTACTCAGTATCTGACCCTTGCTTAACTCTACCTTTGGGACTGTTTCATGGAACCCTGCAGTGGAAGATTCACTCTCTATCTGATGTGTGTTGTACCCAGTCTAGACAGATTTCAAGATGCCTCTATGATTGGACTGAGAAGTATTCCATTCTCATATTAACAATCCCCCAGTATAATGGGAACAATTATCCCAAAGCTCCTGATTAACTGTACACTTTTGGTTCCACTTGTTTAGTTTGGTTCAATATTGTCACACCGAGGTACAGTGAAAAGCTTTTGTTTGCGTGCTATCCAGTCCAAGAAGAGGCTATACATGAATGCAATCAAGCCTTCCTCAGTGCACGGGTGAAGCATAAAGGGTATAACATTCTGTGCAAAGATATAAAAGTTAAGGCTGATAAAGTTCAATTAAAATAGTTCAAAGGTCTCAAATGAGGTAGATGGGTCAGGACCGCACTCTAGCTGATGAGAGGACCGTTCAGTTGCCTGATGACAGCTGGAATAGAAACTGTGCCGGAATCTGGAGGTATGCTTTTTGAAACTTCTTGCACCTGCTGCCCGATGGGAGAGGGGAGAATAGGGAGTGACCGCTTGTGACTATTTATATCCCTACAGATTCCGGACAACACAGTGAAGATTTTGGATAACTTGGCTCTTGTTCGGTATGTTGTTTGCTGCCCTTAGAAGTGTTGCTTTCAAAATGGTTTGCAGAGAAAACGACCCCTGCATGCACCTGAGGGTTTACATGGTATCTGCATGTGTTAGGCCATTTATCGGGGAACCTGCAGGGTCAGGGCATTGTAAAGCAAACCTGCATGTATATGGCTGTCCATTTCATACTCTGACTTGGAAAGCTGTTTGGGATAGTGGAGGCTGCAGTAAAACATGAAGCTTCAACCGATGTATCTGGGTTATCATGGCTGCACACCTAATTATGGACCTTTAGAAGCAGTTGTTTTAAAAAAATGTCCCTCAAAACTTTCAGAAAATTGGCCTCCTGAGTGTACAGAACAATTACTGGACCCTTTCTCACCACATCTCCACTTTCCCCAGATGTGTTGGAAGGAATCGCAGATGCTGATTTACACCGAAGCCAGACACAAAATGCTGGAGTAACTCAGCGGGACTGGCAGCATCTCTAAGGAAAAGGAATAGGTGATGTTTTGGGTCGAGACCCTTCTTCAGATTCAAACCGAAACATCACATATTCCTTTTCCTTAGAGATGCTGCCTGACCCACTGAGTTACTCCAGCATTTTGTGTCTATCTCCACTTTCCCCATATCTCCACTCCCCCACCTTGATCATCATTATTCCAGGGAACTGCCCAAGGGCTTTGAAGCGGCTGACGGGCAAACAACTTCAGGCGACATAATTGGTATGAGTTCTTAACTGAATTGAGGTGCCAGGAGTTAGGCTCATTGGGTGTGTAGCTCTATAAAACCTGCAGGACTACCTTATTTATGAAGTGTGGCTGTAATTGCAATCTACCTTCTGCAGGATCTTCCCCTTGCTGGGAACAGCACCACCAAACCACAACAGAACCGTGAGACTGAAGTGCAAACCGGATGCTTCAGAAGACCTGGACGTGAAACCATTTGTTCCATCAGCCTACACACCTGTACAATTTGGCAGGTGAGACTGATGGTGTGAATTTTCAATTCTAACTCTCACTCAATTTAAATTGTGAATGGCTTTTGCTTAAATCCTTTTTCTGTCGAAGGTTTTGTCCGTCGCTGACATCACCCGTTCATCTAATCTACAAGGCTCCCAGCCGAAGCCAATCTTTATCTTTAGAATTTAGTGTTTTTTTCCTGATTTTTTTTTTTTTTTTTTTTTTGTTAATGCCATTGATCATATATTTTTGGGAATATTGACATTGTCTGCATAGTTTGAGCTTTGCACCGGGTATGTTTTTCTTTCATTTATTCTTCAGTTGGTTACGTTGCCCCTTAAAGACACAAAGTGCTGGAGCAATGCAGCAGGTCAGGCAGCATCTCTGGAGAAAAAGAACGGGTGATGTTTCAGGTCGGGACCCTTCTTCGGAACCTCTAAGTTGCCCCTTGTTGCTTTAAATGATGCCCTGTTCCTTTCTGGAGTTTATCTGACACATAGTTGGATGTTACAATAGTACAGACGTAGTGAGTAACTTGCTGCTTGACTCAAAGTTTTCCCACCTTCTACAAACCATGCCACAGTGTGATAGAATAAACTTTATTTCCCCATTCTCCGTGAACATTAAATCCTCACCTTGTCACGTACACCATATTCCTTGAGAAAGTAAAACAAACATGAACTAATCCTTCTCTTCAAACTTTGCAAAATGCTGATTATAGCAATTAGAATATTCTCAGTGATTAAACATTGCTTGTCGAACCTCGTACCTCCTTGTTCAGGCAATCAATGTGGTCAATAGCACATATAAACATGAACATACACACAGACATCATTCACACACACAGGTTGCGAGATACATGTTGTCTGCTGTCTCCTCATTTCCAACAAAGTCCATTTGCAGAGCATGGAGATAAACCTGGACAAGGCAGAAAATAGCTAACAGGGTGTGTCCTCTTTATTCCAGAAAGCCTTTTATAAACATTGCTTATTTGGGTCACATAGTATTATCCATAAAGTAGTAATAGACTTCAAGCAGCAATTACTGTTCATCACCAATGCTACATGTTTCACACTGACAATATAATTAACCGCATTCATGCATACACACACAGCATTCACAAACAGCACTGCTGTCGCACAGCACCAGGGGTTTCATTCTGATCTTGGCTGCTGTCTGTGGTGAGTTCACATGGTTATTTTTTGTCCTGTGAAATATCACCTGTCAAGCCCAACAAGAAATGAGGTGGGAGATTGAAGAATAAAGGTTTAGAGTGGACTAAACCCAATCACTCCTAACAATATAACATTCCACCATATTGTGATCGCTTTTCTCAAGAGGACCTCAACCACAAGGTTGGTAATGAACCTTTCCTCATTCCACAGCATGAGATTGAAAGTAATCTGTGCCCTTGTTGGTTCCTCAATGCACAGTGATGGCATAGTCATTCTGCAGGTAGCCACCACTATCTCGTAGCTCCAGGGACCTGGGTTCAATCCTGACCTCAGATGTTGTCTGTGTGGAGTTTGCATGTTCTTCCTAAGATTCTGTGAGTTTCCCTTGGCTGGTCTGCTTTCTTTCCACACCGCAAAATTATGCTGAGAAGTTAATTGATTACTATAAATTACCCTTAGTGTAGGTAAATGTTAAAATAATCCAAAGAGTATTCAGGGACATGTGAGAGAGAATTAGTTGTAGGGTACAGAGAACTAGAGGAGAGGGATTGGGACTGATGGGATTGCTTCCCAGAGAGTTAGCATGGACACACAGTTGGCCAAGTGACCACTTTCTGGGTCAAAATAAGCGAATGAGCGTACACACTTCGGATGCACGCTTACAGACTTTTACCCACTCAAACCACAATCACTCATCGAGACAAAACATAATTTTCTTGCTGAATGAGTGCTTAGTCTATACTGCATGAGCATTTGAATCATGACCATTTAGGTCATTCTTAATCATAGCCTTTGGTCTAACCATGCCCTTTGTGCTTTTTTGTCTCAGGTGTTCTTTAGAGCTGTCAGAAGGAGTTGGGCTCAGTTTTATCCCTATTGAGGGAGAGGTGGAGCTGAAGCAAGGTGGAGTTTATACAATTGTTCTCTATCAAGCTAATAACACAGAGAATGTGAGTAAATTGGAGGGGATGTATGCATTACTCCCATCAAGTGTACACTTTTACCAAAAGCTAACATGGACAGAAGGAGCTATCATGGGTCAATGGTTGAGAATGAGGTCAGGTGGTGTGGCGCAGTGGTAGGATCTGCTGCCTCACAGCGCCAGAGACCCGGATTTGAACCTGACTATGGTTCAGAGTTTGTACATTCTCCCTGTGATTCCATGGGTTTTCTCCGGATGGTCTGGTTTCCTCCCACATTCCAAAGACTCGCAAGTTTGTAGGTTAAATGGCTTCTGTAAATTTCCCCAAATGTGTAGGATACAAAAATGGGATAACATGAACGAATTAATGAATGAATCAATAAGTTTATTGGCCAAGTATTCACATACAAGGAATTTGCCTTGGTGCTCTGCCCGCAAGTGACAACATGACATAGTGACAGTTAGAAATGATACATAAAACATTAATAATAATAACATGGAACTAATGTACAGGTGTCGTTGTTTGGCATGGACTCAGTGGGGGCGAAGAGCCTGTTTCTGAGCTATGTCTCGAAAACTCTAAAAGAAGGTTTAGTCTAGCATTAGTTTCCTCGCTACATTCCCCAAATCCAATCTGAGAGCTTTGTATATCAGAACTTGTCCAGCTCAGTCATCAGTGGAGCACTAAAGCCACTGCAGGTGGTGAACCTTAAAGTCCCCACACAGAGTACATTCTGAATCTTTGCATCTTCCGAGGGTTGTTTTAACCTGCACCAGCTGCGGGAGGATGGTAGGTGATAATCAGGAGGTATATTTTGGTCATCTTTGATTGTTCCTTGAGACATCATGGGGCATTTTGGTCTCCAAGGACCACTTTCTCCTATGATGTATTTTGCTGTGGACTATCTTTGGTGGGTCTGCCCTGTGAGTGGAACTGGATGTACCTGGAACTGTGATGGAGGACATCATATTGTCAGTAGTTGGGATACAGTAGGTGGGGTTGGAGGAGGTGCAAGTAAACTTCTGCCGAATCTGCAAGGACTGTCAGGGTCAGGGAGGAAGTATAACGACAGGTGTTGCATCATATTGGCTTCCTGTTGGGCCACGGCAGTGAACTGGGGTCTCAATGCCTCCCGGATCGCCGCGTAGAAGCCCGGGTCGGGGCCCAGCCGGGGCCTCGCGGGTCGGAGTCCGGGTCGGTGGAGCAGCCGACTGAGCCCACGGCACCTCGGAAGTGTGAAGTGGGGCGTCGACAGAAGTGAGGCCTCGGCGGTGGTGAAGCGGCGGCAGTGGTGAAGCCTCGTGGCGATGGGGCCGCGGTGAAGCCTCGTGGCGATGGGGCCGTGGCAGTGGTGAAGCCTCGTGGATCGATGAGTGCGTGGAGGACCACCTTGAGGGGGGAGGGGAAGAACAATGGAGGACCCGGCATGGGGGGACCGCTATGGGGAGAAGGGGGGAGGAGATCAAAAGGCCGTGCTTTGTAACTTTGACAGTGCCGGAGATGGCTGCTATTTGTATACATTGTGTATGCAAACAAAGAGTTTCATTGTGCCTAGTCACATGTGACAATAAAGTATTCCATTCCATACCATATTGTCTGTAAGGAATGATTCTGCGAGCACAACTACATTAGGCTGTGGCTTGACTTGTCTGTGGGACAACTCTCCCAATTCTCATATCAGTTTTAGTCAGTCATACAGGCCCTTTGGCCCAACTTGGCCATGCCACCCAAGATGCCCCATCTAAACTAGTCCCAATTGCCCGTGTTTGGCCCATATCCCTCTAATCATTTCTCATCCGTGTACCTGTCCAAGTGCCTTTTAAATACTTTTTTATAGTTCCCATATGTTTGTGAGGAAGAGTGTGCAAGGTTGACTGGGCTGAGAATGACTTGCTTAGTCAGGATCTGATGCTTAACTCAGGGCCATGTGATCTGTCTGGTTTAAGTTCTTCTCTGGAAAACGGTGGTGGTACCAGAACAGGTGAATGTTTGGGTAACTTCAGAGGGAATTTCGGAGTCAATAAAATTGGGCTGGCTCTGGAATCACATATATGCCAGACCAGGTGAGTTTAGCAGATTTCCACTCCTGAAGGGCATTAGTGAGCTAAGAAGGTTTTATGCGGTCATTATTTTCCCCCTAGATTGCAGGTGACAAACTGAATTTAAATTCCACTGCTGCTTAGTACTATCTGGATTACTCGTCTAGTACCTTAACTACTGTGTCATCTGTGAACATGTGACATCTTGCCTGTGCCTGAAGGTTACTTTAGTTTACTTGGGTTTCAGGAGACGTTTGGGAGGGAGAGAGGGTTGTGCGATTGGGCTGCGTTTTGTCATAATTAACATATAAAGGAATGTTTGTGTAGCTGATAGTTTTCCCCATTTCCATCTTGTTTCCATGTTCCTATGTGCTACAGTAATGATCTTTCTCTTTGCCAGGTGACCATGCAGTTGAACATTGACAGCTGGCCAAAGACTGTCTCCGTGCTCTGGCAGATTCCTCAATATTTTGTTATCTCAATATCTGAGATACTGTTTGTGGTGCCTGGACTACACCTGGCCTATACTCAGGTAAAGTCTACAGAGGCACTGAGCTCTCTGGTTTTGCTCTCATGCGTCTCCTCTGTATTTGAAGTTTGAGTTGAAAGCTCTTTCCTTGGAAAATATTGGAGACATTGGGATTTCACCAGCAGCTGGGGATAGGTGGAGGGGTTTCAGTCCCTCAACCCTTGTGTCCAGATAATTAGCCACAGTTAACCTGTTCACTGCAAGGTTTTGTTTTCAATATTGACCATGTGCCGAATATACTCGGGGGTGGCATTAAACAGGTTGAACAAGGTTGGCCTCCACTGATCCATTGGCTCTGTAACTCTGGCTACATCTCATCTACGATAACTTTTGGAGATCACAGCTAATAATTACTTTCTTCACTGATACCTGCAGGCAAGAAGAATCTCAAAATATTTAAAAAAAGTTGCAACTCATTTTTGGACAGTTTCTGCAAGTGAAAACACAGAAAAGCAGAATTGTTTATTTCAGGAAAACCCCTGAATTTTTTTGGGACATATTCATTTTATTTTTTATCACATTGCCTGTTTTTTTTAAAAAGGTAAATGGAATGTTCTAAGGTTTATATGAGCTGTTCTGTAACGATGCATAGACTATTTAGGGACTACCCAATAAATGGGGAATGGGTTTACTGTTTATTTAATATTTAATATTGATTCATTACATTTTGAGAATTCTTTGTTTAGGATTTTAGATTAATATACCTGAGATGTATGGGTTGGGCCAGGTCTGTTTCTATGGAGTGGGGTGGAGTGAGATGGGAGCTGAGTACCATATCTGGTCATGTTATTAATTCATAATATGAATCCATAAAATGATTGCAGTTTCATTAAATGTTTACAATTGAAGTCTTCCTTCAAGTACTTTCATTTATTGCAATCAATATCAATGGCAATATGGAGACACATAAATCTGCAGATGTTGGTTATAAACAAAAAGACACAAAGTGCTGGAGTAACACAGTGGGTCAAGTACCATCTCTGGAGAACATGGATAGGTAACATTTCAGATCGGGAACCTTCCTCAGACTTTAAAAAAATCCTCGCCCGAAACATAATCTATTCATGTCCTCTAAAGATGTTGCCTGACCTGCTGAGTTACTCCAGTACTTTTTATCTATCCATGGGAAAATGTTGGGAGTGAATTTACTGCCTGGTAACAAAAGCAGAAAGTGCCGCGACATTCAGCAGTTCAAACAGCATCTGAAGAACGGTCTCGATCCGAATCGCCACCAGTCCTGAGAAATAGAGTCAGCATTTGAACAGGGGACATGAGTTAATAATGTGCAATAGGTTTTAAACCCATCGGGATCAGAGAGCTACAATTCCCCAGACACTTCCATGCTTCCCCATCATCTAAACACAAGTATTTATCAATAGTTTACGGTACGAGAAAATAAATACCAAAGAGATGTTCATTGGGTAAGCTCCAGGAAACTCACAGTCCTTTCCTGAGAAATAGGTAGAACTTGTGGAAAGATTCTGTCTGGAAAGTTTAATGTAGACACCCCTTCAGGCCCGTGGATGGAATGCCAGAGCCCACGGACGTAGATACTGATGCACAACCCAAGTGTGGGTTCTTACACTGACATGTTGGGGAGGCATGGGGTAGAAGTTGGCGAAATACATTGAGAGTCTCAGCTGCCTCCTGAACACTGGGTTCCATTCAAATGTACAGACCCAATGCATGGTGGTGGGTGAGGCCAATGACTGATATTTCAGCACGTTTAATGAACAAGGGGAATGTTCTCACTGAATACCCTGGCTGCCCTTGCTGCAGATGCTGTAACCTGGGAGGGATTTGGAGATGAATGTCTTGATGAAGCACAACATTTCAAATAATAAGGTTCTGATTGGCAGATGTAGACACAAGATGCTGGAGTAACTCAGTGGGTCAGGCAGCATCTCTGGCGAGAAGGAATGGTGGCGTTTCCGATCAAGACCCTTCTTCAGATGATTTTTTGTCCATGCAGGAGTCTCATTTTATTTTCAATCCCTTAATCCGATTTCAGATTTATCTTGTTATTTAAGACACGGAATTGCCAGAATTTATTTAAACAGCGTAAATGGTCACTTCTGTGGGTCTGAATTGATCTACAAATTGTGGGGGAAGGGACAGCTTTTACAATAATAGCAAAAGATGGAACAAAGGATGATGTAATTGTGCCAAAATGGAGCCCCTATCTCTTGGTCTTTCTCTGCTCGTGACTTTATAATGTTCAAAGGTTTAGAGTTTTAGAGACAGCGTGGAAACTGGCTCTTTGGCACACTGAGCCCACGTTAAACACATTAACGATCACCCATTCCCATTTATCTCATTTTCTCTTCTATACTGAGGGAAAGTCAGGGCAAGAAACATTTATACAAAGTTGATTGGGTCTCTGGGATTCTCTTCCCCAGTGGTGCAGATGCTGGTTGACTGGTGCTGTCATGACTGAGGATATTGATTGTTATTAGGCCGGAGTATTAATGGATATGAGGCAAAGGTGCTGAGGAGGGATGACTGTGTCATGATTGTGAGGCAGAGCTGGCTCGAAGAGCTGGGTGGCTTCTCTCCCAAGGTGGATGGACAGGTTACTTCTCCGCTAAAAGGATACAAACTGCTGGAGTAACTCAGTGGGTCAGACAGCATGAATGGGTGACATTTTGTGTTGGGACCCTTCTTCAGACTCACTCCTATGCCCATGCCTATGTCTCGACCCCAACCAACATCTATCCGTGTTCTCCAGAGATACTGCCTGATCTGCTGAGTTACTCCAGCACTACATGTCTTTTTGTGTAAACCAGCATCTGCCTTTCCTAGTTTTTACTTCTCTGCTAACAGGTTAGTTGTTGGTTTGTGTTGCAGGCTCCGTCATCGATGAGGTCCGTGACAATGGCAGCTTGGTTTGGCACCAGAGGGATTGGAAATCTCATTGTGGTGATAGTTGCTGAGAGTACACTAATAACCAATCAGGTACGTGGTCTGCCATCACCTGAGATACATAAAGATGTGCAAAGATAACCAATAAATTGAAGTGGGAGCAGGCCATTTCCCCTTCAGCACACCACCATTCCCTATGCTTGATTCCCTATCTCAATACCAAATCCCTGCATCCCCATGCATCCATGATGCATTTTATGACTAGAGGTCCTAATTTTCTCTTTCTTGGATATATTCAATGATTTACCTTCCATTGATTATTGTCGTAGAGTGTCACAGGTCCATCAGCTTCTGGGCCAAGAAATGTCTCCTCCTCTTAGTGCCAAGTATTATTCCCCGTGACTTGAGATTGAGACACCTGATTCTAGACAGCCTCGGCCACGGGGATCATGCTCTCTGCTTCCAGCCTACCCGGCCCTGCCAGAATTTCATACATTGTCAATGAGTTTCTAAACTCTAGTGAACCCAGGTCCTGCTGACCTAATATTTCCTTGCAGACTATCCTGCCAACTGAAGAGTGGGGAGAAATATCATCTCACCTCAGTCCCCAATGGTGCATCCCTCATTCTGAGGCCATGACTCTTGGTTGCATGCTCACCCACCAGGACACACCCCCCCTGTGTCTACCCTCCATGCCCACAGTGAGCAACAGTTGGCAGCTTTCTCCAGCATCTGAGTGTGGAAGTGCACATTCTATAGTCACCTCAGCATGGACAAAGCCAGAAGCCACCCGTTATTGGAGGTACTGTTGGGGCCACTGTTGGCCACTCAAGGTGAGTCAAGGCCTTGCCTTGGGGTGGTGAAGAGCCCTAGTCCCAGAGAGTCTTCAGAGGCACCACATCCCACCATACCACTGACAACGTTTGTAGGTTCAGATTTCCCAAGGTTGTTGTGACTGAGACAATAGACAATAGGTGCGGGAGTAGGCAATTTGGTCCTTCGAGCCAGCACCGCCATTCAATGTGATCATGGCTGATCATCCCCAATCAGTACCACATTCCTGCCTTCTCCCTATATCCCCTGACTCCGCTATTTTTGTAAGAGCCCTATCTAGCTCTCTCTTGAAAGGTGTATGGGAATCTGTGGGGAGGCCTTCGCCATGCTTTTGTGGACTTTTTTTTGGTGGAGGTCAAGGTCATGTTGATCCATGACTTCCTCACCAAAGGATCTTTCCAGTTGGCTGCAACAAATTTCTTCCAGTCTCCTAGTTTCCTTTCCAGTATTGCCAGTTTCCTCCTGCTGAACATGATGTTCCTAGGGGTACTTCATGCTGAGGAGACCACACTGCCCAACATTCCTGGGATCTGAGGGATGTTGTCTATCTTTCCTCGCTCCCTCCTCAGTGAACTCACCAAACACTCCAGTAGACCTTGGGGCAGCGCAATGGTTCAGTGGTAGAGTTGGTACCTTACAACGCCAGAGAACTTGGTTCAATCATGACTTTTGGTGCTGTCCATATGGAGTTCGTATGTCCTCCCTGTGACCGCATGGAAAGATTCCACAGATTCACCATGCTGTAGCTAACGAAATTCTTTCTCATCTCCATTCTGAAGGTACATTTTTTATCCTGAGGCTGTGCCCTCTCCCATTACTGGAAACATCCTTTCCAGTTCAACTCTATCCAGGCCTTTCACTATCCGGTAGGTTTCAATTAGATTCCCCCTCATCCAGCGAGCACAGGCCCAGTGATTTCAAATGCTGCTCACACACAACCCAATCATCCCCAGGATCATTCTTCTAAACTTCCTTTGGATCATCTCCAAAGCCAGCACATCCATCCTCAGATCAGGGCCCAAAATTGCTCACAATATTCCAAAATGCTGTACCTGCACACTAGCTTTTTATGAAACATGCATCAGGCCACCCAGGCCCTGCTGCACCTCAAAGCTGTGTCATTTCTTAGATACAGATTTAATATTTCTTCTGCCCGGTTGGATATTTTTACATTTTCCCACATGATACTCCATTTCCCAGATTTTTGACCACTTTCTTACCCCATCTACATCCCTTTCTTGGTTCCTCTTCACAATGTATTTTCCTATCTATCTATATTTCATCATCAAATTTAGCAACCATATTTTGACTTTCAAATATTGAGCTTCAATCCCCATGGCGTGCCACTCGTTTAGTTTCCTAACCAGAAAAATAACCTATTATGCCTCTTCACTTTCCTTTCAGCAAACCAGCCTCCTGTTCCTGACAATCTGATAACACGCAGCAGTCTTTCTCCTTCATTCCTTTGCCTGGTCACAAAACAACTAGAGAACTCGGCAGCACTCCTTAGGTTTGCTGGTGTGCAATCTCCTGTCAGGGTGAGCTCTTGTTGCCAGAACATGCACAGGTTTAGGGCAGACCATAGGGTTGTTTGACTGTGATGTCAGTGTCTGTCCCAGGGAGCAGTTTGTGCAGTGCAGAGTCATGTCTTCTTAAGAAACCTACACTGCACAACTGATTTTCCAGGTCCACTTACTTGAAAGAAGGATGACTGAAGATTTAGTCCAGTTGATCAGGTTTCCACCTACATCTTGGGTGATTGATTGGCCTCAGTGAATTGTTGATCTGTGTTTGGTCTCCTGGCCTAGGATCTTGAGCTTCATTCATGCTGGTTTCCTCCTTTCTCTCCTGGAAATAGGCGGTGGAGTTCTTTGTGTTTGCTGCACTCATGGGGCTGATCTCACTCATCTTCCTCATCGCTGCAAGGTTTTATAAATATTGCCCGATCGACAACAGCAATACGGAAGTGAAAGAAACTGATCGACTGAATTCAGAGATAAAATCACCGTTGACACACTCAAATAAAGAGAACATAATGGAGAATAACAGATAGCTCCTCAAAAAACCATAAGACTGTCCATTCAGAGACTATCAAACCTTGAATGGAAGTCAGCACAGTGTATACACATGTGCATTCATGTACGTGTGTGGGTGTGTGCTTGGATGTGTCTCAAGGGAGATCAACTTCTACATCCACTATGATTGTTAATCTTAAACAATATTTTCATTGACCAACCGGGTACTTTCTTTGATTTGAACTTGGTTATAGCATTGATGAAAATAATCAGTGCTATCTGGATCTGAAGAAGAGGAATCGACCTTGATGGGACTCCAGCGGAATATAAACCACAACCGAGGCCTGCAACTATCAAGTCCTGGTTTTGTCCTGGTTTGAGATGGATAATAAACTCGATGTGTGCGGTGATGCAGAGATTACGATGCTAATGCGATTTTCAGTATTATTTCCTTCCCATTAGCTGCAGTTGATGGAGGTAGCCAAGGCATTCCCCAGGGCAATGTCATCTTCAGCTGGTTCATCAATGACCTTCTGTCTATCGTAAGTTCAGAAGTGAGGATGGTCACTGATAGTTGCCTAATGTTTACTTCCACTCATATCTGAAGTTTGGATTCACTGTTTCTTATTATATTGAGGCTGTGCCCTTTGACCCGACACCATCTAGGACAAAGCAGCCGCTTGACTGGCAATACACATCGTGGAACTTTCCACCCAGCAGTTCCATGGGAGTCCCTTAACCAGAGGGGCTGCAGCATCTTAGCCCCTCAAGGATCATTAGGGGTGGCAAATAATTGTTGGTGATGCGCATGTCCCAAACATGATGCACATGTACCTTTAAAATGCAGATGAGGAGGATATTCTTTAGCCAGAGGGTGTTGAATCTGTGGAATTCATCGACCAAGACATTTGGGTATTTTTAAAGTGGAGATTGATAGGTTCTTGAATAGGAAAGGGATCAAATGTTACGGGGAGAAGGCAGGAGAATGGGGTTAAGAGGGAAAAATAGATCAGCTATGATTCAACGGCGAAGTAGACTCGATGGGTTGAATTGTCTAATTCTGCTGCTATGTCTTATGGTCATAAAAATAGAATGAATAAAGAAGGTAAAGTTGCTTCAAATATAACTTACTCTTATGTCTCACAAATATCTGCAGCTGTGAAATCATAAGTGATGTAGAAATCATCAATAACTGAACAAGTTTGTACAGTACACACATTGTGGGCCAAAGGGCCTGTTCTCATGCTATACAGCTCCTTTAGTTAATTATTATAGACAATGCTATGGAAAGAAAACGGGTTCAAAACAGGAAATGCCAGATCACAGAGTGCCTGTCTAGAGTGTCTTAACTGTTATTTATAATTTTGTCATATAAGGAAACCAGTCTTGCAGATGTAGCCTCACCAACACCCTGCATAATTGCAACTATTCTTCTCTGATTTTAAATTCTAAGTCTCAACAATAAATAGTCATGGAGTGATACAGTGTGGAAACAGACCATTCGGCCCAACTTGCCCTCACTTGCCAATATGTCCCAGCTACACTAGTCCCACCTGCCAGCATTTGGTCGATGTCCCTCCAAACCTGTCCTATCTATGTACCTGTCTAACTATTTCTTGAATGTTTGGATAGTCCCTGCCTCAACTACCTCCACCGGCAGCTTGTTTCATATATTTACCAGCCCTTGTGTGATAAAGTTACCTCTCAGATTCCTATTAAATAATTTTCCCTTCACCTTAAACCTAGCTCCTCTGGTCTTCGATTCACCTACTCTGGGCAAGAGACTCTATGCATCTACCTGAATAAAGGGCACAATTCTTTTTTTCCTTTCCCAGTTACTTGTTGTGCCTACCTGCTAATTATTTATGTTTCATGCACAAGAACATTTTGATCCCTCTGTCCGTCTCTCCTTTCCTATCTCTTTCATTTAGATTACGTTCTACCTTTTGATTCCTCTTACCAATCTTTTTTGGTGCCCTTCATGTGGCAACTCTTTGCATACCTTGGGTGAGCAAAACAAAGAATATCACTGTGACTTGTCACATGTGACAAAGTATCATTCATCATTCATCATTCAATCTGTTTGAAAATACTCCTCCAAATTGCCTTTGCAACCTGCTGCCACCATAAAGATAACACATACTTTCAAGCTGTTGTTGTGGTTCAGCTTCCCATTGAGTGATGGTGCCAAATGCTCATCTCTTTATTTTGTACAGTAAAACATCATATATTCAGCCAAAATGACTGGTCATAAGATGAATTCAGGTTGTAGGGACTTCATTTCATTGACAATCATAGGGGATGTCTATAAGAACCAAACCATCATTAGACATTTATTCCTCTATCTTTTGCTCCTCATGGAAAAGCTTGTTGCTTCTCATGCATTTCCACTTCTCTGAACGTTGCTATCTTCCTCATCAAAGACAATACATGTTAGAGCAAATCATTAAGGGCCTGTCCCACTTGGGAGACCTCATCCGCGTGTTCTGGCGAGTTTGCCCTCGACTCATACTCGCAGCATGGTCGACACGAGGCCGTAGGAGTCATAACTCTCCTTCATGCTCGAGAGTGATCTCCGCGTACTCGAGGCCTCAGCTAGGTTGCGGTGGTTTTATCAATATGTTAAAAAATGCCCGCGAGTAAAAAAAGGCCGCGATGGAAAAAATCGATACATTTTTTACTTGTAGGTTTAATCATAGTAGGTCATAGTAGGCCGGCATGTTAGTCATAGGTAATCGAGGGTAGTCGAAGATAGTCGTAGATAGTCTTCACCATAGTCGAAGGGGATCGAAGGAGGTCGTCTTCACTCTCCACTATTCGGTGTCCAATTTTCCCGAAGTTAGTCGTAACTAGTCGAAGCTAATCTTCAACTTAGTCGAAGCAGGTCTTCAATATGTCATTTTCTCAAACTCTTCTAAACTCGCCAATTAAGTCGCCCAAGTGGGACAGCCCCTTTAACAACAAGTTGCAGCAACTGTCCTCAGTATACATGCAGTCAGGACGCTAAAAAGTAAAAGGGTTCATCTGAAAATGCATGTGCCCACGGACAATGCGTAGTGGCAGATTATTATATCATTCAAGGAATTCTTTCCTCTAGCCACTATGACTGAAGACAGTGGGTAAGGAGATAGCTTTGTTACACATCTACGAGCTCTCCACGAGGCATTCAATGCCGTCGAAAGATAAATCTTCAAAACACAGTCTCTTGATTAATAGTTTTGGACTTCCGGTGGCGCTAATGGTGGAGTAGGGTGAGTGCCAACTAGCTCCACGCGAAAAAAACGAAAAAAAAATGGGAACTAAATATAGAACTGACCTGCAGAAATCGCTCCGGCAGCCTGTGTGACGTCATCAGACCGCGACTGGAGTCCTAATGTCGGTAGCACGCTCCCCCACAAAGGAACCGACTAGAAAAACTACAAGAGGAAAACAAGCGAAGGAGGAAGTAGGCCGGTCTGAAGCCTCGGGCTCAGTTTTAACATCGTCCCAGGAGGACGTCTCAGTGGCCCAGAAGATATACATAAAGAAAAGAGAAATGGATGAACTTCGCAAGAGCATTACAATGGAAATTGCAAGTATAAAAGAAGAATTGATAAGTTTTAAAAACAAATTGAATATTAAAGACATTTTGAAAAGTCTTAAAACAGAGATTAAAGAAGATTTCTTAGAGTTTGAAAATAAAATGACTAATCTTGTGCGGACGAAACTGACTAACATGAAGGAGGAAATGTCAGCAAATCTTGACTTACAAATTAATGAAGTATACGAGAAAATTAAGTCGAATGAAACCAACACTAATGATAATCTGGAAGTGACCTTCACTACAATGCAGCAACAAATGGAGAAACAGGCTAACACCATAACTCATCTGGAAGTAACAACAGAGACACTCCTTGCCGAGAACAAGCGTTTATCAGATTTACTGCTTAAAATAACTGAAAAATGCATTGACTTGGAGGGCCGTCAGAGAAGACAGAATCTGAGAATCGTGGGCATTCAAGAGGGTAAAGAAGGAAATAAAGGTCTCTGTGACTTTGCTGCAGACTTATTAAAAACAGTCTTGAATTTATACCAAAAGCCCTTATTAGGGCGGGCACACAGAGTTCTTGGACGTCTCTCGGACTCGAACGCCCCCCTTCAGGCAGCTGGTAGTGAAGGTCCAATACGATCACGTGTTGGAGGATATCATGAAAAAAATTGCTGGCACAAGAAATCTTATGTTTGATGGAGACAAAATAAGCATATTTCGAGATTACCCTGCAGAGGTGGTCAGAAGGAGAGCGTTATTCAACGAGACAAGAGGGATTCTAAAGAAGATAGACAACTTGAAATATGGATTGCTGTACCCCGCAAGACTGCGAGTCACTTATCTGCAGAAAGAACATTTTTTCACTGATCACAAGAAAGCACTGGCGTATGCCCAGAAGATTGTGGGTTCAAGAGAGGATTGAATAATTTACATATAATACCGTCATCTTGCTGAGAACAAATGGAACTTTAATTTGTTATATTCAAGGACCATTGAAAGTTGATAACGACAATCGTGCTGTCCCTCTTGTTAGGGACATATTATTTTTTAAATATTTAGTACTAATTTTTACTAACAATTACTATTCATCAAAAACACGTTATTATTATTGGAATAATTAGTTAAAAACATGATATGTTAAATATAAAAAACCAACAAATAAAAAGTTATGATTTAGATATCTTATTAATTGGAATTTGTGATGTTCATCCTTTATCTACATTAGACTAACACTTGATTAATAACTAACTAAGAAAGTAATAGTCTCTCACTATATGATTACCAATACTCTGGTCCAAAATAATTTTAATATAATCCCGTAAATTACTCATATTCAAATTTTTCTTGTAAGCATGGAGCTAGGAATAATTTTTTAAAAAATCTACGGAAGACTTTAGATGGACAGCCACGTTAGTGTGGCTAGCACTAACTACACTAAATTTAGATGTAGTTTCTTCTTTCTTTTCACATTTTATTAATTTTCTATTTTTTTACTTTTTGTATTTTTTACTTAATTATTATATTAATCTTGAATTTATTTACAAATATTATTTGTGGAGATGTGTCCGTGAGGAGGATTTATATGAGGATTTATATGAATTAGATTTACAACTCGTCTGTCCAGTGTTCGGGTGGAAGGTCGGGTCTACGGTGCTGACCTATCTGCTCTTTTATAGACCACCCTAAAAGCAAGATGCAAGACATAAATAGAAAAAACGGGGGTCAAGGAATTACGTTTTGTAGTTGGAATGTCAAGGGAGTTAATGAGCCAATCAAGAGAGGTAAGGTATTAGCACACTTAAAATCACTCAAAGCAGATATAACGTTTCTTCAAGAGACTCACCTTAAAAAAGACGCACAACATAGATTGAAAGCAAAATGGATCGCTGAAACATATCACTCTTCATTTTCCCATAAGGCCAGAGGTGTCGCAATTTTAATTTGTAAAGGTATATCTTTTAAACACATATCAACTATAGCGGACATCAATGGTAGATATATTATACTAGTGGGTGAATTATATTAAAAAAAAGTGATTTTTCTCAATGTTTATGTTTATCAAATTTTGATAATCCAATGTTTTTTAAGAATATACTTAATACTATCCCGGAGCTCACACAACATAATTTGATAATTGGTGGAGATTTAAATTGTACATTAGATTCCTATCACGATAGATCAACAAGACAAAGAAAAGCAAAATCCAAATCAAGTGAATTATTAAACTCATATATTAATACCACCAATATCAAGGATGTTTGGAGAATTGAAAATCCATCTGGAAGGGAATACTCATTTTACTCTTCAGTACATAAGACTTATTCAAGGATAGACTACTTTTTAGTAGATTCTAAACTCATCCCATTTACTTATAATGCGAAATATCATAATATTATAATTTCAGATCATGTTCCTTTAACATTCATGATCAAACTAAGTGGTATGACTGACAAGCAGATCCAATGGAGACTTAATCCCCAAATTTTAAATGATAAAGCATGCTATGAATATCTTATCAAACAGATAAATATGTTTTTTGAGACAAATGACTGCCCTGAAATTTCTGCCTCCCTTCTTTGGGAAACATTTAAAGCATTTATGCGAGGAGCGTTAATCTCCGCACAAGCCTTTCGTAATAAAGAGAACCGCGCCAAACAACTGGTATTGGAAATGGAAATAAGGCAATTAGATATGGAAAATGCAATCGCGCCTTCTATAATAATACATAATAAAATTGCTGTACTCAAATATAAGTTAAACCAAATATACTCAGACCAATTCATAAAATTTTATCAAAAGACTAAACAGTTACACTTTGAATTTGGCGATAAACCACAAAAATTACTGGCACGCCAACTCCGGAAACAGGAAGGGGAAAAAAACAATATATAAAATTAAATCAGATACGGGAGAAATATTAACACTACCCAAGGATATTAATGATAGATTCTCTCAATACTAATTGTAGAATACTGGAAGGAAATATTTAAAATAATCTCGACCGTTATCAATATAAATATAACCCCTGACCCAAAGTTAATTATACTTGGAATAATTGAAACTGACCAATTAATAACAACGAATCAAAGAACTTTTATTGATTATGGTTTAATAATTGGGAAAAAATTAATATTAAAATTTTGGAAAGGCCCTGCATTCCCAACAATCAAAATGTGGAATATAGAAATGTCGGAGACACTCCATTTGGAGAGATTGAGGCTTGTCCTTATGGATAGGTTAGATCTCTTCAGATGGATTTGGTCTCATATATTAAATATTTACAGGGTCATAATGGTTCGGCGCGAGAACCTGACTGAGACCTGGATATTTGAGTGGATGAAGAGATACATATAATAAATCATGAATATATCTATAAGGACGGATTAATGACAAATATTTTATTCTCCATCAAACCTTTTCTTATTCTTTATTCTATTTCCTAACTTTTCTATTTCTTATATCTAAATAAAAAATTAAAAAACAATATAGAAACACACTATCTTAATATTAGTACGAATATAAATATTATTAGATTTATGAGAACATTGTTAGTATTATTAGTATTTTTTAGTATTTTTATATTTTTAATTATATAAAATTATGTACTTTTAATGGTACAATAATTTTAAATTTAAATTTAGCGATAAGATAAATATTGTTAACATTAGGAAGAAATAATGGAAATTATATAAGTTTTACTAACTTTTTGTATCAATAATATCATAAAATTTGGTCTTATACCTAAAAAATTAGAGATAAAATGAAAATTACTAATAGTACGAGTATAATGCTAATATTGTGAATGTATTAATAGTATTATGTATCTCTAATTATATAAAATATACAACTTTGAAATTTATAATTAAGGATAATACAGTATAAATAATATTATTAGTATGAATCAATTATTAAGACTATGTATTTTTACTATTGAAATATAATGTAACTGGTTGTTATTTTGTTTCTATAATAAATAAATTAAAAAAAAAAAAAAAAAAGATTCTCTCAATACTAGCAAACATTTTATTCAACCAAAACGGCAGGGAGTTCTGTAGGAATGGAATTATTCTTGCAGAATTGTAACCTTACTGCTTTAGATTTGAAAGAGAGGAAATTGTTAGGGGCCGAAATATCAGTAAAAGATATTGAGGAATCTATTAATTCTTTAAAAAATGGAAAGGCCGCTGGATCAGATGGTTTAAATAGTGAATTTTATAAAAAATTTCATGACTTGATCTCACCACGCCTACAGACATTATATACTCAAGCATTCATGCCACAGAAACTCCCAGAAACTTTAAATGAATCAATTATAATACTTATTCCAAAAACGGATAAGGACCTTGAAGATCCAGGTTTATATAGAGCAATTGCTCTATTAAACATCGATCAGAAGATTTTAACCAAAATTTTAGCACACAGATTAAGCTTAGTGATTTATAAATTAATACACCCCGATGAAACTGGCTTTATTTCAAAACGTTATTCATATTATAATCTGAGACGATTATTCATCATTATATACTCAAATCGAATAGCTAATGAAGGCTTAGCAGTCATCTCGCTAGACGCTGAGAAAGCATTCGATCAAATTGAATGGCCCTATTTATTTTCGGTGATGGAAAAATTTCAATTAGGTGAGAAGTTTTGTACATGGGTTAAGCTTTTATATACCAATCCAACAGCCAGAATAATGTCAAATCAAATGTTATCAAAAAAAAAATTGATTTATCTAAAGGTTGTAGACAAGGATGCCCGTTATCACTGTTACTATTCGCACTTGTTATAGAACCACTAGCAGGAAGAATTCGAGCTCATCCAGAAATATATGGGTATAATGCTAAAAATACAGTTATGTAAATCTAAGACGAATGGAGGATTAGTCTTACCAAATTTCTTATTTTATTTCTGGGCAGTCAATGTCAAAAACTTAAATTTCTGGTTGGAAGATATGGATCAACAACCAGACTGGTTAAAGATGGAAAAGGAGGATTGTCTGCCATTTGAAATTGGCCCGATTTTCCTATCCCCTACAAAATTAAATAAAAAGATCTATAGTGAAAATCCAATAATACATAGAGGTATTCGAATTTGGAAACAAATAAAAAAGACATTAAAATTGGATAATTTATCACTTTCACTCCCTATTGCAAATAACCCTTCATTTAAGCCTTTGGTATTGGATAAAGGCTTTACACAATGGAAAAACTATGGAATTAAAAAGATGGGACATCTTTATAGAAAAGGTGTGTTCCTCTCGTTTCTGGAGGTACAACAGAATTATGGATTACATTCAAATATTTTTTTTAGATATTTACAATTGAAAGATTATGTTAAATCACATACACAAGAATACAGAATTAGAGAGCCAGAGATTCTAGATGAATGTTTGAATAAACATCCCAACACAGTCAAATTAAAATCATATATTTATAATATTCTGTTAGATAGTGAGAATCCGTCGACGGAATCACATAGACAAGCATGGGAAAATGATTTAGTTCAACCCATAACGAAAGATATTTGGGATGAAAGTCTACAACATATACATCAATGTTCGTTAAATGCCAGACATTCTTCAATACAATTTAAAATATTACACAGATTGCATTATTCTAAAACAAAATTAAATAGAATTTTTCCTAATATCTCTCCTATCTGCGATAAATGTCAATACTCTGGGGCTAATTTAACCCATACCTTTGTAAATTGGATAAAAATTAAAACATTTTGGGTGGATATTTTTAAAATTATTTCCGTAGTGGTTAATGTTCAACTGGATCCCGATCCTAAATTAATAATATTGGGCATATCTGAACAATACCTAAAACTGACATTAAACCAAAGAAGTTTCCTGGATTATAGTATAATAACTGGGAAAAAACTAATATTTAAATTTTGGAAAAACCCTGCATCCCCTACAATTAAAATGTGGATTATGGAGATGTCGGAGACCTTAAATCTGAAAAAAAATTAGATTTGTCTTAATTGACAAACCAGAATTATTTATTAGAATATGGTCGCCGTTCATAGATTATTTGAAGGGGTAGAATGGGCCGGCGCTGAGGCTCGACGGAAGCTTGAACCCAGGACTAGACGAATAGTTTTGTTTTCTTACCTAAGTTGTATTATGGATAGTTTATTTTATGTTTCTAGGTGTTTTTTTTTCTTTCTCTTTATTTTTTTCTATCTATTAAAAAAAAATAATAATTAGAGTGAATGTTAATATGTAACCGATAAATGTAGACTCCTGCTACATTGGTGGTGGAGTCCTTGGAATCCTGAATATTTAATATGTAACCATTTAACAAAGTTTGTAATGGTTTGGATTAATAGTTTCTTTAGTGTCGTACATTTTAATCTTACTCATAGTCAAACTCGTGCATGTTCCAACTCCATGGTTAAACTCGTGCATGGTCAAAAGCTGTGACTTCCCCATGCCTCCTCCGAACTAAAACTAACAACTACAAGCATGTCTGCATGAAAAATCAAGTTCAAGTGAGTGTATTGTCATGTGTCCCTGATAGGATAATGAAATTCTTGCTTTGCTTCAGCACACAGAACACAGTAGGCATCAGAGCCACAAACACGCCTCCAACTACTTAATAAATCCCACCCACATATTTACAGGCAGATAAAATTTAAAGGTAGCTGGTTATAACATTACATACCCCACTAAACCACTGTAAACCCCCTTGAAACACCTGGAAACATCTCTAAAACCCTCTAATCGCCTGTAAACCCCTATAAACCTCACTAAACATCTGTAAGCCCTTGTAACCCTTGTAACCCCTGTAACCCCTCTAAACCCCTCCAAGCACCAGAAAAACACCTCCAAACCCATCTAAATCTCTCTGAAACCCTGTAAACCCTTGTTACCCTCTATAAACCACTCTAAACCCCTGTAAACCTCTCTAATCCCCTCTAAACCACAGTAAACCCATGTAAACCCCCTCTAAACCCCTGTAAATCCCTCTAAAAGCCTTCAAACACCTCCAAACACCAAACACCTCCAACCCCCTCTAAACCCATACGAACACTCAAAACCCCTCCTAACCTATCTAAACACATCTAAGCCCTTCTAAATGCCTCCAAACCCCCCTAATCCCCTCTAAACCCCTCTAAACCACTCCAAACCACTCTATAGCCATCTAAACCCCTCCGACCCCTTCTAATCCCCCTGTAAAACTACTCTAAACCCCTGTAAACCCCTCTAAACGCCTCCAACCCCTCCAAACCCCTTCAAACCCCTCTAAACCCCTACAAACACCTCTAAATACATATAAACCCTTCAACACTCCTCCTAACCCCTCTATACCCCTCTAAACGCCTCTAAACCCTTCTAAGCCCCTGTAAACCTCTCTAAACCCATGTAATCCCCTCTAAACCCCTCTAATCCTCTCTAAAGCCCTCTAAACCCCTCTCAACCCCTCTCAACCCCTCTCAACCCCTGTAAACCATATTAACATATGTCAAAAACAGAAAATAGCATGCATTATGTATCCACATTCAGACTTCTTCAGCGATTCTTCCATCTTCACCTTCGCTTTCTAGAAGCAAGCATAACTTGGTTATTGGTCTTATTAAAACATTCTTCTAAGTCTGAAATCATACTGTGCGCACCAAACCCTTAACGACAGGCATGATGCCCAGTATAAAGTCCAAAACACAAAAGCCTAAAGTTTTGACAGCATGAAACTTCTTCCTCCATGTCTGATTAACTCATGGATACGTTGTAACAATAATGTTGAAGTGTGAAAATCCTTCCAGAGAATAATAGGATTTTTAGCAATAACGTTTACTGTGAGGTTTTGTTTAATTTCCAGATCATTAGCAGAGATTTCAAATCCCAGCTTAAGTTTTGGCCATTCTCTGTCTGGCTTACAGAGAAACTCTGGTCCACTGATCCATCTCATATTGCTTAAGAAGCGTTCTGCTGTCCGTCCTCTAGAAGCTTCACCCACAGGATTTTCTTTTGTGTTAACATATTTCCATTGTGAATCATTAGTATCTCCCAATACAAAAGAGATTCTGTTTGCTATAAATGTCAAGAAAACTTTTGTTGTCATAGTTTAAGTATTTAAGCACTGTAGTACTATCGGTCCAGAAGATAGATTCTTCCAGTTGAAGCTGCAGTTCTTTTTCTAGCAATATATCAACTTTAACAGCTAAGACTACGGCAGTAAGTTCCATTCTGGGAATTGGCATTTGTTTCACTGGCGCCACTCTGGCCTTTCCCATTAAGAATGCAACATGTACTTCTTTGTTATCATTTTCTAGTCTTAGATGTGAAACAATACCGTAGCAACTTTCATTGGCATCTGAGAAATAATGCAGCTGTGCACCTCTGATCCAAGCTTGTTGGCTTCATGCATTGGTCCACTTTGAATTCTGAGATCTTGTTGAGATCTGCTAACCATTCTGTCGATGGGTGAGAGGAAGTTTGTGTTTTTCCTTACAAAGATCCTGCAAAATCAACTTGGTTGGCAGTGTAAATGGTGCAAGAAATCCCAAAGGGTCGTAAACGGAACTGATCACGGATAGGATACCCCTTCTAATACATGGTCGCTCTTGAATTAAGATTCTGAACTTGAACACAACTTGAACAGTGCTCTATCCATTGGCAAATTGTCTTTGTCCAAACCCAACTCCCTGGTCTCTTTAGCTCTATCATCTGGTGGAATGCTTTCCAATACAATACGGCTGTTGCTGATCCACTTGGAAAGCATGAATCCTCCCTTATTGCAGAAGGAAGTCAGATGTTTTACCATTTGAATTGCTTCCTGCTCAGTAGACATGGACTTTAAGCAATCATCCCCATAGAAATTATTCTTCACAGCAGTTATCACTTCTTCTGGAAAGTGAACTTTATTGTCCTCTGGGGTCTTCTTTAATGAAAGGTTTGTACAACTTGGTGATGACACTACTCCAAAGAAATGTACCTTCCTCCGGTATTCAACAAGATCTTGTTGTGCATCCCCTTCAGGCCACCATAAGATTCGCAGGTAGTCAATGTGTTTTTCTGATACTTTGATGATGAAACATCGCTTTAATATCAGCCATCAAAGCTATTGGCTCTTGTCTGAATTTAATGAGAACTCCAATGAGTAAGTTGGTAAGGTCTGGACCTTGTAGTAGTTGACAGTTACGTGATGTTCCTTTGAAGACTGCAGCACAGTAAAAGACCACCCTCATGGTCCCTTTCTTCGAGTGATACACCCCATGGTGCGGAATGTACCAAAGCTCTCCATCACTTCGGTTCAGTTGGTACCATTTTGGCATAATCATTTTCAATCATATCCTTTAGGAAAGACGTATGTTCCTCATGAAATTTTGTAAGCTTGCCAAACTTGCGTTTCAGCTTCTGGGTGCATTGCTCTGCCACATGATGATTATTTGACTGACTAACACTTTGTTTGAAAGGTAAGTCCAGACAATAGTGTCCGTCTATCATCTTTACTGAGTAGTTCATAATATCCAAGCACTTTAACTCTTCCCTGGACATTTCTTCTGATTCCTTACTGGCAGTGTAATTGAAGTCATGATTGTATTGCTTCATTAATAACTTTTCTAATTTACCCGTAGATATTTGAATAACAGCAGCGGCAGGGTTGTTCTTCTGGTTCCTACTTTCGTTGCCGCTTCTCAAGGAGCCATAGATAACCCATCCTAGTAGGGTTTTCACAGCAAATGGTCCATCACCTTGGCTCCTCACAATCTGTATGGGTTCCAAAGCATTCGTTCCGATAAGTAGGTCAATACCAGAATTTATTTTGGATATTTTCACATCCTTCAAGTAAGGCCATTGTCTCAAGTCCTCATGTCTGGATATATTTTGATGACAAACAGGCATGGTCTTATGTGTAAACACCAGATATTGGTATAAAATTGCCTCCTCCGAACTAAAACTGACAACTAACAGCGCGTCTGTGTGAAAAATCCCAGCCCCAAATACGCCTCCAATTATGTAATAAATTCCACCCACATAGAATTATAGGCAGATGAAATGTAAAGTTAACTGGTCATAACCATAACATACCGAGTTAAGCTCAATGGCTACTACGCAATGGAACCCATTACTTTGGAGTATGTCCAAAGTTTGTTGAAGGTGGCAGCGCAACTAAGTAACATGGTAAAGAAGGCTTGTGTGATACATGTCTTCATTTGCTGGGGCATTGAATGCAAATCCAGTGAGGTTAAACATTGGTCAGACCTCAGCTGGAGTTCTGGTCACTGCACTATGGGAAAGATGTGATACAGAGAAAGATGCAGTGGAGGTTCACCGGGATCTTGCCTGGGAAGGTACATTTCAGTTATGAGGATAGGTTGGGTCTGTTTTCACTGGAGCGGAGGTGGTTATGAGTGAACACAACTGAGGTATGAAGGAACATTATGAAGGGTACAGATAGAGTAGACTTCAGGAAACCTTTTCCCTTATTAGTGGTAGTTACCATTTGAGGACATATACAGGTATGTAGGGTAAGGGGGAAGAGATTTAGAGGGGATCTGATGGGAACCTTTTTCACCCAGAGCAGTGAGCACCTGGATTGCATTGCCTGAGGCGGTGGAAGCAGAGTAATTGACAGAATGGAACATCGTCGAGCCAAACTATTTAAATGCCCAAACATTGAAGGTTACAACCCAAGTACTGGAAAATGAGTTTAATACAGATGGATGTCCACTGGTCAGCATGGATGTGTTGTGCTGAATGGCCTGTTTCCACACTATTTGCCTTCATGATTAAGTGCCTGTTAACAAGGACCCGCCGCTGGAACGCTTGGAAACATCGCCATAGCTCTGAAGCCGGGTCCGCCGCTGGAACGCTGGAACATCGCCACAGCTCTGAAGCCGGGTCCGTCGCCGGGACGCTGGAACCCCACAGCTCTGAAGCCGGGTCCGCCGCTGGAACGCTGGAACATCGCCACAGCTCTGAAGTCGGGTCCGCCGCTGGAACACCGCACAGCTCCAAAGCCAGGTCCGCCGCCGCAACGCTGGAACCCCACAGCCCTGAAGCTGGGTCCGCCGCCATCGCCGCAACGCTGGAACACCGCCACAGCTCCGAGGTCGCCAGCTCCGCCATTAGGCCTCAGCATTGACGGAGACGGAGGACATGACAAGAAAAAGTCATATCCCACCGAAGGGAGAGACTAAAACCTTGTTTCTCCCCCCCCCCCCACACACACACACCCATACACAGCCTAATAAACTAAAATATAACTAAAACACAAGAAAACAAAACAAAAGAAAAAAACAGACGGACTGCAGGCGAGCCGCAGCTGCCAGGCAGCGCCGCCACTTCATTGAGGCGGTGGGTGACATGAAGCCCAAGCTGCTCCTACTTGTCTTGGAACAAGCGTCTTTCAAAATCGTGACATCTGAACAGACATCAAAATGTTAGTGTGCAAGGCAGTGGTGATTCCAAAGCTCCTGTTTGCATCAGAAACCTGGACAACATACCAACGCCATCTGAAAACACTTGAAAAGTTCCATCAACAATGTATTTGAAGCAGCTTAAATATCACTTGGGAAGACAGTAGAACCAACGTCAGCATGCTGAATGAAGCAGAAACATCTAGCATCGAAGCCTTCATCATCAAGAACCAACTAAGATGGGTGGGTCATGTTGTTCGGATGGAAGACGAGCGTCTACCAAAGCAAACCTTCTACTCCCAGCTTAAAGAAGACAAACGTAAAAGAGGCGGACAAAAGAAAAGATTCAAAGGCACCTTAAAAGCCAGCATGAAGAAATGTGAAATCGACATCGACAATTGGGAAACCAATGTAAAGGACAGAAAACTCTGACGAACCATCATCCAAGAAGGAACAGCCACCGCCACCATCGAAGCCAAGATATGTGCAGAATTAGAAGTAAAGAGAAGAAAACGGAAAGAGAGGCAGCAATAACCAAAGCTCGATCTGCCACCTGGAATTACCTGTCCTGAATGCCAAAGAACTTTCAAAGCCAGGATTGGAATCATAAGCCACCTGAGAGTTCATAAAAACAACAGAACGTAGATCATCATCCTCGACCTCGAGGGATAGCCACGACAAAGATTCCACCACTCACCCGTTCCTCCAATGCAATATTCCACCACTCATGCATAGCCCCTAACTGCGCAGGCGCGGCTCATTTCCCCTCATCCACAGCACTCCCTCCCCCTCCTCTTCTTTCCTCTCTCCTCCCCTCCCCAAATCCCTCACCTCTCCTTTTCCTTACCCCGACCCTCTGTCACTCCCTCCCACCATCCATAACTCATCTTCCCTCCCTGCCCCCCTCCTATCCCTCTATCCCCACCTCCCACTCTCCCTCCTCACCTCCCCTGGATCGCGAGGTTGCAGCAGTCGGCCTCGCAGTCAGTCCCAAGGTCTCACTCCTCACCACCCCAGGATCTCGAGGTTGCAGCAGTTGGAGTCGGCCTCGGAGTTGGCCGCGGAGTCGGCAAGTCTCTGGGTGACGCTGTTCCAGCCACCGGTGAGGCACAAACTCTCTTCGCTCCGCTCCTTCAGCTGTATTCTCCCCGCCTGTGAGAGACAGAGAACCTGGCCAATCAGTGCGGCGATGTTACGCCGGAAGGGGCGTCACTATCCCGGCCTGGGTGTCGCTGTCCCGGGTGACTGACAGGAGAGGAGGCCAATCTTGCGCATGTGCATTTTATAAGATTTTTAAACCTTAATAACGTTTTAAGTATACCAATAATCAGAACCAAAAATGTTTCACTTGAGCACTGGAGAATGGTGAGTAAGGTGGCAAAATATCGTAGCATTATCGTGCACCATTTTGTGCAAATAGAAAATCCATGTAAACCGGAAGAGCACAAGATCGGAGTTTTAGTGTATAGATAGAATAGATAGAAGACAGATAAATAGCTTTAGACAGGTACATGGATAGGACAGGTTTGGAGGGATATGGACCAAACACGGGCGGGTGGGACTATTGTAGCAGGGGACATGTTGTCCAGTGTGGGCAAGTTAGGCTGAAGGGCCTGTTTCCACACTGTATCACTCTATGACTAAATTCCCAGCCACTCTGCTTCATTGAGCTGTGCGTTTATTGTATTACAACAGTCTTTCACCCACTGAACAGTGCTTTATATTCTTTGCTGGAATGAAGAATCTGAGGGTGCTCCTTGAACACATTGACTAAGTGGTGAGGATTTGGGGCACATCTCATTTGGCTGCATATCTCAGTGATCAAACATTGGTGTAGATGATACGAATTACACTTGAAAAGAAAAGAAATGGCTGGAGTTTGAAAGGTTGCTCCACAACTTGGGACATGCAAGTACTTCGCAGGCCAACAATCTTCACAATGATTGTTATCACTGCTGTAGGAAATGCCAAAGGCTGAAACCCCTCTGATATTCTGAGAAATATGGTGTACTGCTCAGAGGTTGCATGAAAAGTTTTAATGGAGGAAAACTATTTGAAAAAATTGATGAGAAAGGGCTTTAGATGTAACGTGCAGATTGATAGAGGGCCTTTGTTTTATTGTATATTAAGTCTAAGGCCCATCCATCCGGCAATAGCCATGTTCTGAAACTCTAAGTTCCAGCCAGTTTGTTTTTGATCCTCTTTACTGCCTCCATCCAACTTCCCTAGTTACACTCCTGCTGACAGATCCACTGTGGATAACAAACCTTTATCCACCCCCCCCCCCCCCACCCCAACCTGGAAGGCATCAAACCTATGTGTGTTGCGAGGACAACATGGCTTTCCACCTGCTCACACTTCCCTTATTCTCTAAACTTTGCTTTGCAGCTTAAAACCACACTTGTTTTATTAATATATTTCTGATTGAAGGGTCCTTGACCTGCAACATCTATTCCATTTCTCTATCCACAGATGCTATCTGACTGGCTGAGTATCTTCAGAATTGTATCTGTGGACTTTTGCCTTCAAATTCCTGTCACAACACACTTGGCAGACACGCTTGAAGTTGCTTAAGTCCTAAACGCTTCACCTCTAACAATTTCACTTTCTTTAATCTGAGTAATTATCTCGGTATATCTCGGTATGCCTCCTTTGTTCAATGTCAACTCTTGTCTGATGACATTCCTGTCAAATATTACAGGAGATGTTGTTATTTAATGGTACCTATCAGACAACTCAGCCAGTGGTGTTGTTCACAGATATAATCTGGTAAATTTTGCACAGTTATACTTCCCGGTCTTTGGTTGAAGGAGTACAAAACATATTAAGAGTAGTCTCAAAGATTTCTTGTGACTCCTGCCTGCAGTGTGTTCTGATATCACCATATCTAAATTGGATTCCAAGGACATAATTCCTACCCAACCATGCAGAGCATGAAGGGAAGGCAAAGATATCCACATTGTAATAATGACATGTAGAGAATAAAGTAGACAGAACAAATACAGTTTAAAACAGCTCAAGTATATTGTTCATGCTGCTAGTTACACCGGTCGCTTCAGCTTTCTGATCCTAGTATGTGGATCCCCGCATACCAGAAAGTGGAACTTGCACACAAATCATGCAACAAATGTGCGTACGTACATGAGAGAAACAATGTAATGTTATGAAGTAGATCTTTCGAGAATACAGCAGCTTGTTCAGCAGTTGCCACTAGATTTGGTTTCCTCGGTGGATTCTTGATACGTTTTCCTCACCAATTGTACTCTCCCGAAGGTGCTGGCTTTGTTTCTCGATGAGTTCTTGTTGCCTTCCGGTAACTTTGTCATTGTTCACTCAAGGCATGGCAGTGAGTCTTGATGGACTTCTCAGAGATATAAACGTCCCAATCCAACCTGCCTATCTCCTCGGGATGTCCATCGGATGGCAATGAGCGGCAAGCACTGACTGAACGTCACCTGTCTAGCATTGATATTCCGGCTAATTGTAAACCTCCAGCCTTCATCCTGGCAGAACTCAAGTCAACACAGGCTGCCAACCGTAACTGGCAGCGTAACGTTTGTGCAGCTCATCTACACACAGGAGACATTCGCTGAGCCATTGCAACAGCAAGTTATTACATTTAACCTCTCAACAGTTCATTGTTTTAGAAGAGAAATAGAGTTTAAAAATATTAAGAAACATTTTTAAAGTCTTATGAAGCTAGAATATAAACTGGCCATGTTACCCGTTTTAAAGTAATCGACAGAAACTGAAGTAATCTTTTGTTAATAATGTCAATGAACTTTGATGGCATCCCACACTATTCCCATTCTCACCAGGCTCTCTTGTGTAATGCATTCTCCTTCTGATTGTTTTAAAGATCTCACATACGGTTCAAAATTTTGATAAACCAATTGTTTGGCAAAATCACACCAGGTGTGATGCACTGGGGAACCATCTCCCTCTCCAAAAACTCAAGCAGGTCCAGGTGTCTCGTATGAGAGGGAAATGTCTGTTTATTATGTGTGTGAACCAATGCTGCTGGCAGATAATGGTGCAGCCCGTTACTGAAGACCAAGAGAGACATCCTAGGGAATTTAGTGAAGAGTGGGGTGCGAGACTTTGAGTGGGCAATTGCAGCTTTCATTACTCCAGTACTAGAATATATCAACCCTGCTTAAAGATAAAAGCCTAATCACCAAACATTTCCATGGCAGCTAGATTTGCCTACATTTATAATGTTGGAGAACATGATTTCATTTCCACTGCAGTTACATGTGGTTGCATTTCTAATGCAGTCATGCATTGTTGCATATTTGCATCTGACAGTATTGGTCATATACACACTGGAGTTATATATACACGTGGCCTCATTTTTACTGCAATTCAATACAGTTGCCTTTCTGGTATCTATATTTTTTGGATTTGACCAACATTATTTCATGGAATCTCAACAATGAAACCTGAAACTGCTTGAATTTACATTAAAAATTACAACAAATGACAAACATCAGAGAGCCATTTGATATATTATTTCATATCCCTGCACCAAATACCTAATCATTACTAGAGAAAATACAAGTGATTGATTAAACATTCTTACACCAGATTTACAAATTGAGCACTGAATTGTTTGGTTTGCATAGTGAAAGAGTTCCGACTTTACAAGATTTATTTTAAATCCATTTGACAGTCAGGTGACGTTTTGTTAGTTCATCACTTTCTTTTGAACATTTTTATTGAAATGATTACGATGGCTATGGCCAGGCCTAGGGCCAGTACAAACAAAATCCACTGCCCTGCCTTTGCCTGGTCTGGCGCTAAACTCAATCCCAGAAAAGACACATTGCTGTCTGCGGGAGCTGATGTTGTTGGAGCTGAAGGTTCAGTGGATGCGAAGGCTGGAAAGGAAGCAGTGAAAGTTAATCCTTGTTCTGATGCAATGACGATCAGAGCACTGGCTGCCCTGATCAGCCTGCTCTGTGCTCCTCTCTGAGTGATCTGAGCAGCCTTCCTGCACATCCCCTTACTTTGCTCAAAATATCACAATGGTTGCAAAACATTCCCTCTCTGCCCTCACCCTCTACACCGACAACCTATGGGGAGAGCAGGTTTTCTAGTTGTGTGTTTCTTGATTTCAATCGCAAACATCCTCTTTCTATTTTTATGCCCCTTGATTTCCTGAGGCCTCGATTTCTGCTGATGGTGGGTAAAGGTTACCCACCTCATTTGGCTATTTCCTTAAAATTCCATTCCGAAAGGAAGGCAAGCCTGTTTTCTGGTGATATGATCTAACCCATTAAATCCCAGTATTCATGTAAATCCACGGTCTACTCTTCCAATGCCAATATAAACGTCCGGGGTTGTTGCTCAGATTGAACTGTTTTAAAACATGTCATTTGGAGCCAAACTCCTACCTTTTATTATCACAGCTTTTTGAAGATAAAGATCAATTCCTGAGGGATTTCCATGAGCTCATTATTATTATCCCTAATAATGAGCACATTGGCCCAGCTCATTGAATTCGTGTTTCACAGCTCCAGTGACCAGGATTTAAATGAATAAATGAATAAATTTGACACATACAAGGAATTTGCCTTGGTGCTCCGCTCGCAAGTAACAACACGACATACAGTAAACAATTAAGAATAAAACATAGAACATTAAAACATTAAGAATAAAACATTATAGTTTAAACATGTGAATGAAATAAAATAGCAGAGCAAAAGGAGGCTACAGACTTTTGGTTATTGAGTAGAGCTACTGCTTGTGGCTGTGGCGGCTTTGACAGTCTGGAGTTGTCTTCCAGAGGGAAGTGATTCAAAGAGTTTGGGGCCAGGATTAGAGGGGTCAGAGATGATTTTCCCGCTCGCTTTCTGGTCTTTGCAGTGTACAGTTCGACAATGGGGGGGGGGGGTGGGGGGGGGGGGGGGAAGGTTGCAGACAACAACCTTCTCAGCTGATCGAACGATTCGCTGCAGCCTCTGGATGTCATGCTTGGTGGCTGAGCCAAACCAGACCATGATGGGGAAGGTGAGGACAGACTCTACAAGTATGGAATTGGACCATCATTGCCTGTGGCAGATTGTGTTTCCTGAGCTGCTGCAGGAAGTACATCCTCTGTGGGGCTTGTTGACTGTGGAGTCAATGGTTTCTTCTTGACCTGGGGTCTCTGTGAAATGTAGACATTCTCCCCATGACATTATCCTGGAGTACTAGTACTAGTTATCCTGGAGTACTAGTTTCCTCCCACTTCCCAAATACGAGTGTCTACTGTAAATTGTGGAATTAAGGCCGGAGAACCATGAATAACACACGGACATTTCACATTCACCAGCACCACTCTAGCAGCCACATTGCAACAGTGGTGTAATTAGGAAGGGATAGTATTTATGCTGCAGCATGTACTGTTGTTGTACTATAGCAGGACTGCAGCGGTACCATAGTCATCCAGCAGCTTGGAGCAACCATATTGTAGCAGTATAGCAACTATACTCTAGTGGTTCTGCAGCGGTCTAGCAGGCATAATGCAGCAGTTCTGCAAGGATGCAGTATTGGTATTGGTTCATTATTGTGACGTGTACCAAGATAAAATCAAAAACGTTGTTTTGCCTACTATCCAGGTAGATCATATAGTACATTAGTAGAACAGATAGTGCAAAAGAGAAAATAAACAGAGTGCAGAGTATAGCAGTTAAGCTATAGAGAATGTGCAGATTAAAAAGTGCAAATACTGCAAAATGGTAGAGGGTAGACTAAAATGCTGGAGGAACTCAGCGGGTGAGGCAGCATCTATGGAGCTAAGGAAATAGGCGACGTTTCGGGTCGAGACCCTTCTCCAGAAGAATGGTCTTGAGCCGAAACGTCGCCTATTTCCTTAGCTCCATAGATGCTGCCTCACCCGCTGAGTTTCTCCAGCGTTTTAGTCTATCTTCGATTTTCCAGCATCTGCAGTTCCTTCTTAAGCAAAGAGTAAGTTGTCCGAAGAAGAGTTGCATCCTGAAACATCGCCTATCCATTCCCTCTTTTGAAACAACTTGACACGTTGAAGTATCCCAGCACTTTGCGTTTCACGCAAGGTAGATTGTAAGATCGGGACTATATGCTAGCCTTCAAGAGGTCTGTTGGAGCAGTAATAGGCCACTTAGACATGAGTGTGAAGGGAGTTTAGCAAGGGGCTGCGGCTGCAATCTTGTTGAGCACTAGTGTTGAGAATTGTTCCGAGAGACTGTTTTGTTGCCTGTTTTCACTGATGTGATCTACGGGTCAGGAGATCAAGCATCGTGAAGCAGAAGGGGATGCTGAGGCCTTGGTCCAGGAGTTTGTAGATGATTTTGATAAAATTAAGGTATTGAAGATGGAGTTATAGTCCATAAATGGGAGTCTAACGTAGGCGTCCTTGTTTCAGGGATGAGTTTGAGGCAGGGAGATGACGTCAGCTGTGGACCCCTTGTGACACTTGCGTACTGCCTTGGGTCTGGATTGTCTGGAAGGCAGGAATTGATGAGTGATGTGAGCAGTCTCTTGACAGTAGAAGTCAGAACTCAGGACGGTGGTCATTAAGGCACACTACTGGTTTTTGCTTCCACACTTGAATAGTTGTGATCTTCTTCAAGCAGGTGTGAACCTCAGATTGGCACAGGGAGAGGATAAAGATATCTGCAAGTGCTCCAGCCAACTGGTCCATGCAGGCTCAGAGAATAAGGCTGGGGACTCCATCCAGGACAGTCGCATTCTGTGGCTAAAGGTAGCAGTGCAGCAGATACCATAGCCGTGTGCAGTAGTCAAACTGCAGCAGTACCGCAGTCATGCAGCGGATGTGCAGTGCATGTACCACAGCAGTATCACAGCCATTCTATAGTCATGCTTTTATAGTACTATTGTTATCCTATAGTCATACAGAGTGGTACTCCAGCAGCAACGTAGCTATTCTGTGCCGGCCCTGTAGCTGTTGAAGTGTAGGACAAGGCCCAAGCTCACAATACATTCTGTGGCAGAAATGCAGCTATGCAGTAGCAGTCCTGTTGTTATACTTTAGCAGCTCAATAGCAAAAATACTAGAGCAGTCCTGCAGCCTGAACGTAGCAGTAAGGAGGCTATTCAGCAGTAGCACTGCAGCTGCACGGTTGTTGCACTGTGGTCGTAATGTCGCAGCACCATGGGCACGCTGCAGCAACATTGTTGCCATCACTGTAACAGTACCGCAGATAGACAGCAGCCGTGCTGCAAAGCTGCAGCTGTAAAGTAGTTGATGGTGTTAGCCGTACTGTTCATGAACTTTAGCCGTACCGCTTCAGTATGCAAGCCAAACTGCAGCCATGTAACAGAGCTGCAGGCACACTGTAGCAGCAGAAGCTGCACTGTAGCCATCCTGCAGTAATACAGCAGTCATGCTGTTGCAGCAATGTTGCCAAACGGCAGCCAGCGAGTATCTGCACTGTACCAATTTGCAGCAATGTTGTAAGATTCTACACCAGTTGTGTAGAAATACAATAGATTCCTATTCCTACAATAGAACAGTGCTGTAGTGGTTCTGGTGTTCATTGCGGCTGTAATGTCATAGAACTCTCAGCATACTATAACAGTAGTATAGCCATTCTGTGGAAATAATGCAGCAAGAATTCCTGAAGCTGTATTGCAACTTGATTGAAACTATTCTGCAGGAGTAGCATAGTTTTTCTATTGCCATATTGCAGCTGTACTCTCACCAGACTGCAGCCACCATGCAGCTGCACTGCTGCAATAACTGAGGCACACTGTTGAGGTGTTGTTGTCACTATCTGACTGTACCGATCGAGGCAGTCTATAGATTATTGTAGTACTTCTAGGTAACATTTTGGCTTGAGGCTTGGTTGCTGCCTGACCCGTTGAGTTACTCCAGTGTCTCTTTCTTCAGTGTATACCAGCATCTGCAATTCCTACTCACACAAGTAGGAAACTGTGTTCAGATCTGGTTTCCCTATCTAAGAACTCAACCTCGCAAAACTTAGAGTACAAAAGAGTTTGGCCAGATTGAATCTTGGAATTGCTGGATTGAGAAGAGGATCTGCAGTTTTTTTGTTGTTAACAATGTTTTCCCCGGCCTGTTGACTTTGTGCCAGGGATCACACATCTCAAAATAAAGAGGTGGCCATGAAAGACTGAGATCGGAAGTGATTTCCACGGCTAGACTGGGGTGAATCTTTGACATTTTTCACCCGAGAGGACTGTGGAGAATCCTTCACTATGTATGGTTCAAACAGAGATCTAAACGGACATTGAGATCAAAGATCAGCCATGATCATATTGAATAGCGGAGCTGGTCAGGACAGAGTGATTCACTTTAGTTTCTATTTCTTATCTATTTATGTTTTCACCTTATTTCAGATCCCATTGTGAGTCTCTAACAAATATTAGTATAATTTTAAATATAATTTCACAAGATTTCCTGCTGCCCCTGTATCTGCACGTCTGGTAAATTTACATGCATTTTGTTTACTTTTCCTCTCCATTAGGGGGCGACATAGTGCTGCTGCCTTACAGTGAGACCAGGGTTCGATCCTGACTATGGGTGCTGTCTGTACGGAGTTTGTATGTCCTCCCTGTGACCACAAGAGTTTTCCCCGGGTGCTCTGGTTTCCTCCCACACTCCAAAGACTTACAGGTTTGTAGGTTAATTGGCTTCCGTGAAAATTGTAAATTGCCACTGGTATGTAGGATAGTGCTAGTGTGCGCGGTGTAGGTTGGTCAGTGCGGACTCAGTGGGCCAAAGGGCCTGTTTTGCGTTGTATCTCTAAACTAAACTCTCCGGGTCACAGGCCAAGTCCACATGGAATATATTGCTCCATGATGGCAGATGATAATTTTTTGTTTTCACACACCAGAGTTTTAGACTGACAGCTGCACTAAAGACACTTCCTACTGCAGTTTCTGATTCCCAGGCTGACCTTCCCAGGCTGATACTTGATATCTTGATACTAGTGGTTCACTCGCACTCAGAACTGTATGGGTTAATGACCACTGGTGATATATTACACAAATGTACAACCTTACAAATCGGAACTGGTTTTTCAAGCCTATCCTCCATTTAATAAGATTGTGGATAATCTGGAAACTCTGCAATCCCATGTTATAATTCATTTATCAAACATTTTTCCCCAATCACTACCCATTAAGATTCCTCTCTAGCTTTCTTGTGTGTTCTTCAAGATGATTATCAGAATGTAAGATCAAAAGACCAAAGGTTGCTCGGAGCAACTTGCTATTCATAAGACAACAGCCGACCTATACGTGATCTCTATGGGCACGCACATGGGGCCCAAGCTATGCCTGCCTCTTTGTAGGGTACATCGAGGAATCCTTGTTCGAGGCGTAACGTGGCCCCATCCCCGAACTCTACCTCCGCTTCATCGACGACTGCATTGGTGCCACCTCCTGCACCCATGCACAACTCACCGACTTCATCCATTTCACCACTAACTTCCATCCGGCGCTCAAATACACCTGGACCATTTCCGACATCTCCCTACCGTTTCTAGACCTCACTATCTCCATCGCAGGTGACCGACATCTACGATAAACCCACTGACTCCCATGGCTATCTGGACTACTTCTTCCCACCCTGCTTCCTGTAAGGATTCTAGCCCCTACTCCCAATTCCTCCATCTATGCCGCATCTGCACCCAGGATGAGGTGTTCCAAACCATGGCATTGGAGATGTCCTCATTCATTAGGGAACGGGAGTTCCCCTCTTCTACTATAGATGAGGCTCTCACCAGGGTCCTTTCTATACCCCGTAACTCTGCTCTCACTCCCCATCCTCCCACTCGTAACAAGGGCAGAGTCCCCCTTGTCCTCACCTTCCACCCTACCAGCCGTCACATACATCAAATAATCATTTTCGCCACCTCCAACAGGATCCCACCACTGGCCACATCTTCCCATCTCTTCCTCTCTCAGCTTTCCGCAGAGACTGCTCCTCCCGTAACTCCCTGGTCAATTCGTCCCTTCCCACCCAAACCACCCATCCCCTGGCACTTTCCCTTGCAACCGCAGGAAATGCTACACTTGTCACTTTACCTCCCTCCTTGACGCCATCCATGGATCCAAGCAGTCTTTCCAGGTGCGGCCGAGGTTCACCTGCACCTCCTCCAACCTCATCTATTGCATCCGCTGCTCTAGGTGTCAGCTGCTCTACATCAGTGAGACCAAGTGTAGGCTTGGCGATCGCTTCGCCCAACATCTCTGCTCGGTTCTTTTTTTTTTTTTTTAAATTTCAAAATATACTTTATTCAAATGATAAATATATACAATACGTTAACCTTGCGGAAAATCCATCCGACATTTTCGGAGGCTGTACAAATTGATGAATACAATTTAGACATTTCTTTTCCCCAAATTTCCACAAATCAATCCCCCACTCGTGCCACTCATGTAGCACAATGGCGTGGGATACCTTCCCTTATATTGAGGGGCGTCTCCACCATACCGTGCCCCCCATGTCCAGCGGCGGAAGGACCTTAGACTGTGGCCCTCCCCCACCGAGCCTTGGCGTTGGCTGCACCGAGCTTCAGTGCGTCCCTCAGCACGTACTCCTGCAGTCTGCAGCGGGCCAGTCGGCAACATTCCCTAACGGACATCTCGCTCTGCTGGGTGGTGAACAACGCTCGGGCAGACCAAAGGGCGTCTTTTACCGAGTTGATGACCCTCCAGCAGCACTCGATGTCAGTCTCTGAATGTGTCCCTGGGAACAGTCCGTAAATCACCGAGTCCTCTGTGACGGAGCTGTTCGGGATAAAGCGTACCAGGGACCCTTGCATTTTTCTCCAGACTGTTTTAGCAAACCCACACTCTGTAAAGAGGTGGGCAACCGTCTCCTCTCCATAGCAGCCGTCCCGAGGGCAGCGTGCGCTGGCAGTGAGGCTCCGACGGTGCAGGAAGGATCTGACTGGGAGGGCTCCCCTCACCGCCAGCCAAGCCAGGTCTTGGTGCTTGTTGGTGAGTTCTGGCGATGAGGCATTTTGCCAGACAAGCTGGGTAGTCTGCTCAGGGAACCACGCCACCGGGTGCATAGAGTCCTTTCCCTGCAGAGCCTGCAGGACATTCAGTGCTGACCACTGCCCGATGGACATGTGGTCAAAGGTGTTGGTCCGGAAGAACCCTTCCACCGACGACAGATGGGGCGGCAATGTCCAGCTGACTGGCACATTGCGTGGCACCTGCGCCAGGCCCATCCTTCTCAACACCGGGCACAGGTAGAACCTCAGCAGGTAGTGACACTTGGTGCCCACGTGCCTTGGCTCTACACTCCGCCTGATGCAGCCACACACGAAGATGGCCATCAGAATGAGGGCGACGTTGGGCACGCTTTTACCCCCGTTGTCTGCCGACTTGTACATTGTGGCCCGTCGCGCCCGGTCCATCCTCGACCCCCAGATGAAGTGGAAGATGGCCCGGGTGATCCCTGTGGCGTATGAGGGAGGGACAGGCCACACTTGTGCCAAGTACAGCAGCCCCGAGAGCACCTCACACCTGATGACCAAATTTTTTCCCGTTATGGAGAGGGAGCGTTGCCTCCACAGCTCCAGCTTCCTCCCCACCCTGGCTATCCGCTCCAGCCAATTTTTGTTACATGCCTCAGCCCCCCCGAACCAGATCCCCAGCACCTTCAAGAGGTCAGGCTTGATGGTGAAGGGAACGGAAGATCTGTCAGGCCAGTTGCCAAAGAGCATGGCCTCGCTCTTCCTGCGGTTCACCCTGGCCCCCGTGGCCGACTCAAACTGGTCGCAGATACTAATCAGTCTGCGAACCGACCCTGGATCCGAGCAGAAGACAGCAACATCGTCCATGTACAGGGAGGTCTTTACTTGAATGCCTCCACTGCCTGGCAATGTCACTCCTCTTATGCTCGCATCCTTCCTGATGGATTCGGCAAAAGGTTCAATACAGCAGACAAACAAGACAGGAGAGAGAGGGCAACCCTGCCTAACTCCAGACCTTACAGGGAAACTGTCTGATTCCCACCCATTGATTTGGACTGCACTACGGATGTTGGTGTAGAGCAGTTTGATCCAATTCCTGATTCCCTCCCCAAAACCCATTTTGGAGAGCACGTCCCTCATGTACGTGTGCAAAATCCTGTCGAAGGCCTTCTCCTGGTCCAAGCTGACTAGGCAGGCATCCACCCGTCTGTCCTGCACGTAGGCGATGGTATCTCTCAGCAGCGCGAGGCTGTCTGAGATTTTCCTGCCAGGTACAGCACAGGTTTGGTCCGGGTGGATCACCTGTCCCAGAGCAGACTTGGCCCGGTTGGCAATGGCCTTAGACAGGATCTTGTAGTCCACATTCAAGAGCGTTATGGGTCTCCAATTCTTTATGTCCTTCATCTCTCCCTTCTGCTTGTAGATTATGGTGATGTTGCCCTTCCTCATAGAGTCTGACATGCTACCATCTAGAACCATGTCGTTGTACACTTCTAGCAGGTCCGGGCCTATCCAGAGCCAAATACAACTCGGCCGGTAAGCCATCGCTTCCGGGAGTTTTCACAATAACCAACCTGATCTCCCGGTGGCTCAGCACTTCAACTCCCCCTCCTATTCCGAATCCAACCTTTCTGTCCTGGGCCTCCTCCATGACCAGAGTGAGGCCCACCATAAATTGGAGGAGCAGCACCTTTTATTCCGCTTGGGTAGTTTACACCCCAGCGCTATGAACATTGACTTCTCCAATTTCAGGTAGTCCCTGCTTTCTTCTTCTTTCCCCTCCCCTACCCAGCTCTCCCACACCCCACTGTCTCCGCCTCTTCCTTTCTTCTTTCCGCCCCCCCCCCCCCCCCCACATCAGTCCAAAGAAGGGTCTCGACCCGAAATGTCGCCCATCTCCTTCGGTCCATAGATGTTGCCTCACTCGCTGAGTTTCTCCAGCATTTTTGTCCACCTATACTTGATCTCCATGTATTTGCTAATCTCTTATAACTGTTAACACCCTTGCCTGATAGAAATCTATCAATCTTGGTCTACACATGTATAACTGAACCAGCTTCAGGAGCTTCTGAGTGAGCAGGTGAGTGGTGGGTGGGTTGAGGAATTGGCCAGGTATGCAATCGAGGGGATGTTGGAGACAGGCAGGGAGGGTTTGGTGGGGTGGCAGGTTGGTGTTGGCAGGGTGACAGGTGAGCGTGGAGTTGCATAAAAGATGACAGAACCTTCATCTCATCTGATGGCTCTTTCGACGTGGAAACAGCGGCTCCAATCAGCGAGGCAGGTCAGTTGGATGTTTCACCTACGCCCGCGTATGATGAGCCACAGAAACGTCAGACTGCTTGTACTCACAAGCCGTTTTGTATGGCTGTCAGACTTGGACAATTGACAAGAAACACATCAAACAATGCGGGTGTTTCCACCTGAGATCCCTGTGATCATTCATGGGCATCAAGTGGCAGAGCAGGGTGACAAATTTGGAATGTCTGGACAGGGCCGGCCCGATTGGTATCAAAGCCGTGATGAACCTGAGGGAACAGTTGCAGTAGACTGGTCGAGGAATCTGTATGGACCGTTCTGTGCAAGCTCCCTTATGGAATCCTTGCTCATGAACTAGGGACATCCAAGAAAGTGATACTCGTTACTTGTTTACAAGACGGCCTCAAACACAGAGGCTTCCCTTCTGGCAGAAGAGAGTTGGAGCCGTGTGGCCCGGGTGGAACAAGCTTGTGAGCTTTGACCAAAAGGACCTGAAATCTACTGTGAAGACTGCGGACAGGATGGAATCGCTGGAGCCAGAGAACGTAGGATGCCTCAGCATCTGCACCCACTTCAGCGTCTTCCCCTCACTGCCACGGTTCCCGAGTGCATATCTCCAGGGCTGGTCTTGCCAGCCATGTTCAGGCTCACATATGAAGACCGCACAACTGACATAATCAAACACCAGGACCAACCAACCGTGAGGCGAGTGATTGGAAGGGCTGGGCAAGAGTGGGGCTGGTGGAGATGGGAGGGCGAGGAGTTGGCAAGGGTGAGCAGGTGAGGGTTGTTTGTTTGGCGGGGGTGGAGAATCCGAGGGGCATGTGAGTGTTGCATTTCTGTCTTACTGTCAGGACGTGTTTTTCTTTTACTTTTGAAGATTGCTGACCTGGTGTCCAGTCATACTCGGGCCATCCCAGAGTCTCGCCATTCTTCTTGTTTTCCACTTCCAGCCATGTGATCAGCGGCTCAAAATATGTCAGCAGAGACGCAGCCGACATACTTGTGTTCCCAGTAATCATCCTCATGGCCTCGTACCAGGGCTTGCTGCTTCCCAGCTTCATGGCATCTCTGGGGTAAAGGCACAGAAAGAGTCAGTCAGAGCGAGTCTGGAGGGGGGGGGGGGGGAAATGTGAACCAGTCAAAATGCATGGGCTCCATGATATAACGAGAGTTTGCCATCACTGTTGGACAAGGCATTGCAGAATTAAGGTACCAAATGTATCGTATGTACCAGAGGATCTGGGTTTTAGGGTTACCCCGAGTTGGAATATATTGCGCAAGAAGAACTGCAAATGCTGGTTTACATCAAAGATAGACACAAAATACTGGAGTAACTCAGCGGATCAGGCAGCATCTTTGGAGAAAAGGAATAGGTAACATTTTGGGTCGAGGCTCTTCATCAGACTCAGCAGATGAGGGTCTTGCCCTGAAACGTCACCTATTCCTTTTCTCTGGAGATGCTGCCTTACTTGCTGAGTTGCTCCAGCATCTTGTGTTTATCTTTGGAAAATATTGTGGCAGCTGCTAACTTCAGTCACTAACTCTAGGGACCCCAGGACACCTCTCATTGGAGAGCCAATGGCCAGGGAGATTATGTCAGGATTCAGCAGTGTGTGGAGTCAGGGGCTGTGGCGTGACCATCTGACCCAATCCCTGGTCTGGATATTGGTTACATAAAAAGGTACAGCACAGGAACAGGTCCTTCGACCCACAATACATGCCGTTGTGTCATATGTGATGTTGCTGAGTGCAATCTGAGCAGAATGCAGTCATCAACATTACAGCCATGTGAGGTACTTTGGGATGTTTCCTGAGACATATCATTCGAGCCATATAAAAACCGGAGGAGCAAGTTAGGATAGGAATAAAGTGGTATTCCATTTTCTGCTGTCTGGTACCGCTATTGGGAATGCCAACTTATCCACTACTGTATAACGTATAATGGAGTGACTTGCTTGGCTTTATTCATTTTTTGAGATCGATGGCTTGTTTGCAAGGCTGGACTTTACTGCCTATTCCTAATTTCCCTTGAGGAGATGGGCTTGTTAGTCTATTTCAGAGGACATATTAACCATATAGAGTTAACCATATTGATGTGGTTAAAGTGTCATATAAAGGACAAGGCAGGGAAGGACAGATTCCTTCCCTCAACCTGTCCTTGCTGAAGAGCATCGGTGAACCAGATTGAAGATAGAACATTGAACAGTGTGGCATACAACCAGGCCCTTCCGTGCATGAAGTCTGTTCTGACCATGATGCCAGTTTAAACTGTACACCTTGAGGAGAAGAAGGGTCTGAAGAAGGGCCTCGACCCGAAACGTCGCCTATCTCCTTCGCTCCTTAGATGCTGCTGCACCCGCTGAGTTTCTCCAGCTTTTTGTGTACCCTAAACTGTACACCTGCCTACATATAGTCCATATCTGCCCATTCCCAGCCTATTTGCGGTCTACCTAAACGCCTTTTAAATGTTGCTATCGTAACTTTTATAAGAATTAATCACATTTTGTGATCATCATCACCCATTCTCAATTGAATTTAAAAATTCCATACCAGCCATGGTGAGATCTGGTCGGATCCTGTGTTTGTTAGTTCAAACCTCTGCACTGCCAGCCTTGTATCCCAAGCATTGCACTAATACACCCGTTTCACGGTTGATTTGTTTCACAGTTTAATGTAATTCTTTATGAAGACCACGGCCGCCCTTTTACATTGTTCTTACCCAATGAGTTTTCCAGCTGCACGTGACTTGTAGATGTCACATTTGTACAGAGGTCCGACGTGACCTGCAGCTTTGCAAAGGCTCTCATGGAACTGGAACTGGATGATGAAGCTTACAAAATACCTGAAAAAAAGTTAGGAAGATAAGCCAAATTCATGCATATTGCATAGGTGGACATATTAATGAACATCAGTATTCGACTGGGCAAAACAGTTTCCGTAGATTATTGTAAATTATAGAATTAAATTAAATTCCAATTAAATCAGTTAGGTTTTGGTCATCTTAGTCAAACCCATCTCCGTGACTCCCGTAAGCTCTCTTCCTCGCTCTCTGCAGTGTAATCAGCGTGGTGAGCAGAATTGTACCTTTACTGCACTTACTGTGCGTGCATACTAATTCTTTCATGTTACTCTGAACATATCAAATTAATCATTTCACACTAATGTTCTCTTTCCCCAGTGCTGGTGCTAGTAGTTAATGAATAAAATCTCCTTTATCCCACACTCTTTAAGCCACGGGCTCAACACTCAGATCTTATTAACCTTATCCAACCTTGCATTTGGCTCAGGTAGTAATCAAAGACTATCACCTTTATAGTTCTTCCCTTTTACTTTGGAGTTTCAATCCATATATTCTGTTTTTTTCTAATTCCACTTATGTTTTAGGTTTATACATGGAACACAAGATCTGGTTCCTCCTCCTCCTGTGTCTCATTCCAGTCCTTACCGCTGTTGAAGTATCACGGTCTTTGGGACTTACACTCGTGGCTGCGGAGAACACGGTTTATCTTCACAACAATACTGTCCTCTGTCACTAAGGCATCCCCTCTCAGTCCCTTCCCTGTATGCCTATGATGGTGCCATGGTCCAATCTCCCTCATATTCATTGTTCATGTTTGAATGCACAGTAAGTACCTGTCGACCTGTTGGTCACAGCTTAAGGCTGACCCACTGCATCTCAGGTTCCCATAACAATATGGCTTGTTATCATGTCCAGTCCATGGGAATTTCCCAAACCCAGATTACTGCTTAACTTCAAGATGAGTCTGCAACAGGGATCAATTGTCCAAATTCCTGATGGAATATGGTAATCTGATTAAACTAATGCCTGAAACTCAGTGCAGCTCACCATGCCCAAACATGCAAAGTTGGTTTCTAGACATCTCACTGCGCTCCAGGAGATTGTATTTGGGACAGGAGAACTAGTTCCTCTGACTCACACACTTTGCAGCTACAATACATTACCTGCCTTGCCAACTGTAACAAAGATTGCTCAATGTAATGAGTGTCTAATGTAGCGATCAATGATGTGGCCTCAACCCAATGTTTTGTTTTGTTTTATGTGGTCCTTCTATTGTGGTTCGTATTTGATAGCCAATTTGATTTTTGAGCATTCTAACCCCAGTAAAAAAAAACCCTTTTACATATTTACCTTTTCGATTGTAAGCTGTACGAAAACGTGCATTTGCATCATCCTGTACTTACCAACAAACAAAACTGGAACATTTACAACCTGACGGTAATATTAACCCGTCATAAGTACGGACAAACTAGGAACACAAATAGATTGCTTGGTCCCTCAAGTCTGCTCTGCCACACAATAATATCATGTCCTATCTGGCTGTAAACTTTACTTTGTAATCCCATATCTGCAATATAATTTCACATCCTTGCTCATCAAGAATTTATCTAACTCTGCCTTAAAAATCTTCAAAGACTCCTTTTACAATTGGTTTTCTTGACTTCCTCATTGAGAGACCTGGATTGAGAGCAAGATCTCCTCCTCATTGACCAGCAAAAAAGGTGCATCTGAGGCCTGTGTGCTTACCCCCCAGCTCTACTCTGTACACCCATCTATGGCTAGGCATAACTCCAAGGCCATGAAGACCCTATTGTTGGCTAAATCACAGGTAGCGATGTATCAGCCTACAGGAGTGAAATAATAGAACACCTAGTTAAGTGGTGCCACAACCACAACCTCTCACTCAATGTCAACAAAACCAAGCAACTAATCATTGACTTCAGAAGGGACGTCTGGAGACCATTGGCTGGTTTCCAGAGTCCGAAGAAGGTCCTGACCCAAAAAGACACCTATCCAATTTTTCCAGAGATGCCATCTGAGCCGGTGAGTTACTCTTGCACATTGAGTCTATCTTTGCCAGTTTCCATTGCTGGATTGACAGTGGCGAACATCAGCAGTATCAAATTCCTGGGCATTAGCTTCACGATGATCTGCCCTGGACCTAGTGAATAGATGTAATCAAGAAGGTGTGACAGTGTTTTTATTTTCTTAAATAGATTTGGCATGACACTGAATACTCTAATAAACTTCCACTGATGTGTCTTAGAAGGTATCCTGACTGGTTGCATCATGGCAATTCCAACATATGGGAAACACAAGAGGCAGCAGACTGGTGATCTCAGCCCAGTCCATCATGGACACAGCCCTCCCCACTATCTATAACGTTAAAATGAGGCAGCATCTATCATTACGGATCCTCCTCTCCATCTGGACTTTGACCTCTCTCACAACAATCATTGAGCAGGAAGTATAGATGCCCAAAGTCCCACAACAACAGGTTCAAGAATAGCTATTTTCTTACAACCATTAGGTTCTTGAACCGACCTGTACAGCCCTAATCCTATCTTGGCCTCCTGTACTACCATGAACTTGTTTAAAAATTGTGTCTTGCAATAATGTATTGTTAAGTTACTCTTATCCATTTGCTGTCGTGCAGAATTTATGCAGAATTTATATATGATTTATGTTTTTCTTGTGCGGTCTGAATCTATGTGCTTGCGATTCTGTTGCAAACAAGATTTCATTATACCCGTAGCGTACCATAATATATGCAGATGCTAATAAACTCATCTTGAGGAAGAGATTCCAACGACAGAACTCCCTGTGAGAAAATAAATTTGCCACGTCTCTCTTCAATTGATGGTTCTTTTTTTAAAGAGGAACCATTCAACATCACTCCGCCCATGCACCTCATGATCTCATACATTTCAAGCAAGTCCCCTCTCCCACAGCTTCTTGTGTCCTTTTCATTACTTACCACACTATCTTTCCATCATCAACAAATTAACAAGTATATCTTGGTGCCTACAGCCAGGTCATCATAGAAATTGTAAAAACTGAATCCCAGCACACAATGCCTGTGGTATGTCACTCATTACATCTTGCCACAAGAAAAAGGCAGTGCTGCAGTTCTTGGTTGCCAGCCAATCTTCCTCTCTTGCCAATATGTTAACTCCTAAACTGTGAGGTTTTAATTTTCCATAATAACTTTTGTGTGGTATCAAGAATCGTCAACAGCAAGCAGCACCCTCCTTCCTCTCTAAAAGCATTTGCTAAGTTGGCCAATTTCTTTTAACTGACCCTAGGTTGAAGTACCTGATTTCGTTTAGTTTAGAGATACAGCGCGGAACTAGGCCCTTCGGACCACCGAATCCTCACCGACCAGCAATCCCCGCACATTAACACTATCCTACAATGTGCCTACACATTAGGGACAATTTATATTTACCAAGCCAATTAACCTACAAACCTGTACGTCTTTGGAGTGTGGGAGGAAACCGAAGATCCCACGGTCACAGGGAGAACGTACAAACTTTGTAGAGACAGGACCCGTAGTCGGGATCGAACGCCACAAGCGCTGTAAGGCAGCAACTCTACCATTGCGCCATCATGTCATTCAATTACTCTTCCTCAGTCAGAGCAAAAATAGCAATGATTTCTTCTGAAGTCAAATTTCAACATCCTTTTGGCTAAAGAAATGATCACTTCTTTCTGATGACATCATAAATGGGTCAATGCCTTTGGTTGGGCATAATTCTGGGTGTTTCATCACATGACCTCCCCCACCCATAACTCCACCTGCAAACCCACCCTCAATCTGCCAAAGAGAATATTTCTTTCTAATTTTATAAATTATTGATGAGGAAGGAAAATAATTGTATTAACATCATTATAATTTTCTCCCAGGATTGCTGGCAGAGTTTAATCTTCAAATCCTTGTGCCTCCAGGACAACTCTGAAGGGTTGGAAACCTGAGATATTGGAGTTAAAGTTACCATAAGATACATTAACACTATCCCAGAGCCGGAGAAACATCTGTGACAAGGACATACCTGACATAGGGTACACTGGAAGGAATGTGGAATTTCGCACCAGGATCAAAATCTTCCTCCGAGCGGTGTATCGGAGGACACAGTCCTTGATATTTTAACCTGTGGGCAAGAGATACAAGGTAATTTGGGCACTAGCACAATGCAGGTGAGGTTTAACATCTACCCTGAAAGCTTCTCCTTGGTGTAGGCTTCAGAAAGTCATTGTACCCTGGATCTGGGGTTGGTGGGTGGGAGATGGGGCAACATACCAAATGCAAACTTGGAGGGAAACTGCTCGGGAACCATTCACAAGATGGTCGGTCCAGCATTCATCCGCCATCACTAATTGTTCTGGAGAAAGTGCTCTAGATTCTTGAACTGCTGTTGTCTGTGTGGTGAAGGTTGCGAAATAGAGAGTTCTGGTATTCAGACCTTATGGCGGTAAAAGGTATGTGACATGGAGAAGAACTTGGATATCATGATATCCCGCAGCAGTTTATGTCCTGGTCTTTCTTGAGGGTGGAGGTCATGTGTTTAGGAGATGTAGTCACAAACATCCTGCACTTGATACATACTGGAACCTTGCTAAATCTTGCTTGAGAACACAGGAATTTAAGCGGGTCATATCTTGAGTCTGCTGAAGAAGAAAATCAACAACATAGTTGATAAGGTGAACTGCAGATGTTTCTGTTGAGGTTACACACACAAAACTATTTCCCTTAGACAGCACTCCATGCTACTCAATTGTTATTCCTCAATTTGTCCAGTTGTTGCAATAGGTCAGAACCATCAGAAATGAAGACTCAGATGCAAGTCATATCCCCAGCCTCACCAACATCCTTCCAGACTCTATGAAATCTCATGACATCCCCTCTATCACTTCCCATCTTATCTCATATGCTGGATTCCTCCATGTAAAGACTACTTGAGTAATGTTACTTCCTCTCCATTCCCTTGTCTCTTCTTCTCTCATTCATACTGTTATCTGTGGCACAAGCCATCTATTTCTGATACTTAAAATCCATGCAGTCTCACTGTCTCCGGTAATGTAGGGCCATCTTACCAAATGGGTAAGGTGATATGCTAGCTGCAAACAATGCAACCACTGAGAAAGTTGCCAGAGCCATTCTCAGGATGGGGCACTGGTGGCATGCCCAGTCTTCATTATCCAACCCATACTCTCCAAGAGAAGGTTATTGATGTACTCACAGTCTATCATGTTCTCTCTTTCTTTACCGGATGTGATATATAAGAGGATAAGTATCGTGAAAGCATGATATAGAGGAGGAATGACCTAAGTTAGAATGGTATGGGATGTTGAAGGTTCACACGGTGATTGATGGTCCTGAGGTGGACACAATGAAGCATTTATGTGCGGATCATAGAAGCATGCGTATCCTTTAAACATATGATGATTGAGGAAATTAGACTTGTGAACACTTTTGTCCAGTAGAAATAAATGGGATTGAAACCAATACATTCCCAGTGCCTGGGAATTTCAGATCATGGGGCCTGAAGTAAATCATTGGAATCTATTATTAAGAAAGTGCGACCCATTAGAAAATAGAACCACGCGTTGCGTAGTTTGTCTCTCAGAAGGCCTTTGATAATGTGCCACAGAAGAGGTACTTATGTGACCTTCCCAATCACAGAACATCAGCCACTGTATTTTACCTCAGATTCCACCACTCTCGGTTGTAATCACTTTCAGGGATCCGTCCATCGAAAACCTTCCATCGCCATTGATCCATCAGGTAGCCAAATGGGAGGAAAGCAATCTTGTCCAGGGCAATGCTCATCAAGTAATTGATATCACTCTCTGCAGAAATAAACATCGAGTCATTACACCCTTTATGGCAGTTTCATTAGCAATAAAAACTCATTGAGTGCAGTGCTCACTCCCTGTGGACCCTGGTGAGTAGGAGATTTTTGTCGACTTTTACAGCTGTGCTTTCCTAATCTTGTCATCGCCATTTTCATATGCAAGCTAACAGTAAATGGCGATGGGAAGCAGCTGTCCATCTCCCAGCTTTCTTTTGTTAAATATTTTTATTAGATGCAAGTACATATTAAAATAATATACTTGTCACATACATTCTTATTATTAATATTAACAGTTATGTCTTATTTGTATTTCTATACATTTTTTTTGTTTTTATTGCAGATAGGAAAAAATAGAAAAAAATAAAGTAAAAATAGAAAATCAAAAAAGAGTGGAGTGTTAAACAGGTTATCCATCGTTGGAGATATATCCATGATTTGTTATGTATGATTCTTCATCTATTCCATTATTCAGGCTTCAGTCAGGCTCTCGCACCGAGCCACTTTGACCCTTTAAATATTCAATAAATGGAGACCATATCCCTCTGAAAAGATCCAACTTGTCCAGTAGGACAAGTCTTAATCTTTCCAGATGAAGTGTCTCCGACATTCCTGTAATCCACATTTTGGTTGTGGGGGATGTAGGACCTTTCCAGAATTTAAATATTAATTTTTTCCCAATTATTAAACTGTAATCAACAAAAATTATTTGATTCGTTGTTATTAATTGATCTGTTTCTAATATTCCCAATATTATTAATTTTGAGTCAGGGATCAGTTTCATATTAACAACATTCGAAATTATCTTAAATATTTCTGTCCAAAATTTAGTAATTTTTATACAATTTGTAAATGAGTGCGTTAAGTTAGCTTCTAAGTGCTGACATTTATCACATATGGCAGATACATTTGAAAAAATACTATGTAATTTGGATTTTGAATAATGTAATCTATGTAATATTTTAAATTGTATAAGAGAGTGTCTAGCATTTAATGAACAATGGTGTATATGTTGTAAACTTTCATCCCATACTTGATGAATTGACTAATTCTGATTAATTGACCCAATTCGTTTTCCCATGATTGCCTATATATTTCTGTCATTGGGACATCGTTTTCCAATAAAATGTTATAAATATATGATATCAATTTTTCTGTGTTCGGTTGTTTATTTAGACAATCATCTAAATTTTCTGTCTTTCTATTTCTGATTTCTTGTGTGTTTGCTTTTACATAGTCTCTAATTTGTAAATATTTAAAGTAATCTTTTGAATGTAATCCATAAATTTGTTGTAATTCTTGAAATGACATGAAGGAGTTTTCCCTATAGAGATCGCCCATTTTATAAATTCCATAGTTTTTCCATTGTAAAAAACCTTTGTCCATCATTGAAGGTTTAAATGTAACATTATTTACAATGGTAAGGGCTAGTGGTATACATTTCAATTTTAATGTTTTCTTTATTTGTTTCCAGATATGTATCCCACTTTCCATTATAGGATTTTCACTATAGATTTTCTTACCTAGCTTAATATTAGCGAATAAAATTGAGCTAATTTCAAAAGGCGAACAATCTTCTTATTCCATTTTTAACCAGATTGGTGGTTTATCCTTCTCTACTAACCAAAAATTCATATTTTTAATATTAACTGCCCAGTAATAAAACAAAGTTTGGCAATGCTAGACCTCCATTTATTTTTGATTTACATTTTATTTATTCTATGGCTCTTATAATCCCAGATAAAGTTGGTGACTATAGAATCAATCTTCTTAAAGAAATTTTTAGGAAGATATATCGGAATCAATTGGAAGAGATATAGTAATTGCAGGAGAAAAATCATTTTTATTGCATTAATTCTACCTAGCATTGAAATAGGTAATGTTTTCCAATATAAAATTCTTATTTAATTTAGTCAATAATAGTGGAAAATTTGATTTAAATAAAAAATCGAATCTTTTTGTTACATAAATTCCAAGATATTTGATTTTTTCGTTTGCTATCTTAAAAGGAAATTGTTGTAATATGTAAGTTATTTACCATTATTGACACGTTCACTTTTATTCCAATTAATACTATATCCTGAAAATAATCCAAATTCAGTTATTAATTTTAGTAAATTTGGAATACTAATTTCCGGCCAATATAAAGTAATACATCATCCGCATATAAGGAGATTTTATTTTCAGTATCTCTGGTGTCATACCCATATATTTCAGGATGTAATCTCACACGTTGAGCTAATGGTTCTATTGCAAGTGTAAACAATAGCGGGGATAAAGGACAACCTTGTCTACAGGCTCGGAATAAATTAAATTTAGTTGATAGCATTTGATTTGTTAGTATTCTGGCTGTTGGATTAGTGTATAATAATTTAACCCAAGTAATAAACTTCTCTCCCAACTTAAAAGTTTCCATAACCGAAAACAAGTAAGACCATTCCACCTGGTCAAGGCTTTCTCCGCATCTAACGATATAATTACTAGGTCTTTATTAATACCTCTTTTCGAATATATAATATTGAATAATCGTCTCAGGTTATATGAGGAATATAGTTTTGGTATAAATCCTGTTTGATCTGGGTGAATTAATTTATTAATAACTGTGCTTAGTCTTTGTGCTAATATTTTGGTTAATATTTTTTGATCAGTATTTAAGAGCTATAGCTCTATATGATCCTGGGTCATCCAGATCTTTGTCTATTTTAGTTATAAGTGTTATAATAGATTCAGTTAATGTTTCTGGTAGTTTCTGGTGGGTATAGATGTATTCATAGAGTATCTTCAAACGTGGTGCAATCAGATCATAAAATGTTTTATAAAATTCCGAACCAATACCATCTGGTCCCGGTGTTTTACCATTTTTTAATGATCTGATAGATTCTTCGATTTCTTTTACTGATATTTCAGCATTTAGTGATTCTCTATTTTGTGAATCCAACCCATTTGGATTACATTTTTTAAAAAATGCTTCTATTCCTATCCTGTTTTCTGTTGTTTTAGCTGAATATAAATTTTTATAATATTGCAAAAATCTCTCATTAATATCTTTGGGTTGTACTAATGGTTTGCCATTGTATGATATAATCCTATGGATTATTTTTTCTCCCTCCATTTTCCGTAATTGACGAGGAAATAATTTTTGAGGTTTATCTCCAAATTCAAATTGTAATTGTTTAGTGTATTGATAGAGTTTTACAACTTGATCTGAGTATATTTTATTTAATTTATATTTCAGTGTAGTTAGTGCTAGCCATACTAGCATGGCTAACCATCTACCGACTTCCATAGTTGATGTTACCAACTTAACCAGCTCCCTGGTTTCTTGAAATTTTTATATCATAGCAGTATTTTACCGGGGATATTGGATTTTAAAATACTCGGGTTCCAATAATAATAATTTCAATGTGAGTATACATATATTTAAAACTTATTTAAATATAATAAAAAAACAAACAAAAAGGAAGAAAGAAAAATAAAAATAAAAATTAATAAAAAGAAAAAGGGTTTCCAAGGAAGGCAAATGAAATCAAACTCTATATTTGACTCTAAACATTCAATTATAGGTAAGCATTAGTCATTAGTGATAATTATTAGCTCTGATTAGTAAAAATACCACGCTATAGTTTTAGTATTTATTAGTTATTTGTATTAGTAGTGTAGTTATACTAATTATTAGTATCCATGGGAGAGTTTCTGATCCACATCTTTCTCCAGCTTCCTTAGACACGACTTTAGTTCCATCCAGTTCTGCAAAGTCAGTTTATTCAATGATGAAGTTCAGTTTTAAAAGTATTATTCAAGCTTCCTCTCGAACCTTAATCTTCTGGGCAAAGTCCAGTGCCTCCACAGGGTTGGTGAAAAAGTGTTCATTCTAATTGTAGGTGACTCTTAGCGTAGCTGGATACCTCAGACCATATTTCAAGTTCTTCACTTCCCTCAAGATTCTTTTGGTCTCATTAAACATTTTTCGTTTCCTGGAGACCTCTGCTGGGTAGTCTCGATAGACACTGATCCCGTATCCTTCAAATGTAAGATTTCTGTTTCTTTTAATTTTTTGCATTATCTCCTCCAGGGCATAGTCGTACTGAATTTTTATTATCATTTGTCTTGGGGGAGCACCTTGTCTTGTCTGGCGTCTCATCACTCTGTGTGCTCGAGCAAGTAAAGGCTTTTGATCCAGAGATAAAACTTTTTGCAGTAAATTTGCAGTAAATTCTCGGGGACCCTTCTGGAATACCCGCAATTCTTAGGTTCTGTCGTCTCTGGCGACCTTCCAATTCAGTACATTTCTCAGTTATTTTGACCAGTAGTTCAGTTAGGCGTTGGTTTTCTTTGATTAGTTTTGCCGTAGTCTGAGCACTCGTTTCGGCTAGTTCAAGGTCCTTTATGGCTGACGTCTGTTGATTCAGTACTTTCTCCACAGGATTCAGCCTTTCTTCGAGATCAGTTGTCACTTTTCTAATTTTAACATTTGTTTCGTTTGTCATACTTGCAACTTGTTCAGTCAGTATTTCTGCAATTTCTTTCTTCAGTTTATCCGATGTATTCATAGCCGTGATATTAATTTCAAGCTTTAAGTTCATCATTTCCTCCTTGATTTTTTTTATTTCTTCCCCAAAATTCATCTTCTTCAATTCTTCGTTCGTTTTTGCAAGTTCACTCTTTAGTTCCTCCTTTAAGCCAACAATTTCACTTGCAATAAAAGTTTTAAGATCATCACCTTCCGATTTTTTCATCGTTTTTTTCGACACATCTTCTTGGGATAGCGTCCTACCTGAGCCCGAGGCTTCAATCGGGCCTTTTTCTTGTTCCACCGGTTTCTGCCTAGTAACATGACTTTTCGGTTTATCCGTGGGATGGCTGTGCTGTGTATACATAGTAAGTCGCGCGCCTGATGACGTCACTCACGGCAATCGGTACAGAAGCAGCAGGCAGCAGGTAGGTCGCTTTCTCAACGTTTTTTCCAAGGAGCTGGCTGGCGTTGCTCTCTAGCCCTCCATAGCACCACCGGAAGTCTTGTCCCAGCTTTCTATTTGAAGGCACAGTGGTGCAGCTGGTAGAGATGCTGCCTTATGATGGCAGAGACCCAGGTTCAAACCTGACCTCCGGTGCTGTCTATGGAGTTTGCACCTTTTCACTGTGGCCACTTGGGTTTTCTCCAGCTGCTCCGGCTGCATCCCACATCCCAAAATGTGCAGGTTTGTAGATTAATTAGCCTCTAGTGTGCAAGGCGTAGATGCGGAAATGAGATATATGAATGGGTCGACATAGACTCATTGAGCCAAAGTGCCTGTTTCCATGCTGTACATATCTTTTAAACAATTTAATCTGCAAATGAAGAGTTTGTGTGGCACAGTGGTAGAGTTACTGCCTTACAATAACCAATATACAATAAACAGCGCCATAGGCCCTGGCTCAATCCTGACGATGGGTGCTGTCTGTGTGGAGTTTGTACGTTCTCGCCGTGACCTGCATGGGTTTTCTCGGGGACCTCTGGTTTCCTCCCACACGCCAAGACGTACAGGTTTGTAGGTTAATTGGCTTGGTAAAATTGTAAATTGTCCCTGGCGTGTGTAGGATAGTGTTAGTGTGTGGGGATCATTGGTTGGCGCAGACCCATTATTAATTAAATGATTCTGTTTTCTGGACAGCGAGTTCATCAGGGCAGGATGCAGCAGAATGCTTCATCCCAGAGCAGTGGAATACATCTTCCGTGCTTTGAGGGAACTCTACGACACTGTATGTGTTCCGTGAGGGTGAGCTTGGAGCACACATTTCAGCAGGTGGTCACCTGAGCGTGCAGGCATGGAAGGACTGGGTGTCTGCCTAGTACTTGTTCAGGTGATCCACAAGGACTGCCTGATCAGTGCTGCTCTGATTCCTGTCAGGGTTCAGTCAGAGTCAGGACCTCGACCCCAGCACTGGAGGTGTCTCAGCTGCACAGGAAGGAGGAAGATCAAGAGGCAATCCTGGAGCTGGAGGATCTGTTGCCTCTCTGGTGGCAGGTGAAGGATAATGCTGAGTGGCTGCAGGATATTCTGGGGAGGGAGTGGCCAGAGATCAGGTTCCTGGGTAACACCAACAACAAAGAGATGAAGTCCTGCGCGCAAAGTTTTGGACTTAAGAATGGAATTAAGTAGCAGCACCTGGTAAGTGATAATGTCCAGAATACCACTGGATGCCACGAGTCAGTGAATACGGAAATAGAAGAGTGCAGATGATTGTGTGGCTGGTGAGATGATAGAAACATAGAAAATAGGTGCAGGATAGGCCATTCGGCCCTTCGAGCCTGCACCGCCATTCAATATGATCATGGCTAATCATCCAACTCCGTATCCTGTACCTGCCTTCTCTCCATACCCCCTGATCCCTTTAGCCACAAGGGCCACATCCATCTCCCTCTTAAATATAGCCAATGAACTGGCCTCAACTACTTTCTGTGGCAGAGAATTCCACAGATTTACCACTCTCTGTGTGAAAAAAAACTCATCTCGGTTCTCAAAGACTTCCCCCTTATCCTTAAACTGTGACTCCTTGTTCTGGACTTCCCCAACACTGGGAATAATCTTCTTGCATCTAGCCTGTCTAACCCCTTAAGAACCCCTCAGCCACATACAAACCAGCAACGAATTCCTCCGATTTCAAAGACATCCTGTAGTAAGTGCCGTGGGATTTACCTTTATTGTCCATCACCTCATTGAGCAGCCCAATGGTTTTGAGGTGTTTCGGAGTGGAGACTGACAGAGCCATTACATCACCAATGGCCTCGTGGAAACCAGGGTTAGCGCCGTCACGGAATGAGATGTGCAGGTCTTTGTACTGAAGGAAGTATTGGATGTGACCCATTTCATGGTGCACAGTCACCAGGTCATCCATGTTCACCACAGTGCACTGCTTAATTCTGGAGGAAAAGGAACACAGAAGAATTGAAAGGGCGATCAGAGTATCTTCTGTGCAATTACTTTATGGGGAAATTATAATACAGCACATAACATTTCCCCTGAAAACAACATGCAGAAGAGTGGCAAGAATGATGGGGTCACTGTCTGCCTTGGTGCGGTCTGCACCCTGCCACATGGTGTAATGGAAATACCGGCCACTACTTTGCTCCCAGTGTATATTGTGCATGAAAAGGCAGTCGTATTCGTAGTTGTATTCTTGCAGGGAAATGTGAGACCAATGTGCCAAGAATTCTGTGAGTTATTGATTACACACCGGTCGCCAACCAGTTTCCTCAGTAATAGCTGGCATGCACAGTCACACCAAAGGTCAGAGACCTGCTGGCATTTCTGCTGATCTCACCAGGTACTTTGTCGATGGAGAAATGTCTCATCCTTCTCCTCCTATTGGAATCTCAAGCTAATGCTGAGAACTATAATCTGTGCTCTGTATCCTCCCCTTTGCTCTATCTATTTTGTAGTTTGCCTTGGTTGTATTTACGGACAGTATATCTTATCTGTTTGGATAGCATGAAAGCAAACATTTTCACTGCAACTCAATAATAATAAACCTAAACCTAGCCCCAAAATGTGTTAGTACTCCAGTTGAACAGCAATTTCCAACTCCCATCCTATTTCCCAAATCGAGTAGATGTTTCAAACAACAAAGGGGAAGAGAAAGCATACTCCGAGTCTTGATCTAACCCAAATCTATCTTTTAACCCTCACATGTATATAGATTATCCGGTCACTGGACTTGTGGAAGTCTAGTATAATGACTCCACTGGCCTGACACTAACCGGAAGTCCTTGCGGTTGAAGAAGTCCCAGGCAGAGGCATGACACACCACGTCTCGGTTCTCGGGCTTCTCCAGCATTGACTTATTCCAGAACTCTTCTGGCATTGGAATGAGGCCAAGTGATTGGAAAAACTTGTCTGATTCCTGAAACATTTTTATGGGAGTCCATTTCTGTTAAAGAGAGAATAAGGCGTTAAAGGCAAAAAGGATCAGACCCAAATAGCTTTAGGCTGTCTTTCTATCAGGCTACAAAAAACAAAGTGCTGGTGGAACTCAATGGGTCAGGTAGCAGTTTGGAAAGCAAATTGGACCAGCGACATTTCATGTTGAGACACTTCTTCAGACTGATTGAATAGGGGGAGTAAACTAGGAAAGAGAGGTGGGTAAGTGGGGCAATAACTGGCAAGTGATCGGTGGGAGAGGGGTGATTGGCAGATATGTGGAGATTGATGTGGGATTTTCACTAGGCAGGGATTGGATTGTGATCCCTTGGCACAAGTTCTGTTTGGGACTTTTCTTTGGTTGTGAATAAATGGGATCCTGTTGTCCAAGTCTGGATTGGGTTCTCCCCGAGTTACAGTTGGACTGGGAGATTGCACAATGAGATGGGATATCACTGTAAATGTTTCAATGTGCGATTGGATTGGGAACAGATTTTGTGGGTTGGCAATAAGATTTAGCTGTGCGATTAGATTAGCTCTAAAGATGTAATGGTTGGTGTGCCAAGGCCTGGTTTGGGATATCACTGGATGGGTGATTTAGATCCTGCTACAAAAATAGATTTGGCCCACACTGTGTAGGGATGTGATGGTTGGAGTGTGATCTGACTGAGAGGGGATTGAGATTACATTGTTTGGTTGGGTTAGTAATTCAATATGCAACGGCTGCTTTGGAGTCTTCCTGTGCATGGGGTGGTGTGCGTCTGTCCTATCCATCTGTGGACTGGGACCTCAGGAGTTGGACTGTGTAGTGATTAGACCATGATCTGCTTGTGCAGTTGTTGGTCTTACAATGCAGCTATTGCATTGGGATCTTACAGTACAGATGCTGGGGTTAGATCTTACTTTCTCATGGTGTAGGAATGGATTATGATCTCCGACACCCATGCAACCATTATGTTTAGCTGTAGGTTTAGTGAGGCCACATATTCCAGACCACGATTCACTCCCTTCAGCAGACAAATTGAAATGCCCTCAGTAGACTAACCTGTTTGATCATTTCAGGGGTGGCATCAACATGACTGGCATCCGGGTAGGGCATCAGCAGTTTGTAGATGTTAATCCATGACTGAGCCCACATGTTACCTGACAGCACAGAGAGATGACATTAACCACAAATGACCATCATAATCAGTGCCTGGATTGCATTTCTCTTTATCATCTCAGAACACTGGTAGAAGCTGCCATGGAACCAATATTGCCTTCTGTCCATCCCCTGTGACACGAAGGGGAGCACTTTTACCCAGGAGCTGGGAGTTTGCTGCTTCGAGTTTTCTTGAGATCAAGGTCTTATTTATTTTCCCAATGTAGCATTGTGCTGCAACAATCCACGCACATGATGTTACACCAGGGCCTTATCACCCACTAAAAGATTTAAAACTTTGTTGTGCTAAATCAATCTTCACTGTGCCTCTCTGGGGCTTCCTGCTTTGGCAACTCACCAGTGAAGAGTGCACTAATTAAACTGGATTTAGAAAAACTGAATCCAAAATAGGAACTGCTGGACATGTTCAGCAGGTCAAGCAGCAGGGGTTGACAGCTCCTGTCTGTGTTGCTGAACTGTTCAGGACTGTTTTATTTTTCATTGAAACACAAAATGTACAAGTAGAGGGAGACCTTTCAGCCCATCGTGTCTTTGTTGGTTGAAAACAAACCGCCACCTTCCAGCATTGGGTCGGTAAACCCTGCATGTCACAGCATTACACCAAGTACTGGTGAATTGTGATGAGGCTTTTGGTTTCACCACCCGCTGCAGCACAGAATCCTTTTCCACTCTCTAATCCTTTAACCAATTACTTGAAAGTCTTTAATACTTGTTTTTTTTTCCTCTCTTATAAAGGAAATTGGTCCTTTGTATTTCTTCTGTATCGGGTCATAGAGCTACACAGCACAAAACAGGCCCTTTGGCCCACCTCATCCATCCCAACCATTTTGCCCATCTACACAAATCCCATATGCCTGCATTAGGTCCCTCATTAACTTCATAGATCTCCCCTCAGCCTCTGTTCCACAAAACAACCAACCCACTCTCTCCATCGTTCCTCACTCCTCGGTGCTGGCAACATCTGTTATCCCTCCAGCGCATTCACATCTTTCCTGCAATATGGTGACCAGAACTATATGTAGCTGCGGCATAACTAATGTTGTGTACAGATCCAGGATAATATTCCTGCTGTATTCCTTGATTAATAAAGGAAAGCACCCTGTGCGCCTTTTTAACCACTTTACTAATGTCTACCTACCATGCAACATCCTCCTATTTATTCATCATTCCCATGACAGTTCACTTCGCCATTTGCCACTGCCCAGCCCACCTGATTCTTCCTGCAACTGAAGGCTTCATCCTCATTATCACAGTGTTTTTGTCCCACTTACAAACTACTTTGTAAAGGCGCCAACATTTAAGCCTGGTTCACATAACATGCTTCAAAGAGGCCGTTATTACTGAGCCCTGTCAAATCCAACTGAAAGCAGGCTTCTTGGTGGAAAGCCTTGTTATGTCCATGTCGATTTCATGAAAATCTATGCCCTTGTCCATTCTCTGTTATCTTCTCAAAAGATTCAAACATGTTATTCAGCCGCAATTTCATTTAACTAATGCATTTTGTTTGTCTTTGAATAATCTGTGCCATTTCTCTCAGAAATAATATTTTTTGTTGTTACCATCGGGCAAGAGGTACAGAAGCCTGATATATCACAACACCATGTTCAGGACCTGCGGCCTGCAGCCATCAGGTTCTTGAACTGACCGACCCAGCTTAAACCGACCTCAGCAACAAAACTATGTAGACAATCTCTTGCACGACCATTGAATTGTTTTCAAATTATGTTTTGCACTATTTTTCTTCTTGTTTTTACAGTATTTTTGCTTTTACTGCTTTAGAAAATGAATGTGTAATTTTTATATAATTTATGATTTTGTGTATTAATTGCCCAAATGTATGTGTCTGCGATGCTGCTGCAAGCTAGATTTTCATTGGACCTGTACGTTTAGTTTAGTTTTGAGGTACAGCACGGAAACAGGCCCTTTGGCCCACCAGGTCCGAACTGACCAGCGATCCCCACACACTAACACAATCCTACACACAATAGGGACAATTTACATTTATACCAATGAACCTACAAAAATGTACGTCTTTGGAGTCTGGGAGGAAACTAAAGATCTCATAGAAAACCCACGCGGTCACGGGGAGGAAGTACAAACTTCGGACAGACAGCACGCGTAGTCGGGATGAAACCCAGGTCTCTGGCGCAGTGAGCGCTGTAAGGCAGCAACTCTGCTGCTTCATCGCGCCGCCCTCACCATCTTTGTGGATATGACAATGAACGCGTCGACTGACCTTGACTTCCCACTGACCCCACTACTCCTCTTATGCGACCTGCAACATAACGTTTGCTTGGTGTTTGCAGTGTGCATTGAACGATTTTTAATTCTTGGAGTACCAGCTGGAAATTCATCTTTTGCTGCTAGCAAGACATGCACCAGGCAAGCCCTCATCATCACAGAGGAAACAAGGTGCGTCTGGGCCTGTGAAGGGGAGATTGCTTAGGGTAGGTGGGGAGTTTGTGGATTTAATGAGGAGATGAGCATGTGCTAGTTGATGGTGTGGGTGAATTATGATCATTGTTTACAGATGGGGAGTGTTGTTAGGGTTGCTGCGACTGGAGAGATTTGTGCAAGGAACTGGGGACTTTCTGATTTGTTGTGTTAGGGGTTGGAGTTGGTGGCTCTGGTTGATTGAGGTTGGGGAGAAGAACATTTCTAATAATTAATGAGGGGGAAGCAGAGCCTGGCAGTGTTCAGATGGTGGACATGAGATCACACACTAGATGGCATTGGTGTGTAATCTCATTCAAAGTAGACTGAAGATTTTTTAAAAACATCTATGGCACGCTGCCCTGTACTGGGACTAGAGGTGGGAGTGGGGCTTCGGTCAATCAGGGTTGTGGGATGGAATCAGGGGTGGTGGAATTGGTTGGGGTTGGAAGAGCAGAATTTGAGTTGGGGAGTGGAGTGTCTGATCCATTGGAATGGGGATTCATGGCTGGTGATATTGTTGGGTTTTTGATTGGGGATCTATCTTCTCTGTTAACATACAAAAAGAAAATCACCTCTCAACTCAGCTTAGCACCCTCAATGAGTTTTTGCTAATTCTATGCCATCTCCTGTGTCCTTGAATGCGTTTCCTATTTATTGTGCATCTCTCAGTCTCAGTTCCTCTGATAAGGTTTCAACCCACTCACAGCAGAGCAACAATGCTGATTAAAAGCCAACACCGACACGTTTGGTGGGGTTGTATTGATGATATGTATACATTAATGGGCACCCTGAATTAGTACTGAAGCCTGCTTCAAATTGCTCACATTATACACCCAAGGAGAACTCTGGATTCAAAGCAACTCCCCTCTTGGATAACTTCATGATACAAAGATCAAACTTACCCAAGAGATGGGCTGGGATTGGGCCCCTCAGGTTAATGTACTTGGTTCCATATTTCTTAAACAACGCTCTTCTGACATAAGCATGCAGGTTCTGGTACAGAGGCTTCAGCTCATTGTAAATATTCTCCAAGTCTGCTTCAAACGTCTTGGAATCATAGAGAGACCTCCAGAATGCTCCGGTATCGGGAAAGCCTGGGAAACAGAGTGGGAAATAAAATAATAGGGACTAGGGACTGTAACATCGGCCAGTAAATCAACGGACGGGAACAAGCTCACTGAAAGATACATAGATTGGACATTATAGTAAGCTTTGCATGGTCAATTCGGGGGCCAATTTAATTGATATGGACTCAGAGCATCAACTTACATTGGTGCGTAATCTCACTCAAAGTAAAGTTGCAATATTGTAGAATGTTTTTTTTTAGCAGCTATCGTGTGCTGTCCTGCCCTGTGCGTGTGAGAGAAAATAGCGAGAGGGAATATTTACATTATGTGTTAACCAATGCCATCTCTGTCTAGCGAGTGTATAGTGGGGAAGGTGGAAGGGACTTTACTCCCAGTCCATGTTCCCCTGCCAGGGTGTGTGTGTCAAGGCAGTGTGGAGGGAAGCTTCACTCTTATCTAACAAGTCTTGTCCCTGTTCTGGGAGTATGTGACAGGACAGTGTGGAGCGAGCTTTACTCTGTGCCAAACCTGACATTTTGGGCCCTTATCCTCAGACACCCACTTTTTGATTTAAAAACAAATTTACTAGCATATTGTAAATTAATCTATTATCCACCTCGTCTCAAATACAACCCAGTTCCTGAAGAACTTGCATATAAAATGTGTCATCTTATACCTATGGAGCTTCTGATATAACCATGACTGGTCCCTTGAGTATCAGAGGACAAAGGTTTAAGGTAAAGGGGAAAAGATTTAATAAGAATCTGAGGGGTAACTTTTTCACACAAAGCATGGCGGTGTATGGAACAAGCTGCCTGAGGAGGTAGTTGAGGCAAGAACTATCCCAACGTTTTAAGAAACAGTTACGGGCCTGTCTCACTTTCACGACCTAATTCACGACCTCCGTCGAGTTTGGCCTTGACTCATACTCGCAGCATGGTCGTCACGAGGTCGTAGGTGGTCTTAGGTCGGTCGTAGCAGGCCGTGATGCTAGTCGTAGGTACTCTTGGCATCAAGTAGGTCAGGGCGTTTTTTCTATCATGATGAAAAATGTCCACGAGTAATAAAGGTCGTGAATTAGGTCGTGAAAGTGGGACAGGCTCTTTGGACAGGCACGTGGATCTGACAGGTTTGGAGGGATATGGAACAAACTAGTGTAGCTGTGGCATGTTTGTGCTGAAGGGCCTGTTTCCACTGTATCACTCTATGACTCTCTGACCAGGTTCAAAATAACTCCAAGCATTTTCATAAAGAGTTCGAATAGATTTGACCAGTTTATTCATTCTGAGTACCATTACCTATATGGGCAGAATGTAAAGTATTAGAGACAAATCAACAGTAATTAGACTATTGAAAGTTACAGTATGCGATTACTGCTCCTCAAAGTCTGTCTTGACAAATGAGCTTTAGCAACTAAAAGCCCAGTCTCTCTTCACACCAAGAGCCTCACCGTTGAGTCTTGCTGCCTTGTTGCTTAGCTGCACATATTTGTTGAAGTTGGTCCTCATATTCTTTCCTGACGCATTTCTCCATCCGTCCCAGGCAAACAGTAGCTCGGCATAATCATTTGAGGTGGCCAAGATGTGTGTCAGATCTGTGGATGAAAAAAGAACGTGACACCTGGAAGAGCAGTGTACCGGTGTTGTACCAATCGGCAAGCCCTCAGCACCGAACCACACAGGGCAGAACAGCTCACCTTGGGGCAGTTCTTCACACCAGGAGCCAACCCTCACACAGGGTGAATCTCCACACAGTGACAGATACCCACACCAGGGATAAATCAGATAGGTGCAGGTCTCGATAACCTGGGGCAGATCTACACACCTGGGAAGACCACACAAGGGACATACATCTACACCAGGGGCAGCGCACCACAACAGGAGCAGTTCTCCACATCAGGACAGTTGTCCACATACTCAAATCCAAGTTTAATTTCTTTATTGCTAATAATTTCTGGTGGGGGGTGGTTCTCATTTTGCACTGGACCTTTGGTTGTCCAGTCCTTTAGGATGGTTCTGGTTTACCTTCTTCCGTGAAGATGAACAGAGCGCATTCCCCTTCCCCCCTCCCCATCATTTTCCTGTGCCCCCACCAACTCCAGTGCACACCCATTTCTCCCAGCTTTCTGCCCCCTTTCTCCTCCCCCTCCCCCCTATATTCCTCCCCCTGTCTTTACATTAATTCCTCTTCTCAACTGACACCCATTTGTCTTCTTTTCATCTCTAGTCTTTGTCACTTGCCTGGCCTTGTTCCATCTTTCCCCCATCTTGCTCCCCCCCCACCCCCACCGCATACTACAAACAATCAGTCTGAATAATGGTCCCGACCCAAATGTCGCCCATCCATGTCCTCCAGAGATGCTGCCCGACTCGCTGAGTTGCTCCAACACGGTTTTATTGAAGATGCCTACACCTGTGGTTTCTCGTGCCCTGCGCTTATTCGCTGTACAGCACGAATAGTGTCACAGTCTCAGATTGTGAGAATGAAACGTCTTCAGTGCACGAATAGTGTTTGTTAACTTGTGATTATGTTGGTGAAACTAACTCACCGGGGTCCAGAGGGTGGCAGGTCCCATTGTCCCGGCATACTTTAGCAACACTGTAGGTAGTCTCCATCTCAGACACAACACTGTCATACTGGAAAGAGAAAGGGCTCAGTATTAAATAGAATACTTAGGATCCGTTTATAGAAAATTAGGTACACAATCTCCAGAAGAAGGCAATCAATTAAATATTTAATTCATCCACCCCCTGCCACCCAACTCATCCCATTGACTGTTCGATATCCATCCATGTTCATGACTAACTAAGGTACAACTGCAGAGTTCCAACCTAATATGTTTGTTTAGGATTGCTCAAGACTGTTTATTACTCACTGTATTCATTAGTTAGCTGTGGTCCTATAATTACAGCTTCATCTTATAGTTCAGCTATCCACATTGCTGCTCCAGCGTGCCTTTCTACACTCCTCATTAAACCTGGACTTGGCAGTAATGGTAAACTGAGGGATATGCCAGGCCATGAGGTGGCAGATTATAGCTGGTGCAACATTTCTTCTGCCAATGGATACCTGGTTTTGGTCCCAATTTTGATCTTAGTCTTTCCCATTTAACACATTTCTAGAACCACACAACATGCTGGATGGTGTCCTCAGTGTAAAAACAGCACCTTATTTCCACAAGTGACAATGGTCACTTTTGCCATTCCTCTCACGGACAGGAATATCTACTGCAGGTGGCCTGGTGAGGATGAACACAAGTCAGTTTGTCCCTGGTGTTGGTTCACTCACTACAAGCCATAGTCCCAGTGTGGCAACACTAACCTTTCACACCCGGCCAGCCCAGTTAGCAGTGGGACTGACAAGCTTAGTTTAGTTCAGTTTAGTTTAGAGATGCAGTGTGGAAACAGTTACTTTGGCCCCATCACGTCCGCGCCGACCATCGATCACCCATACACGAGTTCTATTCCACACAGAAGGGGCAATCTACAGATGTCAATTAACCTCCAAACACACACATCTTTGGAATGTCGGAAGAAACTAGAGGACTCAGACGAAACCCACAATGTCACAGGGAGAACGTGAAAACTCTCTACAGACAGCACCCGTAGTGAGGATCGAACCCAGATTTCTGGCGCTGTAATGCAGCAACTCTACCACTGCACCACTTCTCCTGTCTGACTGTACACCTCCGGTGGATCTGTCCTGTGGTGAGACAAGACATGTCAGAGACAAAGATGAATGAGCGTGGCTCTGCCTGTAGGTGGGATTCTGTGTCAACCATATCAGGCCATTGCTTGAGTAATTAGTGGAACCCCCCCCCCCCCTAATTTCAGCACCAGTTTGCGTGGAGAGCTTTGTAAGGATGACTGGGCCGAGAAAAGTCTTGCTGCATCTGAAGTCAAAGCTGTTTTCACTTTCTGTTTTTGCACAGCGACACTGCAGTAGATCTGCTGCCTTACAGCGCCAGAGTCCTGGGTTCGCTCATGACCTCGGGTGCTGTCTGTATGTTTGTATGTCATACCCGTGATCACATGGGCTTTCTCTGGATGCTCCAGTTTCCTCCCACATCCCAAAGACCTGCAAGTGTGTAGGTTAATTGGCTTCTGTAAATTGTCCCTAGTGTGTCGGATAGAACTAGTGTTCACTGGTCAGTGTGGACTCAGTGGTCCAAAGGGCCTATATCCATGCTGCATCCCGAAGCTAAACTAAATGAGTTTGAATTCAAGGGGATGGCTTGTGGTTTTCTTCATGAGGTTAGTTAAGAGTAACGTTGATCTGGAATCACATTGAGACTAGATTTGATAAGGACATTAATGAAACAGGAGAGAGATCTTTATGACAATTTGGTAATTTTTTTCACTGTTACTATGATTTATCTTTAGACTGAAATTTAACTCCACAGCTGAGATGGTGAGATTTGAACTTCCTTTCCTGTTTACAAATCCACTAATTCAACATCAACGCTATGACTATTCCCTAAACTATTTAACCTATCCTGAGAAATTTATTTGCTTTGGCGAAATTTTCAAATCCCAGCAGATTAATGTTAATTAAGAAGTGAAGTTAGACAGAAAGTTCAGTGCCAGAAAATCAAAAGGTAAAGTGAGGGGATTGAAATCTATTCACTGAAAACTTCAGTCATTGACAGAGACAGTGAGTTGCATTCAGCATTCACAACATCTTTCCCAGGATAATGCACAGCACTGCCAGCACAACTGCAGACCATTTATATATAAAAAACATCCCAAGACATTGATAATTCATACCATGTCATTCAGTAGAATCAGTACTCTGTGCTAGACTCAGCACAATGGGCAATTTAGATTGAATACTGCACAATATAATAGACGATTTAGAATGAACACAGTCGAGTGCAGTCATCAACTCTCAGTCCATATTGCAAGTGACTTTTAGTTATTTTCAGTGACTGCAATAAGGATTTGACATAATAGTTAGATAATTTATGGTACCATTAGTAATTTAATCGAACCGTACAAGGGAAACATTTGTAATTCATGCTGGCACAAGTGGGAATTGTCCTCCTTAAATCCTTCTGTTTCCCTGACCCCTTCCACAGTACATTGATGGGGCAGCTCAGGTCCATCATGTTTGCTGCTGGGACTAGATACAATGACCCCAATATCACTAGACTGTACTTGGAGACTTAGAACATAAAACAGGGATGTAACGCTGAGGCTTTATAAGGAACTGGTCAGACCGCATTTGGAGTATTGTGAGCAGTTTTGGAGCCCATATCTGAGGAAGGATGTTGGAGAGGGTCCAGGGGAGGTTTACGAGAATGATCCCAGGAATAATTGGGTTAACATATGATGAGCGTTTGAAGGCACTGGGCCTGTAGCCACTAGGGTTTAGGAGGATGAGGGGGGAGTCTTACCGAATAGTGAAAGGCCTGGATAGAGTGAATGCGGAGAGGATGTTTCCACTAGTGGGAGAGTCTAGGATCAGAGACCATAGCCTCAGAATAAAAGGATATGACTTTAGAAAAGACAGGAGGAGAAATGCCTTTATTCAGAGGATGGTGAATCTATGGAATTCATTGCCACAGACGGCTGTGGAGGCTAAGTCAATGGATATTTTTCAGGCAGAGTATTAATTGGCAAGGGTGTCAGGGGTTATGGGAAGAAGGTAGGAGAACAGGGTTGAGAGGGAAAGATAGATCAGCCATGATTGAATGGCAGAGAAGACTTGATGGGCCAATTGGCTGAATTCTGCTCTTATAACATGAACTTTTGAACTTATCGCTCCATCTGCTGACAGCAAAGCTTCACATTATCCCTTCTTTAAACCTTCCATCCTCCAATAACACTGGCGGGAGGTTCCTGATACCAATAGTTTCTGCAAACCCAAAAGGTTAACAAATGAACGTGATTGACATAATGAGAGAAGAAGTCTGCTTGAAATAAAGTCCAAAAGGGAGACACTACATTTTCCATGAGTCAAACTTAAACTAGCTTTCACAGCTGCACATCTAGCCATTTGTTTGTGGCATATTGATGGATTATCTATGGATTATCCCTTCATTATTGATGGAATCCTGGAAACAGCGTATCCCAGTTTACTGCTGCCCTTTAAGGGGGAAGGCACATGGAGGCGGCTGACGGCTGCACACTGCTGTCAAACATGGTGCAGCATTGATTACATCTCCCACAGCAGTGACGACTTGGTCACAGACAGGAACATTTCTGTTTAAACTCTAGTTATTCATCATTCTCCAAAGATCCATCCAGTTTCTAAATGGGTCAGATTGGCAAATTTATTTGTGTTGTAGAACTGAATATGTCAGAACCTCCGAGTTCTGATCTGACCTATTTATTTCCACCTCCTGCAGACTCAGACTGGCTGCAAGAATGTTCAAGACTCGGCCAGATCAGTCAGTTTAGTGCCACCGTGTCCTTTGTGTTGAAGCTCACAGTCACTGTGTTACCGGCCCTAGTGACCACCCGTGATGTGTACAGTGTGGAGGGGCCCTGATTCATCTACCCTGGCATGTGCAGAGAGCAAGAGCACTCCCAGCAAGTGACTGAAGCACAGACACCAAGAGACTTTCCCATTCCTGCGATAATCCTGAACTTTAGTAGAATTAACAGAGGCTAAGAAATTCTAGCCGTACAGTAAAGATTTACTGGCATTTCTCATCCATTGAAATTCATCCCACTTTCCACCTCTGTCTCCAGCCCTGCAGGTTACAACACTTCCTATTTAATGAGAAGAAGGTTTCTTCAGGCAGTTGGTTTCACACCATGATAATTTTTTGAATGAAAAAAGTCCTTAATTTCTTTAGAGTCTGTTTACCACATCATCATAGGCAAAGGATAATGTTGTGAAAACTCATTCTTAGTGTGCTTCAGAATGGCTCAGCACAAACTCTTCATTTCTCATGCCTTACATTTAATTTTAAAGGCAAGTACAAGAGGTTGTAGATAATACAAATATTGGATGATGATGTGAAAGGGGAAAAACTGTGGACTTCAAGATGATATCAGTCTTCAAATGTGTAATGACAATAAAAGATATTATTGTTATTAAATGTTCAGGAATGTGGTACGTGGAATTCATTCTGGAGAAGAGTGAGGTAATACGATTGGCAAATAGCTAATGGGGAAAAGTTCCGATATAGCATGATGGACCAGGAGGACCTTGACTTAAATACCCCAGAGTCATTGTAGCTGCTCCAGCACAGAAACCAACGCCAGTGCACAAGGTATTTCACATAAATGAGTAATCAACGTGTGTGTTTTGATGTGCGTTAATTATTTGATGTGAATTAAGTGCTCGGGTGCAGTAAGGTTTCAAAGGTCTTTTATTATCACATGTACCAATTAAGGCACAGTGATATGAGAATGACCATACAGCCATATGAAAAAGAAGCATCAAGACACACAACTACATGAACGTTAACATAAACATCCACCACAGCGGATTCCCTACATTCCTCACTGCGATGGAAGGCAAAAAAAGTCTAATCTTCTTCCTCTTTATTCTCCCGCAGTCGGGGCAGTCGAAGCCCCCGTGTCGGGGCGATCGAAACTCCCCCGTCGGGGCGGTCAAAACTCCCCCATCGGGGAGGCGGAAACTCCCGCGGCTTGAAGCTCCCGAAGTTGGTCTCTGACCAGAGACCACGGGCTCCGTGATGTTAAAGTTCGCAAGCACCCATGGTTTGAGCTACGAGGTCGATCCCTAGCAAAGGGATCGTGAGCTCCGCAATGCTAAGTCCACAGGTGACCGCGGTGGAGCTCTCAAAATCGGTCTCCAGCAAAGGCCACCAACTCTTCGATGTTAGGCCGCAGTGCAGACGGAGATGCGATACGCAACAAAAGTGCATCTCCGTCGAGGTAAGAGATTAGAAACTGTTTCCCCCTATCCCCACCCCCGACGTAAAACAAGTTAAAGGACACTAAAAACATGCATTTAAGACAAACAATTAAACACAAAGAAGGAAAGGACAGACAGACTGTTGGCGAAGCAGCCATTGCTGGTGAAATACTAATTACTGGGTTTGGTAACTTGAACGCCCAGAAACAAAGGAGACCTCGGAGAGTTGCAGTCATTGTCTGAACCATCGCAGGTACTGAGCTCCCAACCATTGCTGGCTCAGTTCCCATCCCAACGCTGGCTCAAAAAGGCTCATCAAAGACCCACACCACCCTGGCCATGCTCTCACTTAGCTACTAACATTGGGATGAAGTTTTAGGAGCCTGAAAATTGAGACTACCAAGTTCAAGAACAGCATCTCCCCAGCAAACATCAGGTTCTTGAACACTGCACACCAATAACCAGTATCTCAGCAAATATGATGTTCAAACAATATGTTTTTGGTTAGACGACGGAGTTCAGTTGTGCATTATTGTGGTTACCTGGTATTACTTCATTGATTATTATATATTTATTTTTTTGTTTTTGCGTACATGGGCCTGTAAGTTGCAGCAAGCAAATCATTTCATTCTTCTGCTCTTGGTGCATATGGCAATTAAACACTCTCTTGGCTCTTGACAGTTATTGTGTGAATTATTAATATCAATGTGCAGCACTTGCAGATTGCCATTGGCGTTTGTTGCGAGCGTTTGTGTTACTCGATGGGTCGTGTATCATTGGCGATTTACTGTGTTGTTTACCATTTGTCACAAAGTACTGAATTCAAGTTTGGGCGCCAGAGTGGTACAGCTGGTCGATTCACCACTCCACTGCTTCAGTGACCTGGGTTCCAATCTGACCTCAGATGCTGTCTGTGTGGAGTTTGCATGTACTCCCTGTGATTATGTGCATTTCATAGAAACATAGAAAATAGGTGCAGGAATAGGCCATTCGGCCCTTCAAGCCTGCACCACCATTCAATATGATCATGGCTGATCATCCAACTCAGTATCCTGTACCTGCCTTCTCTCCATACCCCCTGATCCCTTTAGCTACAAGGGCCACATTTAAATATAGCCAATGAACTGGCCTCAACTACCTTCTGTGGCAGAGAATTCCACAGATTCACCACTCTCCGTGTGAAAAAATGATTTTCTCAACTCGGTTCTCAAAGACTTCCCCCTTATCCTTAAACTATGACCCCTTGTTCTGGACTTCCCCAACATCGGGAACAATCTTCCTGCATCTAGCCTGTCCAACCCCTTAAGAATTTTGTAAGTCTCTATAAGATCCCCTCTCAATCTTCTAAATTCCAGTGAGTACAAGCTGAGTCTATCCAGTCTTTCTTTATATGGAAGTTCTGCCATCCCAGGAATCAGTCTGGTGAACCTTCTCTGTACTCCCTCTATGGCAAGAATGTCTTTCCTTAGATTAGGGGACCAAAACGGTACGCAATACTCCAGGTGTGGCCTCACCAAGACCCTGTACAACTGCAGAAGAACCTCCCTGCTCTTGTACTCAAATCCTTTTGCTATGAATGCCAACATATCATTCGCTTTCTTCACTGCCTGCTGCACCTGCATGCCTACTTTCAATGACTGGTGTACCATGACACCCAGGTCTCGTTGCATCTCCCCTTTTCCTAATCGGCCACCATTTCCCCTGGATGCTGTGGTTTTCCCCCACATCCCAAAGATGTTTGAGTTAGGAGATTGGCTGGTGTGTCAGTAGGTGGTAGAATCTTGACAGTAAAGCTTGGGACTAATGTAGGATTAATGGAGGTGGCTGGCATGGAGTCAGTGTACTGAACGAGTTGCTGCATGATGCTCTGAATTATTAATTTTGTGGATTATATTTCTTGTGCAATATGTGATGTCAATTATTGTGGGCTTGTCGTTTACCTTTTGGTGTGAATTATTGCTTGTGCCAAGATGTTTCTCATGTAAGGGGTGAGAATTAATAGTTTGTTGTGTAGTATTTGAGATGAATTACAGATAGTATTGTATGTAATTTGTGGTAGTCCCTGGTTGCATCTTCAAAATATTATATGAATTAGGATAATGTTAAGGAATATTTAATGTAATTGTCTGACCTGGTCACAATGACATTATGAATTGCCTGTTACGCCATATAATTTTTGATGTGAATTATTACTGAATGTTACACAATATTTCAATGAGACAACTAATTATGTTGTTTACTATATGCAGTACAAGGGTAACCGTGTTGCAAAATATTTTGCAACAACTCTTTTATAAGGGGTCCTAATTATTCACCATGTAAATTCACAATGTAAATTCCTCATGTGCTATAAAGAGTCATTAGTCTAGTTCTCTGCTAAATGTTGTTAAATGTTAAAGACATAATAACTAAATCATCAAAAGTTTCATTGTGCAATTAGTGTCATAGAGTGATACAGTGTCGAAACAGGCCCTTCGACCCAACATGCCCACAGTGGCCAACATGTCCCAGCTACACATCCCACCTGCCCGCATCTGGTCCATAATCCTCCAAGCCTGTCCTATCCATTTACCTGTCTAACTATTTCTTAAATGTTGGATAGTCCCTGCCCCACCCTTTGTGTGAAAAGGTGATCCCTCAGATCTATATTAAATCTTTTCCCCTTCACCTTAAACTTAAGTCCTCTGGTCCTCGATTCACCTACTCTGGGCAAGAGCCTCTGTGCATCTACCCGGTTTATTCCTCTCATGAATTTTTACACCTCATCCCTCATCCTCCGGCGCTCCAAGGAATAGAGTCCCAGTCTACTCAATCTGTCCCACTCCCTATAGGTCAGCTTTATTTCAATAACTGCATTACAAAGGCTGCAATTTGCATCAAATACTTGATAAATAATATCAGATATGGACATAATCAGTAACCTGGTTTGAGTATAAAATACCTTCTTAAGGGGTTGGATAGGCTAGATGCAGGAAGATTGTTCCCGATGTTGGGGAGGTCCAGAACAAGGGGTCACAGTCTAAGGATAAGGGGGAATTCCTTTAGGACAGAGATGAGGAAAACATTTTTCACACAGAGAGTGGTGAGTATCTGGAATTCTCTGCCACAGAAGGTAGTTCAGGCCAGTTCATTGGCTATATTTAAGCGGGAGTTAGATGTGGCCCTTGTGGCTAAAGGGATCAGGGGGTATGGAGAGAAGGCAGGTACAGGATACTGAGTTGGATGATCAGCCATGATCATATTGAATGGCGGTGCAGGCTCGAAGGGCCGAATGGCCTGCTCCTGCACCTATTGTCTAAGTTTCTCATACTGCTGAAAATATCAAAAGCAATTGCAACATAATTTCTACATTAAAATACAGTGCTACAAATCATAATTAATAACTTGGGCCAGAATGCTGTAAAACAATGGGTACTTCCCAGAACATTTGAAAGGAAAAAAATAATATTTGTCATAAAATAATGTGTATAGAATTAGTACTTCACATCAAAATGCAAAGAGCACCATAATTACTAAATGTACAATCAGCAATTCATGTTAAAAATGATATGACAGAGTCAGTCATTTATCTCATTGCTACACAGCTCAATCAATAACCAAATACAAAGAAAAGTCTTCGAAGTCTAATGAACTTTTTTTCAACCCATTGATTTTAGGGTTGCTTCCTTTAGGGCCTGTCCCACTTTCCTGAGTTATTCACAAATTATTCTGAGTTTTCAAACTCGCAGGATGTTTGTAACGAGTCTGTAGGAGACCGTAGGAATCCGTTGATATATCGTACCTAGGGCTCTTTATGCCAGCCCTAGGTACTCGGGGCTATTTTTTTAACCTGTGGACATTTTTCAACATGCTGAACAAACGTCCCGACTTACCTGATGCCCAGAGTACCTACGGCTGACATAATGAGCCACTACGATATATCTACAGCCTCCTACGGCCTCATTACGAACATTTTGCGAGTTTGAAAACACGGGAGAATTCATGAATAACTCAGGAGAATTTGTGAATAACTCGGGAAAGTGGGACTGGTCCTTTTTTCCACTTCCACTACTGTGTATTGTTCCTATGTACTGAACTACACTGTAACCAGTGTGCCCCGGCTACCAGCCTCTCTGCAACGTTGCATCATTAGTGAGTTCCTCTTTCCTTCCTTTCATGTGATTAGTTGGACATCAACCCCCTTGTCATTTCAAGCAATGCCATCAACTCGGTCTTGTTTAAGAAAGAACTGCAGATGCTGGAAAAATCGAAATTTAAATGGAGAAACTTAGCGGTGAGGCAACATCTGTGGAGCGAAGGAATAGGTGACGTTTAGAGACCCTTCTTCAGATGGAAGACCCCGTGTTATGTTACGTTGCTTTCAGCATCCATCTATACAAATCTCACAAGATAGACCTCAGTCTGAAGAAGGGTCTTGACACGAAACGTCACCCATCCCTTCTCTGCAGAGTTGCTGCCCGCCCCGCTGCATTTTGTGTTTATCTTCGGTTCAAACCAGCATCTGCAGTTCCTTCATACACATACAAATCCCACAGTTGGGCAACTTATCACATTAGCAAAGGTTCCAGTACAATGCAGTAACAGGGGAGGAAACACACTGACCTCCTTCACTTCCTCCACAGGAAGTGCCGCCCGTTCAATGTTGCCCAGTTTCATCAGGATGCGTTTGGTTTCTGGGTTTTGGAAGTCTGTGGAATCAAACTGACGAGCTTTCAATCCATATTTTAGTGCATGATTAGACATCTTTAGGCTTTTCTCTAACTGATGGAAAAGAAGAAGTGATTGTATGTTTTGTAGTGTGACAAGGCACGCACACACTTGTACACACACATGCTCATTCAAACATGTATGCCGTTATCAGCATGATCATGCACATCTGCAAATATGCAGTCTCCATGGAGACACACACACGCATGCAGTGACACCCATTCAGACAGGAATACTTGTGTACATGCAGACATATGCACACTTCCTCATGTACATATGCAACCGGGTTCCAGTGACAGTGCCCCAGCCCTCACTCCAGTTCACCAGGGGGCATCTTAATGCATGTCAATGTAAGATCATGCAGTGTGTATAGCCAATGTTTCATTAATATTCTCAAAGATAGACACAAAAAGCTGGAGTAACTCAGCAGGGCAGGCAGCATCTCTGGAGAGAAGGAATGGTTGACTTTGTGTCGAAACCCCTCTGCAGACTCGCAACCCGAAACATCACCCATTCCTTCTCTCCAGAGATTCTGCCTGTCCAGTTGAGTTACTCCAGAATTTTGTGTCTATCTTTGGTGTAAACCGGAACCTGCAGTTTCTGCCTAATCATTAAAATTTTTGTTAGCTTCCAATTCTTGGGCTACGTTAAAAACGTCTGCAAATTTGCAGAGATAAAATTACAATTAGTTCCTGTGCAAGTTACGTGATCTTATGGCATGATCAATGTGGCTGGAATTAGCTACAATCTAGTTCCGGGATCACAGCAGTAGTATATTGTATGATTATGTGGGCTGATCAGTGGATGTCCCAACCCCATTGGCGAGCTGAACTATTGGACAATGGTAGAGATATATCCATGGTACGCTATACGTGATGCAGCTGGACGTCACAGTGACGCAACCTCGCAGTGCCAGGGACCCTGGTTCCATCCTGACCTTGGGTCCTGTCTGTGTGGAGTTTGTACGTTCTTCCTCCGGGTTCTCCAGTCTCCTCCCATATTCCAAAGACATGCGGGTTTGTAGATTACCCCTGGTGTGTAGGTAGGCTCTCTGTAAATTGCCCCTGGTATGTAGGGAGTTGATGGGAAAGTGGGATAACATAGAACTAATGTGAACAAGTCAGCGTGGAAGAGGCCCATGGTGTAGCTCTAAACCATCGATAAACTTAGGAATTGGTAGCCCATGCTAATGGTGGCTAATTATAAGTGAGGCCAAAAATCCATTTGGCACGACTCACCAGAGCTACAAAGAACTGAAGTTCTGCTTCCTACCCCACACCTCGTGGACTCGAAGGGTAAAAAAAAAATACCTGCATCAAATTATGGGCACTGTTCATTGGGGAATAAAGGGTCAGACTTTTCAGCAAAACAACTGCCACCCACTTCCCTTGGTTTAGCCAAATGTATGTCTGCAGGCACAGAAGATAAACGTACCATGATCTGGTTATTATGTACTGTGATGTTGGTATTATATGTCCATGAGGACTCTATGTAGTCATACCACACTTTCTCTGTCACTGTGTTGTACTCATTTACAAACGTAATCGCTTGATTTTCATCAGTGTTTTTATCTGCAATAAACCAAAAATGAAGAAAGTCATGGGATGGCCGTAGCAATCACAACTTGCATTTATGTAGCCAGTCAGCTTAGTAAAACAGTCCAGGGCACTGTATGAGAGCCCGTGCAGATAAAATAGAAGCATAGAAACATAGAAAGTAGGTGCAGGAGTAGCCCATTCGCCTCTTCAAGCCAGCACCGTCATTCAATATGATCATGGCTGATCACCCAGAATCAATACCCTGTTCCTGCTTTTTCCCCATATCCCTTGATTACATTAGCCCCAAGAGCTATATCTAACTCTCTCTTGAATACATCTGCCACGTGCGAACCAAAATGCTGGTCAAGGTGGTAGATTTTATGGTGTTCTAACAGGGGAGGGTGTGGGAGGGAAGGGGGGGGGGGGGGGGTGGTGAAGAGATTATGAGAGGGAATTACAAAGCTTAGGGCCTCAGAAGCATGGCCGTCGAGCCGGATGAGGGACACAGGGAATGCATCAGAGAACTTCAAGAGTTTGCAGCTGGATGGTCATACAGATAGAGCAATGAAAGTGGTATCGACACCAGCGAGATAATTTCAAGTTGCTACCGCTGTGTGGCAAACGGGTGACTCTAAGGAATGGCCCAGAGCCACAGCAACGGTAGTCATATTGCCATCGGGAAGAAGGTACAGGAGCCTGAAAACTGAAACATCCAGGTTCAGGAACAACTTCTTCCCTACAACCATCAGGCTATTAAACATGACAACAAATAAGCTCTGAACCCGCAACAGACTATTATTATTATTATTATTATTGCACTCTATTGTTTATTTATTGAGTATGTGGGCATGTGTACACCCACACACACACACTGAACGTTCTTCTCCTGTGATGCACTGCTTACATATTCTGTTGTGCTGCAGCAAGAAGAATTTCATTGTCCTATCTGGGACACACGACAGTAAAACACTCTTGACTCTTGTCCTGGCCCACATCACTAAAAGGCGGATTTCCCTATGATTTAGAGGGACGGCATTTCAGCCCACCGAGTCAATTCTGGTTCAGTGTGAATCCCATCCCATCACCGATCTTTCTTATAACCCATTCTCCCCATGCCCCCTCCCCAGATTCTATCTCTCACCTACACTTGGAGCAATTTACAGTGGACAATTAACTGGCCACCCAGCATGCTTTTGTGATATGGGAGCAAACCAAAGCACCTGCAAACAATGCAGAGTTCTGTGCGGAGCCATTTACATAATCTTTCACCTGTTGCATCGTCTTTCGGGGGGCACAGTGGGGCTGCTTTACAGCGCCAGGGAGTCAGGTTAGATCCTGACTATGGGCGCTGTCTGTATGTTCTCCCCATGACCAAAGTGGGCTTTCTCCGGGTGCACCGGTTTCCACCCACACTCGAAAGATGTGCAGGTTTGTAGGCTAACTGGCTTCAGTAAAAATTGTAAGGTGTTCCAAGTGTGTGAAAGACAGTGTTAGTGTGAGGGGCTTGCTGGCCGGCGCACAGCCGGTGGGCCAAAGGGCCCGTTTCCATGCTGTATCTCTCTAAACTAAAAACTAAACTTTAGCCACAGGTGAAGTTCCAAAAGATGGAGGATGACTAAATGACAGCAAGGACAGGCCAGGGAACTACAAGCCGATGGGTTCGACATCACTGGTGGGGACATTGTTGAAGATGTTTCTTTGGAGTAGGGATAAGTAAAAACGGAATAAATGAGAAAAATATACCCCGACTAATAAGATTGATCAATTTGATTGAAACAAAATGGTTGGCTACCATTTCCGAGTTGGAACTAAACACCACTGCATTTGCCAAATCTGATGACTATCACCACTTCACCTGGTACCTACCAGTGTCATTTGGGTATCCTTCAGGAACTGGGGGGCGCCACTCAAAGTCCGACCACCCCAGCTCCTCCTGAGTTTTGGCGTTTTGCTCCATTAGCCAGTCGGTGATGGGTTTGAAATACTCAAGTAGGGCGGCAGCATCCATTTTATCAGTGCCCGTGAAATCCAGAAGAACGTCCTGCCAATGAACTGAGGAGCCAACCTTCAATGCGTTACTAAAACAGAGACCACAGGATGGAGTTACGAATTACCATTGAGCAGTGCGCACACAATTATGGTTCCACTAGTTCTGTGCTTTGAGTTATGGCTTGGTACCTGGAAACAGAAACTGCTGCCTGGTTTGAACCTATACAGGTTCCAGTGCTTAGGTTCCAGTATTTTCCAGCTTGATTGACGATACTTTATTATTTCTCCCAAATCTTCCCTGTTCATTGCTCAGATGCCACTAAAAGGGTGGTGTGAAATGCCAAGTGCTGGAGTGACTCAGTGTACCAGTCAGCACCGCTGGAGGACATGGATAGGCAATGTTTGGGTCAGGATCCTTCTTTAATCTGATTGAGTAAGGACGGAAAGCTGGGAAAGAGGTGGGATGCCTGGCAAGTAACACAGTGCCCAGTGTGATGACCATCAGAGATGGCATTTGAGAAGATCTTCAGGAGCAGGGTGATGATGATTTAAAATTAAGGAGATGGTGAGTGAGACATGACCAGGGAAGCTATTAGGAAGATGAAAGTGGGAAGTTGGGGGGAGTGATCAGGAAGGAGAGATTACTGCAGGAGAGATGATTTGGGGTAGATGAATGAGAAGATAATTGGGGAGATGGTTGTGGTTTGATGAGATTGCAAGATGATCACATGGAAGGAGATGGTGAGAGTTAGCGTTGGATTTGATGAGATTGCAGATCATGATATCGATGAGAAGAATGGGGAGCAATTTCAGAGCCACAAAATGGGGAAGGTGGGAGTAATTGTGGGATGCGAGAGATAAATGCAACCTAGTATTGTCGATTGATGCCTTGATCTTCCTGATGCAAGACATCTTTGGTACCGGCCTCACCAACTGACTGGAGCAGGCCTATCTACATTTCCATTGATATTTAAGATTTGCCGCATGTGTGAGGAATTTTATCTCAGTAGTGTTAGTAGTGTGTTGAATCAGGACTGATGTAATTGGAAGTACTCACTGGGTGCAGAGGTCTCAGACTGATTCTCTGAGTGCGTGGTACACAGAAGGAAAAGGTCCCTTGTGTCTAGTTTAGCTTTTAGTTTAGTTTAGAGTTACAGCGAGAAACCGGCCCTTCAGCCCACGCCAACTACCGATCCCCGCACATTAACACTACCCCACACACACTAGGGACAATTTACACATACACCACGCCAATTCACCTACAAACCTGGACGTCTTTGGAGTGTGGGTGGAAACCAAAAAATCTCGGAGAAAACCCACACGATCACGGGAAGTATGAACAAACTCCATAAAGACAGCACCCATAGTCGGAATTGAACGTGGCAGCAACTCTACCGCTGCACCACCACACTGCCCTTAATGTCCCTTCTGTCCCTTAACCCCCTAGTGATTGTATTTTAGATACATTTCAAGCATATAATGCATTAAAACTGCACATTGATTGGGAATTTCGGAACCATTATTTTCCCGTTATTTATTTCGGACAGGATGAAAGATGAAGAACCCACCTGAGCTTTTGCCCAGCAGCATGTGATTTGTAGATGTCACATTGATGCAGAGGTCCGGTATGTCCACTAGCCTTGCACAAGGCTTTGTGGAACTGGAACTGTAGAATAAAACTCACAAAATACCTGTAACATAAGAGGAAGTTAGGAATTTTGTAGAATGGGAAATGGAGGAATCGCTTTGAGACCTTTTTCCATCCACTTAGCTCGCAACTGACCTGCTCCATTCCATTTTCATTGATGCTTTCATGCAATAAAAATCACAGTCTTAACAAATTAATTTATGTGCAGAGAGTTCCACGTTTCATCTTTGTGTTAGTTCAGTTTAATGTATTGCCACGTGTACTGAGATACAGTGAAAAGCTTTTCAACAAATGTTCCCGATTGTTTTCTACTATTGGACTCCCCACCGGCCCAGCACATTCTACTAGTGCTTCAGTTGCATAGACCATCTATTCAAGGCAATGCAAGCCAATTGCCATTATTTACTTATTTGCAAGTACAGGTGGAAAAGTTAGCATTTATTTCCCGTGCCTAAATTACCCATGAAATGCTTTTTGAAACACTCTGGCTCCAGCTCCTGGGTTTTTTTCAGGGGATTCAATGCTGTATGTTTCTTTGAGTCTATGATTCAATGAATCTATGCTGTGCATCCACCAAGGGTTAATTTATGCTGCCTGCCTAACTGACTGAAGCGCAATATTGAATGATGCTTCTCACTCCCTCTCTGATGATTCCTAAACCCAGATGAGATGGTTGTACAATCTATTGCCCTGCATAATGGATAGATAATCCCTGTTGGCTTAGATTGAATGGGCTGTGAACCATTTCTCTGTCGAGGATATCTCTGTTCATTTTTTATGAAGACCAAAACACTGCAGATGCTGGAAATTGGAAATAAAAATTCAAAATGCTATAATCAGTCAGCAATTCAGGCAGCACCTGTAGAAATAGAAACAGAAATATTTGTTTCAGTTTGAAAACCATTAGAAGGATAGTCATAGAAGCATAGAGCTATACAGAATGGGAACAGGACCTTTATCCCAAAGTTGTCTAAGCAAGATAGTTGTACTTGCCTGCACCTTCTAAACCTTTCATAAGTTCATAAATCATAGGAGCCAAATTAGCCATTCGGCCCATCAGCTTTCCACCACCTGATCTATCTTTCTCTCTCAACCCCATTCTCCTGCCTTCTCTCCGTAACTAGTCTGTCAATCTCTGCTTTAAAATTACCCAATGACTTGGCCTCCACGACCACCTGTTTCCTATCCATGCTCCTTGCAAAATACCTTTTTAAATGTGGCACCAATTCATCGAACGACTTTTTCCATATATCTTCCACCCTATGTGCGATATCCTTGCCCCTCAGATCGCCATTAAATCGTTCCTCACTAGTCTTAGTTTTAGACTACCCTACCCATGGAAAAATGTCTGTGACTATTCTATCAATGACCCTCATACTTTAATAATTCCCCATAAGATTACCTCTCAGCTTGAGTTCCTGCAAAGAGTGAGAATGGTCCCAGCATATGCATTCACTCCATGTATCTAAAGCCCCCCATTTCTTAGCGACATCCTGGTGAATCTTTCTGCCTTCTTTCTAATACCACAAATCCTTTCTATAGCGCGAGTAACAGAAATGCACACAATATTCCAAGTGTGACCTCACTAATATCTTGTACAAGTGCCACGTGATGATCCAGTTCTTATATTCAATACATCTGCTTATGAAGGCAAGCAAGTCAAATGCCTTTAAGAAGCAACTGCAGATACTGGAAAATTGAAGTAGACAAAAGTGCTGGAGAAACGCAGCGGGTGCAGCAGCATCTATGGAGCGAAGGAAATAGGCAACGTTTTGGGCCAAAACCCCTCCTCAGACCAAGTTTCTCCAGCAATTTTGTCTACCCAAGTTAAATGCCTTCTTCACTACCCTTGAAGGAACTCTCTGTGAAACTTTTATTTCGGACAGGCTTACCTGATGTAAGGAGTATTTCCAGGGATGTGGTATTTGGCACCAGGGTCAAAGTTTGTTTCGTTCCTTGGAAGAGGAGGGCAGATGCCTTGGTACTTGGTCCTGGAAGGCACAAGTGGAGACACAGACTAAATCTTGATGCAAACCAAAGATGAGGCCGATCTGACTTTAATCTCACCACGGACCACACCACGGACCACTCTATGCTTTACCTCAGGTACCACCATTCAGAGTTGTAGTGATCTGGGGAAATCCTCCCACTAAACACCCCCCAACGCCACTGATCAATCAGGTATCCAAACGGGAGGAAGGCAATTTTTTCCAAGGCCATTTTCAGGAGGTAGTTAATGTCGGTCTCTGTCAAGAAATAAAATGATACCATTAAGCGAAGTACAAGCCAAGTCGTTTTATTTTCTGCTTCAAGGTTTAAATTCCAAACCGCACCCCAAAGTTTCCTTCCCGACTTTCCAGTACCCCACCTAAATGGCTCCATGCAACAGGAGTAGAGATTAGTTGAACCGTACCCTAGATTATGGATAGACTGTTCAGAAGCCTGACAACAGATGGGAAGAAAGGGGGGGGTGCCGATTTCTAGGTCCCTGAGTTTGGAGGCGACTTTGGATAGGATTATGGTCTTAAAGGCAGAGTTACAGTCGATAAATAGGATTCCAACATAAGAGCTCTTGTTGTCTAAGTGTTCCAGAGATGAGTTAAGGGCCAGGGAAATGGTGTCTGCTGTGGACTTGTTGTGACGTTAAGCAAATTGGCTGGCAGGCTGGAGTTAATGTGCGGCATCATCAGTCTCTCAAAGCACTTCATGATGGTGGATGTCAGAGTCACTAGGCAATGGTCATGCGGGCAGGCTACCTTACTTTTCTTCAGCACCGGGACGATAGTGTGCCTCTTAAAGCAGGTGGGGTCCTCAGAATGGAGTATGAGAGGTTAAAGTTGTCTGTGAATATATCTGTCAGATGATCAGCACAGTTCCTGAGGACGTGGCCATGGACTCTGCCCTGACCAGTTGCTTTCTGTGGATTAATTCACAGGAAAGCCACTCTTATGCCTGCCTCAGTAACCATTGGTGTAGCTTGTCCTCTCCTACCTTTTCCATTGGTGGGGCTGATCTTCATTTATCAATTCTAACTTTTCTACTTAAGTTCCTCAATTAATAAAAACAAACGTGTTTTCTGCAGCCTGGTATTGTACGATGAAATGTAGTTTACAGAAGCAAAGTATTCCACAACATTGGACTATCTTATACTCTTTAGAAGTATAATCAAATTATTTACATCCCATAACTTACTTAGAATCGTGCAAAGTGTCAATACTTTCCTGTCAAGTGCCTATCCAATTATATTTTAACTGTTGAGCTGACATTCATTCCTCTCTCAAATAATTCCAGATTGGAATAATTTGTTACATAAATACATTTTCCTCACCTTCTCACTCATTCATTTGCTTATTCTGATCCTTTGCTTGCCATTGTTTCCTCATCTCTGTGCCATTTTTCAAAATAGCAAAATTCTCCAAAGGTTAAGCACCATTTTGCTTTCCACGTGAACGCACAGAATAGATCTTTACAAGGCCATATCCAAATTACTTTTGAGAATGAACGATTGAATCGGCCACCGGGCAGCTCATTAGCTTGAACTTTCTGTTTCCAGTGAAGAATCTGCTTACCTTTGTCAGTGGTGACATTTTCCAGTAGTCCGATTTTGTTCATGTGTTTGGGTGTAGAGACTGAGAGAGCCAAAACATCCCCGACTGCTTCGTGGAAGCCTGGATTAGCTCCGCTCCTAAAGGTGACTGGTTGGTCCTTGTACTGCAGGTAGTACTCCACGTGACCCATCTCATGGTGCACTGTGAACAATTGCTCCATGGTGACTGTTGTGCACTGTTTGATTCTGGAGAATGAAGAGAGGTGACATTACTGTGGTGTACTGAAGTGGGTCTTATCCTTTGATTCAGAATAAAGCAGAGGGTAAGAATGAGCCAGATAAATTAAAACAAATGATATCAATACAGTGCTTTTCAAAAGCTTAGGATTTCCCAAAATGGTTCATACAGTTAATTAAGTCAGTCATATGGCACGCAAACAGACGCTTTAGCCCAACTTACCCATGCCAACCAAGATTCTTAATCTACACGGGTTCCACCTGCCACATTAGGTCCATATTCCTCTGAACCTTTCCTAGCTATAAAGTCAAGTGTAGACACTGTTGTAATGGTGGTATAGTAATAATCTATCAGTGAATGACCACATATTCTGTCTTGGAGCATTCCCTACATTCATGGTTCTTCTGCACATCCTCACCTCCATGAAGCAGTGAACCAACCTGAAATCCTTCCGATTATAGAAGTCCCAGGCAGACGCGTGGCACACAACCTCTCTTCCATCATTAGGCTTCTCCAACATTGAGTGATCCCAAAACTCCTGCGGCATCTTGATGAGGCCCAAGGAGGTGAAGAATTCTTCAGAGACTCTGAACATGTGGGTGGCATTCCAGTTCTGTGAAATATCACACATTACCAGTGAGGCATCTGCACTCGGAACAGTTACAAGCAAACAGGTAGCACACAACATCTAACACATAACATTCTTTATGTCTGATGGGTCTGATGGATAAGCCAGAGGAATGGCGCTAATCCAAAATTTCACCCATCCATGTTCTCCAGACATACTGTTTGAACTGCTGAGTTACTCCAGCACTTTGTCTTTTTTTTTCTAAACCAGCATCTGCAGTTCCATGTGTCATGACTCCTTAAGCCTTTGTCCCCACACTGTGACTCTGTTCCTTTATCTTTAATCAAGACCCTAATCTCCTCTGACCTCCACGCAATTCACATCTTTGGAGGACATAACCGTTTTGTTTAAACTGAGAATCATAACAAGTTAAAATTATATTTTACAAAATCAGTAGGAATCGGGGTTGGGGAAGGTTGAAGGCATTAACAAGCTGTTACTTTCTCACTGCCTGGATTTTTTCTCGCTTGTTCCTGGCACTTCCTGACTATATCAAATCTCTGGCTGCTTGCCAATTATTGAGGTTGAGCTTTCAAATTCACTGCTGCTGCACTAATTTATTTATTATTGTACAAGCAGAAGATTCCTGGAAATATGAATCCACCGTCTCCCACTGTTCTGTTCATGAATATATATTTGATGTGCTCCTTGCTCATGTGTTTGGCATTCCCTCCGTGCCGGGTTCTCATTAATTGCCGGGCCCACAATTCTTCCTGCGGATCCATCACGTACCAATTCAGTGCTGCCTCTCGCTTCATTTACCTATTTTTAATTCCCCTCTGCATTTGTTGATGTTTTAAATTATTAATTCTCTTTAATGAAAATTAACCTCCTGAGTTAATTGTGAATGTATCCATTGATTGAGTTCATCTAATTGTATAGCAACACTCATACTTTGATATTTAAAATCCTTAACCACTTGCACTCATAGCTTTTTTGTGCCCAACAGGATAATCTGGGAACATTTGTCATTATCAGCACCTTTTGCATCAGAGATTAGGTTTGTTTGATACTATCTTTGTAGAAAATCCAAATTTTCTCCTTTCTGAACATCCAATGGAAATGCCGATGTGTGATGATGCAAATATACCAACTCACCTTTTTTTTCATCATATCGGTAACATCAATATTGGGCTTGTTGGGGAATGGGATCATCATGTCATAGATGTTGTTCCATTGTTGGGCCCACATGTTACCTGTATGGAGGAGAGACCTCAGATCAGGTATGGAATTATCTCTCTGCAGCAACAAAGATGTGTATTTATAGAGCACCCTTACTGAGGTAAAACGTTCCAAAGACCTACAGTACGTAGGAGCAGAGTCAGATAAACTTTAACCTCAAGAGAAGGAGTCATTGAGGCAGAGGTAAGCTTTGCAAATGATCTCAAAGGAAGAGATGCAATGAGGTGGAGCTATTTAAAGGAAGGTATGGATTTAGCCAGTGCCTTTCAGGATATTTCTAAATATTTTAGAAGTGGCATCATTGATGTAACTTAGAAAGGTAAATTCCTGTATTGCAGATTCCATGTGCCCAATTGGATGATGTCCAGTAAAACAGTTACTAACGTCCCCAGGGGAACAGGGCTAATTCCTCTGCCCGTCTGCGGAATAATGCCGTGTGATTTTTCAAATCCATCTGCATCGGTTTCACTAGATAGTGGCAGCTAAAGCAATGCAGTACAATATTAGAACTGCTGAGGGTCAGCGTGAACTTTGCCACTCAAGTCTCTGCGTTGGACTCGGAGCCTTCAGTCGCATGGCCAAGTGCCTTCCGAGCCACAGCCGACGTTTTAGTATCTTGAACTCGAAAGGAAGCAAAAGATAACTGAAATGGAGTACGCTAAATTTCTGGAGGATTATAGGGCTGGAGGAAATTTAAGCCACGAAGGAATCTGTGCAGGTCAATAACTTTTAAAATTGTCTTTTAGTTTCAGCTACTTTCATGGAATTGAGGGTGAATAGATAGTGAGAATTGGGAATAGCCAAGTTTGAAGATAATAAATGTGTAGCATGAGGTCAGGCAGAGCCAGAGACTTCCAGATAACAAAATGACCATGTACCAACCCCAATCTAAACTGATTCAGTTGATTAGCAATCACAACAGGCTGCAGTTGGCAAACATGAACACATTCGGGGACACCAGCCTCCAAATTCTTGGCCCTAACTCTCCCACAATTGGTATCCCTAGTTATATAATATATTATGTGTTTGCTTTTTATAAATAAATCTCAGATTTGTTTTCCATTGCTAATGGTTTCCCCTCTGGTTGCTTGAATAAGTAATCCCTTATGACTTGGAAAGTCTGGCAGAGTTGTCCAAATATGCGATCAAGGGGATCAGTCATCATCTTGCAACCAATGCACACCCTGGATGAATATCGAGGGCCAACACCAATTAATTATGATCGTTTTAAATGTAAGGAAAAGTCATTATTAAAAGAGAGTAATTACCCAATAGATGAGCAGGAATAGGTCCTTTCAGATTGATATATTTGGATCCATATCTATTATACAACTTCCTCCTCACAAAAGCATGAAGATTAAGGTAAAGTGGCTTGAGATCATTGTAGATCTTTTCAAGATCCATGGCGAATGTTGGCGAGTCATACCAAGATCTCCAGTACTCTCCAGTGTCTGCAAAACCTGCAAACACAGCCAAGTATCGGTCTATTACAACAAACTAAAGGCTCATAGCATTTAATAACAACGTCTTACATTCATTGAGAAAGTGTAACATGATTCAAAGTCCCAAGGAGTTTCACAGGAGTAATCTGACAAAACCTGGCATTGACCCAAACAATTTGATATTAGGGTGGGCAACCAAATGCTTGCACTGAGAGATAGGGGATAATGTGATCTTAAAGGATGACATACAAATAAGTGTAAGAATGGAATTCAGGACAATTACACTCGACAGCACTTTAACAGGAAGATGTGTTGATGAATATCTGGACCATTTACCCAACATTCCAACCATCAGATTTAAAGGAGACAAGCCCATGGACAGAGTGGGACTGGGACTTGGCCGCGAGACAGCAACACTTCCCTAAAACCAGGCCATTGAAAGTAAAAGGGAAGCTGTAGTTCATGTGATTAATGGTTGGGGAAATGACAAGGAGGCTAAGGGCTGGGCGGTTGAAATGGTGAAATAGACGGGTTGCACCTGAACTGGAGGGGAGACCTGTATTCTGGGGGGAGATTTGCCAGTGCTACTCGGGAGGTTTTAAACTAGCGTGGGAGATGGTCCCAGCGCAGAAAAGAGGCAGTTGACAATATTTGGGTAAATACTGTTGTCAAAGAGAGCAAGATTAGTAAATAGGATAGACAGGTGCATCGCAAAGGGAATGGAAATAGCGGTGGACTTTAACAAGGTGTTGAAAGTTTGTTCACATGGAATCCAAGGTGACTGAGTGAAATGGAATCAAAATTAGCTTGGAGAAAGGAGTCAAAGGGGGTTGTCGAGGGTTGCTTGTCTGAATGTGAATGTGTGACCAGTGGTGAACTACAGGGTTCGGTACTAGGTTCATTGTTGTTTGTCATCAATGTTAATGATTCCGAAGACAATGTAGTTAACATTGTTAGTAAATTTGCAGAACACGCCAAAATTGGTGGTATAGTGGATAGTGAAGATGGGCATCTGAGTTTACAACAAGATCTAGATCAGTTGGGAAGGTTGGCCAAGGAATGGCAAATGGAATTTAACTCTGACATGTGTGAGCTGTTACACTTCGGTATGTCAAACCAGGGCAGTAAATGGCAGAGCCCTGGACAGTGCTGCAGATACTCTCAGACCTGGGAGTATAGGTGCATGGTTCCCTGAAAATGAGAAGTCAGATGGACAAGGCCAGACCAGAGCTAGGAGCATCCCCATCGAGATCCCCTGGCTTCTTGGGAGATATCCAGAGGAAGATCGGGACATTCAAATGAGAAGGTTGACACAATTCGAGAGAAATGCTGATACATTTAGTGTAGAGCATTCATTGAGGAAGAGACCTTGACCGACTGCCCCACATTAACTCATATCACAAGGGGTCTTTACTGGTGACACTGATCAGTTCCTGGGAGTCAATGCTGGCCACCCAGGTCTGGACCCCCTAGAGAGGGTTAATGTACTAACCGTCCATTTGAGAGGCTTTGTTGCTCATTTCAACAAAAGTTTTGTAGTTGGCTTTCTGTGGGATTCCTGCAGAGTCGTGCCAGCCTTCCCATGCATAGAGCAGCTCCTTGTAACTCCGGGACGTTGCCATCTTATCTGTCAGCTCTATAACACCAGAGAGAGAGGGAGAGAGAGAGTGAGAGAGAAGGAGAAAGTGATTGAGTTATTGGACAGACACAGGCACAGTTATAACACAGGCACACTCACAGACAGCTATCAGACAGACCTAGACAGTCATAGCCTCCTCATCATGTTGCAATACACAGTTTATAATATGCAGACAATGACAGACAGTGGTGAATAGACAACAGACAATAGGTGCAGGAGTAGGCCATTCAGCCCTTCGAACCAGCACCGCCATTCAATGTGATCATGGCTGATCATCCACAATCAGTACCCCATTCCTGCCCTCCCCAGACCCCTGACTCCACTATCTTTAAAAGCCCTATCAAGCTCTCTGGAAAGTATCCAGAGAAACGGCCTCCACCACCTTCTGAGGCAGAGAATTCCACAGACTCACAACTGTGTGAAAAAGTGTTCCTCGTCTCCGTTCTAAATGGCTTACCCCTTATTCTTAAACTGTGGCCCCTGGTTCTGGACTCCCCCAACACCGGGACCGTGTTTCCTGCCTCTAGCGTGTACAAACCCTTAACAATCTTCTATGTTTCAATAAGATCCGATCTAATCCTTCTTATTTCCAAAGTATACAAGCCCAGTCGCTCCATTTTCTCAGCATATGACATCCCGGGAATTCACCTGGTGAACCTAAGCTGCACTCTCTCAAAAGCAAAAAATGTCCTTCCTCAAATTAGGGGACCAAAACAGCACACAATACTCCAGGTGTGGTCTCACTAGGGCCCTGAACAACTGCAGAAGGACCCCTTTGCTCCTATAAACAACTCCTCTTGTTATGAAGGCCATATGCCATTTGCTTTCTTCACTGCCTGCTGTACCTGCATGCTTACTTTCATTGACTGATGAACAAGGACCCCCCAGATCCCGTTGAACTTCCCCTTTTCCCAACTAGACACCATTTAAATAGTAATCTGCCTTCCTGTTTTTGCTACCTTCCTGTTTTTGCTACCAAAGTGGATAACCTCATTTATCCACATTAAACGTCATCTGCCATGCATCTGCCCACTCACCCAACCTGTCCAAGTCACCCTGCATTCTCATAGAATCCTCCTCACAGTTCACACTGCCACCCAGCTTTGTGTCATCTGCAAATTTGCTAATGTTACTTTTAATCTCTTCATCTAAATCATTAATATACATTGTAAATAGCTGCAGTCCCAGCACCGAGCCTTGCGGTACCCCACACGTCACTGCCTTCCATACTGAAAGGAACCCGTTAATCCCTACTCTTTGTTTCCTATCTGCCAACCAATTTTCTATCCATGTCAGCACTCTACCCCCAATAGCATGTGCCCTAATTTTGCCCACTAATATCCTATGTGGGACCTTATCAAATGTTTTCTGAAAGTCGAGGTACACTACATCCATTGACTCTCCCTTGTCCATTTTCCTAGTATTTCCGTATTGTATGTCCGTCCGCACTGCGGCTTAACATTGAGGAGTTGGCGGACTTTGCTGGAGTCCAATTTTGAGCTCCACCGCGGGGGCCTGCGGAAATTGTGTACAGTTTTGGTCTCCTAATTTGAGGAAGGACATCCTTGTGATTGAGGCAGTGCAGCGTAGGTTCACGAGATTGATCCCTGGGATGGCGGGACTGTCATATGAGGAAAGACTGAAAAGACTAGGCTTGTATTCACTGGAGTTTAGAAGGATGAGGGGGATCTTATAGAAACATAAAATAGTAAGATTAAATGAGAACTTACCAGTTTGAAGTTTGATCTTTATTTTATGAGGAGTTAAGATGAGGGACTACGTGAAGAACCCCGTACAGCCGTTCGTGCATCAATCTTCAAAGCAGCGGTGTGAAATCACAGATAATAGTGACTGAAGTATAATAGTATGAACAAAAGACTAGAACTACCAGATGACATTTATGAGGGTTGGGGGTGGAGGGCACGTAGTCCCTCATCTTAACTCCTCATAAAATAAAGATCAATTTTCAAACTGGTAAGTTCTCGTTTAATCTTACTATTTTACTTCGGAGTCACGTGAGTGACTACGTGAAGACTTCAAAGCTCTGTGATTTCATGCCGTGTGAAACGAGTATACACAACCACAGCTGCTTCATTGACAAATGAAGGGGAAACATTAATAATGCATACAGTCATGACATAGATTTAAAACATGCTGATGCTGTTTAAATGAAACAATAATATTTCCATGGTACACAAAAAGCATCTAAGGAGCGAAGGAGATATTTCGGGTCGAGACCCTTCTTCCAGACTGGTCAGGGATCACCACGATGATAAAGAACAAGCCATTGTAAGCTGTTTGTGTGTGAAAATGAGAAGCTGCCCAACCATGTCTCACCCAGATGGAAAATATAAACAGAACATAAATAGAGTTAACAAATACCCCTGGTTCAGCAATGGGTCATTACAGATGTTTGGCGATTCATTCGTTGGACCATGCTGCAGCCGTAACAATGTGACCCAGCGGAACATAAATACCTTTGCATCTGATGCTGTTGCAGCCCTGGTGGAATGAGATCTGGAATCAGAATCCATTCCTACATAACGCAACTCCGTTTTTATCATCTGGAATGGCCTGAACAATAAGTTCTCCCAAATTGTTTGTGACTAACAGCATTGCTAGTCCAGAACTGCAAGGCTCTTGATGACCTTGACATATTGTTGTATATGTGTGCTTACCTTATCAAAGGTCCCCTGGCATGCCTATGACTATTTTGAGACCTGACCCCCTTCTGGTCTGCTCAAGTATTTATAACATAATATTATATATTATAATCTACAGATGTTATCATCCTGTACCATCACAATTATGTAGCAACTGAACCTGCTGCACTAAACCAGTGCCAGAAGGATAACTACCTAATAAACTCCAGCCAAAATTTAAGGATATAACTGTAGCCTCCTGGTGAAATAGTGTTCACAAATGTCAACATCGCATATGGCATTGTACTGGTCCTGGGACCTATGTTGAAGATATCCTACCCTTTGATAACCGGTGTGGACCCGACAGAGCAAGTCTTGTTTGCTACAGCCAACTCAATGAGAAACCTCATTGACCCAATTAATGGCCGTATAACTCCATAATTAACAAACGATCATTTAGCATGAACTCGAAACATTAGCAATTAATATCATTTTCAATGGAACACGAGCATAACAAACTCTTTCATCTCCTGGAAAAGAAAATTCTGCGGTTTGATGCTATGCAAATATTTGAACACATACAAGGATAGATGTAACAACCCAAACCTTAGGGCAGTTTATTTTACTTCGGAGTCACGTGAGTGACTACGTGAAGAAGCCCCGCCTGGCGCTAGAACGGCATTACGTCGACGCTGACGGCAGAAGCAAGAGCTGCAGAGCGCAGCTCCTCGCAGCGGCCGGAACGGACCCGCAGGTAAGTGCAAGGAAAATAGGGGATGTTCTAAAAAAGACGTTACGCTGGTAGAACCAGCATAAGAGAAAGTAAAATTTAAAATCACTCACGCTGGCGTACTGATTTAGCCAGATGATAAAAAAGAAAATGGAGAAGTCTCAAAGAAAAGTTTCACGGGTAAAAAGATCGTCCCGGGGTGAAGCTAAAGAGTCGGGACAAGAGTTTAGTGCGGATCCGGTTCCGATACCGGTGGCCGCTGATTCACCCGTTAGTGAGACTGTAATTTCTCCAGAAATGCAAACCACGAAGGAAAATGTAAAAAGAAATCCATGAGGCCTGTGGTTTCTGATAATGACTCTGATAATGAAAGTCCTCCGGATAATAAAGCTATATGGCTAAAAATGGAACATATGGAGAAAGTACTCCAAAATATAATGAGACAAGGGTCACAGTACCCAGAAGTTTCCCAAAATGACCCCGAGGGGTTTGAATATACAGAATATGGCTATGTGCCAAATTGGGAATTTGAAACTCCAGACCCAGGATTAAGGGTGGAGGAAGTCTCATTGGATATAATTCCAAGTGTATCAGGGCTGCAAAAGACAGACCCTGCAAGTGGTGATGTGGATTATGAGTGCACACCACGAATAAAAAAGATGAGGCCAGATGTGCCTGATATGGCAAAGATTTTGCTATACCTGAAGGAAGTGGTGAGGCTATGGAAGAAAACCTAGCTGCCAGTATTAATTATATGGTATCTCACCAACTTCAAGATTCTGTGATGATTGAAACAGCAGAATTATATAAAACACCGGAAAATTGCACCTCATTGAAGGTACCTACGGTTAATCCGTCTATATGGACGCCTATGACTCCAGGCATGAGAGGACAAGAAATAAGATTTCAAAGAATCCTCAAATTGACTTCAGCTGCCATTACTGCTTTTGGAAGGCAAATGGAGGGGTCGGAAATGGATAAAATCCAAAAAGATACTTTGGGCTTATTGTGCAATTCCTTCTATGAAATTAATTGTATGAGGAAAATTGCGATTCGGCCCATATTTCATCCAAGGTTTGCAGGTCTGTGTCGATCAAGTGGTGTTCAAGCTCCTGGTTATCTATTTGGAGAGAACCTGCCTAAGCAAATAAGAGAAATGGATGAAGAGGCTAAATCTATTAGCCACATGAGACTTTTCGTTTTTGGACAAAAAAGGTATTTTTCGTCAAGAAGGGGATTTGATTTTGGAAACAGAGGCAGGAATATGATAAGAAAATATTACCATCCGACACAGCCTAATGTTCACCCGTATACGGGGAGGAGACCACCACGTTCATATGGAGAGGTACAAAAAATTTATGCTATTCTTAAAGAAACTGTGGACAAATCTCCAGTTGGAGGAAGATTACAAATGTTTTATGGTGAATGGCTTGCCATCACATCTGATCGGTTTATTTTACAAACAGTTTCAGGAGCTACTATTACATTTAAAGAAGGTGTAAAATAAACCTGCTTATGGTTTCAAGTTTTCTGCAAAAGGCAGAAATTAATGTGGAAATTGACAAATTGTTTAAAAAAGATGTTATTGAAAAAACTGTTGAACATAAACATCAATTTGTGTCAAATATATTTCCAAGAAGTAAAAAAGATGGTGGTTGCAGAATTATTCTGGACCTTACAAATTTTAATAAATTTGTCGAGTATAAACATTTTAAGATGGAAACATTCAACACTACAAGACATTTGATATCAGCAGGTTGTTATATGGCTACAATTGATTTAAAGGATGCGTACTATTCAGTACCGATACATCAGTTCTTTCGAAGGTATTTAAAATTTAATTGGCTGGGACAGCTGTGGCAATTCAAAGCTTTACCAAATGGGTTAAGTTCAGCTCCCAGGCTCTTTACAAAGCTGTTGAAACCAGCTTTAGCACAATTAAGAGCACAAAAGCACATCATTATGGCTTATCTGGATGACATTTTAATCATCAATAGTAATCAGGAATCAGCTGAAAAATCAGTTTCAGCAACTAAAACTTTATTTGAGAAGTTAGGTTTCTTGATTCATCCAATTAAGTCCCAGCTGCAGCCAGCACAGTCAATTAACTATTTGGGGTTTGTGATTAACTCAGTTACTATGTTAGTAACTTTGCCAACAGATAGGATTGATGATATTTTAATGACCTGTAGGGGTCTCATTCACAAACCTTATCCCTCCATCCGAGAAGTAGCAAAGGTTATTGGTAAATTAATGGCAGCATTTCCTGCAGTAGAATTTGGTCCATTACATTACCAAAACCTTCAAAGGGACAAAATAAGAGCTCTAAAAAAGAGAGCAGGCCATTTTGATAGGCCTATGCAATTAACAAAAGAAGCTTTATTGGAATTACAATGGTGGATTGAAAATGTCCCACAAGCTGCTAAAAACATTCTGATACAACAGCCTGAAGTAATTTTACAAACAGATGCTAGTGCTCTCGGATGGGGGGCAACAGATTCATTCACCAGCTGTGGGGGCAGATGGACTGTCCAAGAGGAAATGTTTCTCCAAACATATGGTATTAACTATTTAGAATTATTGGGAGCATTTTATGGGTTAAAAGCCTATTGTTCCACAAAAAAGAATCTGCATGTACTGATACAATTAGACAATAAAACAGCTGTTGCATATATTAATCACATGGGTGGAGTCAAATCGGTATCATGTGATTGTTTGGTCAATCAGATATGGCAGTGGTGTATTAAGCACCAAATTTGGATTTTGGCAAATTACATCCCAGGTAAAGACAATGTGGTGGCAGACAATAGATCAAGGATGTTTAAAGACAACACAGAATGGATGTTGAACCCAGTAATTTTCAGTAAAATTGTGATTCAATATGGGTTACCAGACATTGATCTGTTTGCATCAAGATTAAATCATCAATTGTCTAAATATGTGTCTTGGGAACCAGATCCAGATGCAGTATCAGTAGATGCCTTTTCACTACATTGGGGGAATATGTTATTTTATGCCTTTCCGCCATTTGCTCTGGTTCAGCAATGTCTGAAGAAAATAGAACAAGATTCTGCCACAGGATTATTGGTGATTCCAAATTGGCCGACACAACCATGGTTGCCATTGATGTTAAACATGATTAAAGAACCATATGTCAATTCCTAGCAGCAGTGATTTATTGATAAAACCAGTAACCAAAGAAATTCATCCATTACATGCTTATATGAATTTGTTAATCTGCAGGTTTTGACCAGACCACTACAAGAGCTTGGATTGTCGGATAGAACTATGGATATTATAGTCGCATCATGGCGAGATAGCACTCAGAGACAATATATGACACGTATAAAGAAATGGGAAAATTTTTGTAGACAGTCAAATATATCCTATCATACTGTGAACATTGCAAACATATTGGAGTTCCTTGCCGAGTTGCATTTTGAACAGCACTTAAGTTATAGTGCCATTAATAGTGTACGTAGTGCCTTATCATCTTATTTAGGACAAATCTCTGACCAGAAATCAATTGGATCACATCCATTAATATCCAGATTTATGAAAGGAATCTTTAACAAAAATCCACCCAAACCAAGATATACAGAAATTTGGGATGTCAGTATTGTACTTACTTTACTTAGGCAATGGACTCCAATCAAAGTTTTGTCATTGGAAAAGTTAACATTTAAATTAGTAATGTTAATGGCATTGGTCTCAGCTCAAAGGGTGCAAACATTACAAATGCTACGTTTAGACTGTATGCATGTGGCTGCAGATAACATTGTGTTCTATGTTTACGATCTGATCAAACAAAGCAGACCAGGGAGAACTGGAGCAAAGATAATGTTTCAAGCTTACCCTATTGATCCAACGTTGTGTGTAGTTAAACATTTGAATCAATATGTAAAAGTTACCAAAACTCTTCGAGGTGATGAAAAAACATTAATGATTACGCATAAGAAACCACACACAAAAGCTTCAGTGCAAACAATTTCAAGGTGGTTAAAACAGGTGTTACTTTTAGCAGGAGTAGACACTGATGTGTTCAAATCTCACTCCACCAGGGCAGCAGCTACATCCGCGGCGAAGTTACAGGACGTACCACTCGAACACATTTTAGAAACCGCAGGGTGGTGTAAAGAAGAAACTTTTTCAAAGTTCTACAATAAACCTGTTCACACAATGACAGGCTTTGGACATGCGGTGTTGGGTTCACTATAATCACCTGCTTTGTTTCACTATCGATTGATATTATCGATTATGTTATCACATATCTTTTATCACTTTGTAATGGTTTCCCTAAGATGTAAAAAGGGGTTATTATATGTTCTTTTATCATTAAAAGATTTATGGAAAGAACTAAAACTAGTCTGGTAAAAGGTTTTTTACTCATGTATGTGTTGACCTAGCCGGACTGTCGTATGGAAGAATTCTACAACATGGAAAACACAGAAGCTTCAAAATCTTCACATAGTCACTCACGTGACTTCGAAGTAAAATATAGTAAGATTAAACGAGAACTTACCAGTTCGAAGTTTGATCGTTATTTTATGAGGAGTAACGATGAGGGATTACGTGCCCTCCACTCCACACCCTCATAAAATAAATGATCATCTGGTAGTTCTAAATCTATGATGAGCCTTACTATCTTACTCCGGCTATTGTGTTCTGTGTTTTTCATGCCGCTGCTTTGAAGTATGCCGTTCTAGCGCCAGGCGGGGCTTCTTCACGTAATCCCTCATCGTTACTCCTCATAAAATAACGATCAAACTTCGAACTGGTAAGTTCTCGTTTAATCTTACTATTAAACCTACAGAAAATAATTTGAGTTTATCATGCAACGGCTGATTTCCCAAGCCTCAGGCTGAACCAGCAAATTACGTTTAAAATAACCAAATAAGGTTATATTATTATTCGCAACAAATCGGGAATCAATTTCCATAATCACACAATAGGAACCTTAAGCGGCCTCTTAATGACTTTATTTGAAACCTCGATTGATGAAGCAAAATGGAGGGAGCCATAAAAGACCTTCTCCTTTTAGTGAGAATGTATCTTTCGCCACAGTTTTGCCACATATTTTGCAACCAGTGAAATAAACATGAAACCAACATATATATTAGATAATCCATTTAACCAGAATTTCATAATAGTGTGATCCAACACCAATTCTGTGTTGTCATTAACCTATACTTGATGATTCTCCTGTGACAACAAGTTATGTAACCATTCCAGGGATCTTTAACTGATTGCACCCTCGTGACTAACATATGCCATCATCATAATGTACAAACCTGAACCTGAGCAAAATAATTAACAAAATAAATTGTCTTACTTGCACAGCTGAATCACATCTATACTATCAACAATTAATCTAATGACTAGAAAAGCTGTTTTACTTCAGAGTCAGGTGAGTGACTATGTGAAGAAGCCCCGCCTGGCGCATGATCGGCATTACGTCGACGCTGACGGCAGAGCAAGAGCTGCAGAGCGCAGCTCCTCTACAGCAGTAGGTACGGGCCTGCAGGTAAGTACAGTTGCATTACTTACAGGGCATATCCAAACTCCGTGGCTGGTGTATAGAGCCACTAGGAGTTAAAAAGAAACGTAATTAAAAAGCAAAAAATGAAAGTAAATACTCCGGGGGGGGGGGTTGAAAAAACTGAGTTTAAAAGTTAAAAGAAAAAGAAAATACTCCGGGTGGAAAAAACAGAGTTTAAAAAGTGTCCCGGGGGAAAACTCAGCGATCGGGACGGCAGATAAGTGCGGAGCCGGTTCTGATACTGGTGGCTGTTAAAATAACCATTAGGGAGACTTTAGTTGCTCCACAAGCTTTTGGCTATGAGGAAAACTCCAGTGGGGAGGAAAATTTTAAAAAGGTCAGAGAGGCCATGAATTAAAAGTTCTAATAAAAAGGCCCCCAGACAAAAAAGCTTAATGGCTTAAAATTAATGGAGAAAGACTCCAAAAATAAAATATTCAACCAAAGGGTTTAAAAAGGCCCAGAATATTCCCAAAAACAGACCCTGAGGGGTTTCCATATATTAATATATATGATGGGATTTAACAATGTGGGAATATCTACCTCGGATTGTTTTGGAGGTAGTCTCCTTGAGGAAAAACTCAGGAGTACCAGGGCAGTAAAAGAAAATGGAAAAAACTGACCCTAAAGGTGCATTGATAGTGGTGGCTGGTCATAAAGTACCCACCACAGCACAAATATACATACAGGTGTACTAAGTACGATACCTGAATGAAGGAGTGAGGCCATGGAAAGAACCATGGAAACCAACATTAATTGGTCTCTCACCAAAGCTGTTATGGTTGAAACAGCAGAGTTATTGATAAAACTTTTAAGTTTTATTAAGGTATCAACGGTGAATCTGATTATGGTACCCATGTCTCAATTATATGGAGACATAAGGAAATACGATTTCAAAAGTATTTCAAGCTGGTGCGTGGCATCACTACTTATGTAAAACAAGTAAAACATTGTGACAATAACCAAAACATTTTAAATAAAAAGACAAATTACCATTAGTTTGTGGAGCTCAATGGGATAGAAATATATAATATAAATATATAATATAAATATATATGTGTATATGTATTTGTTATTGGGACCAATTTTGCACTTTAGATTTGCAGGTCAAACAGACCAAGTTATGTTAAACTCCTGATTATTATGGAGTAAACCTGCCTCAGGATAAATCAAATACATTGATTACAAAGGAAAGACTATTGGTCATTAAACTTTGGCAAAATTATGATCCAATGTAAAGATTTGATAATGGATCAAACAGAGGCAGGAGTATGATAAATAAATATTTATCCAACACTGCCTTATGTGAACCCATATGGTTGGGGAGAGAAGGCTTCATGTACATTTGAAGAGGTGCAAAAACTTGTTACAGAAGAAGTTGGTGAAATCTCCAATTGTGGGAGATTACAGGTGTGTTATGATCAATGATCAGGCATAACAACGGATTGAGTTATTTTAATGTGTAAAGGATCTACAAAAAATGTAGGGGGGAATTTCCGAGAAACAATGTCAGTATTACAAAGTGTTAACGAAGAAACTGCAGATGCTGGAGAATCGAGGGTTACACAAAAAGCTGGAGAAACTCAGCGGGTGCAGCAGCATCTAAGGAGCGAAGGAGATAGGCGACGTTTTGGGTCGAGACCCTTCTTCAGACTGGTCAGGGATCAGGGAAACGAGAGATATAGACGGTGATGTGAGAGATAAAGAACAATGAATGAAAGATATGCAAAAAAGTATCGATGATAAGGGAACAAGCCATTGTAGCTGTGAATTGTGGTGTGAAAATGAGAAGCTAGTGCGACTAGGGTGGGGGGAGGGAGATAGAGATAGAGGGAATGCCAGGGCCCGCGAGGTAAGGAATAAGAGTTACCTGAAACTTTTTTGGAGCTGCGCTGCTCCATAGTCGTCTGCACGAAAGCGTCTGACGCAATGATGCACGAACGGCTGTACGTAGTTCTTCACGCAGTCACTCACGTGACTCCGAAGTAAAATTATAAAAGGACTGGACAAGCTAGGTGCAGGAAAAATTTTCCCAATGTTGGGTGAGTCCAGAACCAGGGGCCACAGTCTTAGAATAAAGGGCTGGTCATTTAAGACTGAGATGAGAAAAAACTTTTTTACCCAGAGTGTTGTGAATTTATGGAATTCCCTGCCCCAGAGGGCAGTGGAGGCCAAATCACTGGATGGATTTAAGAGAGAGTTGGATAGAACTCTAGGGGCTAGTGGAGTCACGGGATATGGGGAGAAGGCAGGCATGGGTTATTGATAGTGGATGATCAGCCATGATCACAATGAATGACGGTGCTGGCTCGAAGGGCCGAATGCCCTCCTCCTGAACATATTTTCTACGTTTCTACGTTTCTATGTTTCTAAATACCATCACGGAGCTCGTAATCCCTTTGCCAGGGGTCAACCTCGGAGCTCCAACCGTGGATGCTTGCGGACTTTAACATCATGGAGCCCGCATTCTCTGGTCAGAGACCGACTTCGGGATCACAAAGTAGCGGGTGTTTCGACCCCACCGATGCGGGCGTTTCGATTGCCCTGACGCGGGGGTTTCGACTGCACTGATGCGGGAGTTTCGATCGCCCTGACATGGGGGCATCGACCACCGGCTGCAGGAGCTTTGGAAGTCTTCTGCCTTCCATCACAGTGAGGAATGTGGGGAATCCACTGTGGTGGATGTTTATGTTAACTTTTATGTAGTTGTGTGTCTTGTTGCTTTTTTTCCCGTATGGCTGTATGGTAATTCACATATAACTGTACCTCAATTGGTACGTGACAATAAAAGACCGTAGAGACCTTTGAGACCTTTGATAAATACACCGTGAAAAACAGTGGAATGGTGCAAGATTGCAGTCTGAAGTAGTGCAAAAAGTATTAATTGAGAAAGTTATGAATAAGAGTATCTGGCAGCACCTCTAAGAAGGGTATGAAAGATGTGATTGGTTCAGGATTCTGATAGCTGTTGGAAAATAACTATTCTTAAGTCTCGGCATTTGAGCTTTCAAGCTCCAGCATCTTCTCCCGGATGGTAGAAGACAGAAGGCATGGGCCTGCATTACAGGAATCCTGTGTTCCTTGACCAGCATGTGCGACACTTCTCCCAAGTTCTACACATTCTACATTTGTGAGGAGGACTAGAAGTGTTGACCAGGCGGGTGTGTAGTTGCTAGATCCAGGTCTGCCCTTTGCCTAATTCGGCACTGGGTCATATGCCTGATTATACCCTCACTGTGTTTTCATGTGTCCATTTGGTTCAGATGATTGTATTGCTTGGCCAGTTGAAAAAACAGTTAATAGTCAATCGTATTTGTGTGAGTTTGATCAGCTGGTAAGACCAGACGGAACATAGATGGCAGAATCCTTTGCAGATAGAGCTTAAATAAACTATGCCAAACCCATGACATGTTTAAGAAGGAACTGCAGATGCTGGAGAATCGAAGGTAGACAAACTTGCTGGAGAAACTCAGCGGGTGCGGCAGCATCTATGGAGCGAAGGGAATCGGCAATGTTTTGGGCAGAAACCCTTCTTCAGACTGATGAAGGGTTTCGGCCCGAAAAGATGCCTATTTCCTTCACTCCATAGATGCTGCCGCACCCGCTGAGTTTCTCCAGCAAGTTTGTCAACCCCATGACATTATGGCTACCTCAACTGAGGTTCACACTTACCCCAGATTATTTACATTGTTGCATTTAAATTCGATAGAACTGATAATCAAATCACATTGCCAGATCAGAACTTCAGTCCCATGGCTTACTAATTCAGTAATTTAAAAGTTGTGCCACAATCAAGGTAGGTAGTGGCATGACATGTCATAAGGTCATAGAGTCTTACAGTGTGGAAACAGGCCCTTTGGCCCAAATTGCCCACACACTCCAATTTGCCCCATCTACACTAGCCCCACCTGCCTGCATTTGGCGCATGTCCCTGTAAACCTGTCTTATCCATGTATCTGTCTAAATGTTTTTTAAACGTTGCAAAATTACCTGCATCAACTACCTCCTCTGGCAGCTCATTGCATACACCTACCTTTGCGTGAAAACGTTACCTCTCGGGTTCCTGATAAATCACTCCCCCATTGCCTTAAACCTATGTCCTCTGGTTCTCGATTCCCCTATTCTGGGCAAGAAACTCTGCGTCTACCCGACTGTGTACAGAAGAACAGCATAAACTGGTGGAAGATGGAGACTGGCACCTCAACATGAGCAAGGCTTCCAGTGAATAACAAAACATTTGATTATTCACATAATCACTGTTCCCCCAAGGAAATTCAAGACAGGGATTTGAGCTGGACAAAAGCAAAGTTCTCTCTTCACGGCCAAATCCATCCCATATTTTTTGCAAGTGTTCCACGGGCTAAAAAGAACAAAGCTCTGTTCATGCAGGGCCAACACTCAAATGCCAGATGTAACATGGGGTAGACAAAGAATAGAGACACCAGAGTTGGCAAATACAGGAATATGAAGCAACAAACAATATGCTGGATGAACTATGTGAGGAATAAAAGATTTGTTAATATTTTGATTCAAAACCGTGCCACAGAACACAGAGTAGCGGTCTCTCACTGCGTGGCCTGTCATTATTCCAGTGACAGGTACCATGCCAGTTAGCATGATATACCAGGATAATGCAGCCTCTTCATTGTCACATCAAACACTATGGGCATGCCTACAGTACGAAGAGAAGGAGAGAGGTATCTCCACTGTTTTTGATTCATTTAAGCCTGGAGAGGTAGAGCTGGAGAACTCTGAAATCAGCTCCAGAAATGTATCTTAATCCACATCCTGAGGAGGTCCTTTTCCATTTTATGTATTGGTCATTCTGCAGACTTTGTTATCTGGCCAATTACAAATTACAACCGCAGCATAAATTTCTACGATTGTCTTTGTGGTTCAGATTGCAATGAAGTGGAGGGGAGAAGGATGAGCCTGGGGCAGAGTCTGGCAGAAGATACTAAAGCTCGAAAGCACGTATCACTAGTTTCAAGAACATGGTTCAATGGCTCTTTATTGTCACATCCTGTACAGACATACCGTGGAATTTTTTTTTGCATATAGTTCAGTAAAGTATTTACATAAGCACTATTTACATCATACAAAGTGTGTGGAAATAGTCCACTGATATCTTATGCAAGAGTCGCCAGGTTTTAACAAAAGCTAAAAATGTTTTCTTGTCCTTTCAATCTACCCCATTGAAACAATCACACTTTTTTATCAGCATTTTCTCAGTAGCTGTAATACTACATTATGCATGTTTTCTTTCTCTTTTGCATTATCTGCAGTCCTCCTGTATGGCAATATCTGCCTGAATAGTATGCAAACCAAAGTTCTTTTAACTGTATCTAGATAAATGTGAAATAATAAACAATACTATAATATATAGAGTCAGTGAGCAGGTAATGCAACTGGTAGAGTTGCTTGCTCACAGTGCTAGAGACCACGGTTTGATGCCGCGTGTGTGGAGTTTGCATGTTCTCTCTGTGATCATGTGGGTTTTGACTGGGTTCACTGGTTTCCTCCCAGATCCTCAGAATATGTGTAGAATAACTGGCCTCTGCAAAAATGCCTCTAATGTGTGAATGGATGAGAAAGTGGAATAACAGAACTAGTGTGAACAGTTGATTGATGGTCAGCATCAAAGATCCTACAGCGAGCGAGATAGAAAAAGACGTAGTACGGTCATGGGCAGATTTATGGGTAATTTTCTGCCCCATTTCCGTAACCGGCTTCCGTCTCCGCACCAAAGATCCCATAGGATACTAGTGCGGAGCCGGAAGCCGGTTACGGAAACATCCTCGTAAAAATAAAAGTTATTTGGGAGAAATCTTCTCCTCATTTTCAGAATTATAATTTATTACCACAAACTGTTCCCCCGCAACGGTGATTACACTGCGAGTCGGGTCGGGTTACGGAAATGGATGAAAAAAAGGCCCACGTTCCGCTCCGCTGCGTACTACACGTCAGCCCATTGCGTTTAGGAGTGGTCTATCTTGCTTGCTATAGGATCTTTGGTCAGCATGGGCTCAGTGGGCTGAAGAGCATGTTTTCATACTGTTTATTATATCTAAACTAAACTCTGACATGGTGATCAGCCACCAGCATGAACATGCATGGACATATTGTGATTTCTCAAGTTTAAACCTTATACACAAAGTGTGTGGGGTGGATCCTGACCTTGGTCTAAATTGCTCAAATTAATGTTCTTCCTGGTCTGGAAGGACTGAATATTGATGTTCCCTCTGCTGCATCGTGGCCTCGTTAAGTAACTGTGATAATTCCCCCATCTGACTTACCTGGCTCGAGAGACCAACATTTGTTGAGGTCCGTTTCACCATATGGACACACCTTAGCTGTGGAATATATATTGTCCATTTCACTCAGGATGGTGTTGTACTGAAACAAAAGGAAGTAGGTTAGCACCCTGTAGCATAAAGAAAAAGTCTGCAATATCAGAAGAGATTAAAAGTAAAGGCCATAGTTTTGTTTCTGGTAATATCACATCTACACTAAGTTATGTTCCATTGTAGTGAAGAAATAGATCAGAGGTTTATAAAATGGATGCCTATCGTATTGTAGTAGAGTATATTTCCTGGGACAACTAAGTTTTCATCGGAATACGGACAACATTCTAGAGGTGGATTGGCCATTTGAATATTTCCCCTGTAGAAAGGTGCCAGAGCATGTTCTCTTCCACCTTTCTTACAATCGCTCTTCTCTTTTAAATCTCTTTTCTACAAGTATAAGACCTAAAAGTTTATGAGAATCGGTTGTTGCAACTATATAAAACGTTAGTTGGCCGCGTTTGTCCTATTGTGTGCAGTTTAGGTTGCTGTACTATAGAAAGGAAGTTGAGGCTTGGAGAGGTTGCTGAAGACGTTCACCAGGATGATGCCTGGATTGGAGTGTAATAACTCTGAGAGGTTAGACAAACCTGGATTGTTTTCTCTGGTGTTTGAGGCTGAGGGGTGACCTGATGGACGTTTATAACATTATGAGAGGCACAGACAAGGTATTCAATCAAAGTCTTCATCCCCATGGTGGAAATGTCAATTATTAGTGGGCAGAGCTTTAATGTGGGGGGGGGGGGGGGGGGGGAGGCAAGTTTTTTTCAGACCGTGGTGCTTGGAACATGCTGCCATTGGAGGAGGTAGAAACAGATATCGCAGCAATGTTTAAGAGGCTTTTAGACAGCATCGGATCTAATAAACATGGTGGGCCAAAGGGCTTGTCCCTGTGCTGTACCATTTATCCAGTTGGTCTTCTTGATTTTCTGTTGAATGGTGTATCCTAGGATGTTGATCATGGGGTCCCAGAAATGTAATGCTATTGAATTTAAGGGTGGTTAGTTGGATTATTTCTTGTTGGAGATTATCATTGCCTGGCGGTTTAATGGCACAAGTATTACTTGCCACAATCTAGTCCATAACTGAATGCCACACTTAATCAAATACTGCCTTGATATTCAGGCCAGTCACTCTCACCTCACCTCTAGAATTCAGCTCTTTGGTTCTGATTTGGGGGAAAGGAGGAAAATAGGGCAATTAACTCAGAGAAGGGAGCACAACTGGAGCTGAGATTTACCATGATTAAGGCCAAAATAAAATCGCCATAGGTCAGAAACATGCCTTGCCGGCTACCTGGGCAATACAACATTGAACGGTGAGCCTGCACATTTGACCAAAAGGTGAAACCCAGTGGAATGAATGTAAAAATATTCAATTCTCCACAATCTTGAAAATGAAAAGAAAACTGCTATAAAATACACCTGACCGAAATGGCAGAAACTAATGGCACATTTTAGTTCCAGAAAAATTAAGCTAGCTTCAAATGCCAGTGAAAGTACATGGATTTCTCCTTAGACTATAATAGCATCTTGATTGTGAAAGATTAATGGCAAGTGTTGGCACATTCCTGCCCCAATCACCTGTCTGCCTCTCTTATTTTTTTTCCAATCAGATAATCTGGAATGACCGGGGAAAACCATTGTTTTCCGGATCGGGTAAAGGAATGCCTCTTAAGATAATGTCATGCCATAGCTGGTCATGTAATCCTCCGGCAAGGTTTGAGAATTTAGCAGGGTTGCCTCTGGTTTTACGACCAGTGTATGGTGCAGCCACAACATCCAAGGTCAGGTTGGAGGGTGCTGCTTCTGACTTGGGGGTAAGAGCTAGATCACTGCTATAATACCTGGAGTGGGTCATGAGATGGGAATGCAGTAAGGGGCATCTTCATGATGTCATCCTTCCACCAGGTCAATGTACCAATGTGATTGTTGATATGATCTTGGATTGAAAGGGCCTCTGCCGAGGTGAACCAGCATCTAAACTTCTAAATCCAGAGTGATAAGAATAGCTTGACAAAATTAACTCTGAGTACGTACAACAGGTAGGAGATGTGTGAAGAGAATGGGATGGGTCATGGCTCATTATGGACTGAGAAGAGTGCCTTCTCTGGGGTGGGAATTCTCAATTTGTCGTGAGAGTGTACAGAGGGAAGGTGAAGGATCATGCAAGATGGATTGAATAGGAGAGTAATGAAGACAATGAGTGCTGCAGGATGCAGCTCGTGCAGTGTAGATACCAGAGGGTGGGGAAAGAATGGAGGCACAGTGGGTAGGGAGGATGAGAGAGCAAAAAGGGAAAGAACATGAAGATGGGTGGATATGGAGAAGATTATATAATTGAAAGTTGGTGTCATTCAGTGAGATGTGCTGGTGATAGATCTTTTGGGGATCTTTATTCTGAGAATGAGTTGAAGAGATGGAAATTATGCTGAAGCATGGGTTGGAATGAGTTGTGTGATTAAAGTAAATGTTCAGGGTAGCTGAAACACAATGCTTATTCTGACAGGGAAATCTTGGCCAGAACAACATCATGTTAATATTAAAGTTGGGAGAATCAGTAATAAAATTAGGATGCACATTTTTAATGAAGTGCAGGGATTATTTGGAAAGGCTGGAGATGTCCAAGACTGTAGGGCTGAGCTTGAGTAGCGTGTGAGTGTTGGGGATCAGTGGTGCCAAGTCTGAGCTGAGCAGATTTCTGGCACAGATCGACCAAGGTCAGATTGAATGCGGGAGTGAGTTCAAGGGGCTGGATGGCCTCTTCCACCACTCAAGGAAGTATTTGCCATTGGCCTCCAAGCTAAACCCTGGCTCATCACAACATCTGAAGTAGTCATTCTTGGGCTCCAGTTTGACTGATGTTGGGAGGTTAATGGCTGTGTTGGGGAGAACAGTGATTTTCCAACAAGGATGCTGGTGCCACTAGTTTAGTTTAGTTTAGTTTAGAGATACAGAGTGAGATCCTTCGGCCCACTGAGTCCGCACCGACCAGCAATCCCCGCACACTAACATCATCCTACACACACTAGGGAAAACTGTACACTTACACCAAGCCAATTAACCTACAAACCTGTATGTCTTTGGAGTGTGGGAGGAAACCGAAGATCTCGGAGAAAACCCACATGGTCGCGGGGAGAACGTGCAAACTCCATACAGACAGCACATGTAGTCAAAATTCAACCCGGGTCTCCGGCACTGCAAGAGCAGTAAGGCAGCAACTCTACCACTGCGCCACCGTGCCTCACTAGCTTGAGAGTACGGCATTGCCAGAATGAAATTCATACCTGCTCCCTTTCAGCCAGCGGGAGGTTAGCGGAGCCAAGGATGCGAATATGATCGAGAAGTTTTATCAGGTTCTTATCCGTGAAATTGCCTTTGACAGCATCAAACTCCTTTGCTTTTTTGGCCCAGGCCTCCACAAATTCCTGCTCCTCCAGGGAGGCATTGATCTGTGGAACAGAGACAATCCACTTGTTTACTTAGTGATGTTAACCCACAACTCCTGTTAACTGCGGCCGTACGGAAAGTTTTTAAAAACTCTCAGCAAGACGGGCAGCATCTGTAAGGAAAGAAATGGATTTAATGTTTCAGATCAAAGACCTTTCTTCAAAAGGGAGAAAAGGCTCAGGAGGGATGGGGAGCACAGAATGAATATCTCCGAGAAGGTAAACTTTGTTAGGGGTAACATGCTTTGGGCATGTTCTAGGGATTGGCCGATAGATGAGTTGAACGTGGCGGTTGGAGAATGAGAATGCAAACCAAGGAGTGTAAAACATTGCAAGCCCCCATGCTGCTTCTGAGCAAGCGAATGAAACTCATTTTGCAGTTGGGTAACGTGAAAATAATGAGCGATGGCTGATTGTGCACCCACCCCAAGCATCTTCCCAAACCAATAGCAATTGCAGGATCCCACAGACAATACTTTTCTTGGGTAAGTTGGATAAAGAATCAATATTGGTTAGAACTTCCAAATACCTAGCCTTCAACCAGCACACTTACACGCAGCTAGGTCCAAAGGGCAGTAGTCTTCTCCAGTGCTCGACTGGAAAACCGTCCCTGCAGTTTGTGCTCAGGTTTTGCAAAGCCTAGCAGACCCGGAAGTGAGAATGCTCTAGTTGACTCTCCCACATTGCTGCTTAGTCTTCTGGTGAGCTTTGCTCTGCCCACGGTTTGTGCGAGGGCACTGGATAGCAGGATGATATAGATCTAGGTGCATCTCGTTCACTCGAGAGGGCCGCAAACCAATTGCAGTGAAGCAAAGGTCACACAAAATATTAACAGGCTCACAGCTGAAGTTAGTCAATCAACTTTGCTTCATCATGTCAGACCAGAGGCAAAAAGTATTGTGGACCATTGAAAGGTCACATCATTCAATTCATAAACAAATAATTCCCAAAGGTGCCTGTGGCTTGTAATTGCAATTATCCTAGAATTTGGTCATCAATTTATTTTTTTTAAAGCATCATTTTTTGATGCTGAATCAATACAGATGCAGTATTTCATTTGTTAAGTAGAATTTAGAGTGTTGAGAAGGCCTTAATGTTGCAGATTCATGATTCCTCCCCCACCCTCGATTCATCTCAATTTCTTCACATTTTTATCCTCTCATCCACATATGTACCCAACTTTCCCTTAATGCATTCAATATTCTCAATCTCTGATGTTTATCTTGCATCAGAGAATTTAGGAGTGATTACCAATTATATTAATGCTGTTAATTTGCTGTATGTATGCTGGTAAAGCCCCATTCTATTGAGCCAGAGCGGAAAGACTGCAAAGCTATAGGACCTCAGTCATCATGTAAAGTGATGCGTTTGAGCTTTGCACGGGACATTTTTGGAGGTTGATTCGTAGAATTTTTCAATTGGATACGGTGCAATGTTTTGCAACTCATTCCAATACCACTATCTCCTTTTTCCCCATTCTCTCTCGACTGGTCAAGAATTCCAATGTCTTTCTTTCATTGCTTGCTACTGCAAGTAAGAATGTTGCTGTTCTGTTTACTAGCATATGACAACAACATCTTGACTCTTGAAATACGGCACAGTGAATTTTCTCCCAGCAGTTGCTTAATATTTATAATTAAGGTAAAAGCGTAGAGATCCGGGTTCGATCGCGACTACGTGTGCTGTCTGTATGGAGTTTGTACGTTTTCCCCGTGATCTGCGTGGATTTTCTTCGAGATCTTCGGTTTCCTCCCACACTCCAAAGACGTACAGTTTGTAGGTTAATTGGATTGAGTATTGGCTTGATAAAAATGTCCAAGTTGGCGATATGCAGAGTACTGCCCTGCCGACTATAAAATTCAGAAGGAATTAAAAAAATATTAGGATGTTGGGGTCAGACTGTACCAGAGGTGTTTTGCCAGCACCCAGCGGTCTTTGGATGGAGACACCACCTCCTGCCTGGTACATATCAGATGCTCCAGCCTGCATGTCTAACTCACGGTCTGGTATATTAGCTCCGCCCTGTACATTAGCCAGCATGCAAGCCAATACACAGTGTGAATTATATGCAACATTTTGTGCTGCGTTGGACCCCCACCAGTCTGCTCACTCTGGTTGGGACACTCTGTAACTGTCGTGTTCAATGTGTGATAAGCCTCAAGCTGTGAGTTGTGAAACAGACTACAGCTTCGGCGTGTGGTACTGCTTGGACTCCACTTTGGGACCACACACTAAGGGCTGTGAGTTGTGGATATGTTTGCCTCACGGCTGCTGACTGTGCACTCTGAGTACGACTGTCTCTAATATGCTGTTTGTGTCTTTATTATGAGTATGACTGTCTCGTATGTGGCCTGTGAGTAATGAGTGTGATTGTTTCTGATCTTCTGACTAACTCTCTGACCTTTGGCCTGTGTACTCTCCCCGTGATTCTCTGATGTTCTGCCTGTGTGTTCTCAGTAGACTGTCCATAGCCCTCTACCTCTGTGTTCTGAGTGTGACTGTCTCAGTGTTGTAGATATTCCATATGTGAATCGCTATGGTGTGTGTATTCTGAGAGAAAAGAAGATGTGCTGCCTGGCTTATAAATTGCTCAATCGTGCATGGCATTGCAGCTGGCCACGGACATGGAAGTAAACTCTAATGGGCCTGTCCCACTTAGGCAACTTTTCAGGAGATTGCCGGTGACTGTCAAGTTGCCGGCAGTCGCCTGAAAAACCGGCAACTGGAATGGTGACTGTCAGAGTGGAACACCCACACACCCACACACCCACACACCCACACACCCACACACCCACACACACACACACACACACACACACACACACACACACACACACACACACACACACACACACACACACACACACACACACACACACACACACCACCCACACACACCCACACACACACACACACACCCACACACACCCCCCCCCCCACACACACCCACACACACCCACCCCCCCCACACACCCCCCCCCCACACACACCCCCCCCCCACACACCCCCCCCACACACCCCCCCCCCACACACCCCCCCCCCACACACCCCCCCCCACACACCCCCCCCCCCCCCCCACACACCCCCCCCCCCCCACACACCCCCCCCCCACACACCCCCCCCCCACACACCCCCCCCCACACACCCCCCCCCACACACACCCCCCCACACACACCCCCCCACACACACCCCCCCCACACACACACACACCCCCCACACACACCCCCCCACACACACACCCCCCACACACACCCCCACACACACACCCCACACACACACCCCCACACACACACCCCCACACACACACCCCCACACACACACCCCCACACACACACCCCCACACACACACCCCCACACACACACCCCCACACACACACCCCCACACACACACCCCCACACACACACCCCCCACACACCCCCCCCACACACTCCCACACACCCCCACACACCCCCACACACACACACCCCACACACACACCCCCACACACACACACACCCACACACACACCCACACACACACCCCCACACACACCCCCCCACACACACACACCCCCCCACACACACACACACACACACACACACACACACACACACACACACACACACACACACACACACACACACACACACACACACCCCCACACACACACCCCCACACACACACACCCCCACACACACACACACACACACCCCCACACACACACACACACACACCCACACACACACCCACACACACACACACACACCACACACACCCACACACACACACCCCCACACACACCCACACACACACACACCCCCACACACACACACACACACACACACACACACACACACACACACATACACACACTCCTTCACCAGCCCGTTATCCAGGCGGGGGACAGGGCAAGCGGGGGGAGCGGTGTCTGAGTGAAATTCACACGGTGCAAAGCCAAGGTAATACAGACACACACCGTTATGAACAGGAAGGTTGGCGCTGTAAAAAGACAGCTAAAGCACAGTGTACGGTAAGTCCTTTAAAAGAGGGGGGGAGAAGGAGCGGAGACAACTTTTGAAGCCAAAGATACACGGCTGTGAAGCTTGGCGGACATTTAACATTACCGGTTGGTTATCCTTGGTTCTGAAAACTACTGCTTATGTTTCTTTTTCCCAATGAGCCAATTAAATTCACCGGTCAGCACCGGCTACAACCTATGAGAACCTTCTGGGAACCCACCTACGACACGACAATTCTCGCTACACTCTCCATGGCGGCTTCATTCTGGTCAACGCTAAAGTTTCAACATGTTGAAAAATCCACAGCGACCATAATGAGGCCGCGACGAGTGCTTGGAATGCGGGAACACCTCACGACCATGAAGGCGACTCCCCAGCAACCACGTGCGAACATGTGGTGACCATGTTGTGATCGCAGAGTCTCCTGCAGTCGCCTAAGTGGTACAGGCCCATAAGGGACATATTTTGTGAAAAATGCTTTGACTGGAGAAATTTGAATTTGGAGTTTGTGTGCAAGTTGTATAGCACAATGCTGAAAATAATGAGAACACAATCACAATAATACTTTATTAGCCAATAATGTTTTGCAACATATGAGGAATTTCATTTTCCAAGTCAGTCATACAAATAAAAAGCAACAGAACACAAAACACATTTTAAGATAAACATCCACCACAGTGACTCCTCCACATTCCTCACTGAATGGAAGGCAAAAAAAGTTCAATCTCTTCCCTTTGCTCTCCCGCAGTCGGGGGCCTTGAGCCTTCCATTGATGGGACAATAGGTGCAGGAGTAGGCCATTTGGCCCTTCGAGCCAGCACCGCCATTCAATGTGATCATGGCTGATCATCCCCAATCTGTACCCCGTTCCTGCTTTCTTCCCATTTCCCCTGACTCCGCTATTTTTAAGAGCTCTCTAGCTCTCTCTTGAAAGCATCCAGAGAACCTGCCTCCACCGCCCTCTGAGGCAGAGAATTCAACACTCGCCATTGTAAGAGTACAGAATCTTTATGTCCCTGTTAGGTTGAAAGGAAATAGTAAAAATTGGAAATTAGCAAGTATATCTTGGTGCCTGCAGCCAGGTCATCATAGAAATTGTAAAAACTGAATCCCAGCACACAATGCCTGTGGTATGTCACTCATTACATCTTGCCACAAGAAAAAGGCAGTGCTGCAGTTCTTGGTTGCCAGCCAATCTTCCTCTCTTGCCAATATGTTAACTCCTAAACTGTGAGGTTTTAATATTCCATAATAACTTTTGTGTGGTATCAAGAATCGTCAACAGCAAGCAGCACCCCCCTTCCTCTCTAAAAGCATTTGCTAAGTTGGCCAATTTCTTTTAACTGACCCTAGGTTGAAGTACCTGATTTAGTTTAGTTTAGAGATACAGCGCGGAACTAGGCCCTTCGGACCACCGAATCCGCACCGACCAGCAATCCCCGCACATTAACACTATCCTACAATGTGTCCCTATCCCTAGCCCCCTCTACTCGGGTAGAGGGGGCTAGGGGTCAGGGTGTGGGGCAAGAGGCAGAGAAGGGAAGCACTCGGATCCAAAATGTAGGCGAGAAAGATGAAAAAGATAATAGACAGAGAATAAGGGATGGTGGGTTTCTAAAATGTGTATATTTTAATGCTAGGAGCATTGTAAGTAAGGTGGACGAACTTAGAGCCTGGATTGACACCTGGAAATATGAGGTTGTGGCAATCAGTGAAACATGGTTGCAGGAGGGCTGTGATTGGAAACTAAATATTCCAGGATTTCGTTGCTTCAGGTGTGATAGAATTGGAGGGACCAGAGGGGGAGGTGTTGCATTGCTTGTCAGGGAAGATATTACAGCAGTGCTTTGGCAGGATAGATTAGAGGGCTCGTCTAGGGAGGCTATTTGGGTGGAACTGAGAAGTGGGAACGGTTGTAGCAACACTTTTAGGGGTGTATTATAGACCGCCAAATGGGGAGCGTGAATTGGAAGAGCAAATATGTAAGGAGATAGCAGATATTAGTAGTAAGCACAAGGTAGTGATTGTGGGAGATTTCAATTTTCCAAAAATAGACTGGGAAACACATTCTGTAAATGGGCTGGATGGTTTGGAGTTTGTAAAATGTGTGCAGGATAGTTTTTTTTTGCAGCAGTACATAGAGGTATCAACCAGAGAAGGGCCGGTGCTGGACCTCCTGTTAGGAAATGAGGCAGGTCAGGTGACGGAGGTATGCGTTGGTGAGCACTTCGGGACCAGTGATCACAATACCATTAGTTTCAATATAATTATGGAGAGAGTCAGAACTGGACCTAGAGTGGAGATTTTTGATTGGAGAAAGGCTAACTTTGAGGGAATGCGTATGGATTTTAAAGGAGTGAATTGGACACTTTGTTTTCATGGGAAGGATGTAGAAGAGAAATGGAGGACATTTAAAGGGGAAATTGTAAGAGTACAGAATCTTTATGCCCCTGTTAGGTTGAAAGGAAATAAAAATTGGAAAGAGCCATGGTTTTCAAGGGAAATTGGACACTTGTTTCGAAAAAAGAGAGATATCTACAATAATTATAGGAGGCATGGAGTAAATGAGGTGCTAGAGGAGTATAAAGAATGTAAAAAGAATCTTAAGAAAGAAATTAGGAAGGCTAAAAGAAGATATGAGGTTGCTTTGGCAAGAAAGGTGAAAGTAAACCCAAAGGGTTTCTACAGCTATATTAATAGCAAAAGGATAACGAGGGATAAAATTGGACCATTAGAGAACCAGAATGGACAGCTATCTGCAGAGCCAAAAGAGATGGGGGAGATATTGAACAATTTCTTTTCTTCGGTATTCACCAAGGAGAAGGATATTGAACTCTGAGTTAAGGGGAAAAAGTAGAGTAGCTATGGAAACTATGAGATTCAAAGAGGAGGAAGTACTGACACTTTTGAAAAATATAAAAGTGGATAAGTCTCCAGGTCCTGACAGGATATTCCCTAGGACATTGAGGGAAGTTAGTGTAGAAATAGCAGGAGCTATGACAGAAATATTTAAAATGTCATTAGAAACGGGAATAGTGCCGGAGGATTGGCGTACTGCGCATGTTGTTCCATTGTTTAAAAAGGGTTCAAAGAATAAACCTAGCAATTATAGACCTATTAGTTTGACGTCAGTGGTGGGCAAATTAATGGAAAGGATACTTAGAGATAATATATAAGCATCTGGATAAACAGGGTCTGATTAGGAACAGTCAACATGGATTTGTGCCTGGAAGGTCATGTTTGACAAACCTTATTGAATTTTCTGAAGCGGTTACTAGGGAAATTGATGAGGGTAAAGCAGTGGATGTTGTCTATATGGATTTCAGTAAGGCCTTTGACAAGGTTCCCCATGGAAGGTTGGTTAAGAAGGTTCAATCTTTGGGAGTTAATGGCGGAGTAGCAAGATGGATTCAACAGTGGCTGAATGGGAGATGTCAGAGAGTAATGGTGGATGGCTGTTTGTCAGGTTGGAAGCCGGTGACCAGTGGGGTGCCTCAGGGATCTGTGTTGGGTCCACTGTTGTTTGTCATGTACATCAATGATCTGGATGATGGGGTGGAAAATTGGATAAGTAAGTATGCAGATGATACTAAGATAGGTGGTGTTGTGGATAATGAAGTAGATTTTCAAAGTCTACAGAGAGATTTTGGGCCATTTGGAAAAGTGGGGCTGAAAGATGGCAGATGGAGTTTAATGCTGATAAGTGTGAAGTGCTACATCTTGGCAGGCCAAATCAAAATAGGACGTACATGGTAAATGGTAGGGAATTGAGGAATGCTGTGGAACAGAGGGATCTAGGAATAACTGTGCATAGTTCCCTGAAGGTGGAATCGCATGTAGATAGGGTGGTAAAAGAAAGCCTTTGGTGTGCTGGCATTTATAAATCAGAGCATTGAATATAGGAGTAGGGAAGTAATGTTAAAATTGTACAAGGCATTGGTAAGGCCAATTCTGGAGTATGGTGTACAATTTTGGTCGCCTAGTTATAGGAAGGATGTCAACAAAATAGAGAGAGTACAGAGGAGATTTGCTAGAATGTTGCCAGGGTTCCAGCAACTATGTTACAGAGAAAGGTTGAACAAGTTAGGTCTTTATTCTTTGGAGCGCAGAAGGTTAAGGGGGGACTTGATTGAGGTCTTTAAAATGATGAAAGGGATAGACAGAGTTGACGTGGATACGTTTTTACCATTGAGGGTAGGGAAGATTCAAACAAGAGGGCATGACATGAGAATTAAGGGACAGAAGTTTAGGGGTAACGTGAGGGGGAACTTCTTTACTCAGAGGGTGGTGGCTGTGTGGAATGAGCTTCCAGCAGAGATCGATTTTAACATTTAAAAGAAAAGTGGATAGGTATATGGACGTGAAGGGAATGGAGGGGTATGGTCTGAGTGCAGGTAGATGGGACTAGGGGAAAACAAATGGTCGGCATGGACTGGAAGGGCCGAGAGGGCCTGTTTCCATGCTGTAATTGTTATATGGTTATATGGTTATTTTCCGTGAGAAAATATGTTTCCTCGTCTCCGTTCTAAATGGCTTATTCCTTATTCTTAAACTGTGGCCTCTGGTTCTGGATTCCCCCAACATCAGGAACATGTTTCCTGCCTCTAGCGTGTCCAAACGCTTAACAATCTTATATGTTTCAATGAGATGTCCTCTCATCCTTCTAAACTCCAGAGTGTACAAGCCCAGCTGCTCCATTCTCTCAGCATATGACAGTCCCGCCACCTGGGAATTAACCTTGTAAACCTACGCTGCACTCCCTCAATAGCAAGAATGTCCTTCCTCAAATTGGGGGAGCAAAACTGTACACAATACTCCAGGTGTGGTCTCACTAGGGCCCTGTACAACTGCAGAAGGACCTCTTTGCTCCTACAGAGGGACCTACAGAAGGACCTCTGTGGGGCGATCTTGACTCCCGTAGTCGGCGGTGTTTTGGGCTCTCCCCGTCGGGGCGATCCAGCTCCTGCATCGGGGGCATGTCAGCTCCCCCGCGCCAGGCGAATGAAACCCATGTCAGGGCTGGTCGAGCCACTGCCTTCACCAGAGCTCCTGATTACTTACCCCGACTGCGAGCTCTTGTTGTTAAGTCCGTAGGACACGGTTGGACCGATCCCAGACAAGGTATCGGCTCCGATATTAAGTCTGCACCCCGCGGTGAGGCCCAAGGTCAGTCTGAGGAGGCCTCCAGCTCCATCGATGGTAGGCCGCAGACTACGGCAAGGTAAGAAATTGAAAAAAAAGTTCCCACACCTTACCACATAAAACAAACCAGAGAACATTTACGCAGACTTATAAAATGCATTAAAACATTTTTTTTTAAAGATGAAAAACAAACAGACTGTTGGCGGGGCTGCCAATCATTCGGCGCCCCTATGCATGAACTGTATATCTGCACCCTGTACACTGTGAGGTCCCACGTCTCTCTGATCCTTTCAAACTGTTTATAGTAGGTTGATTCAAAATTGAATGTCGTAGCAACTCAACTATAAACAACTCAAAATGGAGTGGAGCAGACAAGATGTGCAGGAAGGAACAGTTGATGCTGGTTTACAGGGAGGTAACATTTTAAGTCAAAAGTCTGAAGAAGGGTCTCGACCCAAAATGCCACCTATTCCTTTTCTTCAGAAATGCTGCCTGACCCCGCTGTTACTCCAGCATTTTGTGTTTATCTTCAAATCGAGTGATTAAATAAGAGACCAGATTTTTGTGGTTACGTTTCCTGTTTATCTCTCCGTCAAACCAAAAAGAAAGACCTGGATTAAAATTATTTTGCAACAGTTTTAGAATGTTGCAATCAATTTAAAAAGCAACTGGGCTTGCATCAGACTATTTACTGGTTGTGGTAAAACTCTGCTGGCTCCTTGGGATAGAAAAATAGTCCTTTTTAACATATGTGACCAGGTCCTCAACAATATCCATGATACCTACGCTATAGTACTACAGAGGCTGGACATCTGAAACAAGTAGAGTGCTGAAAATACTTAGCAAGGCTGGCAGCATCTGCAATCAAGGATATAAAGATTTAACTCTATCACTCTCTCGGCAGATGTTGCCTGATCTGGTGACCATTTCCATCATTTGCTGTATGTATTACATAGCACATAGTATACAGCCTCTGAAGTGGGCTAAAAAGCCCACAAATTGTATCAAACCGCATTAACAAAAGCAGAATTGTGCAGTACCCTGGCCCAGAGTATGAATCAACTTCTCAAGGTTGTTAATAAATGCATACACTTCCCAAGAATGCATACACTACTCCAATATATCTGTGAGATATGACTGTGTCCAGCAGTGGTCTGGAATTACTCTGCAGGGCTGCCAACTCTCAATCATTGAGCGTGAGAATCACGCATTTGGCCAAATTCTCACGCTGATCACAAATTTTGCACAGAAGTTCTGTGATCAACGAGAATTTCAAAACTCGTATCAACTGCATGGGCCGTGGGTGTTGGAGAGCCGGGGCGGAGGGAGGAATGGAAGCAGAAGCAGGGGCAGATGCGGGCAGCGAGCCGGGGCTGGCGAGTTTGCCAGGCTGGCGAGTGTTTGCTGGGCTGGCGAGAGTTTGCCGGGCTGGCGAGTTGCTCGCTGCAGCTCTGGCCATGGAGCAGCCTCAGTGCAAGAGTCCCGGGCCGTCGGAGGTGTTACGCCGCTGCCGTGAGAGTCTATGCCGAATTCGCCCTGGTGACCAGCATGGATCAGGCTGCGGCTCGGTGCATCCTGGAGGACAACCAGTGGCTGCTGGAAGTAGGTACCAAGCACTGGCTAGAAATGGTGGAAGATAGTGGCCTTCAAATGGGGGTGGTTGGAGAAAGCATCCTGCTTGCCTGCTAGATTGCTAGATTTTCACTTACGGTAACTGCAGGAAAAATGTTCCCGATGTTGGGGGAGTCCAGAACCAGAGGCCACACACAGTTTGTGAATAAGGAGCCAGCCATTTAGGACTGAGATGAGGACAAACTTCATCCAGGGAGTTGTGAATCTGTGGAATTTGTTTATTTTTTATTTGTTTATTTATTTATTTGCACCATGTTTTAAAAGAAGACCAGCGATCAATTTATAATACCATACAGTGCTGGGAGGGAAGGGAAGCCCGGAGGACTTGTACAAAGTCCGCTCCCATCTGAAAATGAGTGTTAATGGCAAATCAGGGGGTAGGAGAAATAAAAAAGACAATAATAAACAATAATACAGTTTAAGAATGAAAATTAAAAATATGAAATTAGAAATATGAAAAAAATAAAATATTAATGTATAGTTTGAGATAAGAGTCAACAGAAGTAGTTTGAGCTCATAAATAGCATTACAAAAAGCTGGAGGTCAGAACTCAGGACATGATGAGAAACTTTCTAAACTCAATCTTAAAGGTGGCTAAGGAGGTGTGAGACTAATGACATAGGCAGGGTATTCCAAAATTTAGGACCTTTAAAAGTAATGCAATGTTGGTGTTTGGATGTTCGACAAAACGGAAGATGAAGATCATTTCTTCTTCTGGTTGGGTAATGGTGAATATTAGAAGAAAGGGTGAAAAGATCATGAAGAGAAACAGGTAAATCATGTTTACATTTAAGATATTTGAAAATAAAAATACATATTTGGAATGCATTCAGTTTATCTACAGACAAAATTGAGTACTTCTTGAAGAGAGGGGCAGAAGGTTCTTGTGAATTTGAATGAGAAATGAATCTCATAAATTTCTTCTTTATGATGAGTAGCTTAGAAAGATAGGAAGGATAGGTAGAACCCCAAACAATATTACAATAATTGAAATAATGAAAAATCAAACTAATATTTTGTTAGATGGAAAGACGGGTGAATAAATGCACAAACCTTTCTCAGAATACCAAGCATTTTCATTGATCTTCTACAGACAATATTGATATGTCCTTTCCAAGTTAAATTTTGATCAATGGTTACTCCTAAACAATTTGTATATGTTACTTCAGGAATTTCATGTCCATTGATAAAAAAAATTTTAGATTTGTCTTTGGGAAAAAATTTGTTTTTATTGCAGAAGATCATGTAATTGCATTTTTTGATATTGAGAGAGAGCCTGTTCACTTCAAACCACTTCTTCATTAACTAATTCAACCAATGATTTTAGATCACTATGTGAAGCTATAAGATTGGTGTCATTGGCAAACAAGATAGGAAGAAGTACTCTACAGGTATGGGATAAGTCATTTATATAGATCAAGAATAGTAAAGGACCAGGGATGGAGCCTTGCGGTACCCCACAGTGAATTATCAATTTTTTGGATGAGCTTCCATTTAGATAGACAAATTGCATTCTATTTGCTAAATAGTTGGTTAACCATAGAAGCGCTACACCCTTTACCCCTTATCTATTGAGTTTAGAGATTAAGATTGAATGGTTGACTGTATCAAATGCCTTGGATAGATCTAGAAAGACGCCAAGAGCAAATTTATTTTCATCTAGAGCAGTAGAGATGTTATTACGTTGTAATAATGCATGCTCTGTAGAGTACTTCTTCCTAAAGCCATATTGATGGTTATACAAATATTATTCACAGTTAGATGGTTTAGGATTCTTGTGTACACTAGTCTTTCTATGGTTTTTGAGAGACAGGGGAGAATAGATTTTGGGCGGTAATTACCAAATTCTTTAGGGTCACCTGATTTATAGATAGGTATGACTTTGGCAATCTTTAAATCTTGAGGAATGACACCAGATTGGAGAGATAAAGAAAAAAATATGTGCTAGTGGTTCAGTAATATGGTCAATAACTTTTTTTAAGAGTGGTTCTAACTCCACGATGGCCTTCTGCAGTGTTCTTTAGACTCACAATTATGTTGTAGACTTCTTTGGGACAAGGGGGATGGAAGGTGGACAAAGTAGAGAATTGACCATTAATCAATTTACAAGGGTCGTCATTAGAGTCCTTAATGGTTGAAGCCAAGGAGGGCCCAACGTTGACAAAAAAATCATTAAAACCATCAACTATCTCCTTTGGGTTATGAATAGTACCATCTCTTCCTAACATCTCTGAGCACAGCAGGTGGGGCTTTTTGCAATTTAGCTCTTGGTTGATGAGGTTCCAAGTTGATTTGGTGTCATTTGACGCTTGCATGAATTTATCAGTAAAGTATTTCTTTTTTACTTGCCTTAAATAGTGAGTAAGATTATTTTTGTAATCTTTATATGATTCCACATTGAATGGTGTGGGATGCAAACTAGATTTCTTGTATAGTTTATTTTTAATCAAAATACATTTCTTCAATTCTTTAGTGAACCAGGGTTTGTCAAATGAGGCAGCTTTCTTAATCTTGGTAGAAATGAAGTCAAAGCATTTCTCCAAAGAGGTATTAATAAGGGAAAGGAATGCCTGATAAGCTTTGTTGACAAATTGCAGCCTAAGAACCTCATCCCATGATAGTCCACCAATTACACATTTAAATGCTTCCATATTTCTATTGGTGTATTTGTGATATTCTGTTCCCTTATGATCACAGCTATTGCTTTTACTTATTCTGTTTGAGTTGATATGTACAATTTGGAATATAGGGAGACGATCGGGGATATCAGCTAACAATATACCAGAACACATTTTGTAATCCAGACAGTTTGCCAATATGTTATCAATGAGTGAGGCTGAGGTGCTGGTTATTCACATTGGTTTATGTATCAATGGATAAAAGTGAGTTGAAAAAAGAACATTAAGGAAATCTGTCGAGAGGTGAATCGCTTTTAAGGAGGTTGATGTTTAAGTCTCCAAATAGAAAACACATTTTACGTTCTTTGGTTATCATTTCTAGTGTCAGGCAGAGGGCATCAATAGATGTGACAGAATCAGAATCTGGAGGTCTATAGATACAACCAATGATGATGTTTTTTCCCACCAAAGTTTGGGCAAATTGTTTGGGTAATTTCAACAAAACAGATTCAACACTAGTTTTGTCTAAGTGTGCACTGATATCGTTTTTATGAATACAGTTATAATTGTCTAGCAGATAAATTGAAACTCCACCTCCTGCTTTGTTCTTTCTACAAGAATGGAATGCATTGTATTGTGAGAAAGGATAGAGACCTGTGATATCATCCTTGAGCCACGTTTCAGAAAAAGCCATTACAGAAAAATTATGATTTAACGTGGATAAATAAGAGGTCAAGTGGTCATAATTTCTGGGCAGACTGCGAACATTTAAATGCAAGGAGGAAAAGGAGCCTGGGCCTGAGAAGTCATTAGATGGCTGCTTCTGTAACAAATTGATGAACTGATCGCCAGAGTAATATTGACATGATACAATAGCATTCTTCAAGCCATCACAGTTCATATCAGGATTATAGAGTTCATCATGCCTGTCATCATTATCAGTATTACATGTGATGAAAGGATTAGAGGCTATAGAATTGTCCTGAGTTTGACCATTATCTATAAGTGAGCGTAAAGGGTTCAAATCCATAAAGAAGAGTTAAAAAAAGGTAATGCAGCAGCATCCAACACTGACCAGTCCGGCAGAGAGTAGACTAGGCTACTGTCTCACTTGATGGTTTGCGTTGGTGGGCAGGATGGACAATAAGACGGTCGTGCCTTAAGTAAGCAGTGTCCCCGCAATCCCGTGCTGCTCACATTGCTGGGAGCAGCTCCTTCCGCTTTTTGCGAACTGCTTCAATGAAATCTTCATTTATGAAAATGGCTGTACCTTTGAGGAATTTGGCCTTTGCGAGGACCGCCTGCTTATCCTTGTATCGGAGGAACTTAACCACCACTGGTCTGGATCTGCCATTCTGAGCTGGTTTGGATGTACGGTGTACACGCTCCATCTCTATGGCGTGCTGTTGACCCATTTTCAGATTTTCCACCAGTAGTTTCCGGACTTTATCCTCCGACTCAGCCCAGGTCTCATTAGGTGATTCAGGTAGACCCTCAAAGACCAAATTATTCCTTCTAAATTGGCCCTCAAGGTAGTCCATCTTTGCATCTGTGGAGAGACGTCCCTCACAGGCTTTGAGCTGCTCCGTCTGCAGTGCTTTCAATTCAGTAGAATGATTGCTGTAATTGGATTTGAGTGTCAACTTCATTTTGAGTGTACTGGAGACTAATTTTCTCTTGGTTTTCTCTTATTAGCTCATCTAGCCGTTTGTTCGAGCTGTCCAGGATGAGTTTAATGAAGTCTTTAAAGTTATTCTGTTGTTGTTGAAGGAGCTCAGCGAAGTGATCTTTCTGTGAGTATAGCATTTCCTGGACCTGTGTTAGTGTAACATAAGCCATCCTGGAGGTCTGGAGGTGGCCTAGGCCAGCTGGAATCCTGGAGGCCTAGATGTAGCTTGGGCTAGCTGATTAGCCTGAAGGCCTGGGAGTAGCCTTGGAGGTAACCTGAGCTAGTTGGTGTTCTGGAGGTCTGGATGTAGCTTGGGCTAGTTGTTAGCCTAGAAGCGCAAGATTATCCAGGAGGTTACAGGGCGAAAGAGGGAGAGAGCACCGGAAAGTCTGGCGATGGTGTGGCCCGGCAGCGCTGCCTCCTAGCTAAAAACACTAAACAAAAACTCGGAGCTACAAGGACTTGTATCCAAGTCCTTGTGCTTGTCCTTGACAAGAACTAAACAAAACTAAACAAAACACTAAACAAAGCACTCTACAAAGCACTCTAAACACTAAAACATTAAACAAAACTCAGAGCTACAAGGACTTGCTGTCGCTCAGCTCGGCGCATGCGCACCAGTCTTCTCTGCCGCAGAGGCCAATTCATTGGATATTTTCAAGAGAGAGTTACATTTTACTCTTGGGGCTAGCTAAATCAAGGGCTATGGGGAAAAAAACGGGAAAGATGATTTTAGATGAACAGCCATGAACAGCAGGCTCGAAGGGCAAAATGGCCTATTCCTGCATCTATTTCCTGTGTTCCTTGAGTATATGGTAATAAAACTCGACCACTCGAGTATAATGTAGTCATAGAGTGATAGTGTGAAAACAGGCCCTTCGGCCCAACTTGCCCACACCTGCCAACATGTCCCAGATACACTACCTGCTTTTGGTCCATATCCCTCCAAACCTGCCTATCCATGTATTAGTCTAACTGTTTCTTAAATGTTGGGATAGTTCCTGCCTCAACTACCTCTGGAAGCTTGTTCCATACACCCACCATCTTTTGTGTGGGAAAAGTTACCTCTTAAAGATACTTCAAACAAAAAACATTGAAATCATACTTCTGCAATGCACTAAAACATGATTTTTATACATCAAATTTAAAAAGCACCCACCTCCCACACCCTCCCCCCAATCGGTCACTCCACTGCCTCGCCGGGTATCCCCCCCCAAGGCCAGTGATCAGTGATTGCTCAGTCCCCCCACTTTCAAAATGCTCCATGGCCCCTGGTTCAGATGGAGAGCACTGCCAGATGTGGACGGGGAGCTGAGGCCAGTTGTCTGTGATGTCTGGATCCCAATGCTCAGCGCTTCGTGTTTTGGAATTAGCTAATGTTATTGTTTTTTAATTAGCCTGATTTGTAATTAGTTGACAAAACCTTATTTTATTAATCCGGAATATCCAGGGGGATGGGATAAGTGTAATATTAAAATGACATGCAAGGTCATGTGTGTCACAACATACAGCCCCAATAACCGATTATTTCCTACAGTTAAATATTGGGAAGGTAGCACAATTGTCATTTGCCATTCAATTATTATGTTTGTCTACCTCACTGACTATTTCTAAACCCCAACCCCCCCCCCCCAAAAAATCCCTTTGACAGGTTGAATAGAAATGTCCCCAATCTCATTGTTTTATTAATTGAACATGTAGATGAACATCCTCAAGGAGTGTAATCAGATGGAAACTGATTCAGATGCGATGTTTAAGAGCTTGTTCAATGAAGGGGCATATTTTAAAAGAGTGACAGAGATACTTGCAGGGAAATGTGTGAGGAGGTTATTATTTGCTTTAGTTTTAGCTTGAACAAAATTCTGGAAAAATGCACCAACACCAATGCTTAATGTGGATTTCAAATATGTCTGAATTGTTACAACTTGAAGATATGAGATTCATCCTAGCAGGCAAATCAGACCAATTCTTAAAGATTTGTTCTCCCTTTATCGATTTATTACAAGCATATGGTGCAACGTAATCCTGAAAACAAACTGTTTCAGAACCGGATGAGGGGTGCGCACAGATACGAAGTAGGTATATCCCTTTCATTTTATTTTCCTTTTATTATCTTTTTTGCTTTACTTTCTTGTTACATTTTTTTATTTTTTATATCTCTCCTCCCTTCTCTTTTTCTTGTACTTTTCACAAACTATCACTTTCACCACCTTACCTAACTTTCTTTTTGTCTCTTTTTGCTTATATTACTTTTTCATTATTAAATTCAAAAACAAGAAGTTGTATATGAAATGTATTATATTATTCTTAATGTACACTATTGTATATGACTTCTAATAAAAATATTATAGGAAAAAAAAGTTTTAGCTTGAACCAGGACATCTGAAGATTCAAAGTTTAATATAGTAAATGTGCTGATACTGACTCCAACCAATTCTATGGATGAGAAATTGTTTTCAACCAATTGATTACCTTTTTGACAAAATAACAAGCATGTTAGATAACAAGGGATGTAGCAAATTTTGTTATACAAAATTTGGTCCATGAAGTGCCCCATAAAAGATCACCGCATTAGATAAGCACCTGTGGACTTGAGTCTAATAGGTTAAGTCCAGGGGGTCAGGTATGAGGCTTATGTGTGGGCCAGACATATTGACAGTGCAGAGGGGCTAGGAGAAAGGCAAAGTGTGCATCCAGAGTCAAGGTCTGGAATAGTACTAGGTGTGCAGTCAAAGCTGGGACAATGGGAGTGTTCAGCACTGGGAACCAAAGCAGGTAAGCAGCTATGATTAGGGTAGAATAGGGGGCCAGGTGTAAGGCTGGACTTGGGGTCAGGATTGAGAGAAGGTATGCAACTGGAGTCGGTGTCAGTAGTAGTACCAGGTGTGCAGTGACGCCCAGGTTGTCAACATGGCCAAGTGCTTGATTATAATCTGATTTCCATACACGAATACACTAAGATCATTCATGTGCTGCACCTGTTGAACAAAGTGTGGGCTCTACTGTGGAATGTGATTAGGAATGTAATTTAGCCTAACCTTATTCATAGCTAATCCAATTTAAAGCATAAATATTGCATTCAAGTGTATGTTAAAAGACTCGCTACAGTATGCACCAAATTGCAAAAGCTCCGTACCACTGCACATCCTCCCCCGCCCACACCCTCTTACTCCCCTCCCTCCCCCAGTTACTACGTTCCCTCAGGCTTGGTCTCTCACAATTTCTCACTCCCAACTCTCACCCAATGTTGGCAGCCCTGAGTCTGGGACCATGAGACTAATGGCTGCTTGTGTGTGGACATGTTCTTGAAGTTTCTGAGCTCAAATATGGAAGTACTGCCCGACATTGAAAAAGATATGCCAGCAAGCACAAACATCCTGCTAAAAAATGTAGGGATAGTTTTATTTGTACCAAATTACCATGAAATGTGGCCAGGCGGCACAATGGTGCAGTGGTAGAGCTGCTGCCTGACTGCGCCAGAGACCCGGGTTCGATTCTGATTACGGGTGCTGTCTGTATGGAGTTTACACGTTCTCCCTGTGACCATGTGGGTTTTCTCCAGGTGCTCGGGTTTCCTCCCACGTGTGGGTTTGTAGGTTAATTGGCTTGTGTAAATTACCCATGGTGTATAGGATGGAATTAGTGTCTGGGTGAATCAGCATAATTTTGATGGGCGGCAGGGCCTGGTGCCACACTGTTTCTAAACTGAACTACTGTATAAACTAAACTACATTGAATTACTTTACTGCACATTAACGTGGTTTTCAACAGCACAGCCCTGTAGCCCAGAAACAGTATTAATTACCTATTACAGGGCGCAGAGTTTGTAATTGGATTCAAATAGCATTTCTAATAAAAATGCAATGGAATAAAACGTTCTGTTTTGTTCAAGAACATTGATTGTTCAAAGTGGATTCCTGTTTTCAATTTGCAAATGTTTACGGTTGGCTGAAAGCATCTGACCAGCTGAGTTGTTCATACATCTTTGTTACTGAATGCTTCTTGGGCTGTACCGTGTTTGTATTCATGAATCCAAGTCCTTGTACAACTCTAGACAAGGGTGGTGACAGCACCTTTGCATCAGTCGACACCTAGAATCTGGAAACATTCAGGCCTTGTTCTCCATCCAGAATTCTCGTGTTTACTTTTGCTTTAACATCATGTCCCTCCTGCTTCATTTTCGTTATCATCAGAGTTTAAGAAATATTTTGAGCGGTATATGGATAGGATAAGTTTAGAGGGATATGCGCTGGTGCGACTAGTGTAGATGGGGCATGTTGGTCAACCTGGGCAAGTTGGGCCGAAGAGCCTGTTTCCACGCAGTATTATTATGACTTTGTGCTAACTCTGCTGTGCCAACAGAAATTAAAGTGCAACCTCTGACTTTCCTTTACAGCTCCAAGCAAAGCAAGCATGCAGATGTGAATACAAAAGTTCCCTATCGGGACAATAATGTATTGCTCTCTGCTTTTGTTTTGATTAATCTTCAATGCCCTGTAGACTTTCCTTCACAGTGCAGTGAATCATTCTAAGTTCCATTAGAAGTCTGCTGAGCCAAGGAATATGATCTCTGTGGAATCAAGGTCTGATGCCGCCCAGCTTCTTGAGACCATTGTTGACTTTGGACTTGGTCCATGATGATGATGGTGAGGGATAGGGGATGGATACAGCTACACTGTAGCTACCATGGAGAAAGGTCTTTAGGCTTTGAGGAACAGCACCTCATTCAGCCTGTAGTCTATTGCCCGATGCCTGAACATTGAATGCTCCAATTTCAGGTAACGGGCTCACCTTTCTACCCTTTTTTCTCTCTGTTTAATCTATCCAGGACCTCACGTACACATGCTTCTTTTTAACTTCCCCCCCCCCCCCCCCCCCAAGCTGCTATTAATGTTTTTTTTCCCCTCCCCTACTCATTCAATCTGTTTATCACCCACACATTCCTCTCGATCGGTCCCCCCTTCCCCCTCCTCATTGTTCTGCTCACACTACCTCCATTTCTTTCCTGTGCTTCACTTTTATCTCCTATCAGATTCCATGATCAGCAGCCTTCTGTGGGGGTGAAGGAAAGGGCGTTCACGTCGCGGTCCTGATCCACCAATCTTTCCACCACATTCAAGGAGCACGAGAAGCAACAAGACAGACACCATTGTATGCAGATGCCGAGAAGTGTGTTTAGCTCTGGCTTCTTTCTCTTCTTGCGTATGGCATGCACAGCCTAAAGTTGTAGGACAACTTGTTCTATTTGATCTTATTTGATAGTGCATGCCGGGTTGATTGCATTCATCGAAACAGGGCGGACCAAGTGAAGTTGCAATCTTCCACCCCAGCTCTGGCAGAACAACTTCTAATCTTGTGTGTGGACTCGATAAGTAGAAGAAGCCCTCTGTTGCCTCCATTTATCACCTGCCAGCCTCTGTCGCTATTTCCACCCTTCCCTCTCCCACCCCACTCCATCTGCCAATCAATCCCTCCTCCCCTGCATCCACCCATCACATGTCACTCTTGCCCCACCCCTGTCCCCCTCACTTCATTATACTGACTACAGCATCTCCCCTCAACTCCTTCAGTCTAGAGGAAGGGACAAGACCCAAAACTTCAACCGTGCATCTCCCTCCACAGGTGCTGCTCAACCTGCGGAATTCCTCCAGCAATTAGTTTGCTGCTGCTGACACCAGCATCTACAGTCTCTTATTCCTCCCCATTTTAAGGTTGAAGCCTACTTTCCATTATCACCAACAGCAGTTGCAACCTCTGCAGGCAGATGCAGTCAGAACAGTGTGGGTTGCGGTCTCATGCAGCAGTCAGGGTGTGAAAAACACTCCGATAATTCTAAAACGTAGATCGTGGAATGTAGAAAAGTAAAGAAAAGCACAGGGCCCATTGACCCATAATGGCAGTGTCGAACATGATACCAAGATAAACTAATCTCATCTGCCTGCGCATGATCCCTAACTCTCCATTCCATGCATATCCAAGTGCCTAACTAAAGTCTAAAGGTGAAGCATCTGTGGCGGGAAATGCACAGTTGATGTTTTGGGTCGGGACCTTTCCTTCAGATTGAAAGATTAGAGGGAGATAGTCAGTATTCTTAGACATCACTATTATATTTGCCTCCACCATCCCCCCTGGCAGCCCGTTCCAGGCACCCACCGCCTTTGGGTATAAATCTTGTCCCACACATCTCCTTAAAGGTAAATCTTCCCATTTTCGCAAATTTTTAATGGTCTCATAACTGGCAATGAAGTAGCCACCTGTTCAGCGCACCAAATAAAGGTTAACTTCAATTTCTAGGCTGAGAATTTCTAGCATCGTACATCGGCGAAGTTTATGCTGTGATGGTTGAGGGCACTTGAGGAAAGAGCTGACAGAGGGAGGCTAATTGGATCTTCGTCACATCGCCAGCATGTTCTCCACAGGCCAGTGGCCTCTGACAGCTCCATGTGTTTATCACGTTCTCACCTCCTGGGATGTAAAAACCAGATCAAACAAACAGCCTTCAACACAAACATTCAGCGCTGAGGAGCGCCTCGAACAAACTCCAGCTTCCATCTTAAGTAAAGACTTCTTACTCCCATCATTGAAATGAAAGCTTGAAGATATTGTGCTCTCATTTACAAACGTTAAGAGCAACATGTCCAATATAATTCTGGGAGTTTGGTGGATTTAGTTTTGATTTAGTTTAGAAATACTACGCGGAAACAGGCCCTTAGGCCCACCAACCAGTGATTCCCAATACACTAGCACTATCCTACATCCCAGGGTCAATTTACCATCTTTAAATTGAAGCCTATTATCCTACAAACCTCTAGGTCAATGGAGTGTGGGAGGAAACAGGAGCACCCGGAGAAAACTCACGCAGTCATGGGGACAACATACAAACTCCATTTCCCCTGTCCCACGATGCGAGTTTACCCAAGAGCGCTCAGAGTTTAAAAAAAAAAATCAAACTCGTGGTAAGTATGTAGAATGTATGTAGCGGGTACATCAGAGCTCGTGGATGTCTCGTAGCGGCTCGTAATGCTAATGTCAGATACTCGGGGAAACGCGGAAACTCGCAAAGTTTTTACAACACTCTGAAAAATGTCCAAGAGTAAAAAAATACTCGTGATGAAGTACCGCGAGTTAGTTTATTTTTAACTCGGCGAGCTCTTGGGTGAGCTTGCATCGAGGGACAGGGGCTTAACAGCAACCATAGTCAGGATCGAACCTGGGTCTCTGGAACTGTAAGGCAGCAACTTTACCGCGGAGCCACCTACCTATAGGCCTTAATGTCCAGTCTGATGCTATGAAAAAGCTTCAGCTGGGCATCTTCGTGAAGAGGAATAAGGAAAATGATTACCAAAGGTTGCCATTGACTCCAGAAACAGTGAGTTTGTCCTCCTCACAAATGGCGTGAGTTCCTGAGTCTTCACACGGACTGCAGCCCCCTTAGTAAGTAAGCAAGTTTATTGGCCAAGTATTCACATACAAGGAATTTGCCTTGGTGCACCTCCCACAAGTAACAACATGACATACAGTGACAGTTACGAATGAGTGAGAAAACACTAAACATTAATGATAAAAAAAACCTTAATGATAAAACACCATTGATCAAGCATGTGAACCAGCAAAATACCAGATCAAAGGGAGGCTACAGATTTTTGGCTGTTGAGTAGAGCAACTACTCGTGGATAAAAACAGTTTTTATGTCTGGCTGTGGCGGCTTTGACAATCCAGAGTCGCCTTCCAGAGGGAAGTGATTCAAAGAGTTTGTGGCCAGGGTGAGAGGGGTCAGAGATGATCTTGCCCGCTCGCTTCCTGGAACCCAAATTAGTCTGGAGATTACACACTTATGCAGATCACTAACCAGTGGAGCAGAATTGGGTGGGAGGACTTCACCGTTCCATGCATGGAAGTGGGTATAGTCAGCGGCTCACACTTCCAATACCTCGTACACCATGTCCCACACTCCCATTCCGCCCACACCCTCTCCTGTCAAACAAACCCCCACATTTGCAAGACCCACACAAAGAAGGGGTGCCCTCACTTTCTCCACCCTCCAATCAGATTTACAATAGCTTCACAAACAATAGCAAGCAATGAACACCTCTCCTTTAAGAGGTAACGGTTTGGGTTCTGTTGGTGATTCCCGGCGAGGGATCCCAGGCTCAGGATGGTAAGTCCACGCCGCGCCTGTGGCTAGAAGCTCCACAGACCGCGGCGTCAGGATGTAACGGTCCGCGGGCCAGCGATCGGAGCGCTCCTCTCTGGCGACCCCCGGCAAGGGTTCGCCCGCTCCGCGATGGAAAAGTCCACGCTGCGCCCGCTGTTGTAGCTGTGGGCCTGACTTGGGGAAGGCCGCTCCAATCCATGGCTTTAGGCCGTGAGGGAGGCGACATGGAAAAAGGCCTCTCCGCAGAGGAGGCGACCGAAAGCGGCTCCCCCCTTTCCCCTCCCCACACAAGACCCTCTACTGACAAACATTTGCATACAATGAGCTAAATCAAAGGACACAAACTGCTGGAGTAACTTAGCAGGACAGGCAGCATCTCTAGAGAGAAGCAATGGGTGATGGTTCGGGTCGAGACCCTTCGTCAGATTGAAGTGTGGGAGGAAAGACTGAAGTCTGAAGAAGCCATTCTTTCTCTCCCGAGACATCACCCATTCCTTCTCTCCAGAGATGCTGCCTGTCCTGCTGAGTTACGCCAGCAGTTTGTGTCTACCTTCGATTTAAACCAGCATCTGCAGTTCTTTCCTACTAAATCAAGACGGGCAGTTCCAGGCAACTTTTAAAGTCACGTTCGATCAAACTGACAGTTAAAGAACATGAAAACAAAAGCGTGAAGGGTCCAATCTTCTGACGCAGTGGGCAATACCAAGGTCTCAAGGTGTTTGGGGATGGGAAGGTGAGCAAATGAGACAACTGGCTGGGAGATGTGTGAGGAGATCCACAGGCAGGTCACCAGGTGGGTCACCTTTAATGGGCCTGTCCCACTCGACAATTTTTTTTAGGCAACTGCCAGCGACTGTCATAGTTGTAGCAGGTCGCCGAAAAAGCGGCGACAACCTACGACAGCACCTACGTCAGGAGAAGTCAAGCTATGCTCATTGGCGTCAAACCCACCATGGGCGGAAAATATGTTGAAAACATGTTGGAAATTTAGCGGTGACCACAAAGACGCCACGACTGAGGAGACTACTCCCGGCGACCACCGGCAAACGTGGCGACAAACGAGTAGTTGCCTAAAAAAATCGCCTAAGTGGGACAGGCCCATTAGGTTAATTAAAATGGGGACAGATGCAGAGGGAACCGAAAGCTTTAGGGATGGACTGATTGAGCCCACATTCTTAGGTTGACGGTTGAAGTGTGTGCCCTGCAAAGCCAACATCCCAGGTTGAGATCAGAAAGTTGTCGATGTCGTAACAAGTGATTGCATATCTGGCTCTTACTGCTCACTTCTCGGAAGCTTCAGGGAGAGCAGGAGTGGGATGGGGAGCTTTGGAGATGGAATTCCAGAGTCTTGGCCTGGATGTTTGCCAGCAGGGCTGTGAGCATCGGGTAAAGGAAATGCAAGACATGCAAGAGGCTGGAAATCGGAGAAATGCAGACTCTGCAAAAAGTTGTCATGTAGCTCCTGCATTTACGTTAACCCCTGGCAGAGTTTGAACAGATTAGATTGTCCCTTGGACTTTCACATGGCCTTGGTAACTTATTTTACAAGTTGATTACCTCTTGGGTGTAAAAAAACAACTTGCAAATCCCCATATTACAAGTTCTTTTATATCTAACCTGAGGTTAATAAGCAACATAGCATACCTTGTCTCAAAATATGCAATCTCAGCCTTGTCAAAGACTAGGATTGGAAGTAAAAACAGAAAACGCTGGAATTACTCAGCAGATCAGGCAGTCTCTGTGAAAAGCTGTGGTGCATTTCTACCACTTTCTTTATTTCGAATTTTCAACATTTGCATTTTCTTTCTTTTTTATCACATTCAGTAGTGGGCCCTGATTTGTACCGAGCAACAGTGCCTGTAGTTTGTAGGTGCGTTTTAATAACATTGGAAATGTCTTGCAATTGTGAAAGATGCTCTGGAATTACGTGCGACACAACGGTACAGTACATGGTGCTACATTCTCACATCCCAGGTGACCCTGGTTCAACCCCAACTTCCAATTGTCTCTGTGTGGAGTTTGCATGTTCTCCACGTGACCACGTGGTGAGCCTGTTTCAAGGACATGCTGGTTGGTGCGATATTGGCAATGCAAATTACTTCTGGACTAAATGGGTGGCAGAAGAACCCCAATAGGGTTCATGGGTGTGCGACAAGGAATAGATTGTAGGGAAATAAGTGGGGAAGAGGACTGATATGGGTGTAAATATAGGGTGTAAAAAAAGGTGTAAAACTCGATAGACGAATTGTCTCCTGTGTTATAAGGAAATATGTGCATGTGAAGCTGTGCACAAACCTGGTGAGAGGGCATAGGACTTGCGTTCAAGGTGAAGGGGAAAAGATTTAATAGGAAAATGAGGGGTAACTTTTTCACACAAAGTTTGGTGGGTGTATGGAACAACCTGCCAGAGGAGGTAGTTGAGGCTGAGATTATCCCATCGTTTAAGAATCAGTTAGGCAGGTACATGGGTAGGACAGGTTTGGAGGGATATGTACCAAGTGCAGGCAGGTGGGACTAGTGTAGCTGGGACATTGTTGGGCAATGTGGGCAAGTTGGGCCGAAGGGCCTGTTTCCACACTGTATCACTCTCTGACTCTCTGACTCCATGGCAGTGTTGGGGCCTGGAACAGACTTGCAGTGACCTGATTCCCACGCCACATGCTGGGATATCCTAAAGTGATATACCCACAACAAGATGAGTATGTTGGAGTGCTAAACAAATGCGGAGCTCAATCTGCACTCATGCGTTTGTGTGATGGTTGTTTCAAGGGTAGATTTTGGTCGGAACACAGGGCTTTTCTTTCTCAAACACACGACCACTTTATTAAGTCAGCCGACACCCACAAAAAGCCATCAAAACCTCACGAGGAGAACCTGCTCCTTCCCTCGCCAACTCTCTCACCAGTGCCTGCCCTCATAGAAACATAGAAATTAGGTGCAGGAGTAGGCCATTCGGCCCTTCGAGCCTGCACTGCCATTCAATATGATCATGGCTGATCATCCAACTCAGTATCTCGTACCTGCCTTCTCTCCATACCCTCTGATCTCCTTAGCCACAAGGGCCACATCTAACTTCCTCTTAAATATAGCCAATGAACTGGCCTCAACTACCCTCTGTGGCAGAGTTCCAGAAACTCACAATCTTTCTCATCTCGGTCTTAAAGGATTTCCCCCTTATCCTTAAGCTGTGACCCCTTGTCCTGGACTTCCCTCATCTGTGCTCTGATTCTCTCTCAGAGATTGGCAGATTCTTGATTAGTATGGGTGTCAGGGATTATGGGGAGGGAGCAGCAGAATGGGGTTAAGAGGGAACGATAGATCAGCCATGATTGAATGGCGGAGTAGACTGGGCTAATTCTGCCCCTATAACTTGTGAACTTATGAACTCTGTTCCTCCCAGTGACATGGTTCTGAGCTACTGTTTCTCTGTCCACTGTTCCACCTTCTGCCTGCTTTCTGACTCGTGCTGTGACTATCCCCAAGCCCATTTTACTAACGTCCTCTGGCCTTCCCACTGATGTTCACTGTAGTCCAAATTCTAACCAGCACCATGATCCACCTGGTCACCCATTTTCTAATCTGCCCCCAGAACTGATCTCTGCTCTCTTTAACCCACCGCACGGACTAATTTTCTATTGCTTCTGCACTCGCTGACACCTTGGCTAATGTCTCTGGGCACCAGACAGTCACAGGGAGAACATGCAAACTCCACACAGATAGCACCGGAGGTCTAGATTTATTTAGGGTCACTGTTGCTGTGGGGCAGCATCGCCATCTGCTGCCCCATTCTGCCACAAATATTTCCAGAGCATCTTTCTCAATATTAAGACATCACCAACTATGTTTGCTGTGTGTATCTCCTGGACCCACACCCTGTCTGTTACTCACGGGGAACTGCACAGAGTAGGAAACTCCTTATGCCTGTGGATTGCTTCATATGTGGCATTGCTTTTAATAGCCAGAAATACGACCTGCCCGAATTTCAATCCTAAACTCAGATGCAGTCGAGGGTGCTGCTTATTTAAAATGAAAGCTGCAATTGCAATGACCAAGTTCTGTGGCTCTGAAATCTGTTGTGAAGTACAGAGTGTGTAGCCTTTACTTCATGCATTGCTGCTGTTTGAATAGTGAATTTAGTTTGGAGATACAGTGTGGAAACAGGCCCTTCGGCCCACCGAGTCCGCGCCTACTAGCGATCCCCGCAACACTAATACTATCCTACACACACTAGGGACAATTTTTCAATAATTCCAAGCCAAACAACCTACAAACCTGTATGTCTTTGGGATGTGGGAGGAAGTAAACACTCGCAGTAAACCCATGTGGTTACAGGGAGAGCGTACAAACTCCATACAGACAGCACCCATAGTGAGGATCGAACCCAGGTCTCCGGCGCTGTAAGGCAGCAGCTCGACCGCTGCGCCGTCTGTTTGAGGGTCCCGACCCCTCAAGCCCCCGCACCCCCATCTGTGAACACGGTGTGAAGAGCTGAAAAATAGTACCTGCTTCTGCTGGTTGTACTTGGTCAGGTTGGTGTTGTAGTTCCAGCTGGCTGAAACACTCACGAAGAGGATCTTTTCTGCTGTGTCGGTATAATTGTTCACAAACCAACCTGCCCCGGTTTCATCTATAGGGTAGTTGCCAGTCAGGAAAACATTATCCAGGGCACAAGTGCTGCCAAGGAGGCTGAGCAAGCCAAGGAGCAGCGGCATGGTGGCGAGCATGCTGCCGGCGATGCCTCCTGCACCCGCCTCTATAAATACAATTATGTCCAGCCCAGTCTTCCCAATCTTGTATTGCCGATAAAACATTAACTGAGAGCTGTTCCTGATCGGACTGTTCAAAATAATAAAAGCCTCCTTAATTGCTTTCTTGTTGTACAACAGTCTCTGTCAAGGGCTCCTCTCTCAGTCATTAGCTGTCAAAACCCAAATATCTTCACATCTGCAAGCGTAATTGCTATTGCTGTGCGGGGGTTGGTCCTTACTACAGGAGTGGAGTCTCGTTCAATCTAACGCCTCCTCTGAATGGCAGCAGAAGGAATCCCACACTGCCATTCTCTCTCTCCCTCTCTCCCTCTCTCTCTCTCACACACACACACACACACACACACACATTCACACGGGTAGATGGGCTCGTTCAGAATCTCTGCCCGCTATATTCCTTCATTCTTTGAGCAGCCTGACATTTACGTCAATTCATGTTAATGGCAAACAGCAGCACAAAAATAAGCCCAGGCACTAACTCGCTCGCTGCTCGTTGGCCTCCGTCAAACAGCATGGATTTATTTTTATTAACATGTACACATACCTTCTCCATGTTGGTGCCTTGAAGTTTGGCACTGAGGCGGTGGCCAAATCCATCTTCCTGCGCACTGACTAAAGTCAGACAGCAGTAGATATTATTTCCTTTGCAGTAAGTGAATGCTCACTTTCAAATCCATGCGCAGGAGGATTCTTACACAATTCCACAGTATTCTGTAGCCAAGTCACAGCTCACGGGTCTGTGCGATTGTTTACGCTTCGGGAGAATTCATCCCTCCCCACCTTTTACATCTTATCATAACAGAACATTCTGTAATTACCATCGAATCATAGAAAAGTAGCGGTTCAGGAATAGGTGACTGGGCTCATGTTTGGCGTGTGTGCCGGAACAAGTTGCTGTATGTAACTAGGAGATGCTGCTTCACGGTGGAATTTTGGAAAAGGACCAACAATTTCCCTTTCGTGAACCTCACTCTTCCCTTCTTGTGGTTGCGTTTAATTCCTGTACCCCCCCCCCCCCCCCCAACAACACGATGGGAGTATCTTCACTGGCAGGACAGCAGCGACTCGACAAGAATGCTCACCACAACCTTCTCAAGGGTAATTAGGGACAGGCATTAAATGCTGGTATGTATCACAGAGTTGTCTCAACAATTTCGGAATGGTAGAATCCTAGAATTGTCCAGTGCATAAACAGGCCCTTCAGTCCATCATGCCTATGTTAACCCTCTTGACCATCTACAGCAATCTCATTTGCATTTTCTAGGTTACCTTGGGCAATTGCCCAAACCAATCACAAACTTAGTGTCATATTAGATGGAAACAGTCATAGACTATTCTGCCATTCAACAAGATCATGGCTGATCTTTCACCTCAGCACCACTTTCATGCACTAATCCTACTTCTCTTCATATCCAAAATCATGTTAACTTCTGTCTTGAGTACATTTTAGGTGTAGAAATTACTTTTCATCTCTCTCTCCTGGATGGCCAGTGCTTTAATCTGAGACTGTGACCAAAGATTCTAGCCACCCCAGCCAAAGGAAATATCATCGGTCAATCTACGCTATTAAGCCCAGCTAGGATTCTGTAGCTTCCAGTGAGATCACAGCTGATTCTGCTGAAAGAGGACGCACAGAGCTCCACTGCATTGACCAATCCTTGGTACATTCTTTGTAAGACATTTAGACAATGTCCATATTAGTTTGCCTAAGAGTTATATTTGCATCACCATGTTTTTTACAAGGAGTAGGGCATCCTCGCTATGAGTAATGTATTAGATTGAAATCGTATCGTGATCAACAGCATGACAAACAAGCACTTATATGCTAATTTGAGGCCAGGTCAATCAAACCAAATGAGATGTAAATTTCCATGAACCTGTCTTTTTAATTTTACAATGATAAAACGTCAAACGCATCTTTGCGCCAACTGCTTACAATTCTTAACAAATCTGTACATCCCCTAACCGAGTTATCAGATTATCAAGCAAATAGTGCCAGAATGAGGAATGTAAATTTCGTTAGTACAAGTCCATGATAAAGCACTAATAATTAATTCACTTTTTGTTTAACAATTCACTGAAACAAACAGCACACACTTGGAGAAACGGTCTTCAATTCATGAGGAGTTGAATCCCGCATGGTGAAAGTGGCTGCTTCCTAAAGGGATGTGCTTGACATGAATCGGGCTGAAGCCAAGTGAAGTGAGTCAGGCGAGTTAGTGGTGCCGGGGTGTGGCTCTAAATTAATTTGTGTGGGTTAGAGGGGAGGGCTCAAGTGAGGGGGGAGTATGGAATATAGCATTTAGCAAAATGAAAATCCAACACAGAAAGTCCTGCAAACACTCTGCTGGGGAGAGAAGTAGAGTCGGCAATTTGGTGAATAACCTAGGGCACTAACATCAGTCTGCAAAACAACTGAAGGTGTTTCAATCAAAATTTTGCTAGAACAATTTGAAATGTTTCTAATCCACCACTGTACTTTAGTAATGGCTGCAGATGGTAAGTGCATGTATTCTCAGTGCCTGTACCTTAGCCTTCTGTAAATGTTGGTAATGCAAAGGTCCATATTACACAGCTGGAAAGGCTGCTACCAATTTACCAATTAAGCTGCCGACCTGTTTAATTGAAGGTGATCGCTCCCCCAAGAGCTTGATGCAGCCTTCAATTAAATCTAATCTCTTGCCTTTGGGCAGAGTTACACACATGTTAATTGAATCTATTGTGAATCCCAAATAGACAATTGTGTTAACCAGCACCAATTTGGATTTAGCTGGGTGAATAATGAACCCTAACCTCTCAACCATGAGTTTAACAGCTGAAACTGATAATTCGGCTGCCGCAAAGGTGTTTCCAATTATTAAGATGTCATCCAAATAGACCATTACAATATGGCCCTGTGACCGTAATAACTCTAGTACTGGTTTTAGCAATTTGGTAAATAAGCGAGGGGCTGAGGTTAACCCATTAGGCAGTGCTCTAAACTGCCATAATTGCCCCATCCAGCTAAATTTCAAATATCTCCGATACTCTTTATAAACAGGCACTGAATAATATGCATCTTGAAGATCTATAACACCCTGTGGAAAACAATTGCTTGGCAGTAGCGAACGTTTCCATCTTTAAATGATTATACTGCACAAACGGATTAGGTCCTGTCAGGCCCAAAATAATCCGACATCCACCATATTTCTTTGGTCTAGGAAACACATTAGATATGAATTGATGGGTTTGATAAACTGTCTTCTCAATTAAAACATAATTTTGCTATTTCAGCTTGAATCTCCAAATTCTCCCATTGTGAGAAAATGAGTGCCCGCTCTGGCTTATGCTGGGTGGGTGGACATAGGTTGGGAATAAATTCAATTTGAAAGCCCTGAATTCTCTGCAGTATAAACACGTTTGATGTTATTTTACACCATTCTTTCAGAAACCAGTGTAACCTCCCCGCCCAACTGGTAGGTAATTCTCACTCAATATGTTTCGACTAGAATCAGACCCACCTACCCCCATGGTTACCGGTGGAGTTCTGTGTCCCCTGGCTCTGGATGGAAAAGGCATGTTTGCCCGTACTCCTGCTGGAGTGCACCAGCTGCGCACATTGAATGGCCGGCTTGGTCCATGTCCGGACCCGGTTTCAGCAAACCATTTGTAAGGGTACTGTCGCCGAAGGGTTCTGCTGGTCACTGGCACCTTGATGAGCCCGATGGTTTTTGCCTGTTCGTCTAGCTCCATTACCTTCTTTGTGAGGTCTTCCCCGAACAATATGTTTGGGCCCTGGATGTTGCTAGGCTTGCACAGGGCAGCGAACGTTGGGTTAATGGTAGGGCGGATGGCGCTCTTTCTAAGACAGTTAATTTCAAAGTGCACATTGCACATGAGAGCCAGGGCATCCTGCTGGACTTCAGTCAGCCCACCATCCACCGACCTACCAAAAGCCGTAATGTCGGTTGAGAGCAGTTTCAGCACCCGTTGCAGTTTTAACTCCTGTGCTCGGATGCCTAGTCCCATATGGGCCCCAAATGGCATGGTTGATGGCCGGCACTTTGAGCAGAATTCAATTTTCTGGGTGGTCATATTTTTTGTCCATTGTGTCCATGGCCAGTTCCTGAAGCTGGTGCGAAGCCAAGTAATTTATACTGGCAGCCAGCTCTTCCCCCAGTGGCTCTCCAGAGTCTATTGGGACGGCAAACCTGGCCGCCAGGAATGGGACCTCTGGCTTGTTCCCTTCATCCCGTGGGGCAGCCTCCAATGCTAAGCCCTCAGAATCGGAGTCAGAATCATACTGACCCGGTATACTCTCCACCTCAAAGAGGGAGATACTAGGCAGCCCAGTAGGTGTTGCTGGTGCAGGCTCTAGGAGAGGCCGGAGCTCTTGATGGAGCATCCTCTCCAATAGGTGCTCCATCCTGGATACCCATTCTACGGTATCTATTCTTGAGGGCGAACCCTCCCGACCGGACTGTCCAAGTCTATCGGCCATACAGACTTTTTGGTGGACTTAAGCCCCTCCGGCGTAGCCACGGTGCTCTCCGACACCAAGTCTGTAGTCGCTGGTCTCACTACCAGCGACTCCGTAGATGAGCTAGGTGGCCGCCCGCTACCCGCACTCCCGTGGGCATTAGGCACTTTTGCTACGGCTCGCCTTGCTGCTAACGGCTTCTTCATGCTTGAACTTGCCCTCCTGTAACAAGAATTAACAAGCGCAGAAAATCGACCTCCAACAAGTTTGACACTTACCTGAGGCTTTTTAAACTTACTGCTGGAGAAGCGCTGCTCCTCCAAGCCAGTCGCTGCGCCATGCGTCAGACGTAATGACGCGCATGCCGACTGGCGGGGTTCTTCACGGAATCACTCACGTGACTCCGAAGTAAAATCTTCCTTGTGTGTTGGTGTAACCAACCTCTGCTCATAATCTAACTACGTGGCTTCTCAGGCATAAATTTCAAATCGTTTTACACCCCCGGTAAAACAGCCCCTGGAGGAATATATCTCATCGAACCCATGTCTATAAATCACCACCTGCGTGGGAAAATCATTGAGGTGAGAGATATTGCAGCATCCACAGGCCCAATTACCACCTGGTAATCTCATCGGCGTAGAGCTAAACACCACAGAAACAGGCCCTTCAGCGCACCTTGTCCATGTCAAGCAAACTGGTGTTCTGGGTTAGTCGCATTTAGAAGGATGAGGGGAGACCTCACGGAAACTTACTGAATAGCGAAAGGTCTGGATAGAGTGGATGTGGAGAGGATGTTTCCACTAGTGGGAGAGTCTAGGATCCAAGGTCACAGCCTCAGAATAAAAGGACGTAACTATCGAAAGAAATGAGGAAGAATTTATTTAGTCAGAGGTGGTGAATCTGTGGAATTCATTGCCTCAGACAGCTGTAGAGGCCAAGTCATTGGGTATTTTAAAGGCAGAGATTGACAGATTCTTAATTAATAAGGGTGTCAAGGATCATGGGGTGAAGGTAGAATAGGGTTGAGAGGGAAAGATGGATCAGCCATGATTGAATGGCAGGAGAGACTCGATGGGCTTAACAGGCTAATTCTTTGTTCCTATGACATGGGATGAACATATTTATCCACATTTAGCCCATATCCCTCTAAAATCTTCTTATCCAAATATCTGTAAAATTATCTTTTGAAAACCAGAATTACTCCGGTTCAACAGTTTCCTTTGGCAGCACATTACGAAGACGGACTACCGCTCAGTTAAAAGGTTGCCTCTTAGCTCCCTCATTGTGCCAATGTGTTCAGACCATTCAGAAGCAGGCAGGGTGCAGGTCCCCATTCTGCTCAGCCAGAGGAGAATAACGCGGCTTGTACTCGAAGATTGAGGGGGGATCTTATAGAAACTTACAAAATTCTTAAGGGGTTGGACAGGCTAGATGCAGGAAGATTGTTCCCGATGTTGGGGAACTCTTTTAGGACCGAGATGAGAAAATCTTTTTTCACACAGAGAGTGGTGAATCTGTGGAATTCTCTGCCACAGAAGGCCAGTTCATTGGCTATATTTAAGAGGGAGTTGGATGTGGCCCTTGTGGCTAAAGGGATCAGGGGGTATGGAGAGAAGGCAGGTACAGGATACTGAGTTGGATGATCAGCCATGATCATATTGAATGGCTGAAGGGCCGAAGGGCCGGATGGCCTACTCCTGCACCTATTTTCTATGTTTCTATGGTTAAATCCTCAGCCTGGGCTCTTCAGATCATCTGTTTTCTTTCTGTGACTTTAGCTGAGTGTCTCTTTATATTGGAGACACAAGAGACTGCAGGTGCTGGGAGTTCCATAGAAAAAGAGAAGGATGTTTAGGAAGAATTTAGGGAGTGAGGCAGTGGAGAGGATGAATAGTTAAGCCTTCATCTGACCTTGACCCAATGAGTTGACTGTCTATTTCCCTCCAGAGCTGCTGCCTGGCCCCATGAGTACCTCCAGCACCTTTCCATTTTTGGCCCTCTCTTTATATTTCTTTTCCCTCTCTTTTGCTGCTGTACCAAGTACAAGAACAGCGATGCAAATGTTCCGAGTACGAGAAGTGCTGGCATGTGAGGAGAACTGGGAAAGATATTAGACCGGCTCCCTGTCAAGCTTTAAGTCACTGGTAAATGTTGGTAATCCACCTCATTGTAGGCAGAGGGTTATAGCATCAGGAGAGGCTGAAGCAGGTATGTACCGGGTAAGTCTGGGCTGGGTTGGACTGGGACCAGGCCTACCTCATACACTGGTGTTCTTTGCCACACACAGGCCTCTTCCTAGCCAGATCTATCACCACTAGCAAACGGTGGGAGGGAGGATGAAGGGGTTGGGAGTTCACCCGCAGGAGGACATGGTCTGGACTCATTGGTGAGGGGGATGATAGCAGACTGTGTGGAAGCCCAAAGCACAGGGGTCTCCAAGAGGCTGGAGGCCACACGGTGAGGTCTGAGGTTGTCTGTGGGGCTTGGGGGAGGTTGGATGCTGCAGGGTGAGGCCCAGCACTCTGCGCGGGGCTGGTGTGAGGCTAGAGGCACAGAATGAGGCTAAACACTGCCTATGGGGCCTTGTGAGGTCTGACACTGCAGGGTAAGGCCTATGGCTGTCCATGGGGCCTGGACAGGAAGCCTCATCATTATATTTGAGCTCCGCACCTGGCTTACTACTGCCCTGTTATACACCAGGCATGTGGGGCTGGATGGCACACCTGCCACTGCTGAGGGCTCTGCCTAAACTTGCAAACCAGACCTAGATTTGCACATATAGAAAGATCCCACTCACCCTCACTGCTGACTGACTGAGCAAGCTAACAGCAGCAGGGTGCAGGGTAGGAGTAATCAGAGGGGACTATTAACCCTTGCCCAATCTGCTGGAAACCAGGTGAAAAATGTTGAAATTGGTCCAGGGAACAATAGAGTTAAATAGCATTGGGCCTTTATGTCTGGGCGAGTCTATGGAAAGTTAGCCAGGCAGTCCCATTCTCGCAGACTAGTAACCTCTTCCTTCTCAATAGTCATCAAATCTGGAGACCCAAGGAACTGCAGATGCTGGAATCTTAAGAGAAGCACGAAGTACTGGAGTTACTCAGAGGATCAGGTAGCATCCCTAGAGGACATGGACAGTTGATATTTCTGGTTGGGTCCCTTATTCAGAAGTGATTGTTTTAGGGGAGTGAAAGCTGTAATTTCTATAACATGGTTGAAAAGCAAGAGTTTCCTGCCCCAACCTTTTTTCCAGCTTTCTACCCCGAGTACAATCAGTCTGAAGAGTTCCTACCCGAAATATCACCTCTCTATGTCCTCCAGATATGCTGCCTGAACCGCAGCGTTACTCCAGCATGTTTTACTCATCCAATTTGCTTTTGCAGGTTCCCATTGCATCCGTAGCTACTCTACAGCAGTAGAGTAGCTGCCTTACAGCGAATGCAGCGCCGGAGACCCGGGTTCGATCCTGACTACGAGTGCTGTCTCTATAGAGTCTGCACATTCTCCCCATGACCTGCTTGGGTTTTCTCCGAGATCTTCGCTTTCCTCCAACACCCCAAAGACGTACAGGTTTGTAAGTTGATTGGCTTGGTGAATGTAAAAATTGTCCCTAGTGGGTATAGGATAGTGTTAATATGCGGGGATCGCTGGTCGGCGCGTACCCAAGGGGTCACTGTTTCCACGCTGTATCTCTAAACTAAACAAAAGAAGTGCAGTCCTGATCATTGCAGCTCGCTGCGTGATAGCCTGCCTCAGGCTTACTAGAAATTAATGCCTTGCAGGGAGACTTTATTTTGCACTGAACGTTATTCCCTTATCATGTATCGATACTCTGTAAATAACTCGATTGTAATTATGTATAGTCTTTCCGCTGACTGGTTGGCACGCAACAAAAGCTTTTCACCATACCCCAGTACACGTGACAATAAACTAAACTGAAGTGAGACGGATAGTCACTAGTTTAAGATGCCTCATTGCCCAACTCCTTTCCTTGCAACATATCCTTGTCAAAGTGTTTTTGTCAATTGTCTTCATCCAATTCCTCTGAGAGGCATTTTTTGCCCACTGCACAAATCAAAAAAACGTTCAGAAGCTGAAATCATTTGACAACTTCTCCCCGTAATGGCCAGACTCAATGTCCGAGGGCAGACAGTTGCTGACTGTAGTGTCTGGCCCACTGCAACCCAATGGCATCTGCAGCCAGGGCAGAGGTGGCTCAACCCTGGTGGAACCAAGGCACTGCCCAGCATCCGCCAGCATCATTAACACCAGGCTGCTCTCTTAACCTTTTGTTGCTTGGCCATTTGTTGGTAAAGGCTACATTTTACATTTGCAAACAAATAGAATAAACATGCAAGCTGGACAAAAGGCTATGAGGTTCTGTTTACAGTTTTGGCATCTGATTCCAGCACATGAAAGACTTAATACCAGCACTCCAATATCCCAGGCAGGGTCTGGCACTCAGACCTGTCATTTAATGAATCAGACCACTTGATCCAGCTGATTAATGAGCTGCCAACCACTTGACCTGGCTAGTTAATGATTTCCCCAGCCACCAGGTACAGCTGGTTAATGTGCTCAGCAACAGTGTATGATTGTTCCATGCAAGAAAGGGATAGAAAGGCTCAATGCCCCCACATGGTTCACAGTCAAGGATGTGTTTTGTTAAAGGTACTCACCAATTGAATGAGGTTGCCAATCTGCCAATGCTACTATTCTACTATCTGTGTATCTATCAATACTACTATCTATTGCATCTGCTGCTCTAGGTTTCAACTGCTCTACATCGGTGAGACCAAGCGCAGGCTTGGCGATCGCTTCGCCCAACACCTCCGCGGGGTTCGCATTAACCAACCTGATCTCCCGGTGGCCCAGCACTTCACCTCCCCTTCCCATTCTAAATCCGACCTTTCTGTCCTGGACCTCTTCCATGGCCAGAGTGAATCCCACTGCAAATTGAAGAGCAGCACCTCATATTTGGCTTGGGTAGTTTACATCCCAGCGGTATTAACATTGAACTCCAATTTCAGGTAGTCCTTGCTTTCTCCCTCCTTCCCCTCCCCTTCCCAGCTCTCCCACCGCCTACAGTCTCCGCCTCTTCCTTTCTTCTTCCCGCCCCCACCCCCACATCAGTCTGAAGAAGGGTCTTGATCTGCAATGTCACCTATTCCTTCGCTCCATAGATGCTATCTCACCCGCTGAGTTTCTCCAGCATTTTTGTCTACTGCCAATACTACACGATTCTTCACCAGTCTTGCATCTTTCCTGCCCAACATAGAATCATAGAAAATAGGTGCAGGAGTAGGCCATCCGGCCCTTCAAGCCTGCACCGCCATTCAATATGATCATGGCTGATCATCCAACTCGGTATCCTGTACCTGCCTTCTCTCCATACCCCCTGATCTCTTTAGCCACAAGGGCCACATCTAACTCCCTCTTAAATATAGCCAATGAACTGGCCTCAACTACCTTCTGTGGCAGAGAATTCCACAGTCTCACCACTATCTGTGTGAAAAAAGATCTTCTCATCTCGATCCTAAAAGACTTCCCCCTTATCCTTGAACTGTGACCCCTTGTTCTGGAGTTCCCCAACATCGGGAACATGAAGGGCAGGTGGGATCCTTGATAAACGCGACCGGGAAAAACATCATTTTCCATAGCGTGCTGAGGTCAGGCTACACCTTGAGCTCAGACCTCTGGCGTGAAGCCTTCTGACTGAGGCGAATGTACTGCCAACTGCGACCAGGCCGGAACTCAATCAACAACTGCAAGTTGTAGATGAAGACTTTCCAGTGACTGCAACGGAAATTGCAGCAGAAACAGAGAAAGACACTGTGCTGACGTGGGTCAGATATTGAACGGTTGGACAGAAATAGATAGTGGATTGAACTCTGTTCTGAACTCAGAGCTGAAGCCTTTCCATAATCGACGCCATGAATTATCATGTGAGCAGGGATGCATTAAGTGGGGTTACAGAGTGGTTGTACCAATGTCTTTGAGAAACAACATTATGATTGAACTTCATGCTGATCATCCTGGCATAGTAAGCATGAAGTCAATTGCCAGAAGTTTTGTGTATTGGCCTGGTATTGACATCGAGTCACTGGTGAGCAAATGTTGCGTCTGCCAAAATTGCCGGAGTAAACCACCAAAAACACCACTGCAACCCTGGTCATGGCCAAGTTGACCTTTTCAGAGAGTTCATGTAGATTTTTGTGAAAAGGGTAATGATCACTTTCTGGTACTAGTAGATAGTCATTCCGAATGGATTGAGTTTAAGCATATGGGGTCAAGCATTACCATAGATGAGTAGATCTATGCTACCATAGATGAGTTGAGATCAATTTTTGCGTGCCATGGTTTACCGGAAGAACTTGTTTCTGATAACGGGCCTCAGTTTCGATCAGAACGGTTCAAAGAGTTCATGCAGCGGAATGGTGTAAAACACACACTTGTTCCCCCACACCATCCAGCCTCCAGTTGTATAGGGCTCTGGTGAGACCACATCTGGAGTACTGTGTACAGTTTTGATCTCCTAATTTGAAGAAGGGCATCCTTGGGATTGAGGCAGTGCATATGAGGAAAGATTGAAAATACTAGGCTTGTATTCACTGGAGTTTAGAAGGATGAGGGGGATCTTATAGAAACATATAAAATTATAAAAGGACTGGACAAGCTAGATGCAGGAAAAATGTTCCCAATGTTGGGCGAGTGCAGAACCAGGGGCCACAGTCTTAGAATAAAGAGGAGGTCATTTAAGACTGAGGTGGGAAAAAACTTTTTCACCCAGAGAGTTGTGAATTTATGGAGTTCCCTGCCACAGAGGGCAATGGAGGCCAAATCACTGGATGGATTTAAGAGAGAGTTGGATAGAGCTCTAGGGGCTAGTGGAGTCAAGGATATGGGGAGAAGGCAGGCATGGGTTATTGATAGCGGACGATCAGCCATGATCACAATGAATGGCGGTGCTGGCTCAAAGGGCCGAATGGCCTCCTCCTGCACCTATTTTCTATGTTTCTATGGCCTTGAGTGTTGAGCAAAAACAGTTAAGCCAAAACACCATTTTGACTCTCACAAAAAGGAGAGATACTTAATAATATTAATAATAATAATATATTTTATTGTCATTACACATAAGTGCAACGAGATTTGGTTTGCAACTTCCATCCGATGTCATAACTTAAATGACTTATAAAATTTAGGACAGTCCATGGGGGTGGGGGGGCACTCAGCAGCTCCGGTTCAGAGCCGCTATAGCTCTGGGAATTAAACTGTTCCTGAGTCTGGAGGTGCGGGCCTTGTAACGTCTGCCAGAAGGGAGTAGTTTGAACAGTCCATTACAAGGGTGAGAGGAGTCTTTATGTATGCTGATGGCCTTCCTGAGGCACCGTGTGTGGTAGATGGCCTCCAAGGCTGGTAGCGGTGTCCCAATAATCTTTTGCGCTCTGTGGACGACGCGCTGAAGAGCTCTCCTCTCCGCCTCCGTGTAGCTGAGATACCACACAGAGATGCCATACGTTAGTATGCTCTCTGTGGTGCAGCGGTAGAAGGTCATCAGCAGCTGTTGGGGCAGACCTGTCCGTTTCAATGTTCTTAGGAAGGACAGTCGTTGCTGTGCCTTTTTGACCAGCGCAGCGGTGTTGGTGGACCATGTGAGGTCCTCTGAGATGTGAGTGCCCAGAAACTTGAAGCTGGACACTCTCTCCACACTGTCCCCGTAGATGGAGATTGGGGCCTATTCCCAAATCTGTGACCTCCTGAAGTCGATAATCAGCTCCTTGGTCTTGGAGGTGTTTAGTGACAAGTTGTTCCGTGAGCACCAGTCCGCCAGGTTCTGCACCTCCGCTCTGTATTCACCTACTTCAAGCCAGATGAGCAGGTTTGTGTTCTCAGTCCTCCGAACAAGTCCAGTCGAGACAAATGGGATGTTAGGATAATAGTGGAAGTGTGTGGAACAAAAAGATACTTAGTTGAAGTCGGAGATAGGATCAAACGTGTTCACGTTGATCAAATCATTCCAGCCAAAGATGAACCAAAAACTGAGCATGAAGTCCTAATCCCTGAGTGTTTACCTGAAAGTGAGTTGGAAGAGACCACTGTGATTGAAACACAAAGTGCAGTTGGTACAGACAAAGGAACAGATTCCTCTGGTCATAGTCAGGGTACTAAAATAGAGCCAAACAAGCCTACAGTTGAGTCATTGAGTCAACACCTAAACTTTTTTTAAAATTCCAAAATAGTCTTTATTCTGGTAATAAATATATACAATACGTGAATCGTGCAAAAAATTAATACGACATTTTCGTAGGCTATACAAATTGTTCAACACAGTCTATTTACATTTCTCAAATTTCACAAATCTGTCCCCCACCCGTGAGTCAACACCTAAACCTATTATACCTGTTACTGTTAGACGATCAGGCAGGATCTGTAAACCAGTTGTCAGATTAGGTTTGTAAATTAAGTAACTCACTGTATATAGCAATGTTACAAAATTTTGAGATTTTAAAAATCAAGTCTGCAATTTATCCCATCAGATAAAGCATACAAAGAAGTTTAATTTGACACCTAATTCACTTTCATATCTTCAGTATTAAAAAAGTTATGGCCATTTTCATACTCGGAAATTAGCATCTTGTTCCCCATTGCCTTTCCATTGACTTAACACAAAAGTTGTGATCGAGGACAGTCAAAAGCCCATACTTTCTTAAAAATTAAAAGAACTGAAAGACACTTTCAGTTATTATAGATTGTTTCATATTAGTTTCAGAATGCTTCAATCTTACTTGGATGACCTGAAATTAAAGCATATAATTAGTTAGTTACCCAATTGTAGCTAATTACAAAATTCAATTACTCGATCTAAACATCTATCCATTTCTTAAGAAAATATTAACATTTTTTTTAAAGCCTAAGTGTCCAAATAACACTCACATAAGAATTCACAATATAACATGATTTTTAAATCTAATTGTCATTAATTTATACGCCAAATTGAAGGAATTTTGTGTTTAATACCTGTAAATGAATGGGCATTTGCAAGCGGGATTTTCTGGAACGTTGCGGTTGCGGTGAATTTAAACCCAATATCGGCAGGAAAAATTCTGCCAATTCGTATGGGGAATAAATCACCGTTTTGCAACATGAAATATTGATTAAAGTCATCTAAACAAGCAAGTGTATATGTAAAAATAAACAGCTTTCACTAACCTGTCCCCTACGTAAAATCCGTCCCCGTTGTCGGCGTTCACAGCATTAAGAGCTAATTTTTATTTTACTGCAGCACAGAAATAGTCGGGCGATTTAAAAAAAAAAAAAAGAAATTAACTTACTGGCAGCTGGAACGAATCTCCAGAAATAGATCGCACTCTGACAAAATATTATTCCGGATGGCAAGGGGAAAACCACATTTTAACCCCGCTCCCCCCCCCCCCCCCCCCCCCCCCCCTAAAGGCGCCAAAGTTGCGCACACGGTCAGCGGCAGAACTGCAGCGGCGCTAAAGGTAAGTTTTGTAACATACCTACTGTATAGGTAGAATTAAAATGTTCGATATGTAAAATAAATATATTATGTTTATCATTTAAGATTTCATGAATACTGGTTTAAATCAAGTATCATAACAACAAAATTGTAACTGTGTACTTAATTTAATACTTTAAAAAAGGAGAGCAGTGTAATGTATTCATGCATATTCATGTATATGTTAATGAGTTGGTGTTGTATATAAGCAGGGAATGTTGGGTAATAAACCTCTCTCTCGTGATCCAGGTAAACTGCATCTAAGTTTTTATTCATTCTGCCGTCGGAATATAACAACATGTAACTCACCTGATGTTGATTTCCAGACAATTTTCCAGATCTTGCTTCATAAAATATATTCTAGGTTGCCACCATCCTTAGATTTGGCTGTGGACTGTGTTCAATATGGAATGTCAGGATTCAGGAAGTTCTGTGCCATGTGCAGGAGTGTCTCAACAATGAACAAAATAGAGTGTCAATGCAAACTCGACGAAAGGAAGGTGAGCTCTTGTGGATGTGCTGTCTGTCAGCAAGATAAGGGAACCCTGTGAAAACATGAACCTTTAATATCGCTGGCAGTAATACTATAATGTAAACATTCTAAATTGTGATTGGAGCTTCCTAGCATTCTTTCTTTTACATCACTTGGTCTGTGCGTTCAATGTTGAGTTCAACCAGTCTCCGACTTACTGATAGAATTCCTCACTTTGGAGTTAAAAATGTGGAATTCAGGACAGTGAGAGGGAGACAGGCTGAAGCTTGGTCTCTGAGTATCAATTTGACATCCAGTGGTGTAGATACACTGTCCCTCGCCCTGTCATTATTTAATTTATGCAACTGCTGCTATGTATTGGTATTAGCATTGAATCATTATTGTCATGCATTCCAAAGCGTAGGTGTGTAACTATAGCCACATCATGCCATCCATGAGTATAACAGGTGGTGTAAAACGGAAAAGAAGCAGTGTAGAATGTAGAGTTACAGCTCAAGAGAAAGTGCGGATAAGAAAAGTGTAGGAGCTGCAAGGATGTAGGTTGGAAGACCAGGATCATATTCTGAGCACTTGAGTGGTCTGCTCAATAGTCCGATGACAGCAAGCATGGAGGACTAACTGCCAACTGTCTGGAACTGATAACCTAATGCAGGGTCTCAACACAAATATTGTCCACAGATGCTGCCTGAAACACCGAGTTCATCCAGCAGTTTGCTGTTGTTCCTGTTTCAGCAGCTACAGTCCCTTGTGTCTCTTGTCTAGAACTGAGATGATTATCACTTTAATGTGATTAGGCAGATTGTCAATTCATTTGCAAATCTTGTCTTTGTAGAGAGTGAGGCTATGAAAAGTGATGTTTGTAATCTAGGGCAGACTAGACTTTGTCAATCTCTAACTGAGAGGGAAGCAAATTCAGTATGTGTATCTTGCATACCACACCATCCAAAGCATCTAAATGAGGTGTCTTCAAGGATCACCACCATCCAGGACATGCCCACTTCTCACTGTTACCACCGGGCAGGAGGTCCAGAAGCTTGAAGTTCCACACCACCACGTTCATTAATAGCTACTTTCATACAATGCGGGGTCGCTGGTTGGCGCGGCCTTGGTGGCCCGAAGGGCATTTTCGAGCTGTATCTCTAAACTAAACTAAACTACCAAGTTTTTGAATCCAGCTCAGTAATGAAGCACTACGGACCACCACTTGCACTACCAGGGATTTCTTTGCTCATCGTCCTTTGCTCCAAACTCTTGGTTTTGCAGTTATTTTTGTTTCACCGTCTTGTAGAATCTATGTGTAATAAATGTTTTTCTGTGTCTTATGTCTTATATCCAAGTCTTGTGTGCCTGTGAAGCTGCAGCAAGCAGTGTTTTTTATTGAGCCTGTACCTGACTGGCAGTGCATATGACAATAAACTTGACTTTACTTGATTTAAGGTAGAAGTTGGTTTGTTCTGCTGTTATTCTTTGGTAGTCAGCTAAATGTATTATTTTTTTTCTTAATGCTAGTCCCCTTTTTAAAAATTCTTCCCAGAGTACATATAAGGTGCAACATCAGTGCATTCCTTGTGTCCAAAATGGTATAGATTAGTTTTGGTCTCTGAAAGGAATATTCAGAACAAAAGATAACTCTCACGTTATAATAACAACACATTCCTCAACTTTCTAATGGCATTGAAAAAATCTACTGCAAACAAGTTAACACATGGTTATTATTGTAGATACAGTCAGGCATTGATTGAGAAATCCTTTTAGGTCCACCAGGTGTTATGTATTTCCAATTATTTTGATAATGGATGATTTTTTTTAAAAGCCTCAAGATAGCTTTCTTATTCAGCCCCTCTTTCCAATCTCAGTTTGAGAAACATTATACTTTTTCAAAGTGTGAGGCAAGGAGCGGATTGATTGCAATAATCACAAAAGAAGCACTGGTTGTTATGAAAAGAGTGCATCACATAGTGAGCAAAGAAGCTAACCAATGTTATTCTTTGCAGTTATTGTAATCTGAAGAAGGGTCTCAACCTGAAATGTCATCCATTCCTCTTCAGATATGCTGCTTGTCCCGCTGAGTTACTCCAGCTTTTTGTGTCTATCTTCAGTTTAAACCCATGTCTGCAGTTCTTTCCATCAGATCTGTCGAATGAATACAAATCATGCCACAATTTAGTAGGATAATGTTGAGACAGAATTGATCTCCTGTTTAAGGATATTCATATGTTGGAGGCAGTTCAGCGAGAGTTTATCAGGCTGATAGGAATTTGACCAGACTAGCTTGTAAATGCTGGAGTTTAGAATAGTGAGCCCCAATATCACTGTTATCCTCTTGCAGAGTCTTTGAAGCTCTCTTCCCAAGCGAGACAAATGTAGATTACTTCAATGAAAGGTTACACAGGTACAGATTTTGGGATATTATTGTTATATGTGTACAGTCAAAGCTTACACAAATACAACAGGTAGTGCAAAGATAAAATCAACAAAATAAAGATCAGAAGACTACTGTCTATAATTGCAACATGGTGGTGCACAGGTCACACAGTACAACACAGGAACAGGCCCTTCAACTCACAATGTGTATGTCAAACATGATGCCACATTAATCTCCTCTGTCAGTGCGATTCATATTCCTCCACTCCTGCAGAGCACGTGTCCATCTAAAAGCCTCTTAAACGCCGCCTGTCAAATCTTTGACATTTCTTCTGATTGTCCATCTTATCTATCAGGTCTTCCCTCAGCTTCTGACGCTCCACAGAATACAATCCAAATTTGAGACTTCAAGAATGGGACTAATGGAAATAGGAGCACTTTAAAAAAATGTTACAGCATGTAAACAGGCCCTTTGGTGCCGACCAATGATCACCCATACACTAGGTCTATCCTACACACTAGGGACAATTCACAGAACCCAATTAATCTACAAAACTGCACGTCTTTGGAATGTGGGAGGAAACCGGAGTCAGGATTGAACCCAGGACTCTGGCGCGGTGAGGCAGCAACTCTGTGTTGCGCCACTGTGTCATGCTAAATGGCTTCCTTCTGTGCTGTTGTCGATAATTTATCTCATCTAATGACTCCATTTTTGGAATCGAGGTACAGGAGTGACATTGAGGGTCAATCAATCAAAAAAAAATGCAAGGACTGGTTGTGTTAAATGTCCACTGAAAAGTATATAATAAAGAGAAATGGAAAGGATTTGTTCCAACAGGTTGTTACACGAGGGTAACAAAGTAATCCGCTTTTACAAGGACCCTAAGTTATCTTCTGAGACCAAAATAGCAAGGTGAAATGGTTCCCATCGTATTTAAGTTTATTATAATTGTAACTAAAAATAAGCAGTGGAGATCAACTGCATTGGAATGCAGCCACAGTTATGGCATGATCAAAGAGCTGGAGGACAGAAACATAGGGAAGCTTCGCCTTTAACACTGTCATACCCGCTAGCTTGATCACCAAACTCAGCGGTCTTGGCATCTCCACTTCCCTCTGCAATTGGACACTGGATTTCCTCACTAACAGACCACAGTCTGTTAGGGTTAACAACCTCACCTCCTCCACTATAACACTGAACACTGGCGTGCCACAGGGCTGTGTGCTCAGTCCTCTCCTCTACTCCCTCTTCACCCATGACTGCATCCCCAAGCATGGCTCCAACACCATCATAAAATTTGCCGACGACACCACACCAGGACTGATCAGCGACAACGACGAGTCAGCCTACAGGGAGGAGGTCCAGCACCTGACAACCTGGTGTGCCAATAATAACCTCGTCCTCAACTCCCGGAAGACGAAGGAAATCATTGTTGACTTGAGAAAGAACAGAGGGGGCAGACACACCCCCATCCATATAAACGGGACTGAGGTGGAGCAGGTCTCCAACTACAAATTCCTCGGGTACACATCTCGGAGGATCTGTCCTGGTCCCTCAACACCAAGCTGATCAAAAAGGCGCAGCAGCGCCTTTACTTCCTGAGGAGGCTCAAAAAAGCGTTTTTTTTTTCTCCAGATGCTCCGGTTTCCTCCCACCCTCCAAAGACATACAGGTTTATCGGTTAATTGGCTTCAGAAAAATTGTAAACTGTAAATAAAGATTTCACGATGAGCACTATAGTAAGGGGCTGTTGGGAAAATGTTGGCAAAAGTCTAGGTGTCCGTGGCATGTACTTGACAAAATTAGTAATTCCACAAAACATTCAGCGATGCAGGAAATACAACAGTGCTTTGGTGTGAATGGGTAGGTTAGATGGACCAAGGGACTTCTTCTGTCTAAAACTGTTTGCATAAGACAGGTGCTCAGACAATGGGTAGCTGTAAAAATAAAATAAAAGTATGTTGTCAAAGAGGGATAGATAAATAGAGTGAAAGATAGATAGAGTGAAAGATAGATGAAGAGGCGGGGGAGAGAAAGAGCCCAAGTGTAAGAAGGAAGAGAATCTGTAGTCACCAGAACTTAGAAGGAGGTCAAGAGGCGAATCACAGTTCCTCAGACTGTGGGCCCAGGTAACGGAAGGAGGAGTGTGTTTGTTATGTGTTGCTCCTTTGTATGAGATGTGACTTAGTGAATCTGTTGTTCTTATAACCAGTGTGCTGGAGAAGATTAGATTAGATTAGATAGTTATTGTCAACAGATGATATTTATTGTCAACAGCACATGGCTTGAATTAGTTTAAATCAAATCATCCATCTATGATATAGGCTCCGTTTTTTCTCTGTATAAGTACAGCCTGTCTTGCTGGCCTGTCCCACCCTTGAAAGAGCTAATAGTCAAATCTAAAATTGAGTAATTCTTCTACAATAGCATGGACTAGTAGAACAAAATAATGGCTCGGTGCCAATTCTGAATGACATTGTAACTTATATGGAACAATATGGAGGACAGGTTGTCTTTTCAATAAAGACATTAAGATGGAATTCTGCAGTAATAACATGTGCTTCATCATGGCCATAAAGAAGCCAAGATTGAAAAAAATAGCTGACCCTCCAGAGATAAGTAATTACATGCCTTTGGATGAGCTCGATTTGAACCCAGCTTTCCTATATTGTGAAAGGTTACAGAATCTTTAAGTCATGCCATATTCTTGGTAGGAGTGTTTTACTGATAAGAAAAATGTATAATTGTGCTAACTTTCCTTTGTTCTGTGAGTGGGAGCACAAGAAGCACTGAGCAATGTTTGTCTCATTGTAATCTCGCCACTTCCGTCTGATAATTTAATTAAAGATTGCCATGGTCTACCTTCAACGTTTGTTGCTATCTGCTTTTTAAGAAACGAACTTTCACATTTGGCATAGTTGACAGGATATAGCTGGGACCAGCAACAGATGACTGAGTAAGAGGGTGCAGTTGACCGGGATCTGAAGGGAAGAAAACTGAGCTTTAGTCAGACCCTTTGCAGTCTGGCCACCTGAAGAAGCTCCCGGTAAAAGACTAAGGTCCCTCAGTCTGAGGTTGGCCTGGTTCCAGACAAGATCCTTAGAAGCAGACAGCAAAGGTAAGACCACTTGTGTAAAGGATTGGCTTGTGTATTGGAAATTAGTAAAGGATTGGGCACAGCAGATTAAAGAGGTTTGGTCACAATTAAAGGACATGACAGACTACAACGTGTATTGGAAAGACGAGGTGTCTTGAAAAGACCTGTGAATTTGCTACCTGAAAGAGTAGTCAAGATTGGGCTTTACAGACTGCAAAGGTTTGTTACAAATAAAGGAATGGGCTTAACAGGCTGAAAAGGTTTGTTACAATTTGTGTACTAAGTAGCGTACTAAGAAGCGATTTGGTGATTGGGTAAACATGGAAATAATTTGGATAAGAGTGACGGAAAGACGGCTGTACAACACGTGCTATATTGAATTATAAATTGACCAAACGTTTGAGTAATGTGTCTTGACCAGTAGGAGGTATATGGAATGTGGAGACTATTGAAGGGGGAGAGAGAGAGAGAGAGAGAGAGAGAGAGAGTGAGGCAGAAAAGAAGTGGGTGGTGACGCGAGATAGTGGTTAGATGGATTACGCCTGTAAAAGAGGAATTGAAATTGTGTATAAAGACGGAACTATTAAAATAATGGAAAGTACTTCAGACAGAATGCCAGTGGGCAGAGTAGGAGATAAGGGCTAAGGCAGAGAAAGAAAGCACTGATAAGAGTTCGAAAAACAAACCCGGTTCCAGTAAGTCTTCTCGAGGTCCTCTCGAGCCTCTTGAGACCCCATGTCTGGCAATGGCGACACTGTCTATAGAAGAAGCGGGAGGTGGCCAATCACAACCTGGATCACTGTCCAATCACAGCTCAGACCACTCCCATTTTGACCATTAGACCGCCCACCATTACATTGAACTACTCCCTTTGTTCATATTAAATTCTCTCTCCAACAAAGAAGACAACTTTTGAAAACCTCCCAGTCCCAGTTCACAAATGCTGCATCAATTCTGTAAATTGGTTCCCATAGAAACAAATATATATTTTTAAACAGAACGGCTTTTGTCAGACAAGGGAGGGGAATGGAAAATTAATAGAGAGATGTCTCTAATATTTTGCATGATTTTTTTGGAAACAAAGGGGCTACACCACTTTGACTAACCTGTAAGATTAAAATATGTATTTTACATGTTTTTGTACTCATTTTTCTTTCAATGTTCGAAGGTTTGTATTTGTTAAAACCAAAAACCTATTTCAAAAGTGTTCTTTCAAATTGTCATGTCTTCCAAGTTCTGGCTCTTACGTAATTAGACAGTTCTCCGTGTGCTTTCGAGTTGTCACTCATCCAAGTTCTGTCTATTAAATGACTGGAGAAGCTCAGTGCTCTTTTCAAGGCTATGCTGCCAAGATACTAGCAGCTTAATTTTCCTGTGTTTTTTTTGCTATGTCTTTTTAATTTCTCCCAAAGCCTATCGGGATAGTTGACATCAAGTAACAGGCTATATTTATATAATTATATATATACCCCTTTTGATGAAAGGGTCCTTGTGAGATGAAATATGATGTCATTGAATGAGCTTGCAATCTATGGAAATTTATTTTTATTCTTTGCTTTCTCGTAACGTTAGGTTTATTTAATTAAAGATTGCAATGGTCTACCTTGAACGTTTGTTGCTATCTGTTTTTTAAGAAACAAACTTTCACACCCTGACCTTACTCACACCCTGACCCCCTCTCATCCTGACCTCACTCACACCCTGGCCATCCCCCTTGTCCTGGCCCCTCCCTCATGCCGTTGTGAGGGATAAAGTGATTAAACCCCACTATTGTAAGGGGCTTTAAAGAGGATTCAAACCGATAGGGGCCAGGGAGAGGGTTCTGACACAGCTGTGTGTAAAAGTTACCAGACCCATCCTTGAGAAAGAAGTAATAGCATTGTATAGCGGTAGAAGGGAGTGATGTAGATAGATCCCTATCAGTAGAATGGGGTGATAGATGGGACCCTTGTCACTATAGCTTAGCTTTAGTGCTGATATAGGAGGACTGAGAGAGTTCACTTGGAGGTGAGTAAAACTAGGATAGGTCATGAACAACTGAGCATGCTTAATAAAATAAATGAATATTACAACACACCCCTGGTCAAGAAACTGCTCATTACCATGAACATGCGATGTATGATGTGGGAGGTACTGGGGGGGAAGTACCTACAGGTTGTCCACCTCAGTGTCTGATTGGAGCGGGTCCAAGGAGAGGAGGTTGAATGTAGAATTGTGTGTATAAAGGGGGATGACTTTTCTGACTTTGGCGTGTCTCAACTTGGAGAGGCACCCGATTCTGCAGACTCGTAAATAAAGAATCTCTTGCTTCCAAGATTTAGTCTTTGAGTTGTGATTGTGAGCACATTGCATATCTCACAAACTGGGGGCTCGTCCGCGATCGCCACTCCGGCTGCTCGGTGGAGGCAAAGAAGGAAGGGAAGGTGCACCCTGCTGATTTCAGCAGTCTCTGATCTCCTTGCTTGCCATCAGCGGTTTGAGCGAGTGAAATTCGGGCAACAGACTCAGGAAGCAAGAGGGAGTGTAAGGTGAATAAAGTGTAAGGTGAATAAATAAGGAACGGTCGAGCGATTCTTGTGCACAAGACCCAGATAAGAAAACTGACTATTAAGTATTGCCTGGGCAACCGGGGTCTGTCGGACGGGAATAGTCCGATAAGATAAAGATAACCGGAACGGGAAAAGTAAGAGTCCGGGGGGAAACAGGACAAGGCTCACACTGGTGAAGAGCCGCACATTCTGCCTGATAGTCCATTGGGGCGAATGTGGCAATCTTGGGGAGAAGGAAGCCCTGGGGGTAAAAGAAAGGAGAAGCACATGAAAAACCTGGGTGTCATGGTACACCAGTCATTGAAAGTAGGCATGCAGGTGCAGCAGGCTGTGAAGAAAGCGAATGGTATGTTGGCATTCATAGCAAAAGGATTTGAGTACAAGAGCAGGGAGGTTCTACTGCAGTTGTACAGGGTCTTGGTGAGGCACACCTGGAGTATTGCGTACAGTTTTGGTCTCCTAATCTGAGGAAAGACATTCTTGCCATAGAGGGAGTACAGAGAAGGCAGGTACAGGATACTGAGTTGGATGATCAGCCATGATCATATTGAATGGCGGTGCAGGCTCAAAGGGCCGAATGGCCTGCTCCTGCACCTAATTTCTATGTTTCTATGAAAGAAATATTGAGTTGTTTCACACAATCTCATTGAAGTCAGAATGTAACTAATGTGATGTGTGTGCAAAAACTGGTTTTGTATCAATGAGGAAGTTTGTATATGTGATAGGTTTGTTTGCTGTAGGCCACATGCTGTAAGGGTAGGTGTGTGTGTTCCTTTAAGAAATTGTAAGCAATGAAGAAGTTTACGAACAGCTGTAAGGTAACGGACAACGCTTTGTATCATCGCAACTTAAAAGGGGAAAGTTGGAAAATGTAGGTTGCTTGGCTTTGTTGATTTCTTTTCAGTAAAGTTAATTTGGAAAATTGTTAGTCGTATGTATTTAAACTAGGAATTGGAATTTGGGAATTGTAGGGAAAATGGTTTGAACAAAATTAGAAATACGTTAATTGCTGAACAACAAGCAGCTTTTATGGTTTGTTTAGATAAACATTCTGGTTGGAGAAGGGTAATAAATTAATGGGGCCCAGGGAAAAAAAAAAAAGGAGTTGGCAGACAATGATGTCAATAATGGGAAGTTTATTTACTTCAGAAGAAAGACAGATGGTCAGACAAGCAGGAATAAAGATCTGGGAAAAGGGGTTGCAGGCTCCGGGGGTAGCAGCAGACGCAGGTCAGCAGTTACTAAAGGTTAATTTTGTAACCAAGTCATGGCCAGATATTAGAAAGAAACTGGAAAAATTGGAGGATTGGAATGACAAACCATTAAATCAAATGTTAACAGAGGCTCAGAAAGTATGTGTATGATGGGATGAGGAAAAACAGAAGGGAAAGGCAAAAATGATGTTGCAGGCAGTACAGCAAGGGGTAAAGAAGAAGGGAGATGAAGGTGATAGAAGGCCGGGTGCTCATGGAGACCGGGGAAGGGGAAGAGGCAGAGACAGAGGACGAGGAAGAGGTGAATGGAGGGAGTGGATATGGTATTTATGGTAATTCGGGAGCGGAGAGATCAAGTGGAACTAAGATACCAGAAGAAATTGTATTGGGTGAAAAACAAGTCAGAATCTCGGGGGTAGGGGGGAAAGTGATGACTGCCCCCGAGGTAGAAGGGGTGGTGGTAAAATATGAGGATCGAGAAGTCAGTGGAAGATTTTAAAAGGAAGGTGAATAAATTTGCAAAGGAGGATAAACTATCTGAGAAGTAAGATATTGAGTTAGAATGAGAAAGAAGGCAGATCAGAAAGGATTAAAGTGGGAAGCAGAGGGATAAATTGATGAGACTGCTTTAAAAAGCAAGAGCGTGAAAAAGGAAAGACAATGTTGTCAGTAACAACAGACCTGGTTGAAAAGTCTGAAATAAGTGATGCACCGACACACAGTGAGTCCTATGACAGAGCCAAACAGGGGCCAGAGATTCCATGCCAATAATAAATGTATTTGGGAGAGTGTTTCCTCAAATGCCCTATCAGGAGTGAAATAAATCTGGATATAAGCCCAGACAAGGCTAGTAAGGAGATAGGTAATGGATAAGGTGTGTTGGGGATGTGAACAGAACTACCAGATGAGATCTATGAGGGTGGGAGCGGAGGGCACTAGTATCCAGCAGCAACTCGACTCCTCATAAAATAAAGATTAAATGAGAACAAACTTCAAACTGTAAGTTCTCGTTTAATCTTACTATTTTACTTCGGAGTCACGTGAGTGACTATGTGAAGACTTCAAAGCACTGTGAATTCACGCCGCAGACCCAAATCCGACGTTCACACTGCCTGGATTGACTCAAAAGTCGTTAGCAATCAATCATGCATCAATAATAACATTTGTTAAATGAATAACAGTTTATTTACAAACAAAATCATAAAAACCCCTCTAACTCAGGGGAAAATAACAGTACTGAAACCAGAATCAGCAAACACCCCGAGCCTTGAAATCGGCTTGTGATAAAACCTCTGAAAAGTTAGCTCACTGGACCATCCTGCGACCGCGAGGATATGGTCTATTGGCAAGTCCATCGCCCTTGCCGCGGAAGTTGATGCCACCCTGGTGGAATGAGAATTTGAATTTATCAGTATCAATTCCAGCACTTGCCAGGACCTGCTTTAGCCACCTTGAAATCGTTTGCACCGACACCTTACTGTGTGGTTTTTTGTGACTAATAAACAAAGCCAACTCTGTTCCTCTCAGAGGTTTAGTAATCTCAATGTAACGAGATAAATGTGAGACTACACACAAGCGATCATCTGCGGGGTATACTGAAAACACAATCTTACATCCTGTCATGCCTCTTCTATTATGTTTAAGCAAATCATAGACATAAAATATAATGGCATCTGCCAACACATGCATTCTATCTAGCCGTAGCTTTTGCAACGTTTGTACACGTTGAGCTGAAACCAACACCAGAAGCATGACCACCTTCATAGTTAATTTGGCTATAGATAGGCTTGGAACCGGAGCCCACTGGTGAAGAACCATAAGAACCTCACTCACATTCCAAATACCAGCATACCTGGGTTTAGGAGGATTAGAATTGAAAACTCCCTTCATGAATCGTGAAACTAACGGATGTGTCCCTACTGTATGCAATTCTGCATTCATAGGGAAATAAGAAGACAGAGCACTTCTGGCTGAATTAATCGCACTGTAACTTAATTTTTGGTCGAAATAAAGAGTTGACAAAACTCCAATACGTCCGTGATCCCTGCAGTGTGATATACAATATTCTGCTGTAGACAGAATTGCTCCCACTTCCTTATATAGGTGATATATTTCTGCTGTGTACTATCCCTGCAGGCCAACGTGAGAACATCCACAGTCCGATGAGACAGTCCTCTCCCCAGGTATGGCCTCCTTAAAATCTGCAAATTAACAGATCAATACGATCATATAAAGGATGTTGATCCCCAGTGACTGGATTTACCAGTAGATTTTTATTATTGGGAATAAGCATGTAAGGCTCCCTAGCCATTTGTAATACAACGGGAAACCATGCTTGTGTAGGCCAATCTGGCACTACCAATACCCCTGAAGCAGAGTCCTCCTTGATCTTTTGCAAACATCTGCTGATGAGACAGAATGGAGGAAATACATACACAAACATTCCTCCCCAATGCAGCGAAAACGCATCCACTACTACTGCCCCAGAATCTGGTTCCCATGAAACATATCTAGGTAACTGATGATTTAATCGAGATGCAAATCAATCGATATCTGGCAATCCATACTGAACAATCATTTGGTTAACTACATCCTGATTTAACATCCATTCAATGTTGTCATTAAACTGACGTGACCTAGTGTCAGCTACCGTGTTGAACCTTCCTGGCAAATAAAGTGCTGAAAGCCAGATATTTTGGTCAATACACCAGCTCCAAATCTGGTTAGCCAGTCTATCACAAGACTGTGACTTAACCCCACCCATGTGGTTTACATATGCCACTGCTGTGGTGTTGTCAATCTGGATCTGCACATGCAAGTCCCTGCTTGTAGAACAATAAGCTTTGAGCCCATACCAGGTGCCCAACAACTCTAAATAATTAATCCCTCTTAATTGAAGAAGCGATGTCTCATCCACATTCCATCTGCCTCCACAACTAGAAGACATATCTGTTGCACCCCAACCCAGTGCACTTACATCAGTCTGTAATATCAGTGACGGTGGTTCCACCAAATCCTTCCTAAACTTTTTGAAACATGTACTATCCACCATTGTATGTCAGCAATCGCCCCAGCTGACAACTGCATAGGCCTATCAAAATGGCCCCTTTGTATTCTCAGTGCCTGTTCCTTTGATCGTTGTAATTGTTGATAATGCAGAGGACCATACTGCACAGCTGGAAATGCTGCAACAAACTTCCCAATTAAACTGGCTACTTGTCTAATCGAAGGCCATTGTTCTCCAATGAGATTAACACAGTCCTCAATTAACTGATTCAATTTATCCCTGGGCAAAGTTACCAACATGTGATTGGAATTAATGGTAAATCCCAGATAATCAATAATTTGGACTGGTGATAATTTAGATTTATCTGGGTGAATAACAAATCCCATTTGTTCAAAAGTGTTTTTAACAACTGAAACTGATGATTGAGTTTCAGCATCAGTCTTTCCAACAATCAGAATATCATCTAAATAGGCCATTACCACATGCCCCTGAGCTCTAAGTAATGCTAACACAGGTTTTACCAATTTAGTAAATAATCTAGGAGCTGAAGTAAATCCATTCGGCAATGCCTGAATTGCCACAGCTCAGTCATCCAAATAAATTTCAAATATCTTCTATCATCACCATGAATAGACACTGAGTAATACGCATTCTTTAAATCAATGGTTGCCATATAATACCCTTTGGACACTAGATGTTTGCCCGTGGTAAAGGTCTCCATTTTGAAATGCCTATAACAAACAAATTTGTTCAACTCGATAAATCCAGAATAATTCTACATCCCCCAGTCTTTTTAGATCTGGGAAATATACTTGACCCCCATCCATTCAATGTTGTCAATAAGTGGCTCACCTCAGCTGACAACTGATCGTTGTAATTGTTGATAATGCAGAGGACCATACTGTCAGCCCCCCATCAATCAGAGGCATGAGCTCTAAGTAATGCTAACACAGGTTTTACCACCTGAAGTAAATCCATTCGGCAATGCCTGAATTGCCACAGCTCAGTCATCCAAATAAATTTCAAATATCTTCTATCATCACCATGAATAGACACTGAGTAATACGCATTCTTTAAATCAATGGTTGCCATATAATACCCTTTGGACACTAGATGTTTGCCCGTGGTAAAGGTCTCCATTTTGAAATGCCTATAACAAACAAATTTGTTCAAACTCGATAAATCCAGAATAATTCTACATCCCCCAGTCTTTTAGATCTGGGAAATATACTTGACAGAAATTGTTGACTTTGATAGACAGAAGGCTCAATTACCCCTTTCTTATGTAACGACTGAATAAGCACATTTTCCTCATCTGAAAAAATAAGTTTACGACTAGGAAAATGTTGATTAGGTAGACTGTCCTTAGAGTAAAATTCAATTTTTCACCCGTTCAATACTACTAAGTATGAACAAATCTGATGTCAACTGCTGCCATTGTTTGAGAAACAATTTTAACCTTCCCCAATTTGAACAGGAACATCAGTTAATTCATCGTCTGTCAATGTTATATTCCTTACCTGCATCTTTCCTTGCGGACCTTGTTGTCCTCGACTTCTTGTAGAGAACCCTTTTTGCCTTGCTTGCCAGCTGGCTTAATGAGGGCCATGGTTTTAACAACCTCATGACAGTCTTTGACCCTTTTTGCAAGGTTACCACCAAACAACAGATTTTGGTCGGTAACAAAACTGGTCGGTTTGCACAAACTCGCCAAATTCGGATTAGCACTGGCCTAATAGCGGCCCTCCCGATATTATTAATTTCAAAATGCATTACAAAGGAATCCCAGTTCGTCCTGGTGTGCTTCAACCATATTGCTTGTATCAATAACTTTCACCACAGCTGTAATACCTGCTGACAACAGTTTAAGCACTTTTTAAAAACTTCATCTCCTGGGCCCTAGCAGGCATACCCATCTATGACCAAATTTGGTGATTAACCACCGGTACCTTCAGGAGATCACAATTAACAGGAGCTTTATAGTTTTTTGCTACTTCATCCATAGCTAGCTCCTGTAACTGGTGGGAGAGCATATACTGAATGGCTTCGGCCAATTCTACATCAATCGCCTTTCCTGCCTCTCTACGCTCAGCAAACTTCCCAGCAATGTTCGGAATTACCTCCAACCGAACTCCTTTACTGCTCTCCCCCAGCATAGAATCAGTGTCAGCAAACTGCACTGATAGAACATCCTCCTCACAGGCAGGATAGTTCTGCAGCCCTGAAACAGGTGCTGCTTGCACAAGCTCTGCATCAGCCTGGCTTGGGCACCACTCCTCCTCACGGAGCTGGTCCCTGTCGAGCATTCTTTTGTAATAGAATCTCGACGTGGGAAAGCCGTGAGCAAACAGGACTCTCCTATGGAGGGTATAACCTCCAGGCCCGACTCATCTACGGGCCACAGAGACTTGCCAGTGGCCTTCCACCCTACTGGCAAGCCTCCACTGCCCCCCGGCAGTGGGTCCGCAACCACTGGCTGTGTAGCCAGCACCGGACCAGGTGTACCAGACGGGCCTCCATCCTCAACACTCTCCTGGCCACTTTTCCTTTCTACCCCCGGAGCGCCTCGCCGACACCTTCTTCACTTTCTGCAACATATCTACAAGAACTCCAAACCGTCGCAGAAAATGACCTGTGGTAAAAAATTTTTAAAAACCTTACCTCCGTTTAAACTTACCGCTTGGAGGAGCGCTGCTGCTCCAACCGGCCGACTGCACCAACGTCTGACGTCATGACGCACCAACGGCTGTACGGGCTTCTATTCACGTAGTCACTCACGTGACTCCGAAGTAAAATTAGGGCTTTAAGAGCAGCATATGTACATGGAGTCTGGCACATGTTTGGAGCAGTAGGGAAACAGAAAGGCTTTAAGAAAAGCAACGGAGACCCCATGCAAAGTTAGCAGTGTCCCCCTATGAAATGTTGTTTGGGTTACCTTATTTGGGAAAGATAGAAGGAATACTCACCATAGAGGGCAGTGATGTATTCTTAAGGAACTATTTACTGGCAGTATCTCGTTCCCTTACAGAATTAAAAGCCCACCACTCGACTTTACCAATACATGCTGTAAAGGCCGGCAACTGGGTACTGGTCAAGAATTGGAAGGAGGAGAAACTCCAGCCCAGGTGGACCGGCCCATACCTAGTATTACTGACAACCGAGACAGCAGTACGTACAAAAGAAAAAGGGTGGACCCACGCAATCCGGGTTAAAGGACCCGTTGATCCACCCGCTCCTGATAAGGAGGAACAGTGGATGGTGAAGCCAGGAAATAAGCCCCTAACATTAACTTTAAAAAATTGAATGCATAACTGACAGTATGAAAGGAGCAGTTGTGGTATTGTTTGCTCTGCATGTAATTATGGTAAAAAGTATTAATAACTGTGATAAATGTTATCATCCTATCAGATACAGAGGGCGGACAACCAGATCATTTACCTATCATTCCCATGTGAACGATGCTTGCTATAACCTGAGGACTAGAACAATTTGTGAAGAGGGGGGAAAGAAGTATTTTATGGTAGGGAATAGGGGGTATGTAGGGAGGTTTGGGTACGTTACCTGCCCAAAGGGGGAGAGATGTGTTTGTATAACCAGGTCAGGACGGTTAGGTTTCCCTTTTCAGGCCTTAAGATGGACATTAGATAAAATAAAGGAGGAAGTAATAACAGAGTTCACGGAAGTAGTAGTCACCAAGCCTCCCCCTCCCCCATCTACCCAGCCTCAATTGCACCAGACACTGTACGAAGAAATAAAGAAGCAGATTGAGATCCCTGAAGGAGGAAAAAACCTGTTTGTGGACTTGGCCCTCCGGATAGCTGGAATCCTGAATGTGACTAACTGTTGGGTCTGTGGCGGACCACTGATGAGCTCACGTTGGCCGTGGAGAGGATCCATTGTTGAAGTATGGGACCTGATGGAGTGGAACCTGACAGTTGGACAAGACCGAGATCCCCAGGCATGGGTCCTGACAGACGCTCCGGTTGGGACTGAGTGTATCGCTAGGCCCTGGGCAAAGGATGCCGTCCTAGTAGGCAGCAGCCCCTGCCAGCGCATCGTCATCCAGTGGCCAAATCAGTCCCGAGTGTGGTGGCCAAAGGAGCCTAAATGGTATCCAACTAAGAAAGACGGGAGAAACTGCACTATCTGGATGAAGACCGATGGAATGGAATCGACTGGACTATGGAACTGCACCGGGAACAACCCTTATCAAGGAATCCCGGTGTTGCGAGACATATGGAATAAGGTTACCTCTAGTGGACCGGCCCCTGAAGGACTGTTATGGATATGCGGACACAAGGCATACTCGGTGTTACCGACAAATTGGAGCGGGCCTTGCTTTATTGGACTGGTACAACCGGGAATTTTCCTGTTAAACACCGAAGAAGGGCGGTCGCTAGGAACACCTGTATTTGACGACCTATATAAGATGATGAATAGCCACCCGCATGAATCATCTCATACTATGGACCAGCCACTTGGGCACAGGATGGATCCTGGGGCTACCGAACCCCAGTATACATGTTAAACCGGATCATAAGACTTCAGGCAGTACTGGAGGTAATTACCAACCAAACTGCGGGGGCACTGGAGATGCTGGCAAAGCAGCAGACACAGATGAGAGCAGCAATATACCAGAACCGGTTGGCGCCTAGATTAGCTCCTGGCAGAAGAAGGAGGGGTATGCGGGAAATTCAACCTCTCTAATTGCTGTTTAAACATCGATGACAATGGACAGGCAGTGATGGACATATCAGAAGGAATCCGTAAGTTGGCACATGTTCCAATACAGAAGTGGAATTCGATTATGGGAACCCGATGGTGGGATTCCATCCTCGGAGGAACATGGTGGAGAACAGCGGGGCTCGTGTTTCTATGTGCAGGGGCTGGACTGATCTTTAACCCCTGTTGCATCCCTTGTTTTAGGGAACTTATTACAAGGAGTATGTCAGATGCACGCTGTAGTCAGGCCTATGGGAGAGAAAGGGGAAATACAGAAAATAATGATAATGTGACCAGGGAAGGTCCAGTATCCACAGGAAAAGGAGATTAGGACAATGTTACGTCAATTCGAACTGAAGGAGCTTGAAATTGAGGTTTAATCAATAGATGCGTAGCAAAAGAAAAAGGGAGGATTGTGAGGGATAAAGTGATTAAACCCCACTATTGTAAGGTGCTTTAAAGAGGATTCAAACCGATAGGGGCCAGGGAGAGGGTTCTGACACAGCTGTGTGTAAAAGTTACCAGACCCATCCTTGAGAAAGAAGTAATAGCATTGTATAGCGGTAGAAGGGAGTGATGTAGATAGATCCCTATCAGTAGAAGGGGATGATAGATGGGACCCTTGTCACTATAGCTTAGCTTTAGTGCTGATATAGGAGGACTGAGAGAGTTCACTTGGAGGTGAGTAAAACTAGGATAGGTCATGAACAACTGAGCATGCTTAATAAAATAAATGAATATTACAACACACCCCTGGTCAAGAAACTGCTCATTACCATGAACATGCGATGTATGATGTGGGAGGTACTGGGGGAAGTACCTACAGGTTGTCCACCTCAGTGTCTGATTGGAGCAGGTCCAAGGAGAGGAGGTTGAATGTAGAATTGTGTGTATAAAGGGGGATGACTTTTCTGACTTTGGCGTGTCTCAACTTGGAGAGGCACCCGATTCTGCAGACTCGTAAATAAAGAATCTCTTGCTTCCAAGATTTAGTCTTTGAGTTGTGATTGTGAGCACATTGCATATCTCACACCGTGACCACCCCTTCGCACTCTGATCCCCCTCATTTTTTGATATTTCTATCCTACGTTTTGTTCTATCCCCCATGTTTTGTGTTGAACCTGTACATTAGCATTGCACAACCATAGTCTGATCAGCCATGATCTTATTTAACGAAGGTTCTGACTCAAAGGATGAGATGGACTCTTCCTCAGTTTCTAATTGCATGTGAAAGAGTTGGTGGTCAGTTGCTGATATTAATTAGAGTCATAATGATACAATGTGGAAACAGGCCCTTCACCCAGCTTGTCCACACCAGCCAACATATCCCAGCTACACTAGTCCCACCTGTCAGCATTTGGTCCATATCCTTCCAAACCTGTCCTATCCATATGAGACACGGTTGCCAGTCACACAGACTGTAAGAGGTGCACATCAGCAGAATTGTTCCTTCCAATGTCCAAGCTCCGCCCCTGCTTATGTGCAACAAACAGCCAGCTGAAGTTGTTAATCCTGGCCAAATTGGAGAGGCTGGGATTTTAAAATGGGGTAAAAGCTTCAGGGCTGCTGGGAGATTTGGTCAATTTGGAATTGCTCTCTGTAGAACTGGGACACGCTGCGGCGTGGTGCCAGTGTGTCTAGAGCCTAGATATAAGTTGCAAGAAAATAAGAACATCTGCAGACCCTGTCAATTAGGTGGAAAATGCATAGAATGGATTGGATGGCTGCAAACCAGACATACTCTTTGTAAATAATTGTAAATAATGTTGCAGAGGTCTACTTTGCCAAGTGTTGATTGGATGAGGTGTTGAGCCTTGTCTGGGTTTCTTGCCGATCAGGGTAAATGTTTCTAAGTTGGCTTCCTTGAGAAGTCCTGTTTCAATACAACGTATTACGCTGCTGTATTATTGGGTTAGGGAAATGTCTGTAATGTATGGGGTTAATCAATATCTGTAATTGGATTATTGAGAGACCACCCCCATGTGGTTCGGCCCCTCGAGGTCCCGGGACATATAAAAGTCCGCTGCCACGATGTCCGGCGTCGATCTTCTGGGAGTGCGCCAGGGACTGCGTGACCTTTTCTAGTGTCTCTGTTTGAGCGAGGCCTAGAGGGCTTGATTAGGCAGATACGAGGATCGAATCTGCGGTGGGATAGGTACAGTAGTTGAACTGTAATTGCGCTTTGTCAAAATAAAGATTAGTTGTTCAAGTGCTTCTTGCTGTTTCAGTGTTTTTTGACAGAAACTAGACTTGGGGGAAGCTTAGTACGAGCAATTTACAAAGTGACCTTCAAGTGGACTTTTGCTGACCCTGGTAAAAGTATGCTGACTTGATAACAGAGGCGATTTACACAATCTTGCGTCAAAGTTAGGAAATCGTTTACTAAAGGGATCTAAACAGTAACTGTTCCTCAATGTACGTGTGAGTTTGGGTGGAAGGACATGACTTACCGGTACTTAGTTAACACTTCATTTCTTCTTTGAAGGTACATATGTAACTGCATTTGTGTTCTCTGCAAAGTTGGATACATTACAAAGAATACAACTAGGGATATAATTAAATTGACAAATGTTTTGGTTAAACCATTGTCCAAAGACTGAAACTGATTGTTTTATTTGGCTTTCCCTCCCCTTACGATGACTGGGGATGGAAATGTATCAGTGGAATCTTTGGCTACTGCTTAATCATCTCAACATTTATTTAATGCTAATTTATTCCTTGTCCTCATTGTTTATTTGCAGCTTCAAACTTTTGAATAGTTCCCTTATACCAACTGTGCAGAATTTGGTTATAAATGTCACTTTCTGGCCAAATGTTCTGGCTCTACTTCACCCATTTCAAGTCACAGTCAGTGTATTTCTGTTAGATTGAACGTACTCGTTCTATTCCAGACTCTCTGACTGTTCAACAAAATGCCACTGTATAAATTGCTGTTCCTGCTGCCATGATTTGCAAGTTTTAAACATAATTCTGCTTCTTTGCAGCTACTGTTATTTAAAACTGAACTGACCACCTTGCTCTTGCTGCTCGACCATACATCATTTTAATAGTTTAAAAAAATGTTGAATGTGCCTAAACAATTTTAACAACACCGTTCCACAACAGCAACAATATTAAAACTAAAACACATCACAAGTATTCGGAATAGGGTTTTGTAAAGAACACAGTTCAACAAACTGCCAGTTTTGGTATTGTATCATTTACTATTACTTGGAGCGCGGCCCTGTTTCCAACAATCTTTCCACCACCACGCACAAGAAACACAAGAAGTGCAAGACAGACATGACCCATTCCCACCAACCCCTCTACAATTACTACTTTACACCCAATTACCCACACCCTCCATGCTGAACAACATCACTTCTCCATCATCAAGAATAAAAATAGAGGAGGTGGAGAGGCTTTTCAGATGACAGAAAAGCCGGACCGGACAATGTTTCCCACTCTACTCTCAAGCTCTATGCTGAACAACTGATACCGGTCTACACAGACATTTTAACCAGTCCCTGCAAACATGTACTGTCCCTGCCTGCTTCAAAGTTTCCACTATTGACCCTATACCCAAAAAGGCAAGGATTACTGGTCTTAATGACTACAGGCCTGCCGCACTGACCTTTGTAGTCATGAAGACCCTTGAAAGGCTTGTGCTGGCAAAGCTGAAAAATATCCCAAACCCCCACTGTTTGCATAGCGGGCCAATAGATCTGTGGATGATGCAGTCAACCTGGGCCTGCACTTCATCCTACAGCACCAGGAGACTTATGCGAGGATTTTGTTTGTTGATTTTAGCTCTGCATTCAACACCATTGTGCCAGAGCTACTACACTCCAAACTCTCTGAGTTGACTGTGTCTGAACCCCTCTGTCGGTGGATCACCAGCTTCCTGACAAACGGGAAGCAGTATGTGAGGCTGGGAAAGCACATCTCAGTCCCGCGAACCCTCAGCATAGGAGCACTGCAAGGCTGCGTACTGTCCATTCTCCTCTACTCTCTCTACACTAATGACTGCACCTCCATCCTCTGTCAAGGTTCTCAAGTTTGCGGATGACACAACCCTGATTGGACTGATCCAGGATGGGGAGGAATCTGCCTACAGACAGGAAGTGTTATAGCTGGCGTCCTGGTGCCAATGCAACATCCTGGAGCTCAATGCTCTTAAGACAGTGGAATTGATAGTAGACTTTAGGAGAGCTCCCTCTCCCCTCACCCCACTCATCATCAACAACAACACAGTAACATATGTGGAGTCTTTTAAGTTCCGGGGAACCATCATCTCCAAGGACCTTAAATGGAGGGCCACAATCGACTCCACAGTCAAAAAGGCACAACAGAGGATGTACTTCCTGCGGCAGCTGAGGAAGCACAATCTGCCACAGGCAATGATGGTCCAATTCTACACGGCCATCGTAGAGTCTGTCCTCACCTTCTCCATCATGGTCTGGTTTGGCTCAGCCACCAAGCACGACACCCGGAGGCTGCAGCGAATCGTCTGATCAGCTGAGAAGGTTATTGGCTGCAACCTTCACTCCATTGATGAACTGTAGACTGCAAGGGCCAGGAAGCGAGCTGGTAAGATCATCTCTGACCCCTCTCTCCTTGGCCACAAACTCTTTGAATCACTTCCATCTGGAAGGCGACTCCGGATTGTCAAAGCTGCCACAACCAGGCATAAAAACAACTTTTTTTCCACGAGTAGTGGCTCTACTCAATAGCCAAAAATCTGTAGCCTCCTTTTGCTCTGGCATTTTGTTTGGTTCACATGTTTGATCAATGGTGTTTTATTAGTAATATTTAATGTTTTATGTGTCATTCGTAACAGTCACTGTATATCATGTTGTCACTTGTGGGTGGAGCACCAAGGCAAATTACTTGTATGTGAACATTTGGCCAATAAACCTATTCATTCATTGAATGCACAGGCTCTTTTACCCAGAGTAGGGGAGTCAAGAACCAGACGACATAGGTTTAAGGTGAGAGGTGAAAGATTTAATAGGAACCTGAGTGGTAATAATAATAATAATAATAATACATAATAATACACTTTATTGTCATTGTAAATACATGCAACAAACTTTCAGGCACACTGTCCGAGTGAAGCTCCAACGTATCAAATAAATAATAACGACAAATAATAACGGCAAGAAAAACGTTGCCAAGTCAGAATGTGCACTATTTCACAGTATAGTGTGGCGGCAGTACAACATATTGGCTGTGGGGCCGTGTGTTCAGTGCAGAGCTCAGAGTGGTGATGGCCTTGGGGTAGAAACTGTACGTTATTCTTGTGGTGTGTGGTTTGAAGGATCTGTAACGCTTTTCAGGATGGCAGGCAGTGACTAGTGGGGTACCGCAAGGCTCAGTGCTGGTACCCCAGCTATTTACAATATATATTGATGATTTGGACGAGGGAATTGAATGCAACATCTCCAAGTTTGCGGATGACACGAAGCTGGGGGGCAGTGTTAGGTGTGAGGAGGATGTTAGGAGGCTGCAAGGTGACTTGGATAGGCTGGGTGAGTGGGCAAATGCATGGCAGATGCAGTATAATGTGGATAAATGTGAGGTTATCCACTTTGGTGGCAAGAACAGGAAAGTAAACTATTATCTGAATGGTGGCCGATTAGGAAAAGGGGAGATGCAACGGGACCTGGGTGTCATGGTACACCAGTCATTGAAAGTAGGCATGCAGGTGCAGCAGGCAGTGAAAAAAGCGAATGGTATGGTAACATTCATAGCAAAAGGATTTGAGTGTAGGAGCAGGGAGGTTCTACTGCAGTTGTACAGGGCCTTGGTGAGACCACACCTGGAGTACAGTTTTGGTCTCCTAATCTGAGGAAAGACATTCCTGCCATAGAGGGAGTAAAGGTAGAATGACACAAGTAGCTGTTGTGGCAAGTTGACTTTCCTGAGTAATCTTATGAAGCAAAGCTGTTGTGCCTTCTTTACCAGGGGGGTTGTGTTAGTTGACCACCTGAGATCTGCTGAGATGTGGGTGCCCATAAACCTGAAACTGGAGAATCTGTCCACTCTTTCTCCGTTTATGTGCAGTGGGGGATGGTCACCCTGCTTCTTCCTGAAATCAATGATGAGCTATTTTGTTTTCTTGGTATTAGTGCTAAGTTGTTCTCTGAGCACCAGCCTATTAACCTCTGTACCTCCTCCCTGTAATCTGACTCATCGCCCTCAGTGATCAGCCCCACCACTGTTGTGTCGTCAACAAAATGCAGTCATACGTATAGAGGGAGTAGAGGAGGGGGCTCAGCACACAGCCTTGTGAAGCTCCTGTGCTGAGAGTCAGTGGGGTAAATGGTGGGGTCCCATCCTGCCTGACTGCGGCTGGTCCAGTAGGAACGAGCTGCCAGAAGGGGTAGTTGAGGCATGTAATATAACTACATTTAAAAGACATTTGGATAGGTACATGGATACAGGTTCAGAGGGATATGGTCAAATGTGGGAAGCTTGGATAAGTTGTGCCGAAGGGCCTGCTTCTATGCTGTATATGATTATATATATATATATTTAAAAAAACAGGTGGGCTGTGTGAGGCCATGGTGGAGGGTGGCGGTGGGAGTGGGACGGGTCAGGAAGACTCCATAAAAGTAGAGCCAGTGTGATCTTCCTCGCTAAGGCCCAGGTTTCTCCCCAATCCCAGCAGATTTCCCCTCGTCTACTGTACTTTAACTCGCTCCACCAGGCAATCCCTATCTGTACTCATCTGCTATCCTGACTTGTTTGGAGTGTGGGAAGTGGAGTTACTAGACCCACCGGCTGTTCACTGGGAGCCTGATGTTCTACAGCCTGGTTTTGCTCCACATCCATTAACGTTTGCCCCACATCTGTTGTCATGAATTCCCCTCTAGCCGCACACCATCACTCTGAGCGAGTCTTCTTAACCCACCCCCATTGTCAATCCGTTGTCCTCTGAACCTGGTTGGCAGCTCCAATAAGATGCACCTCTTCAGTTGCCCAAGGTAGTGAGCTCGCTGTGTTCCCAGCACGTGGCTCCAATCGTGTGGTGATAGGTGAGAAAAATCATGTCCAGCTGTCTGCTCAAAGTCACGCTGGAAAAGCAGGCGTCAATACTGAGCTGTTCACAAGCTCAGCAAACCAGAACACTGCACAAAAACAATCGCTGCACTTTGAGTATGAACGCAATGTTCAAAGTCTTATCTATGACCCATCTGAAGTTTGGAAGCACGGTGTTGTTGGGTGAGCAGGCAGCAGGTCCGCTTGGCTGGGAAAGCCAGCGGAGCAGGTCTGTGTCCTTGCTACTGAGTCGCCAGTCTTGGATACGTCTCCCACAGTACATCGCATTCTGTGATGCCTTTCACGTGCTTGCTGGATTTATTATCACACTCGCTTTTTATTCTTGAGCAAGGGGTGGTGCCACAGTAAGAGTGCGCCACACTGTGGAAGGAAAGGAGCAGAGGGACCACCGCACTGTGGGAGGGGCGATGCAGAGGGGCAGTGTACGAGGCAGTTGCAGTATGACTGATAACTGCAAGGAGGATCAAGGGGCAGATGAAGACGAGCACCTGGTGGCTGAGAGATAAGGTCTCCTATTATTACCAGTCAGATACTCTTCCACATCCTGCTAATTTGGAGCAAATAAGTGAAATAAGCCTTGCCTATTTATCTCTTTCTGTATTTGTCATGGCTTGTCTAGCAGTGACCCATTGTCCCTATTTGCCATAGCTACAGGGGAATGTTTGATGGAGATGTTGGGGGGGGTAAGTTTTTTTACACAGAGTGGTGGGGGCCTGGAATGCACTGCCAGGGTTGGTGGTGGAGGCAGATACAGTAGTGATGTTTAAGAGGCTTTTAGATAGGCACATGGAAATGCAAGGAATAGAAGGATATGGATCATGTACAGAAGAGATCAGTTTAACTAGGTTCTTGGTTCTTGGTTACTTGATCCTCCAAAATATTCCAACTGGAATTGACACTGGAGGTGGTGAAGGGAGGGGTTTAGCCAGAGAGGGTTATTGGGAAGAAAGTGCCACTTTAAATTTAGTTGCATCTGGCTGGGCAACCGTGGTTTGGTGGAGATTATTCCGTGCTTTAATAGTGCGTGGGAAGAACGAATTGCTGTACACATCTGTCTTTATGGTTGGGACCACAAATTGGATCGAATGCCCTCGTCTGCTCCTAATTGGTTTGGGGTTGATGTAGGTCTTGTGATCTATATCTAGCTGACCATTCAACATTTTGTAAAAACAGGTCAACCGGTGAGCTTCACGTCTGTCTTGGAGAGGGTTCCACACCAGAGAATTCAGAAGTTTGGTGACGCTCGCTTCTCTCTCGTAGGTGTTAGTAACAAATCGAGCGGCCTGCCTTTGGACACGTTCGATGGATGAAATGTTTTTATCTGTGTATGGGTCCCAAGCTGCAACTGCGTATCCAGATGAGACCTAACGAGGGTGAAATACAGCTTCTCCTTGACAGAAGCTGAACAATGATGGAAGTTGCGCCTCAGGAAGTTTAGGACACCTGTTGCTTTCACTGTTGCATGATGAGTCTGACCGTTCCAACGTAGATCATTCTGCAATTTGATGCCAAGATACTTGGTTTGTTTGGATTCTTCAAGGGTGACACCAAGTATGTTGTAAGATGTGACACCTAGATTCCTCTTTCTGGTGACACGCATGGTTTCACATTTGGAAGGGTTGAACTGCATGCCCCATTGTTGTGACCACTCGACCATAGTATCGAGATCTTTTTGGAGAGCATCTTCATCATCAGCTGACTTAATTGGACGGTACACGCAAACAATCATCAGCGAATAGTCTGGTCGTACTTGCGACTTTTTCATGGATGTCATTGATGTAAAGCAAAAACAGGCGTGGGCCAAGTACTGTGGCCTGGGGTGTCCCACTCAACACTGGGTGCCAATTGGAGCTCTTTCCATTCACACACACACGCTGAAGACGTTTTGTCAGGAAACTGGAAATCCATCGTTTCATGTTGGAACGAATACCGTAGAAGTCAAGCTTCCGAAGCAGTCTCTGATGTGGGATGACATCAAATGCTTTAGAAAACTTGGCATCATGTCCGGCACAAACATTGTGAGCTAAAGGGCCCGTTCCTGTGCTGTATTGTTATATGTGTATACTACCATGAACTGCAAAGCCATGTAACTTTGTAATCATAGAGTCATAGATTATACAGCAAAGAAACAGGCCCTTAGGCCCAACTCAACCACACCAACCAAGTTGCCTACCTGAGTCAGTCCCATTTGTCTGCATTTAGTCCATATCCTTTTCAATCCACGTACTGTCCAAATGTAGTTTAGACATTGCACTTGTTCTCATCTCTGCCATTTCCTCTGGTAGTTCATGTACCCTCCACCCTCTATAAGAAAAATCAACCCTTAGATCTCTTTTAAATCTTTTTCCTCTCATCCTAAATCTATGCCCTTTAGTTTTTGATTCCTCTACCCTGATAAAGGACTGTGACTTAATATTTTCTCTATGCCCCTCATGATTTTATTAACCTCTACAAGGTCACCCCTCAGCCATCTACTCTCCAGTGAAAAAGTCCCAGACTATCCAGTCCACCCTCATAACCCAAGCCCCTGGTCCTTGTGAATCTTTTCTGCACCCTTTCCAGCTTAAAGACATCCTTCCTAAAGCAGGATGACCAGAAGTGAGGGGAGCATTAAACGTGTGATCTTTGTGCACGGAAAAACCAGAGGCTAGGACGGCAAATACAGAGGTTGTGTGATGCAGAGCCAGGGGTGGTGGAAACTGGGGAAGTGAAATCCCAGCACTGAGCTCGGAATGCAATCCGACAATATCAGCAAAGAATGTGCCTTCCATGACATAAAGGTATTAATAGCCTTCTTCAGAATTTAGGGATTAGCAGTGCAGACTGCTTTGGAGTCTGCCAGTGAGGGTTGGCTTCATGCCTACTTCTCTGTAGAGCTGAGAATAAAACAAATATTACATTGAGTGGCTGTGACATAATTGAGAAGAAGGTGTCCATTTCTCAAAAGTCTGTGGGGCCAGCACTGAGGCTGCAAAACAAGCCAGCAATGTAACGTGATGTCGCAGAGTGATGGGACTGCTAAGAATAGCCCGAGTCCAGGATATCACTTCAAGATGTGTAAGAATGTCTGAAGAAGGATCTCAACCCCAAATGTCACCCATTCCTTCTCTCCAGAGATGCTGCCAGTCCCGCTGAGTTACTCCAGCATTTTGTGTCCATCTTCTATCACTTTAAGGTTCTGCAATCTCAGAGCAATGTGAATATTCACAGTCCTTGACAGCAAGGGGTTCAGATGGGACCATTATGGGAATGTAGGGACATGAGGTGGAAATGAAGCATTGGTTTGCAAATGAAGCAATGTCATGTAAATGAAAGTAGTCATGTTTAGTATTTTGTTGCATATCCTTTGCATGCAATGACTGCTTGAAGTCTGTGATTCATGGACATCACCAGTTGCTGGGTGTCTTCTCTGCTAATGCTCTGCCAGGCCTGTATTGTAGCCATCTTCAGATGATGCTTGTTTTGGGGGCTAGTCCCATTCAGTTTTCTTTTCAGGCATGCTCAATTGGGTTCAGATCGGGTGATTGACTTGGCCACCCAAGAATTGATTATTTTGTAGCTGTGAAAAACTCCTTTGTTGCTTTAGCAGTATGTTTGGGATCATTGTCTTACAGTGGAATAAATTGCCGTTTTGAGGCATTTGTTTGAACTTGACCAGATAGGATGTGTCCATACACTTCAGAATTCATTATGCTACGACCATCAGCAGTTGTATCATCAATGAAGATAAGCGAGCCAGAACCTTCAGCAGCCATACATGCCCAGGCTATAACACCCCCACCATCGTGTTTCACAGATGAGGTGGTATGCTTTGGATCTTGGGCAGTTCCTTCTTCCCTCCATACGTTGCTCTTGCCATCACTCTGATATGTTAATCTTCATATCATCTGTCCACAAGTCCTTTTTCCAGAACTGTGGAAAGTACGTCCTGGCAAACTGTAACCTGGCCATCCTATTCTTGCAGCGACTGTAACCAGTGGTTTGCATCTTGCAGTGTAGCCTCTATATTTTTGTTCATGAAGTCTTCCGCGGACAGTGGTCATTGACAAATCCACACCTGACTCCAGAAGAGTGTTTCTGATCTGTCGGACAGGGGGGGGGGGTTCTTTGTTTCTTTATTATAGAGAGAATTCTTCTTTCATCAGCTGTGGAGGTCTTCCTTGGCCTGCCAGTCATTATGCGATTAGTAAGCTCACCAGTGCTTTCTTCTTAATGATGTTCCAAACAGTTGATATTGGTAAGCCTAAGATTTGGCTGATGTCTCTAACAGTTTTATTCTTGTTTCTCAGTATCATAATGGCTTATTTGACTTTCATTGGCACAACTTTGGTCCTCAAATTGATAAACAGCAATAAAAGTTTCCAAAGGTGATAGAAAGACTGGAAGAAAGACTAGGCACTGAGAGCCCTCTTAAACCTTCGTTAAAAGGCAATTAAACACACCTGAGCAATTACAAACGCCTGTGAAGCCATGCGTCGCAAACATTATGGTGCCCTGAAATGGGGGGACAGCTGTATAAACACAACTGTAATTTCTACATGGAGAAACCAAAATGTATAAAAATGGTCTTTAATAAAATCTGACAATGTGCACTTTAACCACATGTGATTTTTTCTATTACAAATCTCAAATTGTGGCGTACAGAGGCAAATAAATAAATGATGGGTCTTTGTCCCAAACATTATGGAGGGCACTGTATGTGCTGTATTTCTAGTGTGTGTGAAGAAATCATAACCAATCTCATGTGTTTTAGCCCCAGGCTTTGGAATTTGTTTCCATGAGTTGGGTGAGCTGGCCTTGGCTCACGTTGTGCACGGAAATGCTCAACGATTGCAACAGAATGTTAATAGTAAGATTAAATGAGAACTTACCAGTTTGAAGCTCTGGTAAGTTCGATAAAATACAGATTGAAGTTTGATCTGTATTTTATGAGGAGTTACGATGAGGGATTACGTGAAGACCCCGCCAGCACGCATGCGCGACATTCTTCAAAGCAGCGGTGTGAAATCACAGATACCAGAGATGACTAACATAGTAAGATAAGAGAACTAGCATACCAGTTGACCTTTATAATAGAAGGTTTGGGAGCGGAGGGCATGTAATCCCTCATCGTAACTCCGCATAAAATAAAGATCAAACTTCAAACTGGTAAGTTCTCATTTAATCTTACTATTTTACTTCGGAGTCACATGAGTGACTACGTGAAGATTTCAAAGCTCTGTGATTTCATGCCCTGGAACGAGTCCATGCTCACACACTGCCATTATGAGAAATGGAGGAAGTATGTTAACGTATTTCATACATGAAACTATGCTGAAAAACAAAAGGGTATTTATTTAACAATACCAAATAATAATACCCCTACATCGGGGAAATTATAATACACAACTTAATATTCTGTCAGCAAACGTCTCAGGTGCGGCCACGAGTTTATTGTAAAACAGCTGAAAGGTTTTTTTTTCATTTGTCCAACCTTCCGTTGCAAGGATGTGGTCCATTGGAACTTCCATCATCCTTGCCACCGATGTGGATGCAGCCCTGGTGGAGTGAGATTTAAACACGTTAGTGTCCACCCCCGTTGCACCCAATACCACCCTTAACCATCTTGAAATGGTTTGCACGGTGACACTATGATAAGGGCTTTTGTGGCTTATAAGCAAAGCCTTCTCCATGCCTCTGAGACCCTTGGTGACCTCCATGTAGCATAAAAGGTGGGTCACTATGCATAAACGGCTGTCTACGGGGTAGGCCAGGAAATCCAACTTTTGGCCAGATGATCCAGGCCTGTCTTGCTTGAGTAACCCCTGTATAAAGAAAGTTACCTTGCTGTTGGTTATGACCATGGTGTCCATACTTGTGTAGGGACTGGACCCGTTGCGCCATCATGAGTGACATCAGCATGACAATTTTGTAGGTCAGTTTGTCCAATGAAAGGGACGTTATTGGTGCCCACCCTCGGAGCATGGTTAGTACAATGCTAATATCCCAGGTCTGGGAATATCTAGGCCTGGGGGGATTTGAATTAAATATACCCCTCATTGGTTTTGACACCAAAGGATGAGACCCCACTGTTATGTGGTCGCAACCTCGTCCGAGATAATTGGATAGGGCACTTCTGGCACAGTTGATGGCACTGTAGCTCAAACCGTCATCGAAATGAAGGCTTGCCAGGAACTCCAGCACTTCCATGATGGTGGCTGTGTCATATGTGGTGTTTGTTTTGGTGCAGAACACCTCTCATGTCTTCATGTAAGTGAGGTACTGTCTCCTGGTGGACTCCCTGCACGATGCTGTGATGATATTGATTGTTCGGTCCGAGAGTCCAAAATCCAGAAGTGGCCTTTTCAAACCCTGCAAACCAATAGGTTTATCCGGTCATGGCACGGGTGACTCTCCCCTATCACACAGTGTACCAATAAACTCGGACGTTTAGTTATTGGGATGCATGGTTCTGAGGCCATGTCCAGTACCAAGGGAACCATGGTTGAGTAGGTCAGTCGGGCACAACCAGAATACCTGATGCGGAATCTTGTTGAATTTTTTGCAAGACCCGACCGATGAGGCAGAAGGGGGGAAATGCATAGAAAAACAAATCCCCCCAGTGTAGCGAGAAAGCGTCCATCACTACTGCCCCAGGGTCTGGTTCCAATGCAACATATGTTGATATTTGGTGATTGAGTCTGGTGCAAAAAGGTCGATATCAGGTGTTCCATACCGATCTACAATGTCGGCAAACACTTTTCGGTCCAACATCCATTCGGTGTTGTCATTAAACTTGCGTGACCTGGTGTCCGCCACTGTATTTAGCCTACCTGGAAGGTAAGTGGCTGATATCCAAATGCTCCTTTCTAGGCACCAGTGCCAGATTGTATTGACCAATTCATCACAGGATATCGACTTTATTCCACCCATTTGATTGATATAAGCCACCACAGTGGTATTATCAATCTGTAAACGTACGTGCAGATGGTGCAAGTCCGAATAGTAAGTCCGGAGTCCATGAAATGCTCCCAGCATTTCTGAATAATTAATTCCTAGTGCCGGAAGTAGGGTTAATTCATGTGCACTCCATCTACCACTGCAACTGGAGGTGGTATTAGTTGCTCCCCAACCTCTTGCGCTGGCATCAGTTTGTAGTATAACCAAGGGATTTGTGATTGTGATGGGGTTAGAGCAATGTCGAGCATTGTCTATCCACCATTGTAATTCTAATTTTGCTTTCCCTGGTAATTGCATTTGCCTGTCAAAATGGCCGCATGGTGCTTGAGAGCTGCTATTTTTGCCCTTTGTAGGTTTTGGTAATGTAGTGGGCCAAATTGTGTGGGTGGGAAAGCAGCCACAAGCTTCCCAATCACCCTGGCTACTTGCCGAATAGATGGTTTCCTGATGCCAGTAAGGCTGTTGCATGCTATCAAGTCTGATGCTTTGTTCGGTGGCAAAGTGACAGACATATGAACAGAGTCAATTGTGAAACCCAAATAGTCCATAGTAGTAGAAGGCATCAATTTTGATTTATCTGGATGAATGATAAATCCCAGCTTTTGAAATAGGTGCTCGGTGGCTGAGACGGCCAGTTTGGCAAACTCCAAGGTTTTTCCCACGATTAAAATATCATCGAGGTAAGCCATAACAATATGATTTTGTTTCCTGAGACTCGCTAAAGCTGGTTTTAATAATTTGGTAAACAGTCTGGGCGCTGATGATAATCCATTAGGTAGTGCTTTATACTGTCAGACCTGCCCCATCCAGACAAATTTCAAATATCTGCAATGATCCTTGTCTATTGGTACTGAATAGTATGCATCTTTTAGGTCAATGCAAGCCAAGAAGTACCTTTTGGAAATTAGCTGTTTGGCCGTGACAAAGGTTTCCATTTTGAAATGGGCATACTGCACGAAAGTATTCAGTTCAGTCAAATCTATAATGATGCGGCATCCGCCGTCTTTTTTATTTTTAGTGAAAATGTTTGATACAAACTCATGAGACTCTCTTTTGGTTTTCTCAATTACCCCTTTTGAATTTAGTCTTAAGAGTTCAGCATGACCTGTCTTTTCTTTCTGTGAAAGTACAAACTTTCGACTAGGTGTATGCTGAACAGGGGAAGGGAGTTTGTGAACAAATTCAATTTTATATCCCTGAATACTTTCCAGTATGAAAGGATCAGAGGTTAAAATACTCCATGCATCCCAAAACAAGTGCAACCGTCCCCCAACCCGTGAGGAGTCTAAACATGCGATGTTCCTGAGGCAACCAGACCCACCTACCTCCATGGTTACTGGCGGTGCTGCGTTGGTTGCCTCTGTCCTTGTTTGTTGTGATGTGGAGGCGCTGTGGTGTGGGGTTGGCGCATCTTCCAAGAAGGCCGTGCTGGGACATGGTCTAAAAAAGACCGTTGAGCAGGTTGAACGGCCTTCGAGCTTTCACCAGCAGGTGGTCTATCGCTGTAGCGTTGTCTGCTGGTGGATGCATAGGAGTGCTGCCGCCGCTGGTATGGGGACTTGGTGGCAGCCGGCACCTTAATCATGCCTATTGCCTTCGCCTCTTCATCGAGGTCTTTGACCTGTTTACGCAGGTTGTCCCCAATAGCAATGTTGGCGGCTGTGCACTGCTGGATCTGCACAACCCCGCAAACTTGGGGTTCAGTGCAGGCCGGATGCCACTCTTCCTGTAACTGTTGATCTCATATTGAGTGTTGCACAGGAGAGCGAGCGCGTCCTGCAGCTCCTCCGGCATTTCAACTCCGTCCACTGTCCTGGCAACGTCCGTAATCCCTGCAGCCAGCAGTTTGAGGATCTTCTGGAGTTTGACTTCCTGGCTCCTGATGCCAGGGCTCATGTTACCCTAAATGGGATTGTTAACAGCAGGCATGTTGAGGGAGACGCAATTCTCCGGAGCTAAGTACTTGGCTGCCGTTTCATTAATGGTTTGCTCTTGCAATTGGTTAGTTGCCATGTAATTGATACTGGCTGCCAACTTTGGATGTAACGGCAGCCCTTTTTGGGTAGGCATCGCAATTTTCGTGACCATACCCAATAGCTCCTCTTCTGGCACCCCTAGCATAGATGTATCTTCAGCCATGCCCCCTTCTTCAGAGTCAGCCCAGTTCTGACTCCTAATGCTCCCCTGCAAGGAGGGTGAGACATTTGGCAGTCCTGAAAAGGATGCTGCCGTGGGTCTGCTAGGAGACCCACTGTGACCATACCCCTGCTGCAGTAGGTCACGTTGGAGCAACTGCTCCACCATTCGCTCCATGCGGACAGTCGACCGCCGTCGCTTCCCGCGAGCGGGGTGTCCTCCGGTCCGGACTCAGCCGAGTCAGCGGACCTGCCCGACTTCCGGGTTGTTTTGCCGCCAGTCCGAGGAGCACCTGCGGCTGTAGTGGCGTGAAGTCTTTTTGTGTCTGTTTGTGTCTGTTTGTCGTCTTTTTGTCGTCTTTTTGTGTCTGTTTTAGTTAGAATTTTGGTTTATTAGGCTGTGTTTGTGTGTGGGGGGGGGGGAGGGTGGGAGAAACAAGGTTTTAGTCTCTCCCTTCGGGGGGATGCGACCTTTTCTTGTCGTGTCCCCCGTCACCGTCTCCGTCTGTGCTGAGGCCTAATGGCGGAGCTGGTGGCCTCGGAGCTGTGGCGAGCGTTCAGAGCTCCAGTGTTCCAGCGGCGGCAACGGCCCGGCTTCGGGGCTTCGGCGCTCCAGCAGTTGCTCCAGCGGTGCTCCAGCAGCGGCCCGGCTTCGGAGCTCCAGCGGCTCTCCAGCGGTGCTCCAGCAGCGGCCCGGCTTCGGGGCTTCGGCGCTCCAGCGGCTCTCCAGCGGTGCTCCAGCAGCGGCCCGGCTTCAGAGCTCTGGCGCTCCAGCGTTCCCGTGGTCGATCCTGATTGGGAGCTGTGGTGGTGTTCCGGCATTCCGGCAACGGCGGCGGTGACGGCCTGGCTTCGGAGGCTCGGCCGCGGGCCTAGTGGACGATGACATCGAAGGCCTGGATTGCCTCAGTACAGAGAGGGAACAAGTAGGGGAAAAAGACAAAGACTTTAAGACTTTTGCCTTCCACCACAGTGAGGAGGTGCCTGGTGAACTCACTGTGGTGGATGTTAAATATGTGTTTATTGTGTGTTTTGTTTTAATTTATTACATGTTATGACCGAAAGGTCTGAATGACTATAAAGGAATCTGAATCTGAATCTGAATCTGAAGTCGGGGGCTGCGGATTGAACCAGCAGCTCAGGAGAACTCGACCGCTGCTGGCTGCCTCCTTCGTGGTCCTCAGCAACAACTTTGGCAGCGGCTCTTTTGGACTTTGCCCTGGACTCCATGGTGCTCTCTGAAAAACAACAACACAGAGCCGACAAACGACCTCAGGAATGGTAAGTACTTACCTGCGGGCCGTTTTTAAACTTACGCTGGACCCGCTCCTCCTACCTGTCGCTTCGCAATGCGTTCGACGATATGTTGCGCATGCGTGCTGGCGGGGTCTTCACGTAGTCACTCACGTGACTCCAAAGTCAAATTCCTGTTCTTACTTATTTCCCAACTATTATAAGATGTAGTCATTTCTCTCCCCCACAAAAAGAGATAGCTGACCTTCTCATCATCAACCAACATTTTCTGAGCAGCTCTACAACGTTCATAGTTTCCGAGTCCATTGTGTTGAGGTTCCAGTCATTTCTCACACACTGACAATCGAAACAGGCTGCTTGGATTTCTTTCCAAATTCAAGATAATCAGGAAGTCAACTATCCAGAAATGGTAAGAGATCCAGATGCCCACATCACCTTTAACCAGTACGAGGATGCATGCTTAAAGAGCTGTGACCTACAGGACTCCATGCTGGATGAAGGGATTAAACTCCATGTTCATCCCGTTCTCTCTGCGGAGCTCAACATTCATTCAGATTCCACGACCCTTCTCGACCACATTCACTGTTTGAGTAAAGGTCTATTTGAGTAATAGCTTACCCAATCAGCAGCCAATATCTTCTCAGTCCCACTGACAACAGGTAGACAATGAAGACAAGTATATAATGGACCCATGTGATATTTGTAACATAGAAAGAGGCCATTCAGCCCACCATGCTGGTGCTGGTTGAACATGAACATGGAGCTTAATCCCTTCATCCCTCATAATTCATTAATCATCCTTTTTGCTGTGGACGTACGTTAGCTACATACATCAGCTACTCAAACCTTGTGCCTCTCCACTTCCCTCTCCTTCCTTAACACGAAACCCATCTATTTGATTAAGATGTTGCTGCCCATTCCTCATCTCAGCCTTGACCTGTAGAAGCACCCTGGTAGGCTCCTCTCATTAAAGACATGTGTAAATGAGCTCTTTAACTATTTATCCAGACCTATGGAGCAGGCACGTTACATGGGGATCATCTTGTTATGCCTCCGGCACAGAAGATTCAGAGACATCATGCAAAATGTCACTGCCTCTATCCTAGTCCAGTGATGAAGATTTGAAGGACAGGTCAATGATGAAATCTGACACGAGTTAAGCTCATTCATTTGAACGTTATTAAAGTTTACATTGTATAAGGTTGTGGGGAACCTGCTGATAATGAATGTGATTTATTACTTGCAGTAAACACCAAGCCATGTTGCTTTTTTGATGCCGTGTATCTATCAGGAAATGGTGTTAGATAAACTGTTGGGACTGAAGGCAAATAAATCCCAGGGATTGATGGTCTGCATCCCAGAGTACTCAAGGAGGTGGCCCTAGAAATTGTGGATGCATTGGTGATCATTTTCAAATATTCGCTCAACTCTGGATCAGTTCCTGTGGACTGGAGGGTAGCCAATTTAAAGAAAGGAGGGAGAGAGAAAATAGGGAATTATAGACCAGTTAGCCTTACATTGGTAGTGGGGAAGAGGCCCGAGTCGATTATTAAAGATGTTATAGCAGCGCGTTTGGAAAGCAGTGGCAGGATGGGTCAAAGTCAGCATGGATTTATGAAGGGGCAATCATGCTTGACTAATCTTCTGGAATATTTTGAGGATGTAACAAGTAGAATGGATAAGGGAGAGCCAGTGGACATGGTGTATCTGGACTTTCAAAAGCCTTTGACAAGGTCCCACACAAGGGATTAGTGTGCAAAATTAGAGCACATGGTATTGGGGGTGGGGTATTGACATGGATAAAGAACTGGTTGGCAGACAGGAAGCAAAGAGTAGGAATTCATGGGTTCTTTTCAGAATGGCAGGCAGTGGCGCAAGGCTCGGTGCTGGGATCCCCAGTTATTTGCAATATATTTAACGATTTAGACGAGGGAATTAAATGAGACATCTCCAAGTTTGCAGATGACACAAAGCTGGGTTGCAGTGTGAGCTGCGATGGGGATGCTATGAGGCTGCAGGGTGACTTGGATAGGTTGGGTGAGTGGGCAGATGCATGGCAGATGCAGTATAATGTGGATAAATGTGAGGTTATCCACTTTGGAGGCAAGAACAGGAAGGCAGATTATTGTCTGAATCGTGTCAGATTAGGAAAATGGGAGGTGCAACAAGACCTGGGTGTGCTTGTACATCAGTCACTGAAAGTAATCATGCAGGTACAGCAGGCAGTGAAGAAACCTAATGGCATGTTGGCCTTCATTGCGAGAGGATTTGAGTTTAGGAGCAAGGGGATCCTACTGCTGTTGTTCAGTGCCCTGGTGAGACTGCACCTGCAGTATTGTGTGCAATTTTGGACTCCTAATTTGAGGAAGGAGATTATTGCTATTGAGGGAGTGCAGCATAGGTTCACCAGGTTAATTCCCGGACTGCATGAAAGAAGGGGTCGACTGGGCTTACATTCATTGGAATTTAGAAGGATGAGAGGGCATCTTATAGAAACATATAAAATTCTTACAGAATTGGGCAAGGTAGATGCAGGAAAAATGTTCCCGATGTTGAGAGAGTCCAGAACCCGAGGTCACAGTTTAAGAATAAGGGATAGGCCATTTAGGATTGAGATGAGGAAAAACATCTTCACCCAGAGATTGTAAATTTGTGGAATTCTCTGCCACAGAAGGCAGTGGAGGCCAATTCACTGGATGTTTTCAAGAGGGAGTTAGATTTAACTTTTAGGGCTAATCGAATCAAGGGATATGGGGAAAAATCAGGAACGGGGTACTGATTTTGGATGACTGGCCATGATCATATTGAATGGCGGTGCTGACTCGAAGGGCCAAATGGCCTACTCCTGCACCTATTTTTCTATGTTTCTATAACACCCCTGAATGCTGGTGTCACATCTCAGCATGACTTAGAGGCATCATTAACCCAGAGTGTTGTAAAAGTTGTGCCTGTATTTATCGTTTGTTTATCTCCTTGTGCCATGCTAACAAAACCCCAAAACCTTTGGACACAGATAAAAATTCCTTGCAAAGCAGAGCCTTGCTGACATTCTTGCAAGTATTTCAGAAAGTAAGTGCTACAACAGAACAGCTGGCCAACCTTCCAGACACAAGCAGGTAACTGTCAATAGTTCTATCAGCACATCTTCTCTGGCCTGCTTAGCTTTGGTGTTTCTCAATGCAAGAGCCAGGTTCAGAGTGAAAGTGTAAAGGGCATGTCCCATTTGGCCGTCATTTGTGCGCCATTTACGCAACCTCCAAAAATGTGGTTGTCGCGTTGTGACGCATGGGTTGCGTGTGGGTAGCGCGGGACGGGCGCTTGAAGAGGCGTGGATGAGTGTGGAGTTGCACGAAATCTTCGCACGCCACCGGCATGGCGTATCGCTTACGCACGCGGACGTACTGCGGTCGCACGCTGACATCCTGACCGCGTACATTTAGTGCGTGGTGACACATGATTACGTCACCGTGCGTAACCATGCGCCGCCGCTCGCAGCCCATACGCAGTCAGCCCGCCTTTTACGCCTCATGGATATAAGCGCACACAATTTAAGAGTACATTGTGGATAATTATTTAGCATTTTCAGAACAATGGGAATGCTGGCAACAGGCAATTCACATGAGGAATGAGAAATTGAGGCTTTGGCAGATGTTTGTATTTAGAACAAACTTGAAATCCTTGCACACAAATTCCTGAAAGGTTACATACCAATACATACTAATATAGAAATGGAAGAGCAAACCAGATAAGTGATACAAACTGCTGGAGTAACTCAGTGGGACCGGCAGCATCTCTGGAGAGAAGCAATGGGTGATGTTTCGGGTCGAGACCCTTCTTCAGATCCTCCATTCCTTCTCACCAGAGATGCTGCCTGTCTTGCCGAGTTTCTCCTGCATTTTGCGTCTATCTTCAATTTACACCAGCATCTGCAGTTCCTTTCTACAGATTAATTTGGTCTCCAGCTTGCTACTTTTCATTTGCTTCTTTTTTTGAATAGGGGCATTACATCTGCAGTTTTCCAATCGCTAGCACCACTCAAGAAACTGGAACATTTTAGAAAATCGCCATAAATATCATAAACTGGGTAATAATCATAAACTGGGTATGCAAATGCCGTCACGTGCTCCAGACGGCTGTGCTGACGCATGATGACGCGTGCAACAGTCGCGCGACCGTAGCGGGTCAGTCTCTACCGGCCTGTCGTGTAAATGACCGCCAAGTGGGACAGGCCCTTTAATCTCCAGGGTTCTCTCTCTGCAAGCTCACCACTGGTGTCAGAACCTATGCTTCACAATGTGATATCATTGCAGTGTATCCCCAGATAATGATTGGCATTTAAGTCCAGTGGGTGGCATGGTGGCATAGAGGTAGAGCTACTGCCTAACAGCACCAGAGACCAGGGTTCAATCCTCACTATGGACGCTTTTCTGTACAGAGTTTGTACATTCTCCCGGAGACCTGTGTGGGTTGTGTCCGAGATCTTCGGTTTCCTCCCACACTCCAAAGATGTGTATGTTTGCAGGTTAATTGGCTTGGTATGAATGTAGAATTATCCCTTGTGCGTGTAGAGGTGTTAATGTGCGGGGATCGCCGGTTGGTGTGGACCTATTGGGCCAAAGGGCCTGTTTCCAAGCTGCATCTCTGAACTAAACTGGTTGTCCCACTTGCTTTTCCCACTCATGATCTGGGAGCATGGGTTGGAACATTAATTTATGCAATGGACCATACGCATAAGAATGGAATTATTGATTATGGAATGTCATACAATGCAACAAATTGGTGATGTGGGAATGGAGCGGGATAGGGACACATCATGGATCTCATGCTCAAGCACACATTTTGGTGGATGTCTGGATCTCCACAGGAACATCCAACACTGGACGTCACGGCATTCGAAGACTATTGCCAGAGTTATCCAATTTAAAGACATTAAAGGAATGGGATAAATGGAGGTAAGAAAGATCAGCTGCAATCAAACACCTACCTCGATCTCACTGATTGATATGACCAGGCTCATGTGTGAAAATAATTGTTCCATCATCGAGCAGTGCCCAAGGTTGGGGGAAATCCTGAGGCTAAGACCAGGAACTGAGATGTTCATGAGAATGAAGCCAAAATTAAAGCTACCCCCAGGGGCCCTGTCCTGGGGACAGGAGAGGAGAACTTCCCAGGAATATAGTTGGCCGTGAAGGATCCCGGAACTAGTCCTAAAACTATGTGTAGGAAAGAACTGCAGATGCTGTTATAAATCGAAGGTAGACACAAAATGCTGGAGTAACTCAGTGCGACAGGCAGCGTCTCTGGAGAGAAGGAATGGGTGACATTTTGGGTCGAGACCCTTCTTCAGAATTTAAATCTGAAGAAGGGTCTCGACCTGAAACGTCACCGATTCCTTCTCTCCAGAGATGCTACCTCTCCCGCTGAGCTACTCCAGCATTTTGAGTCTACCTAGGACCTAAACTAGATGTGGGGTTGCTGAGGGGGTTGGAGGAGTGAATGCATATAAGAAAGGCAAGAAACTGCAGATACTGGAATCTTGAGCAAAACCCAATGTGCTGGAGTAAATCAATGGGACAGGCAACGAATGGACAGGTTGGATTCCTTCATCAGATTTCTGGATAACACTTTACATGGATGAGAGAGGTTTGGAGGGCTATGAGCCCGGAGCGGGCAGATGCAACTGGTGTACATGTAGCATCTTGATCAGCCTGGATGGGTTCAGTCGAGAAGCCTGTTTCCGTGCTACATGACTGGGAATCTATGACTCTACATCACTATATCACAAGGCTTTGTATGTACAAAGTTATTTATATTAAAGGGCCTGTTTCACTGTACGAGGTAATTAAAGAGATTTCCCGAGTTCTCCCCTGATTCGAGCTTGTTGAATGTACGTAGCGGGTACGTAGGAGCTCATAGATGTCACTTAGCGGCTCGTACGAGTACCAGTAGGTACTCTGGAAATCCAGTAAACTCATGACGTTTTTTCAACATTGTGAAAAATGTCCACAAGCAAAAAAATACTCGTGATGAAAACAATAGTTACTGTACAAGGCGGCGACCGGACAGCAATGGCGGCCAGATCTCCCACAATTCAAAGCGAGGGAGAAAATGCCCAGCGGCGACCAGTTGCCGCGGCAGTGCGCATGGCATGCGCAGGGCGGCCGATTATGTGCTGGCCGTGTTTGTGTGCATGTGCAAGGCGGCCTGCCCTGCTGGCGGATGAGGAGCGAGCGGAGACCGGGCGGAGATGGAGAGTGACAGACAGAGAGAGAGATAGAGAGGGGGCCCTCCCAGAGTTGAACGGCAGGTGTCCTGTCTTGGCCGGAGGCTGCCTAGATCTCCAGGCCCTAGGCTTCAGTCTATGAAGCCTAGTGGTAAATCCGGCTCTGCGAGGCCCCCCTAGATCTCGAGGCCCGAAACTTAAGCTTGTCAAGCTTATACTTAAATCCGCCCCTGAGAGAGAGAGAGAGAGAGAGAGAGAGAGTTAACGTTTAGGCCTAATACCCTTTCATCAAAACTTGCAAAATTAGAAAGCAACCACTTTTTTCAGCAGTTGAAACAAGGGATGGTTAATGCTTTATTGACAGGGCAAGGAAGGTTTGTTTGTCGCAGCTAATCTGTCTGGATTAGCTGTAAATGGAAGAAGTGTTGAGAGGGCAGGCAGGGGTAACAAAACTGAGAGTTTGAAACATAAAACCCTGCAGTTACTGGAAATAGAAAACGAGAGACTACTATAGAAAGACTGAACAGATTAGACAACAGCTGTGGAGAATGAAAAAAATCAGTTAAGGTTGTAGGATAATGACCCTTCATCAGAACTGGCCAGTTGGATATCTGGGAAGGTCGCATATGTGATATTATTGAATTCAGTATTGAGTCTCTAGGGGCTGTAACATACCTAGAGGGAAGACGTGGAAGGTTCACTGAGTTTATGCTGACCTTTTTAGAGCTGTGCAAGAAAACAAGACAGAGAGGCTAGAGTGGCGGTGAGGATGGGGAATTAAAGTGACCGTGTGGTCGAAGGGAGGTGTTTTACAAAATGGTCACCCAATCTGTGTTTGGTTTCTCCAGTGTAGAGAATTGTGAGCACCAAATGTAATGCACAAATATTCAAGATGCACAAATAATGATTGAAGCTGGAAAGCTTGAGTCCTTTGATAATGGCAGTGGAGAGGTAAAAGAGAAGAGTGCGCCACCTGTGGATGCATGGGAACGTTCTGAGAGAAGTCCGGAGGGGGAGCGGTTCCATTGATGCTGGCTTCCCTTCTTTTACAAGGGTTTACTGGAGATTACTCGGTCAGACAGTTTCTGACCAATGAACTCTGCAGATAGTGCCTGGGGTCAATGGGTGACCTGTAAGATAGTGCAGGCAGTGAACTAGCCTTGCACTGAAATTGGTGCCTGCATCAGGACTGTTGCATAGAAATTACATGCACCGGCATTAGTCCAGTTTGGAAGAGACGCAAAATACAAAAGAACACGAAAGCAAATATAATAGGAGATTAAGAAGGAACTGCAGATGCTGGAAAATCGAAAATCAAAAGTGCTGGAGAAACTCAGCGGGTGCAACAGCATTGATGGAGCGAAGCAAATAGGCAATGTTTCGGGCCGAAACCCTTCTTCAGATTGATGGAGGGTGGGGGGGGGGAAGAAAAGAACAAGGAGGAGGAGGAGCCCGAGGGCTGAGGGATTGCTAGGAAGGGGAGGAGACAGCAAGGGCTAACGCAATTGGGAGAATTCAATGTTCAGGCCACTGGGATGCAGACTGCCCAAGCGGAATATGAGGTGCTGTTCCTCCAATTTCAGGTGTTGCTCACTGGCCATGGAGGAGGCCCAGAACAGAGAGGTTGGATACGGAATTGGAGGGGGAGTAGAAGTGCTGAGCCACCGGGAGGTCAGGTTGGTTAATGCGGACCGAGCGGAGGTGTTCAGCGAAACGATCGCCAAGCCTACTGCTTGGGTCCTTGAGATGCCCTGTCAAGGGGGGAGTCGAGAGGGGAGGTAAAGCGTAAAAATAATTGGAGCATGGATAATGCTTTTGAACCTTCAGGCCAGCTCTGTCATTTATCAAAATTAGTCTAATTTTCTTGTAGTTTCTATATCTCTTGATTTCCTAAACATCCAAATTCCATCTGTTGCTGTTTTAAATTAACTCAATGGCTGAGCCTCCTAAATGCTCCAGGGTAAAAAAACTCTAATTCAAAGTGAAAAAATTTCTCCTCATCTCTTTGTTAAATGACTTAGTGCTTCTTCTGAGTCAGACCTCAGGTGTTGAAGTCATCAACCAGGAGAAGCATCAAGTCTACTCGGCCCTATAAGAATTACAGCGCTCGCAGCGCCGGAGACCCTGGTTCGATCCCGACTACGGGCGCTGTCTGTGCGGAGTTTGTGCGTTCTCCTCGTGACCTGCGTGGGTTTTCTCTGTGATCTTCGGTTTCCTCCCGCACTCCAAAGACGTACAGGTATGTAGGTTAATTTGTTTGGTAAATGTAAAAATCGTCCCTAGTGTGTCTAATGTAAAAATCGTCCCTAGGATAGTGTTAATGTGTGGGGATCGCTGGTCGGCACAGACCCAGTGGGCCAAAGGGCCTGTTTCTGCGCTGTATCTCTAAACTAAACTAAACTGTTTCTGCGCTGTATCTCTAAACAAACTAAACTAAACACTGCCTATGCACTCCATCAAAACTTTCCGACATCGATACCAAATGCTCCTTGCAATCAAGTCTGAGTAAGGGAAACTGATAGGATTCAAAGGTTCTTTATCTGAATAGCCTTGACAAGGTTCATGAGTCAGCACAAATCAATAGCTATAATTTGATAGCCAGGGCAGAGACTTGATTGCAAGCTGACCAAAGATGGCAAATGGTATTTGTTATTTCAGAAGGGTGGACAAGCAGGATAAAGGGGGTGACTCTGTTAATAATGGATGAGTTTACTGGAGTGTGTAAGAAGGAACTGTAGAGGCTGGTTATTTCTGCCATCTCCAACGGTATTCCACCACTAGCCACATTTTCCTTCACCCCTTTCCGTCTTCCGCAGAGACCATTCCCTCCACAACTTCCTGGTTAACTCATTCCCCAAACCACCCCCTCCCCGGGTACATTCCCGTGTAACTGCAGAAGATGCAACACCTGTTGCTATACCTCCTCCCTCGACTGTCCAGGAACCCCAACAGTCCTTTCAGGTTAGGCAGAGGTTCACTTGCATCTCCTCCAACTCATCTACTGTATCCGTTGTTCAAGATGTGGGGTCGTATACATTGGCGAGACCAAACGCAGACTCGGCGATCGTTTCACAGAACACCTTCGCTCAGCCCACGTGAACCAACTTGATCTCCCGGTTGCCGGACACTTTAATTCTCCTTCCCATTCCTACACAGACCTTTCTGTCCTCGGTCTCCTCCATTGTCAGAGTGAGGTTAAACACAAAGTGGAGGAACAGCATCTCATATTTTGCTTGGGCAGCTTAAAGCTCAGTGGTATGAATATTGATTTCCCTCACTTCAGGTAGCTCGGCATTCACTCTCTCGCCTCTCTCCCCCACCCAAGTCGCAATAGCTTCCCCCTCATTTTCACCCTACAAACAGTGTTCCCTTTATCATCATGACTTTTTTGCATATCTTTCATTCATTGTTCTTTATCTCTCCACATCACTGTCCATATCTCTCGTTTCCCTTATCCCTGACCAGTCTGAAGAAGGGTCTCGACCCGAAACGTCAGTCATTCCTTCTCTCAAGAGATGCTGCCTGTCCCGCTGAGTTACTCCAACTTTTTGTGTCTATTTGGAGTTTACTGGAGTATTGAGTAGTGATACAGGATGTGAGTGGTGTACGGGCACTCAATCAGTAATGTACTGCAGGACAGAGTACAGATGAAGAAACAACTGGAGTTTGGAGGAACGGTATTACATTAATCATATTTGGGTGTGAATTATCATACAAGTTGGCAGGAAAGTGACATTTTCTCAATGCTTTGGAACTTTTTTTCCCACTGGATGACTCTAGCCAGGTCAGAGCTTAGAGCAGAGTCCCTGTGTCAGGAGTCCAGTGTTGGTCAAATGGATGGTGTGACCCACCCATTGGAACTAACTGTGCATGACCTGACCCTCAGTGCTGAGGATGTTGGCATGGAGAAGACCCTTATGTTGGTTCACCTATGCTGCCAATGGATTTGGAGGGTGTCGTAAAAACAACATTGTTTTCAGCACTCTGTTCCCAGTCTCACATTGACATATCTGGAGAACTTCTACCTTAAAGATATTCAGTGGTAATGGTACCTTGGTGGTATCTCTCCAGTGATTTGAGGGGTCCGCAGCAAGTTATCCATGTGTTTGGCCAACAGGTGAGCGTCAATACTGCTCGATAGATCACGCGTTCTGGGCCGGGTTTAAGGTGTTGATCTTCCAGCACCTTTTCTGTTAATGATGAGCAGTGGCAAAATCCATCATCATCATCATCTATAGGAAGGATGTGGGCGTGCTGGAGAGAATGCAGAGGAGATTCACCAGGATATTGGCTGGATTGGAGGAGTTTAGTTATGGTGGGTGTATCTAAAACAAGAGGGCATAGGTATTAGATGAGACAAAAGAGTTTTGAAAGTGATTGAGGGGTAAGTTATTTTACACATAAAAAAGATTATATCTGAAGGCACTGCTGGAGGACGTGGTAAAAATCGTTACAACCATGACATTTGACATATTTAGACAGGCACTTATATAGGCATTTAACCAGGCAATTAAATAGGCAAGGCATTAAAGAATATGGACTTAATGCAGGCAAATGGGATTTGTGTGATATGGTAGCATGGATGTGGTGGGCCCAATGGCCAGTTTCTGCGCTACACAACACGATGTGACTGACCGTTTGCTAATGGCATTTGCCATTGTGGTACAGGTTTTAGCTCCGTATCATCTAACAACATCACCTTTCCCCTGTTTTCACTGTGCTACTTTGTAACTGTATAACTTTCTGCGTTTGTGTGAGTCCCTGTCATGGCCAGCAAAAGGTTGCATATCAGCAAAAGACTCTTTATAATGCAACATTTTAATTTACTGCACATTTGTTTTTCATCAGTCCCTATCAGTTATTTGTGGCTATTTCCTATTTGTATTTGAGATTACTTTTAGTGCCATTTTGAATTACCTCTATATTAAAGATATGGACTGCATTCTATATCAGTTCCTTATCAATAGCTTGTTTTCACTTTTATTCACTGCCATCTGTCTCAGCTGATTGCCTGCGTCTCTAGAATTCATCCGACCCCGAGTATGCATGCCATGAGGGACTGCTACTAAAGAGTTCCGTGCCAGAATTGTAGAGACTGCAGCAGGTGGAGCTCATCGAGGTAGGTGGCTGGGACCACTGGATTGCTGCCCATTCCTTCCATTGCTTGCGATTAGCCTTCCACATGTTCCCACTTGAGAGACATTGCTCGCGTGGATGTTGCTCCGTCCCGTTCTGGTGGCCATGCGTTAGTGAGGACACAAAGCATCGAACAAAAAGAATAGACACAAAAAGCTGGAGTAACTCAGCGGGACAGGCAGCATCTCTGGAGAGAAGGAATGGGTGACGTTTCGGGTCAAGACCCTTCTCCGGACAGACCTGACCCGAAACGTCACCCATTCCTTCTCTCCATAGACTCTATTGTAGACCTCCATAAACAAAAGATGCAAGACTCAAAAATGAATATGGGGAATGAGGGAATAACGTTCTGTAGTTGGAATGTTAAAGGTATTAATGAACCGATTAAGAGAGGAAAAGTATTTGCACATTTAAAGGCAATTAAAGCTGACGTAATTTTCATTCAAGAAACCCATTTAAAAAAAGATGCTGAACATAGGTTGAAAGCTAAATGGATAGATAAAATGTACCATTCTTCTTTTACGCATAAATTACGTAGCAATATTATTTCGTAAAGGTATTTTATTTAAACATACATCAACTATAACTGATAAAGATGGCAGATACATTATTGTGATAGGAGAATTAAATACACAAAAAATGATTTTTGTTAATGTATATGGACCAAACTTTGATAGCCCATTGTTTTTCAAGAAAGTATTTAACAATATCCCGGAATTAACACAATACAATTTAATAATTGGAGGAGATTTTAATTGTACACTAGACCCTTACTTAGACAGATCTACAAGGCAAAGGAAAACTAAATCACATTCTAGTGACTTATTAAATGCATACATGGAAACCACTAATATCAAAGATGTTTGGAGAATAGAAAACCCTACCGGACGAGAATACTCCTTTTATTCGTCAGTACGTAAAACCTACTCAAGAATAGATTATTTTTTGGTGGATGCCAAACTTATCTCACTCACTTATAAATCCAAATATCACAATATTATAATTTCAGATCATGCACCATTAACATTTAAGATCAAAATAAATGGTAAAATAGAAAAATCAGGACAGTGGAGATTTAACCCACAAATTAAAAAAAAAAAAAATACTGAGGAATATATCACAGCACAAATTAAGATTTTTTTCGAAATAAATGATAAACCAGAAATATCTCGTTCCTTATTATGGGAAACATTTAAAGCATATCTCCGGGGAATCATGATTTCCTCCCAAGCATTTTATAATAAAAAGAATCGTAAGGATCAACAAGATTTGGAAAAGGAGATTAAACAATTAGATATACAGAATGCAGCGAATCTAGCTATAATATTACATAATAAAATTGCAGCATTGAAATATAAATTAAATAAAATATATACAGATCAAGTTGTAAAACTTTTTCAACATACTAAACAATTACAGTTTGAATTCGGAGATAAACCTCAAAAATTATTGGCTCGCCAACTAAGGAAAATGGAAGCCGAAACAATAATCCATAGGATTAAATCACATAATGGTGAATTGCTAATACAACCTAAAGATATTAATGAAAGATTTATGCAACATTATAAAAAACTTATACATTGCTAAAACAACAGAAAATAAAATAGGAATAGAAGCATTTCTAAAAAAATGTAACCTGAAAGGGTTGGATTTACAAAATAGAGAATTACTAAATGCTGATATCTCAATAAAAGAAATCCAAGAATCTATTAGATCATTAAAAAATGGTAAAACACCGGGACCAGATGGTATTGGCTCGGAATTTTATAAAATATTTTATGATCAGATTGTACCATGTCTGAAATCATTATATGAACATATATATACACAGCAGAAACTACCAGAAATGTTAAATGAATCTACTATAACACTTATACCTAAAATAAATAAAGACTTGGATGAACCAGGATCATTTAGAGCAATAGCTCTTTTAAATACTGATCAAAAGATATTAACCAAAATATTAGCACAAAGGCTAAGCACAGTTGTTAATGAATTAATTCACCCCGATCAAACAGGATTTATACCAAAACGATATTCTTCATATAATCTAAGACGGTTATTCAATATTATATATTCGAAAAGAGGTATTAAAAAAGATCTAGTAGTTATTTCGCTAGATGCAGAGAAAGCCTTCGATCAAGTGGAATGGCCTTATTTGTTTTCTGTTATGGCAGCTTTCAAACTGGGAGAGAAGTTTATTACTTGGATCAAATTGTTATATACAAATCCGACAGCTAAAATAACAACAAACCGAATGGTATCAACTAAATTCAATCTATCTCGAGGTTGTAGACAAGCTTTATCCCCCCTATTGTTTGCACTTGCAATAGAACCCCTAGCCCAGAGGGTGAGATTACATCCGGAAATATATGGATACGATACTAGAGACACTAAAAATAAAATCTCCTTATATGCGGATGATGTATTACTTTACATCACAAAACCAGAAACTAGTATCCGAAATTTGTTAAAATTAATAACTGAATTTGGATCCTTCTCAGGATATAGTATCAATTGGAATAAAAGTGAACTTATGCCAATAACGGTGAATAACTTACACATATTACAACAATTCCCTTTTAAGATAACAAATGAAAAAATTAAATATCTTGGAATTTTCGTAACAAAAAGATTTGACTCTTTATTTAAATCTAACTTCCCACCATTATTGAATAAATTAAATAAGAATATTTTATATTGGAAAACCCTACCTATTTCAATGTTAGGTAAAATTAATACAATAAAAATGATTTTTCTTCCACAATTATTATATCTTTTCCAATTAATTCCGATATATCTCCCTAAAAAATTCTTTAAAAAGGTGGACTCCCTAATCACTAACTTCATTTGGGATTATAAGAGCCATAGAATAAATAAAAAACATTTATGTAAATCAAAAATAAATGGAGGTTTAGCATTACCAAATTTTATGTTTTATTACTGGGCAGTCAACATTAAAAATATGAATTTTTGGTTAGAAGAAACAGATAACCAACCAACTTGGTTAAATATGGAAAAAGAAGATTGTTCTCCTTTTGAAATTAGTTCTATAATATTTGCTAATATTAATTTAGCTAAGAAAATTTATAGTGAAAACCCGATAATAGAAAGTGGAATACGTTTTTTGGAAACAAATAAAGAAAACATTAAAACTAAAATCTATACCACTATCTCTTACCATTGTAAATAATGTTACGTTTAAACCTTCAATGATGGATAAAGCTTTTTTACAATGGAAAAATAAGGGAATTATTAAGATGGGTGATCTCTATAAGGAAAACTCTTTCCTTTCATTTCAAGAGTTACAACAAATTTATGGACTACACCCTAAAGATTATTTTAGATATTTACAAATCAGAGACTATGTTAAAGCAAATACACAGGAACTTAGAAATAGAAAGATAGAAATTTTAGATGAATGCTTAAATAAACATCCGAATACAGAAAAAATGATTTCATATATATATAACATCTTATTGGAAAGTGATGTCCCATCAACAGAAATATATAGACAATCTTGGGAAAATGAACTAGGCCAAATTATTAGACCAGAAGTATGGGACGAAAGTTTACAACATATACACCATTGTTCGTTAAATGCTAAACACTCTCTTATACAGTTTAAAATACTACATAGACTACATTATTCAAAATCTAAACTACATAACATCTTTCCAAAAGTATCTCCCATATGTGATAAATGTCAACATTTAGAAGCTAATCTGTCACATTCATTTACAAACTGTATAAAAATTACAAAATTCTGGATAGAAATATTTAGGATAATTTCGAATGTTGTTAATATAATTTTGATCCCTGATTCAAAGTTAATAATACTAGGAATACTGGAAACAGACCAATTCATAACAATAAATCAGAGAATCTTTATTGATTACGGTTTAATAATTGGGAAAAAATTAATATTAACATTTTGGAAAGGCCCTACATCCCCCACAATCAAAATGTGGAATACAGAAATGTCGGAGACACTTCATCTGGAGAGATTGAGGCTTGTCCTAATGGACAGGTTAGACCTCTTCAGAGAGATATGGTCTCCATATATTGAATATTTACAGGGTCATAATGGCTCGGTACGAGGACTTGACTGAGGCCTGAATATTAGAATAGATGAAGAAGTATACATAATAAATCATGCCTATATCTCCAATGACGGATTAATGATTAACACTCCATTCGCTTTCATATTTTCTATATTATCTCTCTCTATCTTTTCTTACTTTATAAAAAAATTAGAAAAGTGTATAGAAGCATATAGTCTTAAATTTTAATATTAATAATAATATTAATATTATTAATATCATGAAAGTATCTTATAATGTATTTTTATTTATGTAAAATAATGTATTTTTTCATCAATATGTTTCTACAATAAAAATATTTAACAAAGAACTAATCTTGGCACCAACACCGTGTTCCCTCTCTCTCCGCACACCCTTTGATAAATCTATAAAACTTCTTCCTTGAACAAATTCAATAACGCCACCTCCACAGTGAATATTCAGAGAGTGTTCTGAGGGATAGGTTATATTGGCATTTGGATGGACAAGTGCTGATTAGAGTTAGTCAGCATGGTTTAGTACGTGGGAGGTCGTGTCTCACAAATCTGTGGTTTGTTTTGAAGACGTGACCAAATAGTCGATGAGGGCAGAGCTGTAGATGTGGTGTACATGGACTTCAGTAAGGCATTCGACAAGGTTCCGCAAGGTAGGCTGCTCTGGAAGGTTAGCTCGCATGGGATCCAAGGAGGGATAGCTGAATGGATACAAATTGGCTCCATGGAAGGAAGCAGAGGGTGATGGTGGAAGGTTGCTTCTCACACTGGATGCCTGTGACTAATGGTGTGCCTTGATGCTATTCCCGTTACTGTTTGTCGTCTACATCAATGATTTGGATGAGAACGTACAGGGCAAGATGAGCAAGTTTGCTGATGATACAAAAGTGAGTGGTTTTGCAGATAGTGAAGATGGTTGTGAACGATTGCAGCGGGTTCTGGATCGATTGGCAAGGGGGCTGAGGAATGATTGATGGAATTTAATACAGAGAAGTGTGAGGTGTTGCATTTGGGGATATCGAACAAGGGCAGGACCTACACAGTAAATGGTCGCCTCTGGGGAGTGTTGTAGAGCAGAGAGATCTAGGAATGCAGGTGCATGGTTCCTTGAAGGTCGAGTCACAGGTAGATAAGGTGGTCAAAAATGCTTTTGGCACTTTGGCCTTCATCAGTCAGAGTATTGAGTATAAAAGTTGGGAGGTCATGTTGCAGTTGTATAAGACGTTAGGGAGACCGCATTTAGAATATTGTGTTCAGTTCTGGGCACCATATTATAGGAAATAAATTGTCAAGCTTGAATATGGATAGGGAAAATTGTCAGAATCTTATTCCTGTGGTAATTATATCTAAAGCCAGACTGCGTAGGTTTTAGGTGAAAGGAAAGAGTTTTATAGGTGATTGACCGGGTTAAGTTATATTACACCGACAGTTAATATCTGAAAGTCATTGCCAGAGGAGGTAATCAAATTAGTTACAACCATGATATTTAACTGGTATTTAGATAATGCAATTTGTGTCGGTAGCAATAAGGTCACAATGGATGTAATGGGCTGAAGGGCCAGTTTCTGTGCTGTACATCTCTATGACTACAATTCTAGCTGCTAAAGCCCCTTTTTAATGCTTTTCAAGCAGGATTCACAAACTTGGTTTGTGCTGCAAAGGGCCACAAGCTTGATTCTGCCCTTTGTCGCATTTTCACTTACTGCATCTTTGTTTTACATGAGTCAGTTATTTATTGTTTTTATTATTCGTATTTGAGATTATTTTTAGTGCCTTTCTGAATTTAATCTATATTAAAATTCTGGACTGAACGCCATCTCACTTCCTTATCAATATGTTGTTTTCACTTTTATTATTATTTCTCCAAAGGTTCCTTGATATCTGCCTTTATTTGTTTAAAGTCCTTTCCACAGATCTGGTTGAACATTGTGTTGGGTCATTTACTGTTGGCATGAATCCATTCTGTGAAAGCACAGCTTTAGCTTAGGGACAAGAGATTCACAATGGGAGTCTTTCACTTCCTATGTTGCACAGAAGATGGTCAACGTCAGTCTGTAAACATTTTCATTCACTAGTGGACAAGTGTAGTTAAGAGGCTATTTTGTTTTAGTGGTAGATGGGATAGGACAGTAGTACTTCAGGTGTCCTTGACACCAGTCCAAATATGCTGGGTGAGGGAAGGCTCCGGAGAACCTACAGCCTAGAAACAGTTCAATGGATAAGCTCCAGCTTCCTGGTGTCTTATGGCCAGTACTTCCTTGTACTTCTGCAACTTCCTTTTAAATGAATCTGTACTCTTCATCTCATCTGCTCACTATGATAGACACTCCTTGTCTCATGCCTGGGTGAAGAGGCTTCTCCCTATTAAATTAATCAGTGAGAATCTTAGAATTGAAGGTGAAAAGAGCCCCAGTTTATTCAGTTTTCCTGGTATTTACTGTCTCGACCTCCTGATTATATCTGCACCTTCCCCTGAATCTTCAAATCATTTTGTAATGGACAGGGCACATCTTCCTCCATGGATGAGCATTCTTGGGCTGTCTGTGTGATTCACTCCACAAGTTCTCTTGTCACCACAACATGCTCGTTATGATGCGATGTGTTTGATGGTGAATGAGCGGGAGTTGACCTGGATCTGTCAGCAAGTAGACAGTCAAAGTAAACAGCTGAGGACCTTGCTTATGTTCATCATAAAATGTCAAGGCAGGCTATGGGATCATCATGAAACCGAGAATGGAGATGAAGCTGAGCCTTCCACTGATGAGCATTTCCCAGTTGCTACTCCCTTGCTACTACAGGTGAGGGGTAAAGCTTGATCTCATCTTAGGGAGTTGCCAGGGCAATTTATTAAAGTGTCAGTGGGTGAGCCTTTGATAAAGTTACACATGTTAGACTGCGAAACTCGGGTGGCAATGTTTTCATCGGGAGGACGGTTTATGGACTGTGCTGCCCAGAGAACGTAGTTAATGCTGAGAGATTTGTATTGGTATTTGGATAGGAAAGACTTAGAACCATGAGGGCCAAATGTGGGCAAGAGCGGAACTCGCTATCAAAACATGGAGGGGACGGGGCACACAATATTTTGGCGGCCGCGCACGCATGCGCACACTCACACACACATGCGCGAGGCTTCGGAGGCTCAATCCAGTGCTAAACAAAGATGCTGCGCTGGCTGTGGGCCTGGGGGTACAGCTCGCGTCTGACTCCTGACCTCTCTGGCCACCCGTGAGGAGGGGGGGGGGCACTCGGGTGGGGACGGGACAGTGCCGGAGACCCAGCCGGGATCGATCCTGGCTGCGGATGAGGCGCAGGTCTTGGGGGGGGGGGGGATGTCCCCCACCTCTCAAAACATGGGGGAGACGTGTCCCCTCTGGCCCCCCCGTGTTTTCCGCCCCTGAATGTGGGCAACTTAAACTAGTTTAGAGGGCGTATCTTGGTCGGCATGGAAGAGTTGAATCGTAGGACCTTTTTCTGTGCTATGTGACTCTATGATGCTACAACTCTTGCTCAGTTCTGCAGTGGATGTCGCCACAGATTTTGGATCACATCTCTCACATCATCTGCCTTACTGGTGTTTCGATTGTTTTGTTTTCTATGTTACAGGCTTGCTCGCTAGTGAAACTTGGCTGAAGCAATAACTGGAGCTGACCCCAAGAACATAAGCTTCCTCTTTTAAGATCCTGTCCTCTTTTAAAATTAGATGACAATACAATCTCTCGGGAAGTGACATTTTATCACAGCTCGTGTAGCAAGGCCAGCAAACATCAATAAACCTGAAGAAATACTTCACACAAAGATCCAATCACTGGCTTTGCTTCCCCCAGGTTTAAATCCCAAAGGCAATCCGTTTTGCTACAAACTGATTTACTCCAGGAACAGTTTAATCCCCCGAGGTCACGCCCTTAAGTTGCCGAAATAATATTTATCTCAATTGGTGACCCCAAATTGGGACAGTGGGGGTCAATCAGTATATTTAGTACAACACTAAGGATGTGATATGTTTCCTGATATTTACCTGCTCCATTATCTTTCTCAACTACCAGCATGAGCATCCTTGAATATAACATCCCTGACGGAAATTCCTTCAGAGTGGAATTTTTTTGCCAGTGTTGATTTTTTGGGATTAAATTAGCCAACTTCCTAATTGGCCCGTTGGATAGAATATGTGATTAACCCTTGCTACTTAATTTACCGCATTTTACTGACCTTCACATGGTCACAGTGGACACCAGCTTCGTCCATGCTGTTGGCTGCACAATGATGCCTCAAGTGTAGCCAAAAGGAACCAGTAGATGTAGTGTATTAGGATTTCCAAAAGAAGTTTGACATGTTGCCACATAAGAGACTTAACATAACTTAACGTGCATAACTTAAAAGCCCAAGATGCTGGAGGAAATGTTTTAGCATGGAGAGAAACTGGCTGTCAGACAGAAAATAAAGTCCGTTATTTTCAGGCTGGGGGGGTGTATTAATGGAGTACTCCAGGGATCAGTTCCGAGGTTCATAGGTTCTTGGCGCCGAATTAGGCCATTCGGTCCATCATGTCTGCTCTCTTAGTCCATATAACCATATAACAATTACCGCACGGAAACAGGCCCTCTCGGCCCTTCCAGTCCGTGCCGACCATTTGTTTTCCCCTAGTCCCATCTACCTGCACTCAGACCATACCCCTCCATTCCCTTCACGTCCATATACCAATCCACTTTACTTTTAAATGTTAAAATCGATCCTGCCTCCACCACTTCTGCTGGAAGCTCATTCCACACAGCCACCACCCTCTGAGTAAAGAAGTTCCCCCTCACGTTACCCCTAAACTTCTGTCCCTTAATTCTCATGTCATGCCCTCTTGTTTGAATCTTCCCTACCCTCAATGGGAAAAACGTATCCATGTCAACTCTGTCTATCCCTTTCATCATTTTAAAGACCTCAATCAAGTCCCCCCTTAACCTTCTGCGCTCCAAAGAATAAAGACCTAACTTGTTCAACCTTTCTCTGTAACATAGTTGCTGGATCCCTGGCAACATTCTAGTAAATTGCACCTCTGTACTCTCTCTATTTTGTTGACATCCTTCCTATAATTAGGCGACCAAAATTATACACCATACTCCAGAATTGGTCTTACCAATGCCTTGTACAATTTTAACATTACTTCCCTACTCCAATATTCAATGCTCTGATTTATAAAGGCCAGCACACCAAAGGCTTTCTTTACCACCCTATCTACATGCGATTCCACCTTCAGGGAACTATGCACAGTTATTCCTAGATCCCTCTGATCCACAGCATTCCTCAATTCCCTACCATTTACCATGTACGTCCTATTTTGATTTGTCCTGCCAAGATGTAGCACTTCACACTTAACAGCATTAAACTCCATCTGCCATCTTTCAGCCCACTTTTCCAAATGGCCCAAATCTCTCTGTAGACTTTGAAAATCTACTTCATTATCCACAACACCACCTATCTTAGTATCATCTGCATACTTACTTATCCAATTTTCCACCCCATCATCCAGATCATTGATGTACATGACGAACAACAGTGGACCCAACACAGATCCCTGAGGCACCCGACTGAACCTTCTTAACCAACCTTCCATGGGGAACCTTGTCAAAGGCCTTACTGAAATCCATATAGACAACATCCACTGCTTTACCCTCATCAATTTCCCTAGTTACCGCTTCAAAATATTCAAGAAGGTTTGTCAAACATGACCTTCCAGGCACAAATCCATGTTGACTGTTCCTGATCAGACCCTGTTTATCCAGATGCTTATATATATTATCTCTAAGTATCCTTTCCATTAATTTGCCCACCACTGACGTCAAACTAATAGGTCTATAATTGCTAGGTTTATTCTTTGAACACTTTTTAAGGCATTTACTAGTCTGCTAGTAAATGCCTACTATGTTCTGTGTGCTGAAGCAAAGCAAGGATTTCATTGTCCTGTCAGGGACACCTGACAATAAACTCACTTGAACTTGAACTTGAACTCTCCCATTCAATCCGCTCAACCCCATTTCCCTCTCAACTCCATTCTCCCTCCTTCACACCTGCCATCGGTACTAATCAAGGAACTGTCAATCTCTGCCTTAAAAATATCCATTGACTGGACCTCCAGATCCTTTGGACCCAATTGTTTGTTATTTACATTAATGATCTGGAGGAAGGAACAAGGTGTAAAGTGTCCAAGATTGCAAACGGATACAAAAATAAGTAGAAGGGTGTGTGGCGATGGGGACATGATGATTCTGCAAAATGAAATAGATAGATGAGTGATTAGGCAAAAATCTGTCAAATGGAGTTTAATGTGGGAAATGTGATGTCACATACTTCATTACGAGGAATCAAAGATTGATTATTATCTTAATGGCAAGAGACTGCAAGTGAGCAAAGTACGGAGGAATTGAAGTCACATGAATCACAAAGGTCAGTCGACAGGTCAAACAAGTAGTTAAGAAAGAAACAGCATATTATGGAGTCATAAAAGTGTACAGCATGGACGCTGGCCCATCCCCCACCATGTCCATCCCGACCAAACCCGTCTAATCCCTTCCTGACCACACATTTCTCTGAAGGTCTGATCGTTCTTGCAGAGGGCTGGAGTGTTAGAAAAGGCAGGTTTTATTACAGTTGTGTGGGTGAGGCTATAACTGGAATACTGCACACAGTTTTGGTCACATTACCTAAAAATACATATTGTAGTATTGGAGGCAGTCCAAAGAAGATTCATAATCATAATCATAATTTCTTAGCCAAGTACGTTTCGCAACATACGAGGAAATTGATTTGCCATACAGTCATACCAATAAAAAGCAACAAAACACACAAAATACATTTTAACATAAACATCCACCACAGCGACTCCTCCACATTCCTCACTGTGATGGAAGGTGAAATAAAAGTTCAATCTTCTTCCTTTCTTTGTCCACCCGCGGTCGGGGGCCTTGAGCCTTCCATTCATGATCTTGGTTCCCTTGGCCGGCAGTCGGGCCCTCCGCATCGGGGCGATCGGACCCCAGGTCGGGGCTGATCTATCCTCTTGCGACTTTGGAGCTTCCCGATATCAGTCTACCCGAGACTGCAAGCTCCTCGATGTTGAAGTCCGCAGGCCGCAGTTGGAGCATCAATCCCAGGCAAGGGATCTCAGGCTCCGATGGTAAGTGGCGGGGCTCAAAGTCAGTCTCTAGCAAGGCCGCCATCGCCAGATCCATGATGTTAGGCCACAGAGCGACTGGAGATACGATCCGGAAAACAATCGCATCTCCGGCAAGGTAAGAGATTGAAAAAAATACTTTCCACCGAACCACCACCCATCCCCCACATAAAACAAACCAGAGAACATTCACACACACTTTTTTAAAAAACACTAGAGGGGAATCTTATTCAAACATAAAAAGTCCTAAGAGAGATGTTGAGATGATTTTTTTACTGGTGGAAGAGTCATGAACAAGGGGACATTGATACAAAATAAGGAGTGGTCATGCAAAACCAAGGTCTGTTCAAACTTATTTTCTCAGAGAGCATTGAATCTCTGGAATTCTCTGCCCCTGAGGATGGTGGAGGCTGGATAATTATTTGTATTTAAGATAAAATAGATAAATATCACAAAGCTCAAGGAAATTAGGGTTATGGGGAATTGGCATAGAAGACCACAATCATACTGAATGGTAGGGCAGGTTTGAGTTGTCTGGTGGTCAACTCCTGCTGCTATTTTCTTGTGTTATTGTGCATGGCATTGTTAGGCAGCCGGCTAAATTACAGCAGAGTTTGTGTTGTGGGGGTATGTTAGAGGAGGGATGTTACATTGGGGTATTGGAGTGAAGGAATAGTTAGGGTGGAAGTTACATTGGTTTGTGTTGTTACATTGAGGTAGCACTACTGTAGTGTGTTTCACTGACTTAATGATTCGTTATTGTCACATATGCACTGCACAGTGAAATTGTCATATTTTGGCACCATAGAAACATGGAGAAATAGGTGCATGCGTAGGCCATTCGGCCCTTCGAGCCAACACCACCATTCAAAATTATCATGGCTGATCACGGAAAATCAGTTCCCCGTTCATACGTTTTCCCCATATCTCGTGATTCCTTTAGCCCTCAGAGCTAAATCTAACTTTCTCTTCAAAACATCCAGTGAATTGGTCTCCATTGCCTTCTGTGGCAGAGAATTCCACAGATTCACAGCACTCAGGGTGAAGATGTTTTTCTTTATCTCAGTCCTAAATGGCCCACCCCTTATTCTTAAACTGTGACCACTGGTTCTGGACTCACCCAACATCGGGAACAATTTTCCTGCATCTAGCCTGTCCAATCCTTTAAGAATTTTATGTTTCTATAAGATTCCCTCTCATCCTTCTAAATTCCAGTGAATACAATCGCATCGACCCATTCTTTCATCATATGTCAGTCCTGCCATCCCGGGAATCAACCTGGTGAACTGACACTGCACTCCCTCGATACAAATAATGTAATTCCTCAAATTAGGAGACCAAAATTGCACACAATACTCCAGGTGCGGTCTCACCAGGGCCCTGTACAACTGCAGTAGGACGTCTGGATTCATTCCAAAAGCCTTTGGAAATGCAAACACTTAAATCACTGCAGGTAAGAAATCCATTCACCAGCCTTACAAAATATTAGTAAAACCAAACATGTTTGTGGGATAAGGTCCGACATCAAACAGATTGACCTTCCGGAGAGGATGACGAGTGCAGGACTGAATATGAGTCATCTACAGAAAACAAAAATTATAAGAAAGTTGGTACCATTGAAGGTGGGTGAGAGGGATGGTCAAATAGTCATTTGGTTATAACTTTTGTATGATAAATAAAGAAGTTTAAGGTGATCTTAGAAAGGTGCAAACAAACTGTCTTCAAATGGGAGATTTACACTGGGACCCAGGTTGAGGGATATGGGTGACTTTCAGCAAATGCAGCTGAGATACAGATGTGCAGAGATACATATTGTTCGTGAGACAGAACAAACTTGCATTGGTCCCCTCTCCATGTCTACACTGTGACTTCAAGTCAGAGTAACTTGCCTGTGACCTTATTCCACCATTTCAGCACCGCCCCACCTGCAGGAAACAGGTGCAATTGCCCAAGGCTGCATGCACCATGCATCCTGCTGACTGTGCAAGGTTTCTTCACGTTTTGCTGTCAAATATTTACCCCAAGAATTATCACAGTGCCCAAATTACTCTGTCAGCATATTAGCGTAGAACATTCATGAAATTGATCCATAAATTTCTGGAGACAAGTTTCCTGCTGAGTTTGGAAATGTATTTCTTGGCTGCTCAGCAATATTCACTGAGGACACTCCTTGCTCTCACCAACCCTGGAGATGAACTCTGAGCTACACTCAGCATATCCCAGAGTGGAGGCGTGTCCTGGAGTGTCGGGACATGGAGCATTCTTTTCATGCAACAACCATTTGGATGCAAAATATATTGTTTCTCAACTAATTGTGGCACGGTGAACCAGCGGTAGAGTTGCTGCCATACAACGCCAGAGACCTGAGTTCGATGCTGACTACGGGTGCTGTCTGTACGGAGTTTGTATGTTTTCTCCATCACCTGCGTGTATTTTCCCCGGGTGCTCCGATTTCTTCCCACACTCTAATGACGTACAGGTTTGTAGGTTAATTGGCTTGGTGAAATTGTAAATTGTCCCTGGCGTGTGTAGGATAGTGTTGGTGTACGCACGGACTCAGTGGGCTGAAGGGCCAGTTTCATTGTAAATTGTCCCTGGCGTGTGTAGGATAGTGTTGGTGTACGCACGGACTCAGTGGGCTGAAGGGCCAGTTTCATTGTAAATTGTCCCTGGCGTGTGTAGGATAGTGTTGGTGTACGCACGGACTCAGTGGGCTGAAGGGCCAGTTTCATTGTAAATTGTCCCTGGCGTGTGTAGGATAGTGTTAGTGTGCGCACGGACTCAGTGGGCTGAAGGGCCAGTTTCATTGTAAATTGTCCCTGGCGTGTGTGGGATAGTGTTAGTGTACGCACGGACTCAGTGGGCTGAAGGGCCAGTTTCATTGTAAATTGTCCCTGGCGTGTGTGGGATAGTGTTAGTGTACGCACGGACTCAGTGGGCTGAAGGGCCAGTTTCCGCGCGGCATCCCCAAACTAAACTAATTAATTTTGAATGGTTTTGCTTCTTAGTAGCGAGCTTGTTGGAGCTGTTGCCCAGGATGGAACTGATGAGAACAGGTTGCCTGGTGCTTTCCATACAAAGGGCAGCTCATTCATAACTGCAGGCATCATGGTGATAGCAAGACAAGTACCCAGAACTAAGGGGTGCATTTAAACCACTCTTAAAGAGCGGGTTTCCACAATTAAAGCCATCTTCACTAAGCACTGATCTCTCCTGAACATTGTCATAGAATCATAGAATCATAGAAAATAGGTGCAGGAGTAGGCCATTCGGCCCTTCGAGCCTGCACCGCCATCCAATATGATCATGGCTGATCATCCAACTCAGTATCCTGTACCTGCCTTCTCTCCAAACCCCCTGATCCCTTTAGCCACAAGGGCCACATCTAGCTCCCTCTTAAATATAGCCAATGAACTGGCCTCAACTACCTTCTGTGGCAGAGCATTCCACAGACTCATCACTCTCTGTGTGAAAAAAGATCTTCTCATCTCGGTCCTAAAAGACTTCCCCCTTATCCTTAAACAGTGACCCCTTGTTCTGGAGTTCCCCAACATTGGGAACAATCTTCCTGCATCTAGCATGTCCAACCCCTTGAGAATTTTGTAAGCCTCTATAAGATCCCCCCTCAATCTCCTAAATTCCAGCGAGTACAAGCCGAGTCTATCCAGTCTTTCTTCATATGGAAGTCCTGCTATCCCAGGAATCAGTCTGGTGAACCTTCTCTGTACTCCCTCTATGGCAAGAATGTCTTTCCTCAGATTAGGAGACCAAAACTGTACACAATACTCCAGGTGTGGCCTCACCAAGACCATGTACAACTGCAGTAGAACCTCCCTGCTCCTAGGCTCAAATCCTTTCGCTATGAATGCTAACATACCATTCACTTTCTTCACAGCCTGCTGCACCTGCATTCCTACTTTCAATGACTGGTGTACCATGACACCCAGGTCTCGTTGCATCTCCCCTTTTCCTAATCGGCCACCATTCAGATAATAATCTACCCTCCTGTTTTTGCCGCCAAAGTGGATAACCTCGCATTTATCCACATTATACTGCATCTGCCATGCATTTGCCCACTCACCCAACCTATCCAAGTCACCTTGCAGCCTCCTAGCATCCTCCTCACAGCTAACACTGCCCCCCAGCTTAGTGTCATCCGCAAACTTGGAGATGTTGCATTCATTTCCCTCATCCAGATCATTAATATATATTGTAAATAGCTGGGGTCCCAGCACTGAGCCTTGCGGTACCCCACTAGTCACTGCCTGCCATTCTGAAAATGACCCGTTTACTCCTACTCTTTGCTTCCTGTCTGCCAGCCAGTTCTCTATCCACATCAATACTGAACCTCCAATACCGTGTGCTTTAGGTTTGTATGTGGGACCTTGTTGAAAGCCTTCTGAAAGTCCAGATATAACACATCCACAGGTTCTCCCTTATCCACTCTACTAGTTACATCCTCAAAAAATTCTATAAGATTCGTCAGACATGATTTACCTTTCATACATCCATGCTGACTTTGTCCAATGATTTCATCGCTTTCCAAATGTGCTGCTATCCCATCTTTAATAACTGACTCTAGCATTTTCCCCACTACCGATGTTAGACTAATTGGTCTGTAATTCCCCGTTTTCTCTCTCCCTCCCTTTTTAAAAAGTGGGGTTACATTTGCTACCCTCCAATCCTCAGAAACTACTCCAGAATCTAAAGAGTTTTGAAACATTATCACTAATGCATCCACTATTTCTGGGGCTACTTCCTTACGTACTCTGAAATGCAGCCTATCTGGCCCAGGGGATTTATCAGCCATTAATCCATTCAATTTACCTAACACCACTTCCCGCCTAACCTGGATTTCACTCAGTTCCTCCATCTCATTTGACCCCCGGCCCCCTGCTATTTCCGGCAGATTCCTTTGTGAAGACAGAACCAAAGTAGTTATTCAATTGGTCTGCCATGTCCTTGTTCCCCATGATCAATTTACCAGTTTCTGACTGCAAGGGGCCTACATTTGTTTTAACTAACCCTTTTCTCTTCACATATCTATAAAATCTTTTGCAGTCCGTTTTTATGTTCCGTGCCAGTTTTCTTTCATAATCTATTTTCTCTTTCCTAATTAAGCACTTTGTCCTCCTCTGCTGGACTGAATTTCTCCCGGTCCTCTGGTAGGCTGCTTTTTCTGGCTAATTTGTATGTTTCATCTTTAGTTTTGATACTATCCCTGATTTCCCTTGTTATCCACGGATGCACTACCTTCCCTGATTTATTCTTTTGCTCCTATTTATTGTCCTATCGTTGGAGCCAATGAAGATCTGGGACCATCAGTCAATGGGCACAGAACCGTAACACTCAGGTGGGAACACGAATGTTGTGTGCACGGTGCACTGAAACATACTCCAACAGGTTGAGCAAAGCAGTGTTGTTAATACATGTTCCTCTCCTCCATCATCACTTTCAATTGATTGACCCCCAAGTCTGGAACCCACTTTACTGAGGAGCTCCTGCCAGTTGCCTGCCTGAATAACAGGAAAAAGCAGGGAGTGAGGATGCTTCCACAAACAGCTGGACTGTGAGCTTGTGTGATTTATGCGGGGAGATGTCTCTGAGGAACACATCCTGCCAAGCTTTAACCATAAACGTTATCGCCTTCAGTAGTGGGACAGGTGGCTGAGCGAGCACCTTCTTATCTGGCAGAGACCTTTAATTTTTGCTTGGTGTGCTCTTCAGATTTATAATAAATAACCATATAAAGATAACAACAGGCAGCTGCAATCTCCCAGGACATAGTTTATTTTCCAAGGCATGATGTTGTGCATAGGGAGGGAGCAGATTAAAGCAAGCCCCTTTGAGTTAGAGAGGAGAGAAAGCAAGCAGAACACTCAAGAGTCAAGCATATTTTAACCGAATCATGAAATTCTCTTTTTCAGCTACATAACAGGTTTATGAACACAGTAGACTGTCTATTAACAAGCAAAAAGACATTAAAGGTTCAATAAATAAAAAATCCCAATATAGAGCAAAACAAAACAAGGCCTCAAATCCCTACTGCAATCACAGTAGTTTTGTAGTGTTCAGTAATCATATAATTGTTGGGGAGAAGCTGTGCCTGAACCTGGGGGCTGCGGTTTCCCAACTCCTATACTTTCTTCCCGATGGCAGGAGTGAAATGAGAGTGTGGCCAGGGTGGTGTGGGTCCCTGGTGATGGTGACTGCCTCCCGTACATCCCTTCGATGCGAGGGAGGTCAGAACCCATGATGCACCAGGCAGTATTCACCAGTTATTGTAATCTCCCGTTCGAGTTGCCGAACCAGGTCATGGTCAAATCAGTCAATGTGAGAGAGTATTCATTGACATCTCAAATCTTCTCAATCTTCTCAGGAAGTAAAGGCATTTTTCAGCTTTCTTTATGGTGCCATCAATGTGCTGGGTCCAGGATAGATTCACCTAGGAACTTGTTGATGAAGCATTGAGAGTGCTTTGATTTCCCAGTCCCTGAGTCTGGTGCCTCCCACATCTAAAAGACGTGCGGCTTTGTCAGTTAATTGTCCTCTGTTAAAAAATAAATAAAAACTGCCTCTAATGTGTAGGAAATGGGTGAGTAAGTGGGATAACATAGAACTAGTGTGCATGGGTAACTGATGGTTATTGTGGACTCGGTGGGCCAAAGGGCCTGTTTCCATGCTATGTTTCTAAATTAAAACTAAATTAGAATTAAAACTGTCTAGGGTGAGTCTTGAACCAACAAACTTGTGATTCATGGTCGCTTGGAGCTCAGCCTGTAGAAAGATGGGGATATTGACTTGAGCTTCAGATCAGGCATGGTCTGAGTGAATGGCAGACCAATCATTAGATGAAGTCTCTTTTGTTTGTAATGATCCATTCTCAGTGGGAACATGACCCTGGCTGTGTATGCAGCTGGCCACTCTCCAGCGCTCTATCGCATCTAACCCATTGCATTGTCCCGCTGCCAGGAACCTATGACTGTGGTAAAGGTCATAGAAAAATAGAGAGGACATTTAAAAGCTCTGAGGCGTTTTATGTAAGTTAGTTTTACCCTTTAAAATAATTCTGAAAAGGAAGTCTTGCAGGAATACATTTACGGTATGAAAGTATTTCAAATTGTAAAGTTGATTGCTTGCTGAGATTGTATCAGCATCAAAATTAGTTAATGGAATAAATAAAGTTATTAAAATCGCAGCTTAATTAATTAACTGGGAGCTGCGAGAGGCAGCTTGCAGGTTAACCATAGGTCATGGACATAGATCGGAAACTTCACAGCAGCTATAGGCAGGATACTGGAGTCATGGGGTTTCCACACTGAACACTGTTTGTCATAATCTGCAGATGAACTTTTGCGTTCTAAGCTTTGATTCATGGAAGTACACTCTGTGTACTTTATAACACGCACAAACAATGCCCTACACTTCCATGTATGATGTGCCCATGCAACAGTTGTTATGTAAGGCAACTGTGAACATTTGCTGCAGGAATTAGCTCATCTTTTTCTGCTCTAGCATGGTAAAGGACACTCACAATAAAGCAAGATTTCAGATTGGGTCATCCTTAGCTGCGATGCTACTAATGAAGAAGGGTCTCGACCCGAAATGTCATCTATTCCCTTTCTCCAGAGATGCTGTCTGACCCACTGAGTGACTCGCTTTTTGTGTCCATCTTCAGCTTAAACCAGCATCTGCACTTCCTTCTTACACATGCTACTAACAGAATTCTGTTGCAACTAATCTCTCACTTTTAATAACCGTCTTTCTGTCGATAGTGTTGCCTGTGGGGGTGGTCAATGCCTGGTACTTGTATGGTGGAAGTGTTCCTTGCCATGTGTAAGCCTGCATCTGAATGTTGTCCAGGTCTTGCTGCAATGCAGGCTGTTTCAGTTGCTGAATTGTGTTGAGAATGGTAGTGTGAATGGTGAATGCAATTGTACATTGTGCAATCGGTCCCAGTTCTGACCTTCCAAATGGAAGAAAGATCATTGATGAAGCAGCTTAATATGTTGATAACTTCTGCTGTAAAGAAGCAGGTGAAACACAGCTTTTGTCACTTTTACTATTATCAGTCTCTTGTACGTTATTCTTGTTACGCTCCTCAGCTTGTTTATCAGAGCCGGATTTAGATGAAGAGAGGCCCTCGGCTATTCTGCTTGTAAGGTCCCTCCCAATCCCCCACCCCCATGACGAGAGGAAGATGAAAGAGTCCACCAGATTGACACCTATGTACAGCCGAGCGTGGCCAATGAGATAAGGGCTGGAAAGTTGAGCTTTTTATGTATTGCCAGTGCTAGTGTCGAGTTATCGGCTTAAAACACTATTATTCTGAAATGGAGGGCAAGGAAAATTACTGAAATGTTGTTGAGAGACGACGAGTGCGTTGTGACAGCATATGTAATAAAGGCCTATGACAGTGTTAACAATAATATACACCAGGCCCGTATGAAGCTTTTCAAAAAGGGGGGTGGCATAGCACGATTACAAACATTAAATGTGAAATAAGTGTGCGCAGCGCATAGCACAAGTGCGAAGCTCAAAGACCCTTGTGGCCGGGGTTTTAGATGTTCTCTGGTGCATTCTGAGCCTTAATTTGGAACATTTTTGCACCGAATATATGACCAATATTTCAGAAATAAATTTGGCTGAGTTAAGAGTAATGAACGGTTGGAATGGGATGATTGGGATCATTGTTGTACACATTTTTTTAAATCAAGAATTGAAGCTGTCCTTGTTTTAATAATCAAATTGTACTGTAAAATGTTATAAATGAGCATGCAAGCACTGCAAATAAAATACTGTAAGTTTTTGCAGTAAATAAAACCTTTTTTTAGATAATATTTTGTGTGTTGATTTGATTGTCTGTTACTGTTCGACTGTGTTAGTGTGTGCACATTAAAAAATTGATGCAAAATGAAATATGGAATACATATTTTTCAGTATTGTTATCAAGGAAAAGAAAGAAGTTCCAATTGTTTGATATTATTCATATGGAGGAGAAAATATAATTGCTCTAAAACATACCTTAATTTTGCAAACTCACTAAAGATAATCCCCCTTTCCCTCTTCCCCCCTCCTTCCTCCTCCCTCTCCATCCATCTCTCTCCCTCCCCATCTCTCTCTCCCCCCTCCTTTCTCTCTCTCCCCCTCTCTCTCTCTCTTCCTCCCCTCCCTCTCTCTCCCCCTCAACCACCCTTTCTCCCTCTCACATACCCCCTCCCTCTCCCTCCCTTTCCCTCTCTCTCCCTCTTACTCAGTGAGGCTCGAACTCCACGCCGCAGAAAAGTAACAGAATTTACCAAAATAAAGTAAATACGTTTCTTTGCATTTTTGCCACCTAAATTGGAACCAACTCAGCCAAGTAATCAAGTATGAAAAAAGAACGTCTCATGAACTATTGCTAAAGCCACGAATATCGCAGAATATTAGTATCAAAAGCGGTAGTTTGGCAACTCTGCTTGGTACCGTTTCTCTCACAGAAATGTTTGGACAGGAAGTGTACATGTCGATACTCACAATATCCTCACATGTGGGGTATTTCATGGTTAGTAGTCCAATACAAATCTTGTTTCGTTTTAAGATATATATGGAGTTAAAGAGGGTTGAATTTTTACATAAATTATTATCCTACGCAACCTTCGCTTCTGTAAAATCCCCTTTATTTAATAAGCTGCCGCTGTTAAAATCCCCGCTATTTAAAATTCCCCGCTGTTTATTTTGGGTTTTTATTTTACAGAGGTGCCTGAGCGGCGCTCCGGTGAGCTCCGGCAGCACTGCGCCCCCTGGCTGGATGCCAGTGTTGTCACTGTGCTATCCTGGCTAGAGGCGCAGCATCAGCTGGTGGTCCACGGCTTCTCATGGATGCCCAGTATTGAGCTTCCAGAACTGTTTTCAGTTACTACGTTTTGCAGTTTTGTCATGCTACACAATGCAGTGGAGGGTGCCCTGGATATGAAGATGAAACCTTCTACATCCTCTCAGGGGTAGACGTATCTATGACAGCTGCTGACGAAGAGGTCAAATAGGCTCGACTCCCCTGGCAGCACAGTCCTTCAGGACTCGCCCAGCTCTGTCAACCTAAGCCACTGTTGGTGAAGGGCGTAGAATGTGCTCTCGGTGAGCACTTCAATGTCTTTGCTATTCAGTGCTCTCCCAAGTTTGTTCAACAAGGAGGAGGAGCACTGATTCATCAGCTGGGGGGTTAGTAATCAGGAGGAGCTTTCATGTTTGACCTGATGCCATGTGGTGACATGGACTCAATGTTGAGGATTCATAGGGATCATCACATGACCTGCCCAGGACTGTGAATGAGTCTGAAATGTTCCCTAGGGTATGATTCAGTTGGGGCTGACAATTTACCCTGTGACTGGTGCCAGATCAGTCCATCACAAGATCTTTCGTCAGTAACTTACTAAGCGCCAGTGAAGGTCACAACTCCCAATGTAAACCGTCTCGGCACTGCTCGGCACTGATCTTTCTGCACAATGTCTGTGGAAATGAATATCACACACCAAATGATGGTAAACCCAATCTCCATCAAAACCCACTTTAATTCCCTACCACTTTGCTCCAAGGAGAACAAATACACCTCCTCCAGCCCCCACACAATCGAAGCACTAGATCCTGCTGCCATACCTATTAATCTCTGCACCCATGCCAAGGGCAGTGCAGACAGGGTGTTCAAAGGCCCTGAACCTTTGCTCTACAGTTTGATGTTGCTGTTTTCTCTAGTCCTGAAAGTTCTCTTTGAGCAGCCTCACACATCTGGAGAGAGTCTAATTCTTTACCCAGGGTCACCTTGAATGGCTGCAGTCTTGACTGGCAGAGAACTTTATTACAATGTTCAGGAGGCACTGTATTACAGGTTGTCCGTCCATTAGACTATTTTGTCTAAATCGGAAAATACACAAAAAAACATGCGCTGTGGGATCCACACCTGCACAGTATTGTAATAATTGGCAATGAAAACACAGACTGATTTGCAAGAATAATTACTATGTGAAGAGAGAGAAGAAACTAATTCTGCCATTCGTTGGAACAAGTACATGTGCATACATTGGTCTTTTGAATGTAATAATATTACTAGAGCTCGAACGTATGTACGGGTGTTCATAAATCTTTCACTCATAACCCAGGAACACAGGGCCGGCCTTAGGAGGTGCGGGGCCCAATTGGGAACAATTTTGGTGAGCCCCAGGTTCCCAGCCAAGGTCTGTAGAATCATAGAAATATAATTAAAGTCTATTATAGACTTTATATCTCTACTGTAGAATGGAAAGTAATCAAAATGTGTGCTTAAAAAGTGCATGCGAGTTAATGGACCAAACAGATCTAAGCTACATTTTATTCTAAAATTGCAAACATGTAAACCTACAAGTAACAAACAAAATGTGTAGATCACCTCTGAAATGTGCATAGTTCCAATACCACTTGTTTTAGTGACTGTGAAATGAAAAAAGTAATTTAATTAACTAGATCCTGGAAAACCATTAACCATTGGTGAAAAACCAGTCCAGGTATTAAATTTTGGGCTTCAGCCCTGAGAGTAGATTACTCTAGCGCGAGGCCCCCTTAGGCGCAGGGCCCCAATTGGGAGCAATTGGCCCAATTGGCTTAAAGCCGGCCGTGCAGGGACAACCTGTACAAAAACCTCAGCCGGACAGACACTGTTTGCCAAACTAAGTATCTCGGTTGCCAAGGCACTGTGTTCCAATTCAGGTTTCTCTGCTTTTCTGGGCTTTGAGTTGCAAAGGATAGACCTCTGCTGCACGAACGTTGTATTACACTTCAAAATTACTGAGCCAGTCGGGCATTCAATTACTGTTCAGATTCCTGGTTTTGCCAAGCTCTATATGAAAATACATCTCGATTCTCGACCATCCAGGCACCGTATTATAATTCAAATGTCACAAGCAGTCCAAAAGCTCTCAACTGCTCTGAATTGTATTACAATTCTGTTTACCAAGCACTTACTGCAAATGAATGACCTCAGCTTCAAGCTGTATAGATAGGGCTCTATGGCTCTATTGATGGAGAGTGCATCCTGCTGATTTATTGTAAGCTTGGTGCAAACCTCCACCTTCCTGAAGATTCATACAAATATACAGCACAGAATCAAGCCTCCAGCTCACCAATTCCATGTCGACCATAAAGCAGCCATTTGCAATAATCCTATATTAATCACACTTTATTATTCTCCCCCACATTCTCATCATCACCTTCCAGATTCTACCACTTGCATACACACCAGAGGCCATTTACAGTGACCAATTAACCTACCAATTTACATGTCTTTAGCAAGTGGGAGGAAATGTGCAAACTCCACACAGTTTGACACAACCCTTTGCATTAACTTTATCCTATTTGACTGCATAAACTGTTCAACAGTGAAAGTTCATTGTTTAATAATTAACAGAACAAACTTGGTTGGGGGTTGTTTAAGAAGGAACTGCAGATGCTGGAAAATCGAAGGCATAGATGCTGCCTCACCCGCTGAGTTTCTCCAGCATTTTTGTCCACCAAATTTGGTTGAGGGAATGTGTAAGAGCATTCTGAAAAGCTTGTGCTTGTATTTTACTCGAGTGATGATCCTGATGTTTGGCTCCCTTCTCATTGCTTTTATATACGCTTGTAAATCTTTGATAGTTACAGCATTGGGGTTGAGAGAAAGCTGTTTGCATATGCAGGTTCTTCGGGATTTTCTCTCAGCTAACTGTCTTTCTGAAAACTTCATTTCAGAGTCCCGTTGTCCATGAGAACTACTGGTCAATTTGTAATCCATGTTGCTTTTCCACGAAGCAAGACAGATTTGCTGAAAGTGTTTGGTTACTTGTGAGATGTGGATAGAGAGATGTGTTCAAATCCTTTTGCAAATGATATACCAAACTTCCTCACTACCCTGATGGATCAGTGTTATAATCACTTTGCCTGATCAGTCACCCCATCAGTGTCGTAGGTCTGGAGAATGGTGGTCTCTGCCAGTACTTATTAATCCCATTTTCTTTCAGACATTGCACCTAGCTCCCACCCTTTCCCAAGGATACTGCAACACACTCCATTTTACATAACATACTAATTTCTTTAAAATTATGTCTTTGTATAAAAAAAGTCTGTGTGTGGTCTAACAACTAGCTCTTATTATCAGTTGCAGAAATGTTGTTTTGACGGAGGGACACTTAGCAATGTCTTGACACTTTGGCCTTATTTGGTGGGATACCTAGTGTGTGTTGCCACACAGCTTTATCAGCTAGTGTAGTATCTGTTCTTATCAGTTTAATATCTGATACGTCCCTTATCTAGGGACCATATATTAAATTGATTTTTGGAACAGGGAGATGGAATAGGGGCTTGCTCCGTCCACTCCACGCATCGACCCAGTATTGCAGTGCCTCTGGGAACGGTGCACCTTTAACACTATCAGCTAGTCTGTCTTTGCTGCCTTACCATCATCAGCAGCTAGGTGGCCATTATGTTGTATTCACTAATGTACATCAGCTGGTTTCCTTCTCCAGAATTATCTCTTTTAGATACTTTCACAAATTTTTGATTCCTGGGTCCCAATTTTTTTAACATTCATTTCGAGAATCCTTCACCACCAACCTCCCACATATGTTCCTACGACTCTCAGATATCTCCAACCTCCAGACAGGGTAGTAATATATATTCTGGACACACGTTGTGATTATGATCTCAGTCTCTTTTCTGCAATTCAGCTTTAGACGTGCATCTTAGTCAGCATTGCATTAAATGTAAATATATAATTACATAATCACTAAACATGCAAGATTATGCAGATGCATGATGAGATCTTAAAACATTATTCCATTGTCCCACAAGGCTGCTTTATACAAGGCATCTATTAATTTCTATTTCTAGCTTTTCCTTGCACATTTTAATAACATTGTGACAAATTAAGCCTCTGTATTAAAGGTTGAAATATAACAGAAAAGTGGTGATGCTGGGACCCAACAGATCCCACTTAGTCTAGTATATAATATAATTAAAGTTGATATCCCTGGAGATAGTACAATACAATACATTCCTTTGATGGTATATGTATTGTATTGTATTGTATATCTTTATTATCATTTGCATAACCAGAGGAAAACGAAAAAGCGTTTCTCAACCAGTGTCCATTCAGTAATAGAGATAGAGAATAAAAGTACATATGTCACGAGTTCTGATCGGCAGTGGCACGACAATGGCTCTGCTTCAGTGTGTCCAGGTTGGTGTTTGGTGCACGATACTTTGGCAGGGGGCAAAGTCCATTTATCAGTCTAATTGCCTGCGGGAAGAAGCTGAGGAGCATCCTGCTGGTTTTGCAGCTGATGCTCCTGTACCTCTTCCTGATGCCTGAATGTGTATCCTGCTGACCATCTCTAGGAAGGAACTGCAAATGCTGGTTTAAACCAAAGATAGGCACAAAATGCTGGAGTAACTTAGCAGGACAGGCAGCATCTCTGTAGAGGAATGGGTGACATCACCCTCTCCTTCTCTCCAGAGAAGCTGCCTGTCCCGTTGATTTACTCTAGCATTTTGTGTCTATCTTCAACATTATCTCCATGATGTGATGCATGTGTGAGCTATCCTGACGTCCACACTATCCAGCCATGATGCCATCAGGATGGAAGGGGAAAGGCTCCATCTTGGCCAGTCCTTTTGTGACATTCCCCCTAAATAGGCAGCAACAAATTCTCGCTGTGGTTTCATGGCATAGGCATCATGGCAGACATCCTCCTGATTACCCCCAATATCTTCCCATTTCTGGAAGCCGGATTCAATCCTGACATCTGGTGTATGTGGAGACTTTATTTTTTCCGTGTAACGGCATGCATTTCCTTTCGAAACACTGGTTTGCTCGCACATCCCAAAGATGTGTGAATTGTTAGGTTAATTCACCAATGTAAATTGCCCCTGGTGTACAGTAACGTGCTTGGACTTGGATGATTGGCTTCCAACAACTACATCCACTTTTTTTCATCAATTACTGAAGTCGTTGACTTATTGCCAATCTATTTCAATTTTACCGGGGTGCCTTGCTACTGCATTTGGGCAAATGCTGCCTTGGTCTCAGGGGCAGAGAAAATTATCCATGAATTCAGCTCTATGGCCAAGCTTATGAGCACTGCTGATGCCAGCTTCCATCACTTTTTTGATGCTTAAGAGGAGACTGATTAGTAATTAGCCAGATTGAATTTATCCTGCTTTCTCTGAACATACCTGGGCAGATTTACACATTATCATTGAGTTTCTACTGCTGGAACTGTGCAGGAACACATGGCTAGAGGTGTAGCTAGTTCTGGATGTAGTAGTGTTGGGCACACTAATAGATGCAGTGCAGGCTCACCCCCGTCCTCAGTGCTACAGTTGGACATGGTCTGGCCCCGTAGCCTTTGCTACATCCAGCAGCTTCTTTGGCTAGGGATCGCGATGAAGTGGCGATGGACCACCCTGGCAATGAATGGTTCAACATTGCCTTCAACTCTCTCAGGCCGACCCCTGCCTACGTTGAGGATAACATTATTCTTGGAGTTTCATCTTCTTGTCAGTTGTTTAACTGTCCATTCATTTCTAGATGTGGTAGGATAGCATGCAACTAAACCTCCACTCAGATGCCCCTGCTCCTGCTCACTCCCTCCCCTCACACTCTGACCCCTCCCCTCGCTGGTCCCCCTCCCCTTCTCATTCTAACTGATCCCTACCCCACTCAATCCAACCCCTTTGCTCCCCAGTTCTGTCGATCTTCCCCAAGCACTCCACCCCTCTCTTCCCCCATTCATTAGAAACCGTCCCCTCTTACCCACACCAACCTCTCCCCTCTTCCACCTACTCCAATCCCCACCTCCACCCACTCTCACCCCTCTGCTCACTCCAATTGTACACCTCCCCCACTCCGTCCATTTGCTAACTACAACCCCTCCTCTTCCCAATCATTCCAAAGGGCTGCTTTATAAAATACATGATTCCTTCTAAGGAGAGGGATAGCTGGAAACATTACTAAAGCCCTGTATTTTATTTTGGATTGCTAACACTCTTCGATTTCTTCTCTATCCAAAGGCAAGAGTAAATTGCCTGGCAGAGCATCGAGCAGATGGCTGGGACTAATACACAGCAAAGGTCTTGAGCCAAGTTCATATTTATTGCGGCATTAAATGAGAATCACTGCTTCAGAAGGCAGCTGCCAGGCACTTGGGTCTCATTGGTTATCGAGCCAGATGTGTACTTCACGAATGGATCCTCTTGGAGCGGGAGGAGCTTGTCATATCTGACCATCAGCCGCATCGTAATACTCTGCAGAGCAAAGACCAGGTCTCAGTTAATTTGAAAGCACAAAACGTCTGGAAACTTCCTGGATTGCGACGCTGTAGCACGGTGGGGCAGCAGTAGAATCGCTGCCTTACAGCACCAGAGACCGGGTTTGATACTGACCACGGAGTTTGTACGTTTTCCCCATGTTCGCGTGGGTTTTCCCCAGATGCTCCAGTTTCCTCCCGCACTCCTAGGACGTGCAGGTTTGTCGGTAAATTTGTCTTTGGAAAATTGTTTATTGTCCCTTGTGTGTAGGATAGTATTAGTGTAGGGGATCGCTAGTCGGCGTGGAGATGGTGGGCTGAAGGGCCTGTTTCAGTGCTGTATCACTAAACTAAACTAACTAAGGGGTCCATAAATTGGCAGGAAGGAGCATCCAGATAGTGTGAAAGGTGCCATATCAACATGGCCTGTTACTTCTTAAACTGGAAACCTGACTCCATCAACCACCTCGCCTTTCCCTGCAGATTTGCAATTAAAGCTTTTACATAATGCCTTTAACATGAAGCAATTTCAAATCGAGCTTTTGCAGACAAATATTGCCAAAAGCTAACATTTGACAGATTGCGAGAAAGGACCAAAATGCTCAGTTTAGGGCTGAACCTACAAACGTGTTTTGAAAGGGAAGTGCGGTGAATAAGGATGGTACCATCAAAGGACAGTAGAAATCAGGAACAATCTCCCCTCAAGGTTGTGATACGGGGAAAATCAGCGAAATTTGTGTTCTCTATTACTAGCGAATAAGGCAATTCAATAGGATGGAGCTTCTAATCAAACATCTCGATTCATGCAGGCAACACACAGCTGACAGCAAAGGCAGAAACACCAATGTATCAACAATCATACCAGTAATACATTAACATTTCTTTAAGTTCACACTATACTGCTCTGTACTGTGCTTTGTTATTTTTAGAAAAAAAGTAACAAAACCATAACTGTTATCATTCACTTCTATTAAATTAGTCTATTTTTTTCATACAATGGGAATTGATACTGATCTACTCATTGTCCTGTCCTCAACTCGAGGTGTAGGAAGGAACTGCAGATGCTAGTTTAAACCAAAGACAGATACAAAAAGCTGGAGTAACAGCGGTATATTGATTTCTCTAACTTCAAGTAACCCTTGCGTCCCTTCTCTCTCCGTTCCTCCCCCACCCGTTGTTGTACCAGGTTCAAAGTCGTTTTGTTGAGACTCATTGTCTGTAACTCATTTTCACCTAGCCCACAGCTAACAATGTCCTGTTTCCTTTATAATTGTTTCTGTTTTGAATATCTTTCATTCATTAGTTCTATATCTTTCTGTATCAACCTCTATATCTCTCGTTTCCCTTTCCCCTGACTCTCAGTCTGAAGATGGGTCTCGATCTGAAACATCGTCGATTCCTTTTCTCCAGAGATGCTGCCTGACCCGCTGAGTTACTCAACTTGTGAAGCTGCAGCTCTGGTTAAAGCATGAACCACTTCCTGTGCTGTCTTTGCACATAGATCCAGGAAAAGCACGGCAGGAGGAGCAGTGCATGAGGCAGCAAGGAGAGCAATGTAATTGCTGCTTACCTGAGGCCGGGAGGACATCTGCTCCCACTGTCCCCGTGGCACTAGGCGGTGGAGGCGGAGGGACCGCTTTACTAGGGGACAACAATGCAACAACTCTGGTTAACACAAACCGCTTTGAACAAATAAACCATCCGATCTAAAAGGGGTTTGTTAATTGCAGGTTTGCTGGATATAGTACCCAGCAGATCAGCTCTAAGGATCAACTACATGTTTAATCATTCATTTATGAGTCTCCATTCATTTATGAAAATTACTCCATTTGTCTCCATTCATTTATGAAAATTACTAGGTCTCTGAAGGCATTGTAGAGTCAACGTGGCAGAGAAAGAGGCTATTCCACCCATTGTCCATGCCCAATCTCTTTAGAACAATGCCATTTGACCTAACCTCAATCCTGATGCGAACCAAGTCAATTACTCCAGGGTAGCTTTCTACCCTCAAGTCCTGATCCAAACTCTGTTGCCAACATTGATTGTTTCCAATGGCACCAGCCATGTGGACAGTAAACCCAAGGTCCTAATCACCCACTTCCTTAGACACAAAATGCAGGAGTAACTCAGCGGGATAGGTGGCATCTCTGGAGAGAAGGAATGGGTGACGTTTCGGGTTGAGTCCCTTCTTTAGACTGCCTTCAGTCTGACATTAGTCAACTGACATCAGCTTCTTCCCAACAACCATCAGGTTATCAAACACTACGACATCCAAATAAGCTCCGAACTACATAGACTTGCAGGCATTGTTTTGTCTTTGCACTAGTATTGTTTTTTTTAATATACTGAACTTATTTTCTGTTTATTGTGGTGTTTACATACTACTATATTCACATATCTGTTGTGCTGCTACAAGTAAGAATTTCCTTGTTCTGTATTGGGACATCTGGCCAATAAAATTCTCTTGACATTATCCAAATTTCCTGTCCCATTCTAAACTGTAGGCGGGCTCAGTACTAATCAGCCCACTTACATTTTCATCCAAATCATTTCTGTATATCATAAACTCTAGAGGTGCCAGCACTGAAGCACTGTGGAACACCACTGGTCACAGTCTTCCAGTTAGAATAGAACTTCCCACCACTACCCCCCGTTTATAGTCAATCCAGTTTTTAATCCAATCTACCATGGGTCCCATGTGCATTAAACGTCCAGCTCAGCCTACCATAATCTATCTGTCGAAAGCTTGACCAAATTCCAAGCATACAACATCCAGAGCATGGACTGGATGGGTCGAAGCGGCTTGTCTCCACGCTGTATCTCTAAAACTATAGGGATTGTGTAGGGAAATGGAGCTGAGGTAGAAGATTAGCCAAGATCTAATTGAATGTTGGAGCAGGTTCAACAGGTCACTGCTATGATTCCTGCTCCTACTTCTTATGTTCTTAGGACCTCAGGCCAGACTGTGCTACTTCTGCCACCCCTAGCCTGGTCACACTGGTGCTCTGAGCTCAGCAGCTTTGGAGTAGTGTGTGGAAGAGGCGAGGCAGGCCAGGAAAGGGAAGTGCAGCTGAAGGGGACATTGTGAAGTTATCAGTTGTTCAGTTGTTTTGTGATGTTTTTGATTTTATCTATAAATATAATGCTGAAGACTGATTTATTTGGCATGTTTGCAGAGGACATTGAAGTTGTATAGATGTTGGTCAATGCAGGAACAGTGTTATCTGATTGGATTAGGTAACATACAAAACAAGGTTTTCACTGTACCTTGGTATTTGTAATACTAATACACCGTTAGACTTTAGAGATACTGCATGGAAACAGGCCCTTTGGCCAACCGTGTCCGCCCCGACCAGCAATCATCCCGTCCACTAGCGCTGTCCTACAGACTAGGGACAATTTTAATTTTTTTTACCGAGGCCAATTAACCTACAAATCTGCACATCTTTGGAACATAAGAGCCTTACTCAAGGAGCTACTGACAAGTAGCTACTGAAACCAATGATCCCAAATCCTAGATTAATCCAAATCCAAATCCTTGGGGAAACCCCAAACCTCCCGATCTGGGATACATTATCATCTCGGGTTCCTGTTGGTGATGACATTAGCTAGTGAGAAGGCTGTGTAAAAACTTCATAAGTCCGAGGAGTAGAATTAGGCCATTCGGGCCATCAAGTCTACTCCACCATTCAATCATGACTGATCTATCTTTGAAAAGGTTAAATGCTTTTAAATATATAAGAGATACATCGTGGAATACTTGACTGGAGGTTGTAGCTTATATTTCTTCTCAAGCAAGCGTTCTGTAGTGGAAAAGTACCAATTGATAAGAGAGAGAGACAAGCACAGGCTTGTCTTAGGTTGATATATATTGGGGCTATTAATAATAGCTTTGGAATGTCTTGTCCTGAAAGTACAATCTGCTAAGATGCCTTTGAAATGTGTCTCCTAATTGATACGAGAGACAACCAACTGATAATAGACAAGCTGAGACTCATCCTGTAGTGATGTATATTGGCTGCATCTTGAGACCATGACTAACATCTTTGGAATGTGACCAAGTGACAGGCAGTATAAAACACCATGCAAATCTTTGTTCATTGAAGTGATGGCGCGGGGAAGTCAAGTGTCTGTTGCTTACTTGACTGGTATATACCCGTCACTTCCACCAGTAAAGCTTGAGTTGGTTTACCTAACCTTTTTGTGTCAATCTCTGCTTTAAATCTCCTTCCTGGATCAGAACACTTACAACTCTCTCCGGGGATTTGGACGTCCGTCTCGACTGATGTGCCACACTGTTGGCTGCAGGTTCTCTTGCGGTGGTCGCATCGGGTGGTACAGCTGAGGTAGGACCTGGGGTGGCAGTGTTGGCCATGTGGAATACGAAGGGTAGGGCCAGGGCTCGTAGTGGTGGTGATAAACTGTGTCTGGCTCACTCTCTTCCATCCTGATTGATATTGCATTCTAAACACAATAAAGAAACACATTTTCACAATATTCTCAGATCTGACATCTTTCTGTACAACACTTGTAAACCAGAATCTGCAGTTCCTTGTTTCTGCAAGATATATGTAAGAATCTTCTTGCAAAAGGGATTAATAGGGATATACATGTGAAGAGTGCTGGAGTAATTCAATGGGTCAGGCAGCATCTCAGAAGAATATAGATAGTCAACATTTCATGTTAGGATACTTCTTCAGACTGATACTAAAGGGACCCGACCTGAAACGTTGTTCTCCTTAGATGTTGCAGTAACTCAGCAGGTCAGGCAGCATCTAAGGAGAACGTGGATAGGTGACGTTTCAAGTCGGGACCCTTTGGGATCAGTCTGAAGAAGTGTCTTAACCTGAAATGTCTCCTAGCTATGTTCTTCTGAGATGCTGCCTGACCCACTGAGTTCCTCCAACACTCTGGGTCTTCACATGTATATCAATCCCATTTGTGGGAAGATTCAATCACATTTTTTTTGAACAGCCTCCTCTACATTGGAGAAAGCAAATGCAGATTGGGTAGCTGCTCGGCAGAGTGCCTGCATTCAGTCCTCCACTGTGACCCTGAGCCTACAAACGCCTGCTTGTTTTACAAAAGGACTTAAAGTGTTGGAGTAACTCAGCGGGTCAGGCAGCATCCCTGGAGAATATGGATAGATGACATTTTGGGTCGAGAATTTCTTCAGACCCAAAACGTTACCTATCCATGTTCTCCAGGGACACAGCCTGACCTGCTGAGTTACTCCAGCACTTTGTATCTTTCTGTGTATTAATCAGCATCTGCAGTTCTTTGTATCTACATTTTGCCTGCTTTTTTAGTTCCCCATCCCCACTCTTCGCCTTTCTGTCTGTGGCCTCCTGCACCATTCAAATGGGACCAAATGCAATCTTAACTTCTTCCATTCCTGTCAATATTGTATTTAACATTCATCTTCAGTCTGGGCATGTGGTGTTGAGTTCTTGGACTTCAGGTCACTCACTCTTCTTCCATCTGTGTCAGGAATAGCCATTTCTGCCTGTCATCATTTTGCCTCGGTTTTCTCTTTCTATTATTATGGTCTGGATACATTCCACCACCCTGCTATTTATAACAAATTTAGCGCAGTGTTTTGACCCAAAATATCGACAATTCCCTTCAACTACCACAGATGCTGCTCGACCCGTTGTATTTTGCTCAAGATTCCAACATCAGTAATTCCTTGTGCCCCACAACCAGATACACATCTCTTTAAAACGCAAGAGACTGGAGGAATTCAAACGACGGAGAAACGGAGTTGGTCAAGCAGCATCTGTGGAGGAAATGGACAGGTAACGTTTCAGGTCTGGCCAGTTTTTCAGACTGAGTATCTGGCAGTGAAAGCTTCAATAAATGATACTTCCAAGTCAATGCAAAGACTAACTTAGGGCAACACTAAGGCAGCACACCAACTGTTACCTGCCACGTCTGGTATTGTGGGATAACTAGGATGTCACCATAATCCAATTTTTGAGATGCTATTTGGGGGATGATTATTGATCAAGTCCTTGAGAGTTCACCTGCTGCTCAGTGAAGCTAACACATAGAATCCCTGAAAATGCAGTCAGGGCCTTAAGCTCAGCAACTTATTCAAGTGATGCCACTTCCAACAGTGTGGTATTCTGTCAATGCATCAAAGAGTGCTGAATGAGTGGCTGGAGTGCCATCGTTACTGGGTTACAGGAATGTTGGTGGTGGTGGCGAGGGCAGGTTGAAAGCGAATGACCTCTGACCTGTTTGGCAGGCTGTGGCTGCGTGTTGTACCCAAAGCTGGAGAGTGCTGCCATGGTGATGTTGTTCATGATCACTTGGTGCATCTGTGCATTTTGTATCATCATCAGCTCCACCAGTTCTGGGGAAAGAAATGCATCTAGCGTCGTGAATACAGGAGCCTTTGCTACAACAGATCAGAGGTATTAGGAAACAAGAGCAGAATACTAGTGCTCGGTCTGCTGAGGCCTGTTGATCTCATGGTTGCAAATTATTTTAACATCCCTTCCCATACTGACGCTTCTGTCCTTGGTCTCCTCCATTTCCAGAGTTCAACTGCGGTTGCTTACAGCCCAGTGGTGTGAACATTGAATTCTCTAATTCTAAGTAATATCCCTCCTTATAACCTCCATTAATGTTCCCTTCCCTGAACTACTTAGTTTCCATCACATCCTCTGTGGTAAATAAAGACGAAAAGTATTGATTTCGAAGCTCATCCACCTCTCACGGTTCCACACAAGGAACTTCTTCTTATCGAGTCACACACAAGATTAGAAGTGGTTCAGCCAGAGCTGCACTCATTTCTCGGCGTCTGCACACAATGGCGTCTGTCTTGTCACTTCTCGTGCTTCTTGTGTGGGGTGGTGGAAAGATCGGTGGAAACAGGGCCGCGACGTGAACGCTCTCTCCTTGACCCCCACACAAGGATGAACATACTGACTCACGGACTATTCTCTCCTTATTTACCCTTTGCTTTTAATATAGTTATAGGATCTTAGAAATCTCCTTTACTTTATCTGCTAAGAAAATGGATAGTTTAGTTTAGTTTATTACTGTCACATGTACCAAGGTACATGAAAAGCTTTTGTTTTCTGCAATCCAGTCAAAGAAAAGACTGTACACGATTACAATAAAGTTGCCCACAATGTAGAGATAAAATATACAATATTTAGTACAAGATAGAGTCCAACGATGCCCATTAAGGATAGTTCAAATTACATTACTTGGTACTAGATGCAATAACTACTTTTATTTATTTATTTTTTGTTAAATATTTTTATTAGACGTAAATACATATTAATAGAGTATACTTCTCACATACATTCGTAATTTTATTAATATTAACAATTATGTCATATATTTCTATATATTTTTTTCACAGGTAAGAAAAGATAGAGAAAAATAAAGTAAGAGTAGGAATGAATGGAGTATTAAAAAAGTTATCCATCATTGGAGATATATCCATGATTTGTTATACGTGATTCTTCATCTATTCCATTATTCAGGCTTCAGTCAGGCTCTCGTACCGAGCCATTTTGACCCTTTAATAATACTAGATGCAATAACTACTTTTAAAAGACATTTGAACAGGTGCATGGATAGGAAAGGTTTAGAGAGATATGCCTAAATTAGGTCAGGTGGGACTAGCGTTGATGGAGCATCTTTGTCGGTATGGACAAGTTGGGCCAAAGGACCTGTTTCCATGCTGTTGCACTCTCGCTGATATTCACTGGACAGGCAGCAACTGCTGAGAGGGAACTGCCGTTCACATTTCCACTCAATGATCGTTCATTGGAGTTGGTTGTGATCAGGTTCTGACTCAGGTTCTCAGAACGTTTTACTCTCTCCACAGAAGCTGCCTGACCAGCTGAGTGTTTCCAACTCCCTGTCTTTAATCCCAACGGCAGCCTGGAATGTGGGAAATGAGCTGTAGTGACTGCTCTGTCCTGCTGCTCCTGCTAATCTGAGCTTGTCTGTGTCAGTTCAACCTGTGGCTCAATTCCAAAGATCAGCAAGCTTCCTGGCAAACAGAAGGGGAAAGCATTGCTTCCAGCTGTGGTTGTGAGCGAGAGGCAACATCTGGCTCCTACATTCATTCAGAACAACGTCTAGATTTAAAGGCATAGCCCACTACCTGACCAACATTGCCTTTGTCACAAAGGTACATCAGTCGCTGCTTCTTCGCGATCCCTTGTATTACATGTGGACCCCTGGTGCCAGCTCCCACCCCCATAAGGCACGTCAGGTGCTGAGGGTTGTTACTGCTGGAGACTACACGCTGGCTTACCTTCCTTCATATGTCCATTCCTGACAGGTGGAATCTGAGGAGGCTGTGGTCCAGGGATTTGCTGGATTATGGTAGCTGGCTGCTGAGGAACCTGCAGGAAAGGAGACAGACTGGAATCACACCGTGGGACTGGTCAACGAGGGCAGGGGGAAGGTGAGGACTCAGTACCAAGGGGCGTTTCTTAGCAGGAGAGAGACGCAAAGTGCTGGAGTAACTTTTCTAACGTAGGGATCACATGTATGCAGTTATTGTAAGCATTTAGAAAAGAAAATTAGAAGGCATAAGTTTAAGGTGAAAGGGGCAGAGTTCAGAGATGAGAGGGGCGATTATTTTACACAGAGGATGGTTGGGGCCTGGAATGTGTTGCCAGAGGTGGTGGCAGTGGTGAGTCAGATATGAGAGTGGCATTAAAGAGGCTTTTAGGGAGGTGACAGATTTCTAGATATTAAAGGAATTTAGGAATATTTGTGCAGATCGTGGGTGATGTAAGAGATCAGCTGTGATCCTGTGAATAACAGGGCACATATAAGGGGCTGAATGGCCTTCTTCTGCTTTTACTACTTGTGTTGAAAGATGGTCATTAAAGTCACTCCCAGCCCAGTGAACATTCAAAGAAAAAGGCCTGATGTTTACATTGTGAGAGCAGGCCCAGAGATTCGTCATCAACAGCCTGACGTGGCCATTCACAGAGTCACACCTTCAGACAATATGGTACGTTCCAGATACATCCTGACCCAACAGCAGGGCAGGAGGAGCAGTTGTGTAGAGAGAGAGAGAGAGAGAGAAGGAGCTTGGAGTCGTCAGCAGTGACACCAGAGCCCCTGAAGCCTTGTGGCATCAGGTCAAATATTGGAAAGAAAACCTCCTCTTCCAATCCAGGGCCAAAAGAGCTTAATTCCGGTGATGAGGAGATAGGAACAGCCCCTGAGAGCGGGTTATCATTTGAATGAGTGTGGCATCAAGAAAATGAAGTCAATTGGCATCAAAGGGAAAACACCAAGAGATGTATCTCGCACTGAGGTTTTAGTTGCATCTCAGCCCTAGGACGAGTATGGCTCAGGGTTGGGTCATTGGTACAACCATTGGTACAGGGTGGTGTCATTGGTAAATGCCTCATCAATGGCCCTCCTGCTATCTTAAGTTCAGAAGGGGGAATGTTAGTTCATATGTGCACATGTTCAATTCTATTTGAAACTTCTCAAAAAATGAACAAATTGTGCCACAAAAGCACTAGGAATTGACCATTTCCAGCAAAATAAGAGCCTAACCATTCATCGTTGACTTTCAATGGTGTATTTGTTGTAGATTCCCACATTATCCATATGCCAGGGGATCATCATTAATCAGAGTCTCAAATGTACACACATTTCTCAAACTTCTTCAGTCTGAAAAGAGGTCTTGACCCAAAACATCGCCTTTCATAAAAACATAGAAACATAGAAATTAGGTGCAGGAGTAGGCCATTCGGCCCTTCGAGCCATACCCTCTGATCCCCTTAGCCACAAGGGCCACATCTAACTCCCTCTTAAACTCACCTGTTTCTGACTGCAAGGGACCTACATTTGTTTTAAATAATCTCTTTCCATGTTCTCCAGAAATGCTGCTTGACCTATTCAGTTAATCCAGTACCTTGTGTCCTTTTGTGTATTGCATCTGAAGGTCTTTGTTTCTTTACACATAAATACCATGGCCACAACAGCAGAGGCTGGGTATCCATTACTGAGCGACTTACTCTCAACACTCCAAGCGGTTTCCACCATCTGCAAGGCACATCAGGAGCCGGATGCAATGCACTTGAGATGAGTGCAACTCTCCAGATGTTCAACACCATCCAAACAAAGCAGCCCACTTGATTAGCACCTCGTCAACCATCCTAGACATTCATTCCCTTGTCACCAACACACAGTGGCTGCATGTGTATCCTCCACAGGATGTGCTCACCCAAACTACATTCCAAACCCTGCCAGCTCTCCCACCAAGAAAGACAAGGGGATAGGATGCACAGGAATTTCGCCAGCTACAAGTCTCCTTCCAAATCGTACACCATACTGACTTGGAAACATATCACCGGTCATTCATCATTGTGGGGTAGGAATCCTAGGCATCCCAGATATGGACAAGAAGGCAACCAATCCCACATCCTGTGAGAATGAAAGGGACACAAAGATGACAGGAAGGAGCTGGGGACATTTCTGATACCAGACCGAAACATCCATCCACTGGAGGAAAAAACGATTTATTTTTAAGTGCTGGGTACTGAAAGTTTCTCGTGAACAAATTCAAGGGAAATTTAATCAATTTCCTCCAATTTCCTTGGTGCAAATTTCATTAGTGCTCTGGAAGACACATACATTTTAAATTTGCTGACATTAGAATGGAGACTGTGTGCAATTAGAAAGTTGCAAAGAAAATAGGAGAATTTTAAATTATTTACATTATTTCTGCCACTGCTGCTCTATTTAATTGCTTGCAAACTCTAAGATATGAATCTTTGCATCATCATTCTCTCAGAATTGTAATAATCAATGCTACCCTCATTAATAATTGCTGCCATTGGACAATATATAAAACATTGTTTTATACTTCATCCATGTATAGATTTATACTACATCCTTCTCCCAACAGCTCATCATCCCCTCATGTGGAGGGATGGAGAATGCAGCAAATCATCACTAATTCTCACCAGGACACTCAAATTCCCCCAGGACAGTAAAGAACACAACATATAGTTAGATTCATACTCCTTGAACAAATAATCATAAAAGAAAAGTAAATAAATTGTTAAACAGCAGTTTGTTTACAGTCGGAGGGTTCTGGACATAGTGGTGCGACACATTTCGCAGGAGTCACCTTGTTTGTGTAAAGAGGCTGCAGAGACCCCACCCCTCTCTCCTCCCAGTGCTACTGCCTGTGCCCCTGGCAGGAGGTATCGGGCTGTGTGGAAGTGGGGGATGTGTGGAGGGAGGGGGTCACCCTAAGGACATGTGCAAGGCCTGGGATGCTTTTCTAATGCTTACAATAACTGCATACATGTCAATCCTATGTTAGAAAACACCCTGGCCACGCTCTCATCTCATTGCAATAATTGGGATGAAGGTACAGGACCTTGAGAATCGTGATCTTTAGATTCAAGAATAGCTTCATTACAGCAACCACCAGGATGCATGCTCCTGCCATAACCCTAGCTAGATCAGCAACAATCTATTATCGACTTTGTTTTGTTGCACTAAATGCCCTAGTTTTGCACTATTCCGGGCTGGCTATCTGATAATTCATTTTTGTATTATTAATTATTTTTATATTTACTCGTGTTATTGCGTAAATCTGCAGCATGTCAACATGTCATTGTTCCATTCCCAGTACATGTGACAATTACATTTGACATCAACACATTTCATGTCCCCCACAATCTCTGTGCATCCTTGTCAGATTTCTCACCAGCACCCATCTTTGTTTCGGCAGCAAGTCTAGATAGATTTCACTTGACCTCTCTTTAGATCATTGAAACAGGTTATAATTGGGAATTCTTATATCAAACACTGGAAAGATTTGGCTTTACCGAAGAGTCAATTCAAGTTATTAAAGCAATTTACCAGCAACTTACTGCAAGAGTAAAGGTGGATGGGTCCTTAACTGAGAGATTTGTGTTAGGAAGAGGAACGAGACAGGGATGTTGTCTTAGCCCTACCCTGTTTGCTTTATATATATATTGAACCATTGGCTCAAGCGATTCGTCAAGATAGGGAACTGAGGGGAGTAACTATAAGAGACAGAGAACATAAAATTGGCCTTTTTGCAGATGATGTATCTCACGGAAGTAAACACCTCCTTTCCAAGGATGATGGGGATCATAGATAAATTTAATTTTTATGCAGGATATAAAGTGAATATTTCAAAAACTCAAATCCTCCTATTTAATTCTCCTCCAGAAGAAATCAAACAAAATTATAATATTAAATGGGATTCAAAATCAATTTTACTTCGGAGTCACGTGAGTGACTACGTGAAGAACCCGCCTCACGCTGGCAACGGCATGACGTCAACGCTGACGGCGGAAAGAGGAGCTGCAGTAAGGAGCAGCTCCTCGCAGCGGTCGGAACGGCCCGCAGGTAAGTGCAGTTAGATCGGGGCGTTTTTTAGGTTACGCTGGGTGGCTCCAGCAAACGAAACCAAAAGTAAAATTTAGAGCCACGTTAACGTGCTGATTGAGCACTGATTATTAAAGAAAAATGGAGAAATCGGGAAAGAAGTTTTCGCGGGTAAAAAGATCTTCCCGGGGTGAAAGTAAAAATACGGGACGCGAAGTTAGTGCGGACCCGGTTCCGATACCGTTGGCCGCCGATTTACCCGATAGCGAGTTTCCAGATTCTCCAGAAATAATAACCACGGAGGAAAATGTTCCTAAAAAAATGCAAAAAGAAATCTGAGAGGCCCGTGGTTTCTGATGACTCTGATACGGAAAGACCTCCAGACAATAAAACTATGTGGCTAAAAATGGAGCATATGGAGAAAGTTCTCCAAACAATAATGAGACAAGGGTCAGAGTACCCAGATGAATCCCAAAAAATCCCTGAGGGGTTTGAATATGATGAATATGGCTGTGGGCCAAGTTGGGAATATGATACTCCGGACCCAGGATTTGGGCTGGAAGAAGTCTCATGGGGTGATATCCCAATTGATTTAGGGCTGCAGAAGGCAGACCCTGCTGGTGGTTATATGGCTTTTGAAAGCACACCACAAAGTAAAAAGAAAAGGCCTAATGTGCCTGGGATAGCACAAGATTTTGCTATACCTGAAGGAAGTGGTGAGGCTATGGAAGAAAACCTAGCTGCCAACATAAATTATATGGTATCTCACCAACTTCACAATTCTGTGATGAATGAAACATCAGAATTATATAAAGCTCCAAGAAATTGTGCCTCATTGGAAGTACCTACGGTGAATCCGATGATATGGACGTCTATGACTCCAAGTATGAGAGCCCAAGAAGTGAAGTTTCAAAAGGTGCTCAAATTAATTTTCTGCTGCCATTACGGCCTATGGCAGGCAAATGGAGAATCTGGAAATGGAAAAAGATTCAAAAGGATACTTTGGGCTTATTGTGTAATTCGTTCTATGAAATTAATTGTATGAGGAAAAATGGCGATTCGGCCCATATTTCACCCTAGATTTGCAAGCCTGTGTCAAGAAAGTGGTGTTCAAGCTCCTGGGTATTTGTTTGGAGAAAATCTGCCGAAACAGCTGAAAGAGTTAGATGAAGAAGCTAAATATTTTAGCAATGTTAAACCTTTTTGTCTTTGACAAAGAAGGGTTTTTTCGACCCGAAGGGGTTTCGATTTTCGTTATAGAGGCAGAAATGTGTCACGAAAATACTATCGTGCTGTGCAGGCGAGTGCTTCCCTGTATTCGGGAAGAAGGAGACCACCACGCTCATACGGAGAGGTATTAAAGACTTATATCCTTAAAGAAACTGTGGATGACTCTCCAGTTGGAGGGAGATTGCAAAAATTTTATAATGCCTGGCTTAACATTACTTCTGATCGATATGTATTACAAGCAGTTTCGGGAGCCATTATTATTTTTAAAGAAGGGGTTAAGCCTCCTGTACAGAATAAACCTGCTTATGCTTATGTGTTTTCTGCAGAGGAAAGAATGGAGATTAATGTGGAAATTGACAAATTATCTGGAAAAGGCGTAATTGAAAAGACTTATGAACATAAGCATCAATTTGTCTCTAATATATTTCGAAGAGATAAAAAAGATGGTGGTTGCAGAATTATTCTGGACCTTACAGATCTAAATAAGTTTGTAGAATACAAACATTTTAAGATGGAGACATTCAGTACTGCAAAATATCTTATCTCAGCAGGGTGTTATATGGCTAAGATTGATTTGAAGGATGCCTATTATTCTGTAGCAATTCATCAATTCTTCAGGAGGTACTTAAAATTTAATTGGCTGGGACAATTATGGCAGTTTAAAGCTTTACCAAATGGATTGAGTTTGGCTCCTAGACTCTTTACAAAACTGTTGAAACCAGTTTTAGCCCAATTAAGAGCACAGAAACACATTGTTATGGCTTATCTGGATGATATTCTGATCATTAATGATACTCAAGAGTCAGCTGAGCACTCAGTTTCAGTTACTAAAACTGGATTCGTCCTCCAGTTGTGGAGGTAGATGGAAAGCTCAAGAAGAAGCGTTTCTTCAAGCTTATGGTATTAACTATTTGGAGTTATTGGGTGCTTTTTATGGACTTAAAGCATATTGTTATGCTAAACAAGGTCTACATGTGTTAATACAGTTAGACAATAAAACGGCTGTTGCATACATTAATCACATGGGGGGAGTTAGATCAGTATCATGTGATTGTCTGGTCAATGAGATATGGCAATGGTGTATTGGTCGCCAAATATGGATTTCAGCAAGCTACTTTCCAGGTAAGGACAATGTGGTAGCAGATGAAAGGTCCAGGATTTTTAAAGATAATACGGAATGGATGCTTAAGCCAGCAATATTTAAAGAATATTGTGAACCGATTTGGGTTGCCAGAAATTGATTTGTTTGCATCTAGGTTTTAATCATCAATTGCCTACTTATGTGTCTTGGGAACACGATCCAGATGCAGTAGCAGTAGATGCTTTTTCATTACACTGGGGAAAGATGTTATTTTATGCTTTTCCACCATTTGCTTTGATTCAGAGATGCCTGAAGAAGATAGAACAAGATTCTGCTTCTGGATTGTTGGTAGTTCCAAATTGGCCAACTCAACCTTGGTTCCCAGTAATGCTGAATATGATTAAAGAACCATATATGTCGATTCCTAACTGTAGTGATATCTTGACTAATCCGGTAACTAAAGAAATTTACCCATTGTATGCATATATGAATTTATTAATCTGCAGGTTTTGACCAGACCACTACAGGAGCTGGGATTGTCGGACAAAACTATGGAAGTTATAGTCGCATCATGGCGAGATAGCACACAAAAGCAATATATGACACATATTAAGAAATGGGAAGACTTTTGCACACAGTCAAATATTTCTTATGATACTGTAAATATTGCAAATGTTTTGGAATTCCTTGGCCAATTTGCATTTTGAGCAACATTTAAGTTACAGTGCCATTAACACTGCACGCAGTGCCTTGTCGTCCTATTTAGGACTTATGACTGATCAGAGATCAATTGGGTCGCATCCATTAATATCTAGATTCATGAAAGGAATCTTTAATATTAATCCACCCAAACCAAGATACACAGAGATTTGGGATGTGAGCATTGTACTTACGCTACTTAGACAATGGACTCCAATTGAAGGGTTGACATTGGAAAGATTGACATTGAAATTAATTATGTTAATGTCACTGGTCTCAGCTCAAAGAGTGCAAACTTTACAAATGTTGCGTTTAGACTGTGACTACAGATAATGCATGTGACTACAGATAATGTTGTGTTCTATGTTTACGATCTGATCAAACAAAGCAGACCAGGGAGATCTGGAACAAAGGTAACCTTTCAAGCTTATCATATTGATCCTACTTCGTGTGTGGTTAAACATTTGAACCAATATATTAAAGTTACTGACACCCTTCGAGGAAATGAAAAAACGTTAATGGTTACGCACAAAAAACCACACACAAAAGCTTCAGTTCAAACTATCTCAAAATGGTTGAAACAGGTGTTGGTTTTAGCGGGAGTAGACACTGATGTGTTCAAATCTCACTCCACCAGGGCGGCAGCTACGTCCGCGGCGAAGGGGCGGGACGTACCTCTCGAGCATATTTTAAAAGTCGCAGGGTGGAGTAGAGAAGAAACTTTTTCAAAGTTCTACAATAAACCTGTTCACACTATGACAAGCTTTGGACACGCGGTGTTGGGAGCACTATAATCACCTGCTTTGTTTACTATTAATTGCTATAATCAGTGGTGTAGTCACTTCTATCTTTTATCGCTTGTAATCATTTCCCTCAGATATAAGGAGGGTTATTATATGGTCTTTAAACGATTAAAAAAAGTTAATTGTGAAATGATCTAACATTAGTCTGCTTTCTCATGTATGTGTTTACTTAGCCGGACTGTCGTACGGATTAATTCTACGACATAAAAAACACAGAAAGCTTTAAAATCTTCACGTAGTCACTCACGTGACTCCGAAGTAAAATAGTAAGATTAAACAAGAACTTACCAGTTCGAAGTTTGATCGTTATTTTATGAGGAGTTACGATGAGGGATTACGTGCCCTCCACTCCCGCCCTCATAAAATAAATGATCAAATGGTAGTTCTAAGTCTTTTTATGAAGCCTTACTATGTTACTCCGGCTTTTGGTGTTCTGTGTTTTTCATGCCGCTGCTTTGAAGTATGCCGTTGCCAGCGTGAGGCGGGTTCTTCACGTAATCCCTCATCGTAACTCCTCATAAAATAACGATCAAACTTCGAACTGGTAAGTTCTTGTTTAATCTTACTATCAAATACCTTTAAGGGTACATACAACAAAAAATATATCAATGTTGTATGGGGCCAATTATAATCACATCAACCAAAACATAAGAAAGGATATAGAAAGATGGTCCACCTCCCCAATGGATTTTAGTAGTAAGATAAATGTGGTGAAAATGAATATTTTGTCAAGGCTATTGTACTTGTTTCAATCTCTGCCAATAGAGGTATCATTAAAACAATTCACGGAATGGGATAAATTAATATCTAGATTTATTTTGGGAGGAAAGAAGGCCGGAATTCGATACACTACATTACAGTTGCCAAAGGACAAAGGTGGAATGGCACTTCCAAATTGTAGGATATATTTCTATGCAGCCCAACTTCGACCACTTAATTGGTGTGAGGACAGCTATATAGCTAGGTGGAAAGAGATTGAGACATATATCCCTGACTTCCACATCCAAACACTTTTGGGAGAAAAAGCGCTTCCTGGACATATCAGGAGTATAATCGATCCAATAACGATATTTACTGTTGAAACCTGGTTCACTCTTACCAGACAACTTAAACTGAATAAACGACAAAACGTTTTAAGATGGATAGCTTTGGATAATGAATTTAAACCAGGGATGTATGACTCAACATTTAAAGAGTGGATGAAGAAAGGAATGACTTCATTTTGTACTATTACTGAAAATGGAGACCTAAGAGGTTTTCAAGATTTGAAAGATAGATTTGCACTTCGGAACCAAGACTTGTTTAGATACCTCCAATTGAGAGATTATTGCAATAAAAAAGTAAAAAGGGAGGCACTAGAAGAAAATAATCCAATGATAGAAGTGATAGTTCGTACGTATCATCAAAAAACATTAAGGATTATTTCTAAACTATCATAGTTTAATGGAATTTCAAGCTAAAACTACATTTTATGTAAAATTTAAGTGGGAAAAGGAATTGAACATTACAATCTCAGAATAATAATGGCATCATATGTGTGTAAAACCCCTGTCTCACGGTGCGAGTTGGCCCACGAGTGACCCCGAGTTTTCACTTGTGGCGATCACGTAGCGGGCACGTCGGAACTCGCATGAGCAACTTAGCGACTCGTGGCGCTAACGGCAGGTACTCGGGAAACTTGTTAACTCGTGAAAAAAATCAAACATGTTTGATTTTTTCCACGAGTCAAATTAACTATTCAAGTTAAAAATGGAAACATTTAAACTCGTTGTAATAACGTAGTGGCCCGTGCGTTTACCGTGGCACCGTCAATGGAAACTTTTCATTTCCCAGGTGGGAATGGAGTTACCCGAGGCCAGACTCCAATAGTAGCAGCGTTGAAAGTGACAGCAGAAGGCGGGAGCAGGAACCTTCATTTGAATTTGCACTGAGGTTAAATGGATTGTCATCCATGATCATAAAAAGTCGCATATTGGATGTAGTGGGTTTATTTACGGGTGACTGTGGCTACCGATGACTGTGACTGTGATCTGGAAAGGGGGGGGGGGGGGACACTATTCACTTTCCCACAAGCATGTACCAAGATTGTGTAATATTTTGTTGACCTCATGGACATGCTTTCAATATTCATTTTACACCACGTATTGCGACTTTGTCAGGACCCTTCTGGAAGTCCGTATTCAGGTTGTTAAGGTTTGCCCTCAGCATTCATTGCTTTCAGAAAGATGCTTGCTGCCGACAAACTCGCCCCGACAATGCACAACTACCCAATACAAACAACATTCGGTTTAGATTTATTACTTTCATGTGTAAAGTTATGTTTAGCATGCTATGCAGTCAAATCAGATCATACTATACATAAATAGAAGTAAACTAAATTCAAGTACATAGATCGGGACAGAGACAAAATGCAGATCTTGTCGTTCTCAATATTTTAGCGCTGAATTTCAGAGACAAAGTCCAATGGACACAATGAGGTAGAGAGAATCGGACGGTCCCCCAACTTATGGAAGGATCATTCAGAAGCCTGATAACGGAGGGAAAGAATGCATTCCTGATTCTACTGATGCGCACTTTTAAGCTTCTGTTTCTTCTTCCGATGGGAGCGGGGAGCGGAAGGAATGGCCCGGGTAGGAAAGGTCTCTAGTTAAGTTGGCTGCTTTCCCAAAGCAGCATGAAATGCAGTTGTAGTCAATGGTGGGGAGTTTGGTCTGTGTGGTGAGACAAAGAGATGTAGAGTGGGGGTAGAGTTGGGGACGTACCACTAGTTCCCCACACATACAGCCTCTGCTCCTGTCCCTCTGCCCCTGTTCTGCCTGTGCTTCCTACACACCCTGGCTCTTCTGTACTGTTCTGTTTTCATTATTGCTTCATACTGCACAGAAACGGGCCCTTCAAGTTGGGAACTACAGTTAGTTTGGAAATTTGCAAGCAGACAAAAATGCTTCCATGTCGCCTTCCAGCAGTGACGAGACACCATGATCTCATGTTCAACCCGATCACCGGAGCCCAACTCTCACTATAATGACCATAGAAATTGACAAACAATCGCTTCCTTTGGTATTTGAACAACGAAACTCTATTAAACAATGTAACACACAACCTTGAGTATTTTAGCTTGCAGTAACATAAATAAATTTATAGTTATTCAAAAGACCATGTTTGTAAAATCACACAGGAAAATAACTTGATTATTGCAAGCGTGAAACACCTTTTACCCATTGCTATGATTGTTTCTATAACATGATTTTCTATTAAAAAAACGACGTTACTTCGCAAAGCAACGATCGTGTTATAGCAGAATTACTGTCCTTGTTGAATGTGAGTGTCTGTCTCCATCTTCTCTTCAAGCCTTTAACCTATTCCTGTTGGGACCCAATACCCGTGTTCGTTCTCTCACGCTGGGTTCGGCTTCCCGAACAATATTCCAATCGCTGCGTGCGGCTCCCATGCTCCCGTCAAACTCACCTGCTTCTGATGCCCGCACTCCCTCTAAAGTTTCATGGGTTTCAATAGACTCTTCTAAGCCTCGGTTAATGAAAGCAAGGATTCCATAAACGTTGCAACCCACCATGAGCAAATCATCAAGTGCTTGGTGAACAAGAGCTCGGTGGGTCAGGCAATGGAGTGCGACATTTCAGGCCGCGACCTGTCTTCGGAATGACCATTCTTCACCATCGGTCTGAAGAAGGGTCCCAGTAGGAAACGTCCCCCTCCATTCTCTCCACGGAAGCTGCCTGACCCCCTGAGTTCCGCCAGTGCTTCGTGTTTTGCCCAAGATGACAATAGTTGCAGCTTTTTGTATCACCATCTTCCTAACCACCACATCTAACTGTCCTAAGTAGAAACAAATAACTGCAGATGCTGGTTTATACCAAAGATAGACACAAAGTGCCGGAGTAACTCCACGGATCAGGCAGCATTTCTGGGGAGATGTTTCGGATCGGGACCCTTCTAACGAAACGACACCCACCCTTTTTCTCCACAGATGCTACCTGACCCACTGAGTTCCTCCGGCACTTTGTGTCTATCTTTGGTATAAACCAGCATCTGCAGTTATCTTTTATCCAGCTGTGATGTTGCCTTCAAGCGATTTTTTTTTCACTTGTACAACAACGTTCCTTGTTGATACGATATTCCCAATGTTGCTCCCACTCATTGCACATCCTCATTTATCAGCCCTCCTAAAGTGCAACACCTCAGACCTATCAGCATTATATTTCACTTGCCTTCCAAATATAACAAACCTTCACCCGCTGGTCACACCCTCACACACTTACCTTCATTCACTGTTGGCTCAAGAGTAACGGAAGAGGAACTTGGTAACTCGGGAGAGGAAGTTGGAACATCGCAGCAATGATATACCCGTGGGAACTCGGTTAAACACTTGATCATAAACTTGAAATCTCGTACACAACCACGAGTCTGTTTTTTCTTTCACTTGGGGTCACTCGTGGGATGACTCGCACCGTGAGACAGGGCCATAACACTACAGACATCCACCAATTCACAAAATTGGAGAGAGTTTAATTGGAAAGTTTTGATTTGTTTCTTTATTACGCCTAACATAAAAAGCAAGCAAATTCTAAGGCAGCAAACATGCTGGAGGCAATGTGGTCAAACCATGCACATATCTTCTGGAGTTGCCCAAAAATAGAACCATTTTGGGACAGAGTGAATTTAGAATTAACGGAGGTATTAGGATATATAGTCTGCAAGAAGTGTTCCATTTTATACCTGGGTAATATAACTACAGTGGTGCTGAAGGAAGACCATTACTTGGTTAAAATCCTACTCACAGCTGGCAGAAAGGCCATTACAAGAAACTGGTTCGCAGCGGACACACCCAGACTTAGACAATGGTTAGACATAGTACAGGAAATATTTGTCATGGAGAAAATGACATATTCTCTAAGAGTGAAAGAAGACGAGTTTAACAGAAAATGGGAACAATGGATTAGGTATAGAAATAAAGACAACAACACTGTATAATTTTATAGACAATAATGTAAGTTATTGGAAAATGTTTTAATATGAAAATAGTTCTGTATACTGCCTCATTAATTGTAAACTGAACCCCCCGCTACACTGTTGTACGTTTCACTGTAATGTTGTATGTTTCGTTGTTATATTTGTGCTTTATTTGTGTATACATAAAAGCAATAAAAACTAAAGTGGAAAAAAAAAGAAACAGGTTATAATCCACTGGGCCCCTGGGATACAGCTCCCTACTCCTGACATCAGAACCCAAAAATCAGTCATTCACACAATGTATAGTGGCCATTAACCAATTCTCAATTTGCATCCGTGTACTCCTTAAAATTCCAAATGTTCTCTTATCAAATGCCCTCAGAATATAATAAGCTGGTTCTGTTTTATCTAGTAAACCTAGATTTAAATCTAAAAAAAAGTTGGTAGAATTGTTAAACATCATTTTCTTTCATAAATCTCTATTGACTTTGACCAATTCTATTATTTTCTATTTACCCTGGCCCACTTGCTTAATAATAAAATCGCCCAAGTTTTCTACCGAAGATTGGCTGCAATTTATTGGATTTCAGTCACATTAATTTCTTCGCTCCTATTTTGTTTGCCCTTGTTATTTCTTTCAATTCCTTATTCTCTTTAAACCCTTCTCCACCATGTCTGGGAAAGTTTGGTTTACTCTGTGAAGCCATTTACTTCTGTGCAATGGAATTTACCCAGCAAAACAAATTAACTTTTGATAATCCTTCCCTTTATGTACAGCACTAGAGGTTTTTTCAGTCTATTTTTATTTCTCAGGATAAATTTGTCTTGTATGCCATTCTCATTTTCTTCTCAATTTCTTACTTTGCCTGTGCAAAATTCTGAAATGCAGATTTCAGTCTGCAGCTTTACTGCCCTTTATAGCAACATTTCAAACCTTTCCCATTGATTTAACACTGCCTCTATATTCTTTCATTAGCCACGGCCAGAAGAAAACATTTCCTGCTGAGTTTTTGTTCTTTAACAAGTTGCAAAGGCACAGACCCAGATAGTTCCTGATCTACAAACATTCTGAGCAGGGAAAGATGAATTACCATGATGCTGACGAACTCTGCACCACACACGGAGAACTTTTATTCTGTTATGTAAACCAAGAGGAAGAATAAGTGAAGCAGGGAAAATTGAGGCGACAAAAACACTTAACAGCATGAATGTTCCGTTTTGCTCCAAAGCTGTGTCCTCCCACGTGTGAGCTGGGAGCAGTGTCCTGAGTGCGTTGATTGATCCGCAGCTATCATTGTCAGCGCTGCTTGCTGCTCTAGGAGTCGGGACAGGGAACCATTGACAGTTTACAAGGCGTAATGGTAAGCACCTGAAAGCTCTGTGGGTCGGAGCCGATCTGGGTCAATAACACTCGGATAAGTGAAGATTTACACAACCCAAGATCGTAACACGATGAAAATCAAAAGGTGCCGCTGATGAAAACCAAAAAACGGAAAATGATGGAAGAACTCAGGCAGCACCTGTGGCAACAGAGAGAGATAGAGAGACAGAGGAGGACACAAAATGCTTGAGTAACTCAGCGGGACAGGCAGCATCTATGGAGAGATGGGATCCGGGAGAATGGGAATGTTGCATCCCAAGCCATGGATCACCGTATTGCTGGGCAAAAGCAAAAGCATTCCCGGAGCAGAGGCTCACAACAGCATGGCCAGGTGTTGCAGCATTCTCAGACCCATGGACACCGGGATAGAGGGCCACACGGATCCCAGAGTTTAGTTTTACATTCTATTTATAGTTTTTAAAGCTGCATCATGGCAAAAGGCTCTTTGGCCCACCGCGTTCATGCTGACCATCGATCATCGGTTCACACTCGTTCTAAGTCATCTCGCCATCAGCAGAGCAAGTTATTGTGGCCAAATAACCTACAAGCCCTCACGGCCTTTGAGACGTGGGAAGAAACCAGACCACCCACATGGTCAGAAGGAGAATGTGCAAACCCGACTAGGACAGCGCCCGAACCGGGATCGAACCGGGGTCCCTGGCGCTGTGAGCCAGCTGTTCTGCCAGCTGTTCTGCCAGCTGTTCTGCCAGCTGTTCTGCCAGCTGTTCTGCAGCATTCTTGGCAGCACAACCACAGCACTGCCATGCCAGGATTCACACCACTCCAGGCCCCGGCATTACACCATTCCCAGGCCCAACGGCATTCCCGGGAACAGGGATGCAACATTCCTGGATGCATGATGACATGGACCACAGGTCTGACAAACGGTTACATGTCATTCCCTGTCCCAGGCTTCCATTGTTTCTGGGCTCAAGGTTAAATAATTTCTGGACCTAGGTTGCAGCGTTCCCAGCCCAGCCTTACATCAATCCCAGACATTATTACATTATTACATGATTACATTATTCCCAGGTGCAAGCTGAAACCATTCCGGGGCTCCAGTTTACACTATTCCCGGTCGGTCCCCCAGGGTCACACTATTCCCAGGCCAAAGACTGAGCTTATTTGACATATCTCCAATCTCTATAGATGCAGCACAGATAGCATCCTATCAGGATATATCACAGCTTGGTTTGGCAACTGCTCTGCTCAAGACGGCATGAGAGTTGTGGATGTAGCCCAGGCCATCACACAAACCATCACTGCAGCATTCCCAGCCAAGTGTTACAACATTCCCAGGCCCAGCGCTACATCAATCCAAGACCCATAGTTATAGCTAGGGTTGCCAACTGTCCCGAATTAGCCGGGACATCCGTATATTGGGCTACTTTGGTTTGTCCCATGCGGGACCACCCTTGTCCCTTATTTGACTGCTACTACTCGGGTTGATGGGACTGTGGAGTGCTGCATCCAGCCCCGCCTCACCCGTCCCGACGTAGTGCAGCCCTCGTCCATGGCTCCATCGGTCGGCAGCCCGGCCAGCTATCCGACCTTCGGACCTTCGCTTATTGCTGACACCACCATCCCTCCTTCTCATGGCCGATCATCAGTTCATGAGTTGGACGGGGCGCCGGACTTTGCGTGCGAGATCACGCGGGCCAAAACCCCTCAGCTGGCCCGCCGGCTGGGCTTTGTGTGCAGTCCAGCACCCGGGCCAACTCATCATTCACCCAGCCATGGCCGAGTCGGTCAACAAATTGTCATCAGGAATTTGTCCCTTATTTTGACCTTTTGTCCCTTATTTGGGAGTGAGGATGTTGGCAACCCTAGTTACAGCATTCCCAGGCCAAAGCAATGTAATTCCAAGTCCAGAGTTACAATGTTCCTGGGCTCAGAGTTACAACATTCCCAGCACAGTTACATCATTCCCAGGCCCAGGGTTATATTATGCCCGGCTGAGAGTTATTCCATTACTGGTGCAGCGTCAAGTCAAGTCAAGTTTATTGTTAAACGCACAAGTGCAGTGAGGTACGGGTACCATGAAAATCTCGCTTGCAACAGTATCACAGGCACATGTACTGTGACAACACAAAAATATAAATGATGTAATGATGTGCTAAAGCAAAATCACAACGAGTACAAGAGGTGGCCCGTGGCGTGGCGTTGCTGATTAGGCTTGTACGGGTTGATTCAAGAACTAGATGGTCGTAGAAGAGTAGCTGTTCATGAATGTGATGGTGTGCGACTTCAGGCTTCGTACCTCCTGCCCAAAGGTAGCAGCCAGAAGAGGGCATGGGGATCCTTAATGATAGATGTTGCTTTCTTGAGGCTGTGCCTGGTATGATGCTTTTGATGGTGGAGTGGCTGAGTCCACCACTGTCTGCAGCCTCTCATATCCCTGTACATTGTAATTGCCACACTAGGGTATAATGCGTCCAGTCAGGATACCTTCCACAGAGCATCTGAAGATGTTTATTGGAGTACTCAGTAACATGCCTAATCTCCTAAAGCTTCTTCGTTCTTAGATATTTCCTAGGTCCAGGTATACATCAGTCCCTATCCCAGTGTAATACAAGTATTGGGCCCAGAGTTACATAATTCTCAGACCCCAGTACACATCGTTCTCAGGCCCAGGGTTACAATATTTCCAGGCCCAGGATCACTTTATTCTGGAGCCCAAGAACACATCTCCCACGCCCAAGGTTACAATATTCCAAGGCCGAGCATCTTACTATCCCAGGCCTAGGGTGACTCCATTGCCAGGGGGGATGGTATAATGATGGGAACATGTCAGCTCCCAACCCATCTCTCCCCACAGCTCAATACACTGACGACTGCTTTAAACATGGGATTTGCCCAGTTGGAACATTTGCATGGACTTGCTACCATTTCTGGGGCCCATTGCCAAATAGTGCCCCATTGCAAAATAGTGGCCCATTGCCAAATAGCGTGAGAAATGGAAAAGAAAACCCATGTTTATTTGCTAATACCGATAACTAAAGTAAGATATTAAAACAATAGTGCCTGAATGGAATAATGTTGTTTATATTCTAGGATGTCTCACTGGATAGTTTAGTTGTATTGTCATAGTTTATAACATGGACAGTGCACACAGCCAACAACCCAACACTCATGGTCAGATAATTTCTGTCCATGCCACTGAAGAAGAAACAAAGAAGGCCTTGATATCTGGAGGAAATTCCCTCATGTACTTTATCATAGTTCTATTGATTTGTTTACATCCATCAAGAGAATTGACCAGGCTTCATTTAAATGTCAATTCTGATAGATTCCGTCCAGTAAACTTCATTGCCCTGCACTCTGCCTGCTCCTCTCTCTGACCCAGCTCTGCACCTCTCTCTCTCTCTGCCCCCCTCTCTCATCCTTCCATAGAGCCTCAGACTGCACTGGAGGGTCAGGGCCAATAGTCCCTGAATTGGACTCTGAACCCACAGGCTTGTTTACGCGCTGTGGGAAATACTATCTCTGAGGCATTGGTGATTTTATTTAATATTGCAAAATATTATATATCTTAGAGGAGTATAGATCTCATAAAGGGGTATTTTGATCATAGAGGTGTCTCAAATCATGAGGAGAATAAACAGAGTGAAGCAGGGCTGGGGAATCAAGATGAGGGCATAGGTTTAAGGTGAGAGGGGAAAGATTTAAAAGGAACTTGAGGGGCAACTTTTGGGTTATATGGAACAAGGTGCCAGCTGAAGTAGTTGAGGCAGGTTTAATAACAACATTTAGGAGATATTTATATAGATACATGGACAGAAAAGTTTTGAAGGGATGTGGGCAAGCCACAGGTAAGGGGTTTGCGGATGGGCATCTCAGTTGACATGGATGAGTTAGGCTAATAATCTAGTTTCCGTGCTGTATGACTGTATTACCAACTAACATTGAATTAAGTCAAACGTTTGAGTGATATGCGGGGAAGTAGAATTCTTTACCCTTACGTTTGGTTCCCATACAGCCAGGACACAAACGTCCTTCTGCCTGTAGCTCAGGCCCACACTATCTCTTACCTGCTGTTGAATTATCTGCACTCTTTGAGGTTCTTGTTCCCATGCCTGAGGGGAATAGACATCGCTCTCAGCAAAATACATTCTCCTCACACACGGACTCTGCACTGGGAAATGCTACTGTGTAGATCCAAGTAAACAGCATGAGGAACGATACAATAGGTCTCCATGGAACCCAGGTCTAAACACTGACGCGCTTGAGATGAACATGGCACTTAATACAAATACCTATTAACCGCAGCCTTTGTGTAATTCAGTGAAAAGAGGCCCAGACCCAAGTTGTGCGCAGTTAAATAGCCAAGATTAGAGGCAGGCTAACCCGGCAGAACATGGGATTGAAGCAGCGGAAGTAAAAGGCTTTGATCCCATTATCGTGGTTATGTCAACATCCAGGGATTTTTCATGCTGCCTTCCCAGTGAAGTTCAGAGGAGGTAATGCCATATCAAAGCTGATATCCTCCATCAGAATCCTCTCATGACTTGTTCCATTGACCTGAAACATTAATCCGGTTTCTCTTTCCACAGATGCTGCCTGTCCTGCTGAGTATCTCCAGCTTTTCCAGTTTTATTTCACACTTCAAAACCCAGCCATTGACCGTGGATGTAATAAAGGTGCAAAGGAAAGCGAGGTTGGTTTTCTCCATTGCCTTCAGGCTCTCTGAAGTTGTGCAGTCAGTGGTGAGGTAGGGACTGGTGGGGAGCCTGCATCATGTGCTTGGGCTCACCACTATACAAACCAGCATTCAAATCTGCACCAGCTCAAAGTCCTGTCCTGGTCTTCACAATGCTGTGGCTCTGGCCGACTATCGGATGCCTGCAGCTGTAGTGCCCTCCACAATGTTTGGGACAAAGACCCATAATTTATTTATTTGCCTCTGTATTCCACAATTTGAGATTTGTAATAGAAATAAATCACATGTGGTTAAAGTGCACATTGTCAGATGTTAATAAAGACCATTTTTAAACATTTTGGTTTCATCATGTAGAAATTACAGCTGTGTTTATACATTATCCCCCCCATTTCAGGGCACCATAATGTTTGGGACACAGCTATGTCTTGTAAATGAAAGTAGTCATGTTTAGTATTTTGTTGCATATCCTTTGCATGCAATGACTGCTTGAAGTCTGCGATTCATGCACATCACCAGTTGCTGGGTGTCTTCTCTGGTGATGCTCTGCCAGGCCTGTATTGCAGCCATCTTTAGCCTATGCTTGTTTTGGGGTCTAGTCCCCTTCAGTTTTCTCTTCAGCATATAAAAGGCATGCTCATTTGGGTTCAGATCAGGTGATTGACTTGGCCACTCACTATTTTTTAGCTTTGAAAAACTCCTTTGTTCTGAATTATATATTCAGAATTCATTATGCTTCTACCAGCAGTTATAACCATATAACCATATAACAATTACAGCACGGAAACAGGCCTTCTCGGCCCTTCCAGTCCGTGCCGACAATTTGTTTTCCCCTAGTCCCATCTACCTGCACTCAGACCATACCCCTCCATTCCCTTCACGTCCATATACCTATCCACTTTACTCTTAAATGTTAAAATCGATCCTGCCTCCACCACTTCTGCTGGAAGCTGATTCCACACAGCCACCACCCTCTGAGTAAAGAAGTTCCCCCTCACGTTACCCCGAAACCTCTGTCCCTTAATTCTCATGTCATGCCCTCTTGTTTGAATCTTCCCTACCCTCAATGGGAAAAACGTATCCACGTCAACTCTGTCTATCCCTTTCATCATTTTAAAGACCTCAATCAAGTCCCCCCTTAACCTTCTGCGCTCCAAAGAATAAAGACCTAACTTGTTCAACCTTTCTCTGTAACATAGTTGCTGGAACCCTGGCAACATCCTAGTAAATCTCCTCTGTACTCTCTCTATTTTGTTGACATCCTATGTTGTTGTATTATCAATGAAGATAAGTGAGCCAGTATCTTCAGCAGCCATACATACCCAGGCCATAACACCCCCACCATCGTGTTTCACAGATGAGGTGGTATGCTTTGGATCTTCGGGTCGAAGAAGGGTCTCGACCCGAAACGTCGCCTATCCCCTGCGGTCCTTAGATGCTGCTGCACCCGCTGAGTTTCTCCAGCCTTTTGTGTAACCCTCGATTCTCCAGCATCTGCAGTTCCTTCTTTAACACTTTAATGCTTTGGATCTTGGTCAGTTTCTTCGCTCCTCCACACTTTCCTCTTGCCATCACACTGATATGTTAATCTTCGTCTCACCTGTCCACAAGACCTTTTCCCAGAACTGTGGTTGCTCTTTTAAGTACTTCTTGGCAAACTGGAACCCGGCCATCCTATTTTTATGGCAAACCAGTGGTTTGCATCTTACAGTGTAACCTCTATATTTATGTTCATGAAGTCTTCTACGGACAGTGGTCATTGACAAATCCACACCTGACTCCTGAAGAGTGTTTCTGATCTGTCGGACAGGTGTTTGGGGATTTTTCTTTATTATAATGAGAATTCTTCTGTCATCATGTGGAGGTCTTTCTTGGCCTGCCAGTCCCTTTGTGAATAGTAAGCTCACCTTTCTTCTTAATAATGTTACAAACAGTTGATTTTGGTAAGCCTAAGGTTTGGCTGATGTCTCTAACAGTTTTATTCTTATTCTTGTTTCTCAGTCTCATAATGGCTGCTTTGACTTTCATGGTTCTCATGTTGATAAACAGCAATAAAAGTTTCCAAAGGTGATGGAAAGACTGGAGGAAAGACTAGGAGCTGAGAGCTATCTTATACCTGCATTAAGGAGGCAATTAAACACACCTGAGCAATTACAAATGCCTGTGAAGCCAAGTGTCCCAAACATTATGGTGCCCTGAAATAGGAGGATAGTAAAAACACAGCTGTAATTTCTACATGGTGAAACCAAAATGTATAAAAATGGCCTTTATTAAAATCTGACAATGTGCAGTTTAACCACATGTGATTTTTTCAATTACAAATCTCAAATTGTGTTCCGAGGCAAATAAATAAATGACGGGTCTTTGTCCCAAACATTATGGAGGGCATTGTACATGCTTCTGCTTTGCAAATGACAGGTGTTACTTGATAGTTGGGTGTGTCAGTGTTTATGGATGATGTAAACCTCTTCCCAGCCTTGATCTCACACATGTAGCAATCCTCCTGTCTCTTAAATGCTGAACAACCAATCACTTTAGTTTGACTGTCTAATCTCTCTGGGGTTGAGGTACATCTAATTCCTCTGTTGTATTTGTATATCACAGCTTGATACGTTTTCTCTCTCCCTCCCAACTTCAAGCACAAATATCCTGCCTCACATTTATCAACGTGGACCTATGTTTGTGTGTGACACTATGAAATTTAATAAGAAAACGCAGCTGGTGGAAGCAGCAATTGCATGATAGTGACAAGGGGTGTGGAAGATAACACTGTGCTTGTGGTCTGAGCCACTGGGCATTCAGGCAGATCATGTGTAATGCTTCTTTAGATTTGATTTGCTATGCAGTTGATTTATGCCTTCCTTGCCAGTTGACAGCACAAACTACTCACAAAACTGGCTTTTTTCCAGATAACCAAGGATTTGACACAACGTTAAAAGGAGCAGGCAAGTCCCTTGCCACAGTACGGACCTTCCCCATGAGCATCTGATGTGCCAGAACTGTGGGAGTTGTTCCATTGATTGATTAGTACGGGTGACAGGAGTTATGGGGGGAAGGCAAGAGAATGGGGTTATGAGGGAAAGATAGATCAGCCGTGATTGAATGGTGGAGTAGACTTGATGGGCCGAATGGACTGATTCTACTCCAAGAGCTCATGACTGATTAAGCAGCAGCTGGCCCTTGTTGCAAATGTTATTAAATGGTCATGCCGCAACCCCCCCCTTCACCTTCAATGTGACCACTGATCACCTCACCATAACTCCTCTCTATTATGCTCCCATACTCTTGAACAATCCCAAGGTCGTCCAGCTGTGGCTCCAATTCCCTCAGGCGGACAGTCGGGAGCAGCAGCTGGGCACACTTCCCACAAGTGTGGTCCTCAGGGACACTGAAAATCTCCATGGCTTCCCATATCCTGCAGGAGGAGGCATACCTGTACCCTAGTTGCAATTTTCACTGCACTACCACGAAGGACCTAGTGAAATGAAAAGATTGTGCTCTATTTCAATCTCAGCATCCTCACAAGCCTCAACATTTACCTAGGACTAGAGGTCATAGCCTCAGAATTAAAGGACATTCTTTTAGGAGGGAGATGAGGAGAAATTTCTTTAATCAGAGGGTGGTGAATCTGTGCAATGTTTTGCCACAGAAGGCTGTAGGCTGTCTGTGGATATTTCTAAGGTAGACGTAGATAGATTCTTGATTAGTACAGGTGTCAGTGGTTATGGGGAGAAGGCAGGAGAATGGGGTTAGAAGAGATAATTCAGCCATTGAATGGCGGAGTAGACTTGTTGGGCCGAATGACCTATTTCTACTCATATTCCTTACTACACTATGGAAAGATTCACAATCTTACAAGGTAAGTCTGGATGAAATGCACTATCACCCAGTGTTGCCAATGCTACGCACGCTTTTAAACAATTTGCAGAAAACATGCAATTTAATTTGCTAAACCCAGACCAGGAATGTAACAAATAAATACAAGGATGTAATTTTTGTGACTTTATGACCATGAGGTGTTTTTTTGCAAACACCATAGCAAATGAAAATTGAAAATTCTGCAAATAGATCTTTCCATTTGGATCTGGAAATCTAAGACCTTTGGGAAAAGAAACAGCGTTTACTGTTCAGGGCAAAAGTTTAATCAATAATAGCATGCAAATGTGTCTGAAGGGTCTCGACTCGAAACATCACCTGTCCATGTTCTCCAGAGATGCGGCCTGACCTGCTGAGGTTCTGCAGCACCAGCACATTTGCACCATTACACAAGTCATTTTTCATCTTAATAAAATGGCCAGAATTTGCTTGAGAGGCATATGAAGTACAAGGTGCAGGCCATCCTCGACAACTCCGGGCAGCCCCTCCATGAAATTCTGGAAGGGCAAAAGAGCACACGGAACAACAAGCGGCTCCTCTCCCTGCGCTGTAGACGCGCAGGAGGTCCTTCACCCCTGCAGCCAATAGATTTTATAATACTGATCGCTAGGCTGTATGGGGATGCTTTTGCATTTTTAATAGTTAATTATTGGGTCTTTTTAAGTATTTATTGCTTTCAGGTATTGTCTGTGTTGTATTTTATGGGGTTTTTTGGTCTGCATTCGTTCTGAATGTGTGAGTTTGTTGGTTGTTGGCTTCTGGACATCTGAATTTCCCTGAGGGGATCAATAAAGTATTTATTATTATTATTATTATTTTATTATTATTATTATTATTATTATTAATTAGAGGATCTCATTGGGAGTTTTGTGCTTTGTACCCTACTTTATCAAAATAACAAAACAAAGATCACCATTTGGCTCAAATTTTATATGGAGCAATGGGACATTCCGTATGGCTCTGCCTCCCCTGAATCACACAATCCAGGGAGACAGTCTTGAGGCACAGATAAGGTGAATGAATGCCCAAGGACTTTGTCCCAGGGTTGGGGAAATCAAGAACGAGAGGGTGACATATTTAACTGCAGATGCTGGAATCGTCAGCAAAACACAACGTGTTGGAGTACCACAATAGGTCGGGCAGTATCAGTGGAGGGAAAGTGTAGGTGACTTTTCAGGTGTGGACCCTTGCTCAGCCTCTAGACCACAGAGATTTAAGTGAGAAGGCAGAGAGAAGTTTAATACTAACCCATGGGGCAACTTTCTCACACAAAGCGTGGCATGTATAAGGAAAAAGGTGTTAAGATGAAAAATTGAGGCAGGAACAATAACATTTAGAAACATAGAAAATAGGTGCAGGAGTAGGCCATTCAGCACTTCGAGCCTGCACCGCCATTCAATATGATCATGGCTGATCATCCAACTCAGTATCCAGTACCTGCCTTCTCTCCATACCCCCTGATCCCTTTAGCCACAAGGGCCACATCTAACTCCCTCTTAAATATAGCTAATGAACTGGCCTCAACTACCTTCTGTGGCAGAGAATTCCACAGATTCAACACTCTTGGTGTGAAAAATGATTTTCTCATCTCGGTCCTAAAAGATCCTTATCCTTAAACTGTGACCCCTTGTTCTGGGCTTCCCCAACATCGGGAACAATCTTCCTGCATCTAGCCTGTCCAACCACTTAAGAATTTTGTAAGTCTCTATAAGATCCCCCCTCAATCTTCTAAATTCCAGCGAGTAATTTAATAGATATTTGCACAGATACATGGATAGGAAAGGTTTAGAGGAATATGGGGCTCAAAGTTGCAAATGGGAATGACCTAGAAAGGCATTTGATTGGCATGGACTAGTTGGGCTGAAGGACTTGTTTCCATGCTGTATGACTATAAAAAATGGTAATGGACAGATCTTAATTTGATATAACGGGGATTCTAAATGAACACCATAGAGCCAGAGTCATAATGCACGGAATCAGACTCTTCAGACAAACTTGCGCAAGCTGACCAAGATGCCCCATCTACCATAGTTCCACCGGCCTGTGTTTTGTCCATATGCCTCTAAACGTTTCCTACCCATGTACCTGTCCATATGTCTTTTAAATGTTTAAGGTGAGAGGGGCAAAGTTTAAAGGGAATGTGTAGGGCATTTTTTTTAAAACAGAGGGCGGTGAGTGCCTGAAAGGCGTTGCTGGGGTTGATGCAGAAAGATAGGGCCATTTAAGAGGCTTTCAGACAGGCATACGGATATGCAGGAAATAGAGGGATCTGGATTATGTGTAGGTAAATAAGCAAGGGTCTTGATATCATGATCAGCATAGACATTGTGGGTCAAAGGGCCTGTTCTTGTGCTGTACTGTTCTATGGGTTGGGAAACTGCTGAAAGGTCCCGACCCAGATCATCATCTGTCCATTTCCCTCCACAGATGCGCCTCACCTGCTGGCTTCCTCCTGTACTTTATTTTTTTTTAACTGTTGCAGAAACGTCAGTGCAAAGGACGTGATAGCATCAGGTCCCATGTTTTGTACCTCACTCACAGCAATGATTCAGCCGCATAGAGCACCCTAAGGCTAAGCAGTGTCCAGATAAAAGGCATTAACCAGATCAGAGAAGCTTTGTGGAGAAGCTTGGAGAAGAACACACAGCACAATGATATAATCTTGTTGCAACATTTATTTAATAATATAACCATATTACACGGAACAAAGTGCACAAATAAGCCTTAAACCAACAAACACACAGACACACGTCTGGCTGGAACAATACCACATAAATGAGCAGACAAATATTTGGAGCCCAGTTTCTTTAGTCTGTTGACACCTGCACGCCTTCTCCTTTCTATTACATATTTAATATAATAGTAGACATAATGTCTATGAAATCCCTTGGGTACTTTACCAGGGTGAGGGATTTCTATGGGTCATGTGTATTCTCTGCTCCCATAGTCAGGAATCTCACAAGTATTAGCATTTTCTAAAAATGCATGAATAGGACAATTAGGACCATTTAAAAATGTTTAAAAACCCTAATAAGTGCAATAACACTTGGTATGTCTGTGAAGAGAGTGGTGGATTTGGCCTTAAAACCCGAGCTGCTTTGAAGATGCTCCTGAGCTTGAAGGAGATTGTTTTCTCCACAGCTGTGGCTTGGCTTGCTGACAGGGCCCTGTATTCACAGTTTCCATTGTTATTTTTGTTTATATTGATCCATCGGTAACTGCCTCAATGAGTTACCTGTTGTGTGAGAGAGAGTAGAGTTCCCTCCATGCTGTACCAGAACATGCTGCTGAGCAAATCCAGATTAAGTTCGATACCGTCCTCTCAAATACTCCCAGAGTGTTGAGGCAGTTACCGATAGATCAATATAAACAAAAATAACATTGGATACAGTGAATACAGGACAGTCAGCACTGTCAGTGCAAAGCTCCCTCCACACTGCTCATCAAATCCCAGTGCTTGCTTAGATTAAAGTGGAGATGTGGGACAATTGAAAAGGGATTGACGTAATTAGTTCTTATGGCTAACGGAATCACGGGATATAGGGAGAAAGCAAGAACGGGTTACTTCTTCTTGCGTATGGCGTGCACAGCCTAAAGTTGTAGGGTTACTGATTTTGGATGATAAGCCATGATCATTTTGAATGGAGGTGCTGGCTTGAAGGGCCGAATGGCCTACTCAGGACTATTATATAAATATTAGAGACAGGCAGTTTTGAAATAGTCAAGATTTCTCTCATCAGCTGCTTGAGAGGTTGTCTTGGCCTGGGATGCCTGAGATGGGATGGATTTGGCTGATGACCAAGGTGAGGAATGGGATAGTTAATGACAGGAATGCTTGTAAAAGCTGCTAGGAAGGTGTCTGACTAGATCAGGCTAATGGGAGTGTCTTCAATGCTTCCAAAGCTCAGCAAAGGACTATGTTGAATAACATATCTTACACAAAAGCAGTATAAGCACAATGGATGCAAGATTCACTGGTGTGGTACCTGGAATCAGTAAAAAATCATTTTGCCCAGCTGATGTGCAATGGGGCTGTTAGATTCTGGACTCTCAGTTACCTGGGGACGGAGTTAGTTAATCTTGTTCCTCTAAAGAAAAAAAAAGTACAAACACAAATATACAGAAAATAAAATAAATACTGAACAATGTGCCCACAGGAGTGCAGACACAAGCCGACCTACTTGTTTTCGATGCCATTTGTCCATTCCCGCAGAAGACACCCATCCATGTCCACCCCCGCTTTCCAGGATGGCAGCCACTACATCACCCTTTCCCATTCCAATTTCTTCCTGTTTTCCCACCACTGGGCACTCACAAGAAACAGGATCAGGGAAATTGACTGGGTGTTAATAAACCTCAATGCCCCACAATTGGGCAAGCTTTTATTAGACAACATGAATTGCTCCCCCCCCCCCCCCCACCCACACCACCCCCACCACCTCTGATTTGAGAATTTTAGTAGGTGAATTAGTTATTGCAATTTATCCCTTGTGGGAGAATCTGAGGGGAGTGGATAGGAATGTGGAGAGTGTTTAATGGCAGGATATAAAGGGGTGGTTGATTGCCAGAACGGACTCAGTGGGCTGAATGGTCTGTTCCATGCTGTATGACAAAGCCTCTATCGGTGTATGTTGCCAGGCAACTGGTTACTAGATTGGTAAATAAGTGGGAAAGTCCATTCACTTCTCAGTCTGAAGAAGGGTCTTGACCCAAAACATCACCTTTTCCTTTTCTCCAGAGATGCTGCCTGACCCGCCGAATAACTCCAGCATTTTGTGTCCAATCACTTCATCTGGTTAAAGAGTTAGTGGTGTTGGAACCCTCAGCTATGAATCCTTCTTTCAGCAATGACTACAGTGCTTGACAGGCTCGAGGTTTAACTAGTGTGAAATTATTTTAAAGTTTTGAATATTTAGAGAGAGTGAAAAGGAATTAAGATCCCAAGTGGTGTCTACAAAATTAAAGAGCCGACTTACTGGGGAGCTGTCACTTTAGGCTGGTGCGATCAACATGGGGACTGCTCCGTGACCTCTCCAGTGTTGATAGAACAGTGAGGCAGGGAATATGCCAGAGGGTTCAGCAGGGTCTCAGATGAGACGTTGAGTTGGAGATGTGACATCCCTCTCTACAGCAGGTACAGCAGTTGCACCGTAGCAGACAGGAAGGCACTACAACGGGTGGTGAAAACCGCCCAGTACATCATCGGTGCCCCGCTCCCTGCCTTGGATGCCCTCCACCGAAAACGGTGTCTGAGACGGGCTGGGAAGATCATCAAGGACCCCTCCCACCCTAACCATGGACTGTTTGCCCTCCTACCATCGGGGAGGCGGTACAGGAGCCTCAGGTCCCGCACCAGCAGGATGAGGAGCAGCTTCTACAATAACACCATCGCACTGCTGAACTCGGAGTCCCGCCGATAGATTCCCACATCTGTATTTATTTATCTGTATTTATCTATATATTGTTATCACTACGTACTGACACTAAACTTCATTTCGTTGTACCCATACTTGTATCTGTGCAATGACATTAAATTTGAATTGAATTGAATTGAATTGAATTCTTGGCAGGACGCTGGTGAGCAGGGAGCAGGCCGAGCTGATCCAGTTGTCAGTAGGGTCTGGGCAAGCTGTTTCATTCACTCAGTGGTTGATTGGACCAGGGGCTGTGGACCAGGAGCAGGCCATGTGTCCTTGCCCTTCACACTGATCAGAACTGTGCTTGGGAACAGGGCTGGATGCCAGGTCTTGACACCATTGGGCTCAGTGATGGGGAAACCAGCCCTGGCTCCAACAGGAGGGTGCCCAGGCAGTCCCAGTGATGAGCCTCTTGCAGAGAGTGTCATTTGCATCAGTCTTAGATCAATATGGTGCATTTCTCCACCTCAGGGGAGCCCAAATTGCGTTGGATCATGTAATTGGTGAATCTGTGGGAACATTTTCAAAGTCATGCCTCTCTTGGGCAAAAGAGGAAACAGTGCTAGAGTAACTCAGCAAGTCATGCAGCATCTCTGGAGAACATGGATAGGCGATGTTGTAGGTTGAATCCCTTCCTAAGACTCCTATCTAGTGTTGTTACAAAACCTACTATCAGCGGTGCTGTAGATCTGTCACTGCCTGGGGGGGGGGGGATTAAAATGCAGGTTTGTATTGGTTGTCAGAGAGGGATTTCCTCGGCTGCTAGCTGATAAAGAAAAATCGTTCGCGCTTCCGTTCCCGTTTTTTTTTAATTGCTGGATGATTGCATCACTGGATTGAAGTTAAACGCGACTTCTAATGCCTTCAACATCATGGATCACAATATCAGGCCAAAGCAAACAGTATGTTGTTTATTTAACATATTATCTTGCATTTTGGTGTGGCTTCATTTTAATCTTATGATGCAATTAATGCTATTTAGGCCCCCATACGAATCGGCCGTGTCTTGCCTGCCGATATGGGCTTAAAATTTATGCCAACGGCCACATTCCAATCGATCACATTCCAGAAACATCCATTCTCAAGATAATCAAATTCTTTTTCTTTTTGCACAATCATGTTATAAGAACATCTAAATCATTTACATGTTGTGTTATTGTCTATCCATGATCAATATTTTCATACTAAATATCCACAGTACAGTTTTAGTCAGATGTATTGTGCAAAAAAATAATGGTTTTGGTTATCTTGAGTGGATGTTTCTGGATTAATTTATGGGAATTAAACATTAACTTCCTTCCATTTGGCCTATAAATTCACGACAAAGTCCGATTTAAAAATCATGTTATATCGTGAATTCTTGTGTGAATGGGATCAGTTTGTTATTTGTTATTTGGATACTTAGGCCATTTAAAATTTTTAGCCTTTTCTTAAGAAATGGATAGATGTTTAGAACTAGTAATTGAATTTAGATGAATTGATTATATGAATTGATTTAATGAAACTGATGAATATGATTTTTTTTGTTGGGTATTTACTATTTGTTTTAGCGTTTAACTTTATCATTTCTACCTTTTCTTCTAAAACGGCAATAATAGTTTTTCTGTTAATGCTATTCAGTGTTTGTTTTTCTCTTTACATTTTAAACAGATGTGTCCGAAGAAGAAAAGCAAAATTGTCAATCCAAATGTCTAGCAAAAGAGACTGATTTAGACAACATTCACAGAGATTATCTGAATTTGGACTATTCTAAATGTGATGATCTACAGGACATTCTTAATGGGAAAGTAGTGGGCAGAAAGGCATGTCAGGCATGGTTTGAAGAGCAGAAACTTGTAGTTTACAATGCCAAAATTGAAATGTTGAGGAAAAACAAGGTGTACAGAGTTGCTTATTGGTTACAATCTGAGGAGTATGATGATGCGACTGATGATATGCCAATGTACCAGCTTGTAACTGATCTTCTCCATAAAGACTTGGTATTTTGCTAGAAATTGTAATTTCTTTACCTGTCTGTTACGGACTTACAGCATATATTACAATAATATTAAACTTCTGATCATGAGAATATCACATTTTTTAATTTTCAAGGCAGCCTCGGTGTTTATTACTATTTCCGTCACAACGGTCAATTTTGTAATTAGCTACAATTAGGTAACTAAATAATTATATGCTTTAATTTCAGGTCATCCAAGTAAGATGTTTCATATTTGTTTCAGAATGCTTCAATCTATTATAACTGAAAATTTCATTTAGTTCTCTTAATTTTTAAGAAAGTTGTGGGCTTTTGACTGTCCTCAATCACAGTTTTTGAGTTAAGTCATTGGAAATGCAATAGGGAATAAGATGCTAATTTCTGAGTATTATAATGACCATAACTTTTTAATACTGAATATATGAAAGTGAAATGGTGTCAAATTAAAGTTCTTTTTATGCTTTATCTGATGGGATAAATTATAGGCTTGATTTTTAAAATCTCAAAATTTTGTAACATTCCTATCCTATCCATGTTCTCCAGGTTCTCCAGAGATGCTACCTGACCTGCTAAGTTACTCCATGCCCAAGTGAGTGTAGAAACAGGGAGATGCTGGAAAAACACAAAAGAGCACAAAGTGTTGAAGGCCAATTGGTCTCGGAGTAAGATCGGGTGGGAGAAAAGCTCCACCACCAGCTTAATATCCTGCACCAAGCCTGGCATCTAGAACACACCCTGACCCTCTCCTTCACAACACTGATTTGCAGTGTTGCACTACCTCAGGCCTGTTTGGGGAACGAGGCATTAATGGCGGCATGGTGCATGCCTGCTGGGTGTTGGATGAAAATAGGGCGCAAGGTGGATGGCTGGCCAAGCAGGGAGAGATCTGGATGTGGTTAGGACTCGGACCCAAAGGATTTCTGCCCCATCCATTGACCCTAGTGGCAATCTACTGGGGGTGTCCTGGACAACTTGGCATTTGGTAAGAAATTTGACATTGTGAGCCACCAGACAACAGACATGAACCGACCTGCTGCCTTTTCCAGTTGCGCTCACACACTCACACAGCAAATACCACACTGCCACAATTTTACTTGGTGCTTCGGATCTGAACGTTGACCATCACTGATCCCGCTGTGAGTCAGGACTCCCTCCTTCAGTCAGGGTCTTGAAGTGCATGGACAGGGCTTCCTCCTCGGGGCTCGCCCCCCGCTTCCACTCGTTACGGCTCAAGATGTAGCACACCACAAATCCAAAGGAAACCAGCAACAGCCCGAGGACATTAGCCAGGATCCCCTGGGGGTCATATTTGGAATATGTGGTTCTGTGAGAGAAGAGTTAAACTCATCTTAAATCACGGGAAACTAACATGTAGAAAATAAAAACCAGAGGTGCAAGTGAGGACATCAGTTTTCCCACAACTCCCACTCCCACCCTCACCTACAGCTGCAACCCCAGGCTGGCATGAAAGAACAAGAAATGCATTACGTACTCTATATTAACCTATATTAAACACACAGGGCTTCAACCCTGCATCAGAGAATGGATGTACCCAACAGTTTGTGGCACAGTGCAGCTGGTAGACCAGCTGCCTCAAAGCACCAGAGACCCAGGTTCGATCCTGACCTCTGTTACAGTCTAAGTGGAGTTTGCATAGATTCCCTCCAGTTTCCTCCCACATTCCCAAGACGTGCAGGGTTGTAGTTTAACTGACCTCTGCAAATCACCCTGATGTGCAAATGAGGAACTTTCCATTTGACAGTTTCTAATCTGCCTTTCTGAAGAGGCGCTACTTGTGAGGACCAAGGACCATAGGAAGCCCACACCTTGGGAACAAAACCAGAGAACCGAGAGCGCCCACCCAGAGAGGTGTTCAGGGATGTTGTTAGTGTCCTGACCTCCTGTTGCCTGTTGGATGGCACTTCCTAGGTGGGTTTTGGGAACTTTGCATCCATTATTATTGAGGAGTTTGGATTAAATTTCTCCCCTCTGAAGACAGAGGCCTTGAGGGGAATTACAACACTGAGTTAAGCCCTACCTGTGGCTCCTACCTCAATTGGCCAATAACCCCATCACCTCCCCTGACTCTTACCTGATGGAAAACAACAGCTTCTCTGTGATCCCAGTCAGACAGGTCCCAATGGCCAGAATAAAGAGCCCCAGTCCAAAGTACACATGATAGGGGTGGTAGATGGCTCGTAATGAATAGGACAAGGCAGGTAGCAGGAAGAATGTCAGTCCCATAACCCACTACAAAAAAAATAAATCAAAAACATATATTTTATATTTTAAATTAATACTGACTTATCACAAAATGCATGGTATAAATAATTCCACAAATCTGTGGTCAGAGGCTGTCACAGAGGAAGCAAGGGTACACAAAAGGCTGGAGAAACTCAGCGGGTGCAGCAGCATCTAAGGAGCGAAGGAGATAGGCGACGTTTCGGGTCGAGACCCTTCTTCAGACTGGTCAGGGATCAGGGAAACGAGAGATATAGACGGTGATGTGGAGGGATAAAGAACAATGAATGAAAGATATGCAAAAAAGTATCGGTGATAAAGGGAATAAGCCATTGTAAGCTGTTTGTGGTGTGAAAATGAGAAGCTAGTGCGACTAGGGTGGGGGAGGGAGATAGAGAGAGAGGGAATGCCAGGGCCCGAGGGCTGAGGGAGAGGTGGGAAGGGGAGGAGACAGCAAGGGTTAACAGAATTGAGAATATTCAACAGTTTATAACCACACTGCCAACTTAACGTGGTTTCTGAGGCATTAAAGATAATCTTGGCCATCGTCACTAAACTATATTTCCTAACAGGTTTACCAGTCAGAGTTCAGGGGTTTCTCTCTCAGCCTCAATCCCTAGCACTTTTAGAGGAGGGGGTAGTTAAGTTCAAGGGAATCTCTCTTAGGTTGGAGCTTCTGAGGGTGAGCACCTCAGGGGGCAGAGTAGTCCATTGAAGGACAACCTACCTGTAAAAAGAAGAGAATAATGGTTAAGAGGCCACACCAACTGTGAAGGCTGTACATGTGGGGTATATTCTGTGCTTTGTGAAACTCAAACACAGCAACCGTACCTAGAAGTAGAAAAAAAACAGAGGTCTTGCAGTGTAATAGCAGTGAACAACTAAGCCCATGTCTTGGTCGCCATCAGAACCACAGTCACTCCCACCAGTCAAACCACAGACTCAAGTCAACCCCCATCTAGCACAACCACTGATCCCAGTCACCCATTGGGAACAAACCACTAACCTTAGAAATGTAGGTGAGGGTCAAATTACAGTCCCCAGTCGCCTCCATCATGGGCAAGCACTGATTCTCTATAATGTTCTACACCAGGTTTCCAATCAGAATGCTCTACAATCCAGTTTTCTCTGAGTGTTTTGACCCAGGTACCAACCCTCATTACAAGTAAATCAGTCACAATAAAAAGTTTATCTCAGTCCCAGATCCTGATCCCAATCATCCTACAATATGGAGACACAAGATGTTGGTTTGCATAAAAATACAAAACGCCAGAGTAACACAGTGGGTCAGCACCAGCTCTGGAGACTATCTCTGTTCCCCCGAGATGCTGCCGGACCCGCTGGGTTATTCCAGCACTTTGGGTGTCCTTTTTTTCATCCTATATCATGAGTGTTATAATACAGGCCCTTTAAGGATGCAGATTGGTGGACCAAAAAGATCAAATTGGGCACAAAATAATTTGCTACCATTTACAAAAGAGTCACGTGTTTAGAAAACATTCCCACTTTCCAGTACTTTCCCCCCCCACCTTTCTCCCTGTGTCTTCTCCCCCCCCCCCCCCCAACCACCACCACTACTTCCCCCTTGAGCCTCACCCTCTCTCGCTGCACTGGAGAATGCTCCAATTTTTAACGTGCTCTCTCTACTGTCATTGCATGCAATTACATACCTCTGCCATGCTTGACTTACCTACAATGATAGCCAGCAGTGCCAGCAGTTGGATGCACGCATGCAGGATCTTGGCAGTGGTTTTACTCTCGTTTCTGAGCGTTCTGAAGACCAGAATTGCTGCAGGAGAGACATTAAGTTAGCAGCAATGTTTAGAGATTGTGATGTGGTTGCAGTATTGCGGACATATTCATGATTTGTAATTGTGGAGTAGCATCAAAGGGAAGCCAAGGCCTGGCCAATAATGGTAATGTTGTTCCCTCAGTCTCTCCAGTGGCTCTGCTTTTCCATGATGTGTCTAAAATATGTTGCAATAAATGTCTAAAATACTATGTCACCCCTCCTTACAAACTAGGGGTAATTTACAGAGACGAAGTAACCTACAGACCCGCATGTTTTTTGGATGTGAAAGGAAACTAGAGCACCTGGAAAAAACCCACGGGGTCACAGAGGAAACTAGAGCACCTGGAAAAAACCCACGCGGTCACAGGGAGAACGTGCAAACTGCGTACAGACAGCACCCAAATTCAGAGTCAAACCTGGGTCTCGAGAGCCGAGAGACAGCAGCTCTACTAGTTGCACCACCGTGCCACCCTTAGGATAGGCTGAGTCTCGCCTCCTAGTAACGAACACAAGAAACATGGAGTTGGCCACCCAGCTCTTTGTGCCTGTTCTGCCATTCATTGTCATTGACTCATCTACTTTGCTAACATTTTCCTACACTAAACTGAATCAAATGAAATTGTGTTTAATGGCCTGAAAACTAGATCTATATTTAGAATCAGCTAAGTGCTTGTCCTCCAGCGTCCTACAGGGTATAGAATTCCCAAGCTCCCTCAGCCTCCGAGTGCAACATTTTTTCTCCTATATAAAACTGTGTTGCCAGGTCCTTTTCTTCTCATTCAGGAAATCATTCTCCCTGGATGAAGACAAAAGTCTGCAGTTGCTGCAATCTAGAAGCAAAACAGGATGCTGGAACAACTCATTGGGTTAAGCGGCATCTGCAGAGGCAAAAAGATGCACGTTGACTTTCCAGGTTGAGATTTAGCACCAGGACTGATAGGGAAGAGGAAAGATTGTCAGTACATAGCAGTACAAGGGAGTGGGAGAGCGTGGTAGACGGAACCAAATAGGGTGTGGATGATGGACAAATAGGACAAAGGGATCGGTGAACAAAACTAAATGGACAAGTGAGTGTTTGGAAAGAACACATTTTTCCAGTGGTATGAACATTGACCCTTACAACTTCAGGCAACTCAAACCCTGTATTTTCCCACACCACATCCTCACCAGGCCACTTTGCTTTTTTTTTTAACTTGCCCCCCCCCTCCCCCCCAAAGAGGCAGTGTTGCAGTGACAGTGCAGCAGTCCTGCAGCAACTTCATCTAGGGTACGGTCCCGATTCTACAACCTACCACTTTGGAACTGTTACGGTAGGTACAATGCCGAGAACTATATTTTGCACTCTATATATTTCTCAGCACCCTTTGCACTCAGTTTAGCTTGATTGCATTTACGTGCAGTGTTATTCTATTTATTGAATAGCACATTGAAAAGCTTTTCACTGCACCTCGGTACACGTGACAATAATACACTTATACCTACCTAGTTCTGTCTGACGATCATCCCCTCTTTATCTGCTTCTCCTCATCACTTACCAGCCTCTATCTCACAACTCTCTCTGGTTTAGATTAGTTTAGGTTACCCTCTCTAGACCTTTTCATTTCTAATTGCTGGCGGAACATCAACAATCTTAACTGTGACCTCCCTTACCTATTCTATGCTCAGAAAATCTGAAGAACGGTTCTGACCCAAAACGTAGTGTATTCCTTTCCTCCAGAGATGCTGCCTGACGCGCTGAGCTACTCCAGCATTTTGTGTCTATCTTCGGTATAAACCAGCATCTGCAGTTCCTTCCTCCACTACTGATGATTGCTTGCATTGTGTTCTGAGTAGAGGCAGGAGTTGGGGTGATTGGGTTGGCTACATTTGAGGTAACCTGTTCTGTTGCATGGCTCCAGAGGAAGGCCACGTTTGATTAATGCAGGGAATGCTCTCAAGTCACAAAGGGCCCTTCTCAAAATTCTGCTCAGTTCTGATATACAGATTTGCAATTCCATCCGGTCCACCTGTACAACAGGCTGTAGCTGAGTGAGTGCTACCGTGATTTGATTTGTGTTTATCCCTGGGATGCGAAAGGAAAAACGCAATTATACTGATCATACATCAAAATACCTTGTTTTAAATTGAACCCACCAAGCTCGAGGCTGTAAGCTGATCTGATTTCCTATTTCTAATGTCCAGATGCCTTTCACAGTCAGCACACCAAGCTATCTAATAGCACATTTACCTTCCCTATAACGCATGGAAACCTCATTAAAAGCAACAGCCCCAAGGCAGTACCAGACTTGGTTTGGTTTCGCAGACAATTCATATGAACAAACATGCCGTGCAGATGCTGGAACTCAGTGGGTAGGCAGCGTCTATGGAGGGAAACTAGCCCTGCTTGGGTTTATTCCTGGGCACGCAGTGTGCAGGCAGAATGTGTGTTGTGTCTTGTAACGTTGACACTCCTTCTTGCGTATGGCCTGCACAGCCTGTAGGACAATTTGTTCTATTTGATCTTATTTGATTGTGCACGCCACATTCGTTGAAAGAGGGCAGACCACGTGAAGGTTGCAATCTCCAACCCCACGTTGACACTGATCATGGTAGACATCCAACCAGATGACTGGTATCTAATGTCAAACAATCTGACTGAGTCTACTCAAGGCTTAGTTTCACAGCCTGATCCTCGCTCACTCAGCAGGTCACAACTTACAGTAACAGTTTGTTGCAGCTATATTGCACTTTTAAAGTGGCAAAATGTTCCAAGGAGCTTGAAAGACATTTTATCAGACAAATGGCATCAGGGAGGCCGGACGGAGATTGGTATTAGTTTTGCTTTATTGTCGAGATACGCCGAGATATAATATAAAACATTGTTTTGCGTGTTATTCAGTCAAGAAAAGACTGCATGAATACAATCAAATTATCATCACACAGTGTACTGATAGCAGATAAAGGTACAACATTTGCTGGGGATCTAGTTGATGGAAAGACTGTTCAGTTGCCTGATAACAACTGGGAAGCAGCTGTCCCTGAATGTTGATCTGAATTCTGCAGTATGGAGCTAGGAGGAATTAGGAATTCCTAATCTTATTCGAACGGTGTGAGTTGGAAGACTCAGATCAATTAACCCAGCACTAGGGAAATACTAGAAAGCTACAATCCCACAGAATGCAGAATCACCCCACCTTTTCAGCTGACGACTCTGACCCAGTACTTTGTTTTCTTGTTCAACATTCCTTTTGCCTCCAACATCAGTTTTTACTTCCTACAACATTAGGAAGGTGAAGACACGATGAGAATTTTCTCTAAAGCAGTATGACTGTTGCACGGTATACAGACTGTTTGGTTTCCAATGTGAGCACTGCAAATATTAATACAGGAATCCTGTAAATGCCACCACAATTCCCCAGTCTCATGCAACACCAAATATAGTTTGTCAATTAATGATTGGCAATCACTGGTATGAGCCAGGAGTCATTATGTCGCACTTTGGAAGAGAATGGGGTCAAAATGGACAGTCAGCTCATCTCTGTAAATGGTAGGTCGAATCTTATTAACTAGATCAAGTTTTTCTTTGAGGTGACAATGGTGATCGATAAGGATAGGGCAGTGGATGTTGTGAACATGGATTGTAAGGCATTTGATAAGATTCCCCATGGTAGGTACACACGCACACGCACACACGGGCTGACTAGTAAATTGGCAAATGGCAACAAGATTGATGAGGTCATGGTCTGTGATGAATTCTACAAAAGTATAGAAAGTGGTACAGATTAGAAATGGGCAGAGAAATGGTAAATGGAGATTAATCCTAGTAAATGGGAGGTGCTTTACTTTGAGTGGGCGACTGTAAAGGGAAAATATATAATTAATGGATAGACCTTTAACAGCTCTGATGTGCAGAGGGATTTAGGGGTTGAAGTCCATAGTTCCTTGAAAATGCTAACAAATGAACAGAGTGGTAAAGATGACTGATGGTATGCTTCCTTCATTGGTCGGGTCATTGAGTACAAGAGACAGTGAAATCACATTGCAGCTTCTTTGGATTTTGGTAAGGCTGCATTTGGGGTATTGTGCACAGTTTATGTTTGCTCCCTTACTGGAAGGAGGTAGAAGTTTAAGGTGGTGCGGAAGAGGTTTGCCAGAGCGCCACTTGGATTAGTGGGTATTAGCCCAAATGGAGAGGATGGACAAACTTGGATTATTGTTGTCTGGAGTCAATGATTGAAGGGGGAAATGATAGAAGTACATAACATTATGAAAGGTATAGATATGGTAGACAGAAGTAATGTCAAAGTCCAGAGGGCATTGTTTTAAGGGACCAAGGGCAACATTTAAGGAGATTATTTTTACACATAGAGTGCAGCAAATGCCTGGAACACGCTGTCAGGGGAGGTGGTGAAATGAGATCTGAAAGTGGCACTTAGGAGATTTTTGTTAGGCACATGGATTTATTTGCAGGGAAAGGATGGATATGGAATCACATCCAGGCAGAGATTTGTTTAACCTGGCATTGTGTTCGGCACTGTGGGCCAAAGGGCATATTCCTGTGCTGCACAGTACTGTCTATGCCTATTATGACTGTGATTGGGTAACATTCTGTAGCACAAAGATAAACTGACAGTGACAGCAAGAAAGAGTGACGGCAAAAGACGTAGGCTCCAGTGTGTGTGCTCACACAAGGTACTTTAATTAGACACGGAGGGACAGCTAGCAAGCAAATACATGAAAAAGGACACACAGTGCCCCCCATAATGTTTGGAACAAAGACCATCATTTATTTATTTGCCTCTGTACCCCACAATTTGAGATTTCTAATTTTAAAAAAATCACATGTGGTTAAAGTGTACATTGTAAGATTTTATTAAAGGCCATTTTTATACATTTTGCTTTCACCATGTAGAAATTACAGCTGTGTTTATACGTAATCCCCCCCATTTCAGGGCATACCACCTCAACTGTGAAACACGGTGGCGGGGTGTATGGCTGCTGTAGGTACTGGCTCACCTATCTTCATTGATAATACAACTGCTGATGGTAGTAGCATAATGAATTCTGAAGTGTGTAGACACATCCCATCTGCTCAAGTTCAAACAAATGCCTCAAAACTCATTGGCCGGCATTTCATTCTGCAGCAAGACAATGATTACTGCCAAAGCAACAACTTCTTGAGTGGCCAAGTCAATCACCCGATCTGAACCCAATTGAGCATGCCTTTTATAGCTGAAGAGAAAACTGAAGGACTAGCCCCCAAAACAAGCATAAGCAAAAGATGGCTGCAATACAAGCCAGGCAGAGCATCACCAGAGACGAACTGGTGATGTCCATGAATCGCAGACTTCAAGCAGTCATTGCATGCAAAGGATGTGCAACAAAATGCTAAACATGACTACTTTCATTTACACGACATTGCTATGTCCCAAACATTATGGAACCCTGAAATCACCACATGCGAATTTTTCTATTACAAATCTCAAATTGTGGACTACAGAGGCAAATAAATAAATGATGGGTCTTAGTCCCACACATTATGGAGGGCACTGTATTTGGTATGTGCCCATGCAGGCTGGGACCTGTTTACAGAACACCATGTAAATTGTGTCCAAGCAGCCCGGTGGCTAGCTCAGAGTTCTCAATGGGAGAGGCACTGTGACAGCTTCACCCAGCCGCACACTAAGCAAGCATTGCCTGCTTGCTGGGGGGAATGATTTATTACAGGTACTGTACCTCAAATTTCCTGAAACCATTGCAGTGGGATTCCACACCAGGACACTGTGATTGAATTCCTAGGACACTGAATTTAATCGCCAGTAAATAAAGTCAAATTAGGGATAAAAGTTGAAAGTTAAAATGTAAAGCACTTTATCTGAATGCACACAGCCTCTAACACAATAGAACTCATTGTATAAATAAACGTAAATGGTTTTGATCCATTAGCATTGTGAAGGTGTGGCTGCAGGTTAAAGCGTGGAAATATTCCAGTGCACTTGGACTGATAGGGGAGGAAGGGTGTGTTCAATAATAATAGTGGGAAGGGTGGGCATGCAAAATAAATTTGGCAGAAACAAAAATTAGAAAATGATATCATTATGAGTGGAAGTAATGTAATAGGGCACATAATGTTGTCAGTAGTTTATGGGTCTTCATAATAGATATACAAAGGAAATCAAATGAAGCCTTAATTTAGAGTAAAAACCAGCCCGGTTAAATATAATACAATTAGCATTGAGCAGTGCAATCATATTAAACTGGGCAAATCAAAATGTCAAACTATTTTTGAATACTAGTTGATAGAAATGCATACATTATGTCAAACCAGAAGATTGTTGAAATCCTGTCTAGTTTGGTAGAATTGGATTAACTGGCAATATTATAAAAAACAATGATCTAAGGGGATGCGATCAGAATATAGTATAACTTTAAAGTTAATGAATTAAGATCAAATACATTGGTCTAAGGAGCATATTAGCCAAGGCGTATTTGGGAATTACATTGCTGGTAGTAATTTTCAAAGATTGCATCTCTTACTGAGAAATCTCCAGGGACAAACAATTCTGCCGCATAACAGTCACTTCCCCTTCTCACGTCAACTCCTAAGTCACGTGTTTCCTGCAAATTCCACTTTAGCCTTAGCTGTTTGCCCCTACTCTGACTCTGCGATTTGTAGTATTTTGGAACTGTTAACTAATAGGGCAGGTCTCCTTCCCATGTTTGGATAATAATTAGGAATTGGCCCAGCTGCAGATTCACAGAAATGGGAGCAAAATCTGCAGGTGCTGCAAAACAGCCAACCTTTGCAAGTTAAGTAGACAGACACAAATAATGCTTCAGGTTAACGACCAACTAACTAAAGGATCATCAAACTGAAATGCTGACTCTGGTTCTCTCTCCGTGGATGCTGCCTGATCTGGATATCCAAGGATAGCCAGCATTGATGGAGAGAACCTGACGACATTATGGACCACCTGGGATCTGGTCCAGAACAGTCCACTCCCCTCCAATGTAAGAATATCCACCATGGTCAGGGGTCTTGAAAAGGAATGCAAATTCTGAAGTAACATTTTCTTTCTAACAGTACCCTTTTGTTTGACATTCATGCTCTGATGATTAATGGGACCGTCATGTATTTCACAGGGGTATGGGGAAAACAAGCAAGGTTCCAGAAAGCAGAAAGCCCCATTCAGAATGACCAACTGATTTTACCATCAAAAGTACTGACCATCAATATTCAAGACGATGGAAATTAATCCACGTTCCCCACTTTGAATCTTTGCAAGTAACCCAATTCACCAACCCTTCACAAAGTCATTCCCACACTTGCCACCCAAACTGTTCACATTCTCTATTCCAAATCTACCTTGAGAGGCCCCTCAACCCCCAGCCTCTTTACAATCCACACAATCATTCCAGCAAATGCCGCACATTTTATTCTTCCAAAATAGTCTGATTCTGAAGGTCTTTGAAAAGATTTTAAACAAATATGAATTTAAATATTTACCATATTAAATACAAAGTAAATACTTAGTTTACAAATAAGGACATTGGCACAGCTAGTGGAGCTGCTGCCTCACACTTCCAGTGACCAGCGTTCAATCCCACCCGCGGGTTTTGCCTGCCAAGAGTTTGCACGTTCTTGCCACTGCATGCAATTCGCCGAGGGGCTCAGTTTTATTTTTAATGTCCCAATGGCTTTCTGATTATTTGGTTAATTAGCCAGTGTGTAGATGAGGGGTAGAACCTGGGGGGAGTTGCTCAGATGTGCGGAGAATATAATGGGATTAATGTAGCAAAACGCAAAGTGCCAGATTAACTCAGTGGATCAGCTAACATCTGTGGAGAAATGAATAGGTGGTGTTTCGGGCCGGGATCTTCTTCAGACATGAATGTTGGGAGTAGTGGCTTAGTGTAAACAGGAGGCACAGACTCCGTGGACTAAACGACCAATTACCGTGCTGAATTCTCCATATGATTCCGAGTTCCAGGTGGTGAGCATACTGGCCACCGTCATAAGAATGTCCACCATGGTCAGGGGACTTGAAAACAAAATATATGACCTCCAGTAAAAATAAGACAAACCACTGAATTAAGGGGTCAGGCAGCATCCCCAGACAACATAGATAGGCAATGTTTTGGGTTGGGGTCCTTTTTCAGACTCCACATTCTTCTGACTTCCAATAAACCTCTCTTCCTGACTGTCAGCCAGTGTATTTGCAATAAGTGTCCTGACAAGCTACAGGACAGGAGTATAGACTTGTGTTAGTCTTTGTTCCATTGATAAGTTAGTCAGCATGGGCTGTGGCATAGATCATCGTGTCGCTGTCATCCTTGTCACTTTTCATTAGCTGCACAGAATGACTTTGAACAAAATCTAGTTGTTCAAACCGAGACCATAACATGCAGAGAGAATCCGGTACTCACCATCTCCATAGAGGAAGACCATTCCAAGCACCATGCACAGTGGGTGAACATTGAACTGTAGCAAACTTCCATCCCATGCAAAGCCTCCTTGATAGTGACCCAGCCATACACCAGTTATGATTACTGTAGTCAGCCCAAGAATCTGAGTTGCAGCCACAAACCAGCGCAGTAGGCCAATATGGCATCCTTCCAATGGGTTGGCTTCCATTGTAGAATACAGGCTTCTCGCATCCAAGGGCCTGTGGAAGAAATCATAAATGATCAAGTCGATTGAGGGCAGACTGGACAAATAAATAAAATCCAATGAAGAGGGGCAAATCAGATCCAAAATCAGCCCAGTGACAGGAGGGCAAAGGTATTATTGTGACACTAGACACTGTAGATACTGGAATCTTGAGCAAAAAAAGTGCCAGGTGAACTCAGCAGGACAGGCAGCATCTGTGGAGGCCTTGCTGAAGTCCAAGAAGACTTTCTTTACCTCCCCCCCTCATCAGCCTAGATGGTTACTTGTTTCGCATGGAAACGGGCTATTTGGCCCTATCTATTTAAACAACGTAATTAAAGTTGTGAAGCTGTAGAGATAGCAGTGGGAGTCCATGTGCCTGCAAGCTGCTGAAATTGAGATAAAGAAACTGAGAATAGGAAGGGTCAGAGAGGGACCCTACGAAAGTAAGAACAGATGGAAATAATGAGCTGTTTCAATCTGGAACCAATGATATCAGTACTCAGAGTTGTAGCTCAAGGACTTAAAGAGCAGTCTTTTTTGCATCAGATTCTGCTTTCTCCATATAACGTCATATCAATGCACCAACCTGGGAACTAGAAAATGCCACATACTCGAACTATTTAGATCATTATTATTGTGTAAATCAGTTCCATTTTGTTGCATTTCCTTTTTGTTTTGGAAATTCTGTTCTTCTCCACCATGAATGCTGCAGTTGATCAGTATCTGGAATGTGCACCCACCCCAGCTCACTTTCTTCAGCCTCCAGCTCTACTTCAAGTCTACCTCTTTGACCTTGCTATTGGATACTGTTGGTTCAGTTTGCTGACCTTTCCACCAATGACCTAGAGTGATGATCTGGTTCCAGCATTAATGGTGAGTACCCGATTCTCTCTGTATGTAATGTCTCATCTCTTGCAAGTTTTTGTTCTTACTGGTTAATGACAACAAGAACATTTTGTTTTGGCTACAATAAGCAAACGTGGCTCTCACTAAAGATACTGAAAGTTAGAATAATCTTATTTCATACTCATTGAAAGCTGTCAACACCTTCCAGATCTCAGGTCAGGGGCACTACTTGCAGAATTTGATCCTGGAACATAAAGGCATCAAAGTGACTTGACTACTGGGGTAAATCAAAGGAAAACCCCTAAAGCACATGGCTTCAAGAGTCTGTCCTTGGGATCAATATGCTATGGTCCAGCAACATTCCTCAGGGCTTCTACCACAGGTGTTTGGACGTCATGTTGCAACAATAAAGTTGTTAATGAGACTACACTTAGAGTATTGTGTGCAGTTCTGGTCACTCAGCTATTGGAAGAATGGCATTAATGTGGACAGGGTATAGAAAAGATCAATGAGGATCTTATCTTAAGGGCCTGTCCCACTTTCACGACCTAATTCACAACCTCTGCCGAGTTTGCCCTTGACTCATTCTCACAGCATCGTCGTCACAAGGTCGTAGGTAGCAGGTTGTGATGCTAGTCGTAGGTACTGTTGGCATCAAGTGGGTCGGGGCGTTTTTTCAACATGATGAAAAATGTCCAAGAGTAAAAAAGGTTGTGAATTAGGTCGTGAAAGTGGGACAGGCCCTACACTGGGTCTGGAGAGCACGAGTTAGGAGATGCTGGACCTTATTCTCTGGATTATTGGAAGTTGAGAGGCGACCTGAAAGATTTATAAAGAGTTAGACAGAGCTCTTAAAGGTAGCGGAGTCAAAGGATATGGGGAGAAGGCAGGAACGGGATACTGATTGTGGACGATCAGCCATGATCACAGTGAATGGCAGTGCTGGCACGTAGGGCCGAATGGCCTACACCTGCACCAATTGTCTATTGTCTAAAATCATGAGGGGCGTCTTTTCACGTGGATGTCTCTTCTCCATGGATTGGGGAATCACAAAATAGAGGGTGGAGATTTGAGCTAGGAGGGGAAAGGTTTCAGAAACACAAGGGGCAAATTTTTCACGTATCGAGTGGTGCATATATGGACTGAGCTTCCAATGGAAATGGCCGAGTCAGGTACAATTAACAACATTTGGACAGGTACATAACTAGGAAAGGTTCAAAGGGATACGAGTCAAACACAGGCAAAGGGGAATAACTGAAATGGGCATCATGGTCAGTATGGACAAGTTGGCCGAAGGGCCTGTTTCCATGCTGTACGACTCTACACCTCCTCCCACTCTACTTCATGGACTTCACTCCAATCTCCATCTGCTGTATAAGGAGACCATCTTCAGATTTCCGTAGACCCGGTTACCCAGCCCACATCACAACAATAGCACTAAATGTCACAATTATATCTGTTTCCACCACTACCACCCCGGCAGCATATTCCAGGCATCCACCACTCAAAAACAAATTGTCCTGCACAGCTCTCGAAACGTTTCTCTCTCAGTTTATAGATCTACTCTTTGCCTTTGACAGTTCTACCTACGGACAAATAGGTACCATGCTCTCAAAGTTTTATATACTTCCAAGTCTCCCCTCAACCTCCGACATGTCAGAGAAAACAATACAAGTTTGTCCAATCTCTCCTTATCGCTAATATTCTCTAATTCAGGCCGCATTTTGGTAAATATATTCTGGACCTTCTCCAAAACCCCTATATCCTTTATGTAATGGGGTGACCAGAACTAATTTAATTTAGTTATGTCATGTGTACCAAAATGCAGCAAAAAAGCTTTTATTTGCATGCTATCCAGTCAAAGACAACACATGAATACTCTTAAGCTGCCCACGGTGTGAAGAATAAGGGTACATCTGCACACAATACTCCAAATGTTACCTAACCCAATTTTTATAAAACTACGACATGACTTTCTGACTTTGATAATCAATTCCCTGAATGATAAAAGCATACAATAAGCCATCTTTACCACTTTATCCACCCGCAAGGCCATGGAGCTTTGGGCTAGGACCCCAAGATCAAGTGCTATTAAGGGTCATGCCATGAACTGTATACTTTCTGCTTACAAACTCCTAAAGTTCAACACCACACGCTTGTTCAGATTAAACTCCATCCACCATTTCTCCATCCACATCTGTAACTCATCAAAGTCCTGCTGTACCCTTTGACATCCTTCTTCACTGTCTGGGGCTCCACCAATATAGATGTCATCTGCAAATTTACCATCCAACCCATCTACATTTTCATCCAAGTCCTTTATATCAATCATAACCAATGTCCCCCGCACAGATCCCTACAGAACACTACGAGTCACAGACCTCCAGCCAGAATAACAACCTTTCACCCCATCCTCCCTTTTCTCAATCATCTTGCCACAGCACTTCCCCAAGCAACTGCACCAAACACATCGTCTCAGTTCCCTTTATCCAGGGCTCAAACACTTCATCCAAGTGAAGCAGCGATTCACATACTTCTTCCAAAATCGTGCACACACGGTTCTCACCATGTGGTCTCCTCTAGTCTGGAGAAACCAAATGTAGATTGGGTGACCACTTTGAGGTGTACCCGTGTACAGTAAAGCCATTTTAAATCTCCTTCCGGCACAATAACGTTCTAGTTAAGGGTCCGGGTTCACATTCTCTGAACCTACCTTGACTTTGTAGTTTTGACCTGTAGACTGATCGGAACACACGGGTTTGTATAAAGCAGAGAGAAAGGGGACACTTGGACAAGTGCAAGCAAAGTGCAAGGAGTTGGGCTCCGACAGCAAGCCAGCCTCTTGGGGCGGGGCAGGCCATCAGGGGGAGGTTCAGCTGTAGCAGAGTAAAGCCTCGAATTTGTTAAAGTAAACAGGCACTCAGTCTGTGACCTTTGTGCCAAAGATCCTATATAGGATCTTTGCTTTGTACCGCACTCGGGCGTGTTTAAATGTTAATCTGAATGTGCCGTTCCCACGTCAACACACACACACACACACACACACATAGTTTCTGCGCGAATCCGGTTGCAAAGTCCTGGAGAATAGAGCCACAGGTTCCGACAAGACCTCGACTCTGATCTGAACCCAGCACTAACCTGTTCAAACCCCGTGCTCCAGACACTGGATGTCTCCCTCCTGCCCAACGATACTTGAGGAGCCGCTTGTATCTTTACTCCTGCCGTCAGTGGGAGACAGACCAGAGGCAGGGGGAGAGGAGGAAAGAGATTTGGGGGGTGGGGGGGTGAGGAGATGGGAGGGGGAGAGAGGAAAGAGATGGGGAAGAGATATCAGCCGGGGTGTTGTCCTTGCTGGTGCGTGGAAGAGCTACTAATGCAGCCTCGGGGCGGCAGCTCCGGCGTTCCCCGGCTGTGCTGGGAGCAAAGACAACAAGGCGGGTGTTGCCGAACGTCTCCACGCAAATCAACCTGTGGAGGCCGAACCCTCCGCAGCCTCTGGGCCCGCGGTTGCCCTGGTGATGTTGTCCAGCCGAGCCCTGACTCATGCCTGTCCCACCACCCCCACCCCAAACACATCTCCCCCAATGCGATGCTTCGAGAAACGCGGAGTTGTTATTTTTTCTCATGGACTAATTTTTATTCAATTTGTGAATTCTATAAAGGCAAATTCCCGTAACCCGGGGGTCGCCTGTACGTAGATCCAGAGATGTCCAGTGGAATTAGGGCCTTCTGCCCAATTTGCAGATGCCTGCGCTTGGCTCGTATACCTCCAGCCTTTCCATTCCATGTACCTCTCTTTTAAATGTTTCAAACATTATAACTGCACCCCTGTACACAGCTTATTCGGCAGCTCGATCTACATACTCACCATCACCCGTGTGAAGAAGTTACCCTTCATGGCCTTGTATAAAACTTTCCCTTCTCACCTTAAATCTATGTCCTCTAGTTTTAGAATCCCCTACCTTGGGAAAAAGACTGACAATCCACCTAATTTATTTGTCAATAGACCAACCCTCAACCTCCTGCCTATCCAGTCATTCTTTATCTTAAGCCTTCCATTACCAATAATATTCTTGTAAATCTTCTCCATGGCCTTTCCAACTTTGTGACATCCTTCCTACAGCTGACTGACTAGAACTTCACAATATTCCAAGTGTTTATTGTTGCAATGACTTGTGAGCCGACGCCAGACTCAGGAAAAGAGTCTTTGAAAACCGAGACCTAAAGGCTCAAACAAAACTGCTGGTGTACAGAGCCTTGTGTTAAAGAAGGAACTGCAGATGCTGGAGAATCGAGGGTACACAAAAGGCTGGAGAAACTCAGCGGGTGCAGCAGCATCTAAGGAGCGAAGGAGATAGGCGACGTTTCGGGTCGAGACCCTTCTTCAGACTGGTCAGGGATCAGGGAAATGAGAGATATAGACGGTGATGTGGAGAGATAAAGAACAATGAATGAAAGATATGCAAAAAAGTATTGATGATAAAGGGAACAAAGCATTGTAAGCTGTTTGTAGTGTGAAAATGAGAAGCTAGTGCGACTAGGGTGGGGGAGAGAGATTGAGAGAGAGGGAATGCCAGGGCCCGAGGGCTGAGGGAGAGGTGGGAAGGGGAGGAGACAGCAAGGGTTAACAGAATTGAGAAAATTCAATGTTCAAGCCCAGAGAATGCAGAATTCCCCAAGCGGAATATGAGGTGCTGTTCCTCCAACTTGTGGTGTTGCTCACTCTGGCCGTGGAGGAGGCCCAGGACCGAGAGGTCGGATACGGAATGGGAGGGGGAGTTGAAGTGCTGAGCCACCGGGAGGTCGGGTTGGTTAATGCGGACCAAGCAGCGGTGTTCGGCGAAACGATCGCCAAGCCTCCACTTGGTCTCACCGACATAGATCATCTGGCATCTGGAGCAGCGGATGCAGTAGATGAGGTTGGAGGAGGTGCAGGTGAACCTCTGTCGGACCTGGAAGGACTGCTTGGGTCCCTGAAAGGAGTGGAGGGGGGAGGTGAAGGGACAAGTGTAGCATCTCTTGTGGTTGCAAGGGAAAGTGCCCGGGGAAGGGGTAGAGCGGGAGGGAAGGGAAGAATTTAAAGGGAGTTGCGGAGGGAGCGGTCTTTGCGGAAGGGGAGATGGGAAGATGTGGCGAGAGCCGTTGTCCTCTCCACCCTGTTGTATGGAGCCGAGTCATGGACCACCTACAGCAGGCACCTGAGAGCCCTGGATCAATGCCGTCAAAGACCCTTACAAAAGATTCTGAGGATCAGCTGGGAGGACAAACGCACCAACATCAGCGTTTTGGAGGAAGCCAACACGACCAGCATCACCACCGCAATAATGCAACACCAACTTCGATGGACCGGCCATGTCATCCACATGTCCAACACGCGTCTCCCTAAACAAATCATGTAATCTCAATTAAAGGAAGGTCGGCAAGCACCCGAGGGGCCAAAGAAACACTACAAGGACAACATCAAGAACAGTCTGAAGAAATCCCACATCACATCGAGCAACTGGGAGCATGTTGCACTGGGACAGGCACTCCTGGAGAAAATCCATGCAAGAAGGAGCTGCACGTCACGAAACGGAACAGACAAAGACAAAGCGACAGCACCGTAAGGAGAGAGAGAAGGGGGTTCGACAACTACCGACCACCGCCAGTCTCCACTGCCCACGTTGCACCAAGGTTTGTGGATCACGGATCAGCCTCTACAGACATCTACAGACCCACAAGTAGACGACCCTATGGAGAGGAGGGGACAGTCATACTCGTTTTGAGTGACTGCCTATGATGTGCAGTTGTAATAGGACGCCCCAATCCTGTACTCAATGACCTTACCGATAAGGCAAGCTGCCCAAACACCTTATTCACCACTGTCTACCCGTGTTGTCCATTGAACAGAACTGTGTACATGAATCCCTGGGGCTCTCTGTGGAATCTGTGGGGCACACTCTCAGCACCGTACCATTTTCTGTAAATCTTATCCTGGTTTAACTTTCCAAAATGCAAGACCTTGCTCTTCCATTTGCCATTTCTTGGTCCACTTCCACAGTTCATTCAGATCCCATACCAACCTTCATGTCCTTGACCTCCCTCCTCCTCAACTGCAAAAGTGAGGCCATGCAGACTGGAACTGCTCCTCATATTCCACGGGTAGTCTACAACCCAACAGCATGAAAATGAACTCTCCAATTTCAAGAACCCCCCCCCCCCCTTCCTTCTCTTCCACCCACATTCCCACCCCTGCACATTTACAATGTTCATTCCACTCTTTCTGCCCTGTCACCCAATGACTTCCTCCATCCTCATGCTGATGGGCTTGTTTCTGTGCTGTATGCCCATGACATTTTAGGTCCACTAGAGAGGTCAATCAGGGTTTGTTTAATTGTTTAATCCCCACTCTCAGTAGTCCACTGCAGTACCTGCGTGGGGGGAAGCAGGTAGGGTAAGGGGGAAACCGTCCTTCAGTTGCTTCCTGGTGAGGATGCGGCTATTATCTGAGTTGCATCCTCGCCCCCCCCCGCAGCCTACCAACTGGATTGGCGTGGCCTTTCTGACCGAGATCGGACCAGAGCTTCAGCAGCTACGGTGCTGCGCTCGATACCTCGCGGAGCGGGTGAGGCCGTATCTGGGACCTCCATTTGGAGCTCCGGAGTGTTGGACCGCTGTTCCAACATCGCAGAGCTGTGGGTGTGGAGTTCCCAATGCGGACGGCGCTGACGTTGACATCGCGGAGTCCTGGGACTTTGCCGGGGGTCGCCAACCAGAATCTCCGCCCAGCGCGGCCTGTGGACATCGGGAGCCGCGGACCCCGGTGGAAGGTGGCCGATTCAGAGGTCCAGGACGCTGAGGATGTTCTCCCGTTCGACGTCGGGGTTCCATCGCTCCCGGCGAGAGGGCCTGAACATCGGGCCGCCCGTGGCGGCGACTAAGGGGTGCTCGGGAGGCCCCGACCACCGGTGAACATTGGGGAACATCAGCGAGGAGGTTGACTGGACTCGGGTTCCTTCCCTCACAGTGGGGAACGTTGGTGCCGCTGTGGGCATGTTTGTGTTGTGGACTACTGTGTGCTGTGTTTTTGTGGGGGGTTTTTAATTTTATTCTTTGTATGACTGTATGACCCCGGCATTCCCACTCTTTCTATCCCCCCCTCCCCCCTCCCCCCCCCCCACACACGTCGCACTAGCTTCTTGTTTTCACCAAAAAAAAGCTAACAAATGGCCTGTTCGCTTTATCATCGTTACTTTTTTGCATATATTTCATTCATTGTTCTTTACCTCTCTACATCAACATCTATATCTCTTGATTGCTTTTCCCGTGACTTTCAGTCTGAAGAAAGGTCTCGATTCGATCCGAAATGTCACCGACTCCACTCCAAAGATGCTGCCTGTCCTGCTGAGTTACTCCAGTTTTTTGCATCTATCATTAGTTTAAACCAGCATCTGCAGTTCCATCCTACACATTTAGTGTAATTTGGCATTGTGTTCAAATGGCTATTGTGAACCAAAATGCCTTTCCTGTGTACTGTACTAGTCTGTGTTCTATAAAGTGAGATTTGCATGCTGAGCCTGGATTTAATTGCCCATACCTAACCTACCTGGAGAAGATGGTGGTGACCTGTTGAGATTATATTCTTTGGATTGCTTCCAGACCCACGTGTACATGAGTATAGAAATTGGAGGAAAGGTCAGATGAATATGTGGCTAATGGAATGGTGCAGGAGGGAGGGCTTTGGGATTTTGAAACAAAGATTGAGGGCCATTGAGACCTGTTGAACCAATATGGGTCATAGCTGAATTTGAGCAGGTTCAACATCTTTACAGAAATGTTTGCAGGTGCTTTGCTGGAAAATTTAAAATAATCTGGCAGGGATTGAGACTGTAGGTGCATGGTTAGGCAGGTTGGGATGGGACACAGTTACATATAGAAGGGAAAACAAGTTATCCCAGTGGGCAGAGCAGGCATGTGCTTGGAGAATAAACTGCAACTGTTTTAATAGCCTGCGTGGTAAGGCAGATGGAACTGGGTGTTGATCACCAAAGACATAGTTAAAAGGGTGTGGCAACTCTGTGTTCCAAGATATAGAATCTTCAGGCTTAATGGGTGGAGCAGTGGCATTGCAATATTAATTAGGGAATCCATTTCTGATCATAAATTTATGATCATTACCACAATCCATTACTGAGATAATGAGGGAGGATATCTCAGAATGAAAAAGGGATGATCACTTTGCTGAGGGTATATCTCGTAAAATGGCAGGAGATGTGGGAGCAGATAGGTAAAAAACCCACAGAGGAAGGCTAGAATAAAAGGGTTCTAGTTGCAGAGGATTAAACCTCCCCAAATACCAGCTGGAATCATCTCCACGGATTGGAAGGGATAGGGACCAGATAAAGAATTAAGGAAAGCATTTGGCAAGTATTGACAACTGAAACCAAGAGAGTAGAAAGTGTACAGGACATGTAGAGAAATTAGGGGGCACAAAGGGGAGAGATAACATATCACTGGCAGATTGGATAAGGAAAAATTCCAAGGCATTTTATAAATAGGCCAAGGGCACGAGTGTAAACAGAGAAAGACGAGGGACTGTTTAGAGTCCAAAGGAAGCCAGAGAACAGGAGTGAGAGTTTAAGTGAATACTTCTCACCTCCATTCACCAAGGGAAAGGACTGTGTAATTAGAGAATCGTAGATGGCGGGTGGTGAAATTCTCATGTGTGTCATCATTAAAAGGGAGTTATTAGGAAGTCTTTGTGGATTTAAAGAAGGACAATTCTCTGGAGCTTGATCAGAGACTTCTATTGCAAATGTAATTTAATATGGAGAAGGTGAGTCATGTAAGAGGAATCAATTAGCAGATTACATAAATGGGGAGAGATTACAAGTGAATGAAGCTCAGAGTGATCTCAGTGTTCTAGTGCGTGAATCTCAAAGAGCTTGCACGCTGGTCCAAGTCGTCAAGAAGACAAAGAGCATGTTGGCATTGATGGCCAGGGAGGTTTTGTTACAATTGTACAGGATGTTGGTGAAGCCACGCCCGGAATATTGTGCAGAATTTTAGTCCCCTTACCTAAAAAAAATAGTGCATAGGAGGAAGTCCCAAGGAGAGCTCCAGGCTAATTCCTGGGATGAGAAGGTTGTCCTATTGAGTGAGGTTACACAATTTGGGTCTGTATTCATTTAAAACAATGAGCGGTGACCTTATTCAAACATACACGATTTTCAAGGGGCTTTGACCTGGACAAGATGACTCAATCTTCTTGATTATGCTCAAGGAAAGCCCAAGTTCAACCCACCAGAAGGTCGTGGACATGGGAATAACAGCAGGAGCCACTGACTCTGCAATAGTATTATGGGCTGGAGAGATGGACCGGAAGAGAGATGATAAAGTGGCTTCAGTGAAGGCATCCACATGAAGTCATCAAGCCAGATAGAAACCATGTCAGAATATTAAACTCCTCACTTCCAATATCAGTGGAAGCAAGGAAATTAAATTAAGATTGGTCCTGTAATTGCTACAAAGTGAGACATATTCATCTTCATCATCGTTGAGAACATCAACGGGCACGGTGCCTTACAATGCTATGTACGATCGCAACTTCTACTGAAGCGTGGATGGCCATTGGCTCGCTGGGAGCTGATCCGCCCTTTGACAAGTCTTGTTGTTGGTCCTGCTGGGGGTCCATGGCCCACTCCTCACCTGGCAATCCAGGTGGGGGAGACGGTTTAGTCACCGACTATCCAACCATGGAGCAGGTAGCACGGGAATACATGGTACCCGTGGCGGGGGGATCTCCCCCCGACCAAACATATTGGCCTGAACTATATGAAAACTGTTTATATAATCCATTGATATAATCCAACTTTATAATATAAATCAGAGTTTGGAATACAAGAATTCTGTAAAAGGCTTAAAAATTAAGCCTTAGAAAGGCTTAAAAATTAAATGTTTCCTTGAACCTCTCATTTCAGTCTTTCTCAATCCCTTTTAAGGAAATCATTCAATTCCCCAAGAAAAATAAAGTGACACTTCTCAATGACTTCCACCCAGTAGCTCTGTATTGAAGCGCTTTGAAAGACTGGTCACAGAGTCATCCAGCATCGGCCCGACTTGTCCATATCAACCAAGATGCCACATCTAAGTTAGTACTATTTACCTGTGTTGGTAATGGTAATGGCCAACACTTGCACCAGCCTCCCAGATAATCTGGCCCCCTTGCAATTTGTGTACAGGAAAAATAGGTCAACGGCGGATACCATTTCTCATGCATTGTATTGAGCCCTGGATTATCTTAACAATAAGAATACCCATGTTTGGATCCTGTTCATTGACTACAACCTTCAACACAATATTAAATAAATTCACCCCTAAACTTCTGGACTTTGGCCTTAGGGCCTCCATTTGCAACGGGCTTCTAGACTTTCTGACTGGCTGACCTCAGTCAGTTAGAATTGCTCATAACTATTCCTCCACCCTGGCGCACAACACTGGTGCCCTTGTGATGGTGTGCTCAGTCCTAGTCCCTACTCCCCAAAAACCCATAACTGTGTGGCCAAGTACAACTCAACTCCATCTGTAAGTTTGCCATTGATACCACAGTCGTCATCTGGATCAACAAGAAGCATGAGACAAAGCATTGGAAAGAGATTGAGAGCTTTGCGTCATGGTGTCAGGACAATAACCTTACTCTTAACATCAGCATGGTGAAAGATTTGTTTGATCTAAGGAAGCACAAGTGTGAACGTGACCCTGTCCTCATAATGGAGCTGCTGAAGAAATGGTCAACAGCTTCAAGTTCCTAAGCACCTATATCAACTGGCAATGTATCCTGGTCCCTTCAAGCTGATGTGATGACTAAGAAAGTACATCTGCAAATTTACTTTCTTACATGCCTGAGAGGATTTGCACGTCCATGAGGATTCTCTCAAACCTCTACAGATGGGCTAATGAAGGTATTCTGATGGGATGCATCTCAACCTGGTTTTGCAAATGTTCTTTTCAACCACCTGAATCTGCAGAGAGAACACACCTCAGTCCATCACAGGCTCTTCGCTTCTATCCATTCAATTCATCTTCATGATGCATTGTTTCTGGAAGTATCTGGAAGGCTGGAAGTATCATCAAAGATGCCTGTCATCATGGCAATTCTCTCTTCTCTCTAACCTCTGGGAGAAGATACAGGAGCTTGAAAGCTTGGATATCCAAACATGAATTTTCTTCCCAAGTCCGAATCAATCGCCACTTTCACACCACATTCCCAGATGTGCTGCCGTAAACTCTTAAATCTACCTCAATTGTTTATTCTGTTATTATATTTTAATATTATTTTGCACTATTTGGACTTTGCACAATCTTGCACCATGGTGCTGTTTTGCACTTGTCATTGTATTTGTTATATTTATTATTTCTGTATTTGTGTGGTTTACCTTGAGCTTCATGTGACAAGGAATTTCATATACACTGAGATACATTGACAATGAACTCATCTGAATCTGAAAGGTTGTATAATTGCACTCCAACATGTTTTGTAAGCTGTTTAACTTTTGGAAAACAAGTTATTTACAGAACTGTGAATAATTGGAGAGTTTTAAAAGGTTGCATGAAATGTGGCAACTTGTGAGTTCACTTAAGAAATTAGGGCATGCGTAAGTGAGTGAGTGAAAGCTGTTACTTGTTTGTTAAATCTGTGTTGTAAGATATTTCAAAATTAATCCCATGCTCCAGTAGAATCAGACGTGACCAACTGAAAGGCATGGAGTCAATTGGGAGGGTGCCTGAAAAGAGGTTGTTTTGGATGATAGAATGGGCTGCATTCACAACTCTGCAATTTCATGCATTCTTGGGCAGACCAGTTGCCATATCAGAATGTGTTGTGTTCAGATATCATGCTTTCTTTGGTGCATCTGTAGAAATTGGGCAAATCACTGAAGACATGTCAAATTTCCTTTGTCTCCTGACAAACCGGAGGTGTTGATGTGCATTCTGGGCTGTAGCGTTAATGTGGTTGGACCAGGTTGGTGTGATTTAGAACTAAAAACCTGACCATCTCCACTTCAGCACCTTTAATGCAGACTGGTGCAGGTGGTCCACCTTGCCTTTTGAAGTCAATGATCAACTCTTTCATTTTGCTGACATTGACCATGAAGGTGGCTTGGTACCATGCTATTGAAGATAGACACAAAATGCTGGAGTTACATGAAGTTAGAGAAGTGAATATTTATACCGCTGGGGTGTAGGTTGGCCAAGCGAAATATGAGGTGCTGTTCCTCCAATTTGCACTGGGCATCAGTCTGACAATGGAGGAGGCCCAGGGCAGAAAGGTCAGTGTGGAAATGGGAGGGGGAATTAAAGTGTTTAGCAACCGGGAGATCAGGTAAGTTTAGGCGGACTGAACGGAGGTGTTTAGTGAAAAGATCGCCAAGCCTTCGCCTGTTCTCGCCGATACATAGGAGTCCAAACCTGGAACAGCGGATACAGTAGATGAGGTTGGAGGAGATGCAAGTAAACCTCTGCCTCACAAAAGACTGTTAGGGTCGTTGTACAGTAGATGAGATTGGAGGAGATGCAAGTAAACCTCCTCCAAGTCAGAGTGAGACACAGCGCAAATTGGAGGAACAGCACCTCAAATTTCGCTTGGGCAGCTTACACCCCCAGAGGTATGAATATTGACTTCTCTAACTTCAAGTAACCCTTGCTTTCCCTCTCTCTCCATCCCTCCACCTTCCCAGTTCTCCAGCCAGTCTGAATGCCTCTGATTACATTTTATCTCTGTTTGCTTTGTTGTCACCTTCTCCCAACTAACAACGATCTATTCCACATTTCCCTTGATCTTCATCCCCTTTGTCTAATTTTCACACCTTATACTTCCTTATTTCTGTATCTCCCTCTCTCCTGACTTCAGTCTGAAGAAGGGTCTCGACACGAAACGTCACCCATTCCTTCTATCCAGAGATGCTGCCTGTCCGCTGAGTTACCGCAGCATTTTGTGTCTATCTTCGGTTTAAACCAGCGTCTGCAGATCCTTCCCACACATTACCATGCTGTTGAGTTCTCCATCTCCATCCTGCAGACTTGTCATTATTCTGACCCAAACATCTGGATGAGTACACAAAATTACTGTTGGATCTCTTGCAGGTCTCATATTTCCTTCATCACCCTCCATGTGAAATGTGCTCCCTGATCTCAATCTACCTAGGCTGGAGTTTCCCTGCTGGGGAGGATTTCCCCGAGTCAGAATTGGTGCCACCATACCAACGGTAATGTTTCTTGCCAGGAAAGCCCGAGTGGGTGAACTTGTCCATGATCATAAACAGCAGCTGTGCCTTCCCTGGTGTAATGCAACTTCAGCAGTACTTATCTGATACACACCAAGGCCACACCTATCTGGTCGCTCCTTGGTTCACTCTACTATTTATTTGCCATGCCTACATTTCCATAGAATTTCATCAAGTTGGCTTCAGTCATTTGTTCCTCAATGACAGTGATTTCTGTCAATTCCTGTTCATCTGCCCCCAGATTTACCCATTCATTCCCTTCCCGCTCCATCCTTCACTTTGGGCAGCCATCCCAACTCCAACAATTCATCTATGCTGGTCCATTGAGGTTCTGAATCCTAGTATCAGGCACTACTGCACAACCTGAACAGTACCTGCTGCCACGGGTTCACTTTGACTCCCCTCCCAGGAGTGACTGCCGCTCCCGGAAGCCCCCAATTTTGCCGACTGGGCTGAGCATCCTCCCAGCAGGGCTACTGCTGCTGCTTCCTCTCCTGTTGCCGTCACCACAGACAGTCCCAACCATCCCATCCACGTATCGCCAGGACCCCACTACAAGCCTCTGCTTCCCCTTCCAGAGGGGGTTTCCCCATACCCCGGAGTCATCTGCCTGTCCAATGCTAGAAGCTATTAATCCTGTGCAAGCAGAGTCTGAGGCTACCACAAAGGAGATGTCCTCCTGTGATGGGAGTTTGGATTTTTGAATTGAATGCATCGGCTCCATATCTCCACCATCATTGCTGCAGGAGAGATGGAAGTGCCTTAATGTCCCAGACAACTCTAATGCAGGTGCAGCAACCAGGGCTTTATTTTAAAAAAATCGACAAAAGTCCTCACCTCCATTGACCTCTCTTCCTACCTGGATAATTGATGGTCAGCATGGACATGGTGGGCTGAAGGGCCTGCCTCTACGACCACTGGAGGGCAGGTTATGTCAGGCAAATGGCCATGAAATTTGGCTAAGTAAAGAGGGGCAAGACAATGATACAATACAATAATAAATTTATTTGTTGTCATTTGAACCTCATTGAAGTTCAAACGTTGGTTTCCGCAGTCATACAACAAGAAAAAGAACCAAGACACAACACAGTTTACACAAACATCCATCACAGCGAATCTCCTCCTCGCTGTGACGGAAGGCAAAGTCTTATCTCTCCCCTGCTCTCCCAATCCTCCTCCCGATGTCAGAGTCAAAGCCCCCCGGCGAACGATGGTATGTAAGTCCCGCGGCCATTAAGGCCGCACCGGGCGATGTAAGGCCCCGCTCCTGGTCATTTTCAACTCCGCAACTCGGGCGGGAGAAGTTGCCGTTGCAGAAGTGCTGAAAAGCGGTCTCCCACCAGGGACCGGCGAGCTCCCGATGTCACTGTCCATCAGGCCAGCGGCTGGAGCCTCCGAATCTCCGGGATCAGGCCGCAGCAGCGCGCCACCACAGCACCTCCCGTTCCGAAGCCGGCCAGCCCCACGATTGTAAGTAGTCCGCAGGCTCCGCTACTGGAGCCCCCAGGTCGCTCCGGTTGGAGGCCGCTCCACGATGCTAGGCCCCAACGACAACGGAGACCCGACAGAGAAAAGGTCGGGTCCTCCATACAGGGAAACATTTTTTAAAGTTTCCCCATCCCCCCGGCCCCCCCCCACACATACCCAGTTAAAAAAAACCCGCAATAACTACACTCAAACGAGACAAGAAAATAAAAAAAAGACAGACAGACTGCAGAGGCTGCTGCGACATGGAGACAACTTGAAAGGAGTCACTGGCAGAATATCAAGAAGTCACTATGGTGAGCTTCATCTAACATTGAGTTAAATCTAATGATATTTAAAGGATAACTTGCAAGGGACTTAGACAGGATTGACAGCAGAGTGAGACCGAGGTATCAGGTATTACGATATGGGTTATAATGCTTTTTGGTTGAGAATGCAGAGGTAATATTGCAGTAAAATTTATAATATTTTATCTTATGATGTTACATGAAATTACCAATGATGTATGCTATCCTTCCTGAAGTATTTGTAATTTTATGATTTTTTTTTCTGGTTTAGTCAGGATTTTGTAAACTTTGAGTTGCACCGCTGTAAGAGCTATGACCCCACCCCACCCAGGTTCTCCCCACCCAGGCAGGTTGTGGCTGAACTCTGAGGGTAGTTGTGGAACAAAACACTGCCTCCAGTGGGTGATATTTCCCTGTAGCTGCTCTTTCTGATGTCATGGGCGTGTGGCACAAATGTTTCTGATATTTAACGATGATCTATGGTGATCACAGGCCTCCAATGACACCCGCTACAGATGAGGCTGGAACATTGCACTCTCCCCAGGAAATGTCTACATATCTACATACAGAGATAATATCACTGCCTCAGAGGGCGGTGGAGGCCGGTTCTCTGGATACTTTAAAGAGAGAGCTTGATAGGGCTCTTGAAGAGAGCGGAGTCAGGGGATATAGGGAGAAGGCAGGAAAGGGGTACTGATTGTGGATGATCAGCCATGATCACATGGAATAAGCGGTGTTGGTTTGAATGGCCCTATGGCCTACTCCTATTTTCTATTGTCACTCTCCCAGGGCAGTTATATTTACGTAACCTGTGTATTTAGCAAATCAGCACCAGCATTCTTGTGCATTCGCCTTTTTCTTTTATTTTACTAACGCACTGTCAAAGATCAACATTTACATCATGAACATTGAGATCACATATCCAAGTCAATATCTAATCAAATCTAACTTGTGACAAAAACCTATTAGTCCTATCTGGATTACTAATTAGTGATATAATGACTGACCTAATGTCATGGATGAGACTGGTTTAATGAGGAAAGAAGACTTTGCCAACTGAAGTCTGTCCCATGTTGTTACTTGCTTATCACGCCTGTGTCTCGAGACAGGAACCTGCATGTAATGTTGGTTCAGCCTCCCAGTGAACATCAGGCATTCTCCATCCTTAGCCCGATTGTTCACCAGCCAACCCCACCTGTCCTGGGAAACAGAAACAAACCCAGAAAGTGCTGGAACCATTCAGCAGTTCAGCAACATCTGTGGAAGAGCCCTGGGGAGTACGGAAGAAAATTACGTTAGCAGAAATTTCCACATAAAGAGTAAAACCTACTAACAACATATGGGGCCAGGGGAAGTGCGTCAGCATGCATTGTGGATTAGTTACTGCGTAGAAGTGTGTCTCAGAACAAACATATCATTTTCAAGCTAGGGGGATGTAACTAGTGGAATATCTCAAATATCAATTTCTGGCCTTCAATTATTGACGATTAATATTCATGACCTGGAGGAGGGAGGAGAATGTTCAGCATCTAAAGTTTGCCGATGATCATAGCATATACAGGAGGGCAGGTTCCAACAAAGATATTTGGACATTGCAACAGGATACACAGTGGGCAAACACTTGGTAAATAGAGTATAATGTGGGAAAGTGCAATGTTGAGGAGGAATTAAAAAGGCAGATCATTGACTAAATGGAGAATGATTACGGATGAGTGAAGTACAGAGGGAGCTAAGTGTTCTTGTCCATGAATTGCAAAACCTTAGCAGACAGGCACAGCTTATAGTTAGGAAAGCAAATCATATCTTTGGTTTTATTTCAAGAGGGCTGGTGTTTAGAAATGAGGAAAGTATTGTTACAATTGTTTATGGTGTTGGTGGGGCCACCTTTGGAATAAGATGTATATTTGTGGCCTCCTTAAAAATAATATTGGCAATGGACACAGTCCAAACTAAAATAATTCCGCAAAACACTTGAATGAAGGGGTTGTCCCAAGACAAGTGACTGAAAACATTGTGTTCTTTGGAGTGTAGAAGAGTAAGGGTTGATCTTATCAAATCATACAAGAGTTTCAGGTGCCATGGTGGAATGGGTTACATCAGAGCCCCTCTTGAACATGGCGAACCATGGCATCATCTCACTAAAGTCCTGACAGAACCAACCCAAAACTCTTGTGGAATGGCCAGAGTTTCATGTAAAATTTCAGAGTGCCAAATATGATAACATTGCAAACAAGATACCAGGAAGTGGGAATGAGCAATCCCAGGAGGCCCAAGCTATGCCTGTCTTTTCATTGGTTAAATTGAACATTTAGTTCCAAACATACTCTGCCAGAATTTTAAGTCTTTGTCCACCACATCAACAACTGCATTGAGGCTGCCTCCTGCACCTATGCAGAACTCGCCGCATTATCAACTACACCACCAACTTCCACCCAACTACAAATTCACTACGACCAACGTAGTTTAGAGAGTTAGCGCGGAAACAGGCCCTTCGGCCCACCAGGTCCGTGCCAACCAGCGATCCCCGCACATTAACACTATCCTACACCCACTAGGGACAATTGTTACATTTACCAAGCCAATTAACATGCAGACCTGTACATCTTTGGAGTGTGGGAGGAAACAGAAGGTCTCTGAGAAAACCACGCAGGTCATGGTCATACAAACTCCATACAGACAGCGCCCGTCCGTACCCGGGCGCTACATTCGCTGTAAGGCAGCAACTCTACCGCTGTGCCACCATGACCACCTGCCACTAACTCTGGCACTATCTGTCTTGACCGTGCCTCCATTTCAGGATTCTCATCACACAGTCGTCTAATATAAACCCATCGACACCCTCAGCTACCGTGACTACACCTTCCTCCCATATCTTGCAAGGAAACTATCTCTTTCTTGCAGATTCTGAGTCTCCATCTTATCTATTCACAAGATGAGGCTTTCTCCTCTAGGACATCCGAGATATTGTCTTGTACAGTAATCACCACCAGCCTTGGTTACAATCCCTCCCCTCTTCATCCACACCTGATACCTGTAAATCAATCCCTTCCTTGCCTGAACCACTCCTTGCCTGGAGCTCTTGCCCCAGTCTTTTACCTTCACCTCCTTCTACAAGCTCCTTCTCCTACATGCTGCTCTGAAGGGTCCTGACGCAAAACCTCATCTGTCCATTTCCCTCCACAGATGCTGCCTGACCTGTTAAGATCCCCCACAGTTTGCTCTTTGCTATGCATATACGAGTCTGTGGTTGTTTAGGACTGAGATGAGATTTTTCACCTGGGACACTTGGTATTTGGAATTCTCTTCCTAACCAGCTATAGAGCTCAGTTAGTTTATTCTTCAGAAATACAAGAATTTTACATATTAAAAGGTATATGAGCAGAAGTTACACCAAGATGAAAGGTCAGCCATGATCTTATTGAATGGCAGAGGAAACACAGGGCCAAATAGCCATTTCCTGCTCCTATTTCTTGTGTAATTGAATCACCATTTTAGATCTATTCAAGTTCATATTTTACAGGAAGAGCAGCACATAAGAAGTGAAGAGAAATAGTATTACTACCATTCTGCACAAATAACAAAGTGAAAATTGAGTTGCCTGATCAGGAATAGACCCTGTACCAGCCTATTTTACTCCTGATCACTAGAGTGCAGACTGGTATGGGAGGATTTGATTAAATATACATTCATCAAACAAACATTGTAAAGGATGATTTGAGATTTCATTTACATGATTAAGCAGCTCAGTTTGGAAGAGAAATTTAAGACTTTCATTAAGGAATGGAATGAGTCAGTGATTATTACAATTTGAAGCAATGAACTCAGAACAATGATGTTGAGACTATAAGTGATAATTCATTCTGATTAAAGTTTAGAATGAACATCCATATATCTTTGGATTTGTATTACATCCCCACTGAGTATTTGCTCAAGTAATTACTGGTGTTGTACATGTGCTCTTGCTCCCCCTACCTAGAGCATGTGGTGTATATGTACCGACCAGTCGATCTATCAAAAGAGCGCAATCTATATCCTGCCTCAGGCAAGTGTCAAGCTAGCACTTGAGTAATTGATTGATAAAATCAACCATTAAAACAGTAAAATAATAAAGGGAAGGGCATTTATGATTGAGATGAGGAAAACATTTTTCACCCAGAGAATTCACTTGATGTTTTCAAGAGAGAGTTAGATTTAGCTCTTAGGTCTAAAGGAATCAAGGGATATGGGAAGAAGCAGGAATGGGGGTACTGATTTTAGATGATCAACCATGATCATATTGAATGGTGGTGCTGGCTCGAAGTGCCAAAGGGCCGAATGGCCTACTCCTGCACCTATTTTTCTATGTTTCTTTTCTATGTTTATAACAGTGTATCCAAATGCCTACCCCGACATCCCTGGACACTTCAACCAGGCTATCTTAAAGTCTCCACCTTACTACCATCCACACATAATTATCAACATCTGAGGACCCAACACACTCAGTCATATCTATACTACCACTCCATCCCTTGCCGTGGTCGGTTTAAACTCTGACCCTTTGTGTGTGCTTCTTCCTGTGTACAGAGTCTGAAGAAAACGCATTACTGGCAACGAGGATTACAATGAGCTAGTAAGCAGAGGCAGAAGAGTGTTTACAGGACTGCTTTGAATGGAGCATTTGGCTGTGTTCAAGGGTTCATCAGTACACCTGAATGAGTATGCCACAGTTATCATTGACCTCAAAGAAATGAGTGTCTATTTTCAAAAACATTGTGCATTCATGAAACAGGAGTCCTGAAGGAACCAAGAGATTTGTAATCTAATTTGTAATCTGTTGCATTTAGGACTGGCGATCCAGAATAATACAAGAAATCCATGTATGACACCCTGAAGGTCATCATGAGCACGAAGAGACAATTCTGACCTAAATTGGAGTCACAGGAGGATGCTAATGCTCTTCAAAACCGGTATGCACTTTTGAATGTTGTGAAGGGGGATGGTCCGCCAGGAGTGAGCATCAGCATCGGCCAGGTCTCTGGCACAGAGCCTGGCTCCAAGGGACAGTGGGGAAGGGAAATATCAGGCAGAGCCATCATGGTAGGAGATTCATTAGGCGGGAGGATAGGCAGAAGATTCTGTCGCAGCAATTAAGAGTCCAGGATGGTGTGTTGCTTCCCTGGGTCGAGGATGTCTCGAGCAGCTGCAAGGCATTCAAGGGGAAGCAGTCGGAAGTCATTGTGCATGTTGGCACAAATGACATTGGTAAAAAAAGGGACGAGGTCCTGCAAAATAAATATGGGCTGCTAGGCCAAAGGTTAAAAAAGCAGGTCCTCCAGGGTAGTGATATCCAAACTACTCCCAGTGCCACGTGTTAGTGAGGGGAGGAACAAAGATAAGACAGGTGACTACATGGTTCAGGAATTGGTGCAGGGGGCATAGATACAGATTTTTGGATCATTGGGATCTCTTCTGGGGCAGAGATGACCTGTAGAAGCTCTTGAATCGGAGAACGAATATCCTGGCAGGCAGGTTTGCTAGTGAAAAAAACAATATGCCAGGAGATTGCAGGTAGTTGCAAAATGAGAACTTTACCAGTTTGAAGTTTGATCTTTATTTTATGAGGAGTTGCGATGAGGGATTTCGTGACGACCCCGCCAGGCACGCATGCGCGACATTCTTCAAAGCAGCGGTGTGGAATCACAGAACTACCCAGAAATGAACTAATATAGTAAGATTGAAGACCAGCTGACCTTATAATAGAGGGTTGGGAGCAGAGGGCACGAAATCCCTCATCGCAACTCCACATAAAATAAAGATCAAACTTCAAACTGGTAAGTTCTCGTTTAATCTTACTATTTCATTTCGGAGTCACGTGAGTGACTTCGTGAAGATTTCAAAGCTCTTCCGTAATACTGATGGAGGAAGTATGTTAACGTATTTCAGACTTGAACAAGCTGGAAAATAATAACATTATTGTTAATACAACAATAAAACCCCTGAACTCGGGGACAAACGTGTAGGGAACAGCACTTAAAACTGACTCCGCAACGTTGCGGGAGTGGCCACAGGTTAGTTATGAAACCGCTGAAATGTGGTTTCACTGGCCCAACCCGCTATTGCGAGGACATGATCTATGAACGCCTCCATGGTCCTTGCCGCTGATGTGGATGCAGCCCTGGTAGAATGACATTTTAAAATGTTTAGTGTCTTACCTGCTGCACCGAATACCACCTTGAGCCACCTGGAGATAGTCTGCACCGTCACCCTGTGACGTGGATTTCCATGGCTGATAACAGGTCCGCCTCCATATTCCTGATGGCCATTTTCAGACCTGTAGTCACAGGTCTGTGTAGTTAAGCAACTCTTTTATAAAGAAGTAACTTTATTATGGGTCGATCATTCTATCCAGGTTTAATTCCTGTAGAGCCTGGACCCGTTGTGCTGTGTTCAGTGCCATTACCATCACCACTTAAAAGGTGAATAAGTCCAGTGGTAAATCCGTCATAGGTGACCAGCTCCTGAGTAGGATCATCACCACCCTTATATCTTATGACGTCCATGGTCCTTTATGTTGCAGAATCTGGTTGCGTTTTCTGCAACAACTGACTGATGAAGCAGAATGGGGAAAGCATAGAAATCTATTTCCCCCAAAAGAACTCGTCCATCGTCACTGCCCCAGGATCTGGTTCTCAAGAGACACATATTGGTATCTAATGGTTCAACCTGGACGCAAGGAGGTCAATATCTGGTGTTCCATATTAGGCTATAATTTTAGCAAATATTTGGAGGTTCAACATCCACTTGGTGTCGTTATTAAATACTTGTGACCTGGTGTCCGCCACTGTATTGAGCTTAACCAGAAGGTACATAGCTGATATCCAAATATTTCTTTCAATGCACCAGAGCCAAATTAATTTTCCCAATTCATCAGGAGATATTGACTTGATACCACCCATAAGGTTTAAATATGCCACCTCAGTGGTATTATTTTGAAGATGGACATACGTATGCTGCAGATTAGTGCATTAAGCCCGCAGCCCGTGACATGCTCCCAGCATTTCTGAACAGTCCCAGCCCTTGGTGCTTGCATCGGTTTGTAACACGACTAATGTGTTTTATGTAATGATGGGATTTAACGATCACAAACATTGCTAATCCACTATTGTAGCTCAATTTATGCCTTGATTGGCGGCTGCATAAACTGTAAAAAATGTCCAGCATTCGCTATTAATGCCGAGATTTTGCTCTTTGCAAGCTTTGATGGTGTAACGGCCCAATTATGTAGCTAGAATGTAGCTACAAGTTTACCAATTACCTTAGCAGCATGTCTAATAGTCGGTTTCCTGGCGCAAGCAAGGCTGTTACATGCCTCTATAATGTCTATTGCTTTGTTCCCTGGGATAGTGACAATCAGACCCATGTATCCCAGAATGTATGTAACCTCTCTCTAGAGAACCAGACCCCCTACCTCCATGGCTACTGGCAGGCCTGCCGTTCTGGTTCCTGGTGTTCCGTGGAATTGTGTTGAGGTGCTGCCGGCGTGTAGGTCCTTACAGGTCTTTCAGGTGGCCCGAGGTCTTGCATATGATGTTTGCCTGCGCACTGCCGCCCTGCTGGAGGGAGGTGGGTTATCAACCTGACTGCCTCCGTCTCCTAATCCAGGTCCTTGACCTGTATGGGCAGGTCCTCACCGAACAGCTGTTCCTGTGCCCTTATCCCGGGACTGTTGTTGCCCCAGATGGGCGTGTTGACTGTCGGTACATTCAACGATATGCAGTTGTTTGGGCCTTGTATTTGTTGATCGCCTTGGTAAAGACCTGTTCCTGCAACTGGTGTGAGGTGAGGTAGTCTATGCTAGGCCCTAATTTGGGCTGCAAAAGGCTGACCTGAGTGCTTCGGCTGGGCGAACTTGGAGACCACATTCAGCAGTTCCTCCTGGGCTTTCTCAGGTACTGTAGGTTCCTGCTCCACCCTACTTACGTGTCAGCCAGCTGCTGATCCGTGGTATTCCCCACCAATGACGGGGATATGCTGGGTGACCCAGCCGCATGTCTCCAGGACTGGAGGACATCTGGTCCAGCTGCAGAGATTGTGCTCTAGGATACGCTCCATCATGCGCTCCATCCGAGCCATGCGACCGCCGCCGCATCTGCGGATGACAAGTCGACTTCCTCAGGTTCTGGAGAATCCCTGAGGCTTTTGTCATCGCCCCGCACCTCATCGAGGTGATAACAAGGGTGCTTAGACAGGATGTCGCTGCCTGCCACTTCTGCGTGGCTAAGCGACTGCTGCGCGGACCTGCCGCTGGCCCGCCGTCCTACGGACAGAGGCGGCCCGCTAGTCTGATAAGACATGAGCGGTGATGAGTCGGTCCCGGCTGCCGAAGCGTGGTACGCCGGGCTTGCCGCCTGTCCCGACGTTCGGTCACGTCCTGCCGCTAAAGGAGGGTGTGGTGACCGAGATGAGACTACACCGGCCTGCAATCTGACAGGCTCCCCCGGTGGTGAGTCTGTGCCGGCCACACGTGCGGGGCTTGCAGACCCAGGCCTCAATCCTTCACCGGTCCGTGACCTGGCGGCAGCTCCGGTGGAAAGTCGCCCCCGGCTCCTACAGCGGGGCTTCTCCGACTGTTGTGCGATTCTTCCCCTGGTCCTCTCTCTGGTGACCGGCATAGTTGGGGAGAGAGAACGTGCCGCCGAGCGGATAACACGCTTACGCACCTTTGCTCCACTGTCCCTATGCTTAGGTGATACTGGTAGGGAGTCAGGGTCTTGCCTACCCTGCTCGTGCCCGATGCTCCTACCACTCTCCTGCTCCACGGCCAGCCGTGGTGGAGAATCGGGTCCTGACTGCTGCAGGGCTCCCCGGTTTCCTCGTTCTTATCTCGGCCCACAGAGCGGGCGCTGCCGGCGTTGCGGGCAGCTCCGGGAATAGTGGGCGCTGACTCCCATCCGAAGTCCCATGGCCCTGGGAGGCAGACTTCGATGCCTTCATTCTGGTCTCCCATCCATTCTTTCTGTAAGCAAAGTCTAGTACAGAAGCTAAACAACTCAAGGTTAGTATCTTACCTGAGGGTCTTTATGGACTTCCGGTGGAGGAGCGCACTCTCTCCCCCCACCCCCCAGCTCCAATGGTGACCAGACTCTCATGCGGGACATAGACCGCCGCTAACGGCAAGGCTCCCGCCTGTGTGTGAGTCGGGGCCCCGGCTCTGTCTACTACCGCTATAGGGTAGCATAGCCGTTAGCCAGCGGTATACCTGCGGCCTGCGGCGTTGAGTCGGAGCTCCTGCTCTGCCTTCCCTGCCCGCGAATGGCAGTCTCCGAGCCCGGACCCTCCTGGTCCATGGGCTTGTCCGACTTCCGGATAGTGTTGCCGTCAGCCCGTGGTGACCCTGCGGGCTGCGGTGTAGATTCGGGCTGCCGCTCTGCTCTCACTGCCTGCGGACGGCGAGTGTGAGCCTGGACCCTACCGGGTCAACGAGCTGCCCAACCTGCCCGGTATAGAAATAAAGTCGGGGCAACGGCGAAAGTAAAACCGTCAGCCCACAGACCCTTGCGGGCTGCGGCGTAAAGTCGGGGCAACGGCGTAAGTAAAACCGTCAGCCCACAGACCCTTGCGGGCTGCGGCGTAAAGTCGGGGCTGCCCCTATGCCGTTGCCTGCAAACCCCATTACCTTTTAATACAGACAGCCCGCAGTATCCCTGCGAGCTGTGGAGTAGAGTTGGGGCTGCTGCTCTGCCGAACGGCGAGCCTGCAAGCCCCACTCCTTTATGCAAGCCGCCAGCCCGCGGTGTCCTGCGGGCTGCCTCTGCCGTCCTCCGCCGGCGAGTGTGTGAGCCCGGACCCTCTGGTCAACGGGCTCTTCCCGACTCCAGTCTGTTGGTGCCACCGCTGACTGCCCGCGGCAGTCAGATTCGAGGCGGCCTGGAGATCCTGTGAACAGAGTCACTTGAAATGAAAAAAGGACCGCAGGTTAGTTTTTCTTACCTGCAAGTCCCTGCAGTAGAGGAGCAACGCTCCTCACCGCCTGTCGCTCGCATGCGGTCGACGATACGGCGCACATGCGTGCCTGGCGGGGTCTTCACGAAGTCACTCACGTGACTCCGACATGAAATAGGATATAGAGAGTAGGCATAAAATCTGTGGGAGCCAGGCTGGTGGCGAGGATTCTGAGAGATAAGATGTATATACATTTGGATGAATTGGGCCGATTAGAAATAATCAACATGATTGTACGTGGGTGATAGTGCCTTACAAATCTGAGTATTTTAAAAACTAACCAAAAAGGTCAATGGGGTCAAACACATGGATGTTGTCTATATGGACGTCAGCAAGGCATTTGATAAGGTTCTGCATGGTGGACTGCTCTAGATGATTACATTGCATGTGATCCAGGGAGAGCTAAACGACTGGACGGAGAATTGGCTTTGGAAGGAAGCAAAGGGTGATGGAGGAAGTTTGTTTTTTTTTACTGGATGCCTGTGACTAGTGGCGTGCGTCAGGGTTCTGTGCTGGGCCCATTGCTGTTTGTTTTACATCAACTATTTGATTAGAGTACAAGGCATGATTCAGTAGAGAAGGTAGGTAGAATGCTCCTGCAGGAAGTGGGAAGTCAGAAGTTGCTTGCATCCCTGATGACTAAATTAGTGGGAATTGCGCGCCGGGTGCAGCTCCTTAAAGACCACTCTAGGGAATTGGCGCTGTGGTTAGGCACGAGTTCACACTACTGCGAGTGTCAATGTAGTCATTGTCATCCCTGACGCCTCGACACCTCTTCCGTGCATGAAGCCAATTCTCTCTTGTAGGCCCTCTCCCTCTGGATTCCATGCAGAGCAGCATACCACACGGACCCTTATTACATGCCTGGCGGAGGTTCATATTGGCAATACCTATGGCTTTACTCTACACCTTTTTGGTTACTTTAGATTTGCAAGACACAATCTCCCACATACAAAACAAACTCAAAAAGACTCACCCAACCAATCCAATAGCTGTCTTTTGAAATCTCCCACTGCTACTCTGACACTAAAATAGATTAGCTCAACTATTCCAAACTGCTGCCTTTTTTAAGATGTACAGAAAGCTCCTGCAGATCCAAATAGGAATAATAAGTTATAACCAAGTGCAGTAGGTTCTCTGCATACAAGTTGGTAATAAAAAAACAATGCACACTGACATTTACTGCATATTGCCAGACTCCATGGGAGGAACTTTCACAGCTTTGCTCTGTGGGAGTATGCCAATAGAGTTACCGGCTTTAGATTTATTCCATTGATCTTTATGAAAGATCTTCAAAAGGAACAGCCTACTATTGATCACTACAGAACTTGATGTACTTCTTTATCACTGGCCAATATGCTAGAGAGCAGTTCCTTTAGGCTGGCAACCAGCATTTACCATGGAGAAAGCCAACTCAGTCTAACCCTATAGCAGTGGAAGGCACACATTAATGTAAATTTACAAGCCCCCATCGGGAATGGAATTTGTTTATAAACCTGGCCTGTAAACCATTGTACTGCCAGTTAAAATCAGTAGCCTGTCATGCAAGGGGACTGTACGAGTTTATGCCGAGAATTTGATAATGTTGTAAGTCACCAGTCATTAGGGGAAGCTAGTGTTATTATTCAGTGAGGAAGCAGCTTGGGCTTCAACTGTCACATCGGTTCAGGCCAACAGTTGCTTTCAACAAGATAATGAATGCTTGATTAGGATCAGTCACAACATGGACATTCCTTTAGCTGTGGTGCTTCCCTTGAAGTTGAGTTATTAAATGGTGGACAGATCCATTGCCTACCAGTTGTGCTGTCTTATGTCAAAATGCAGTAAGACCTTTGACATGGTCACACATGGTAGGCTGCTCTGGAAGGTTAGATCGCATGGGATCCATGAAGCGCTAGCTAACTAGATACATTGTTGGTTTCAAGGTGGGAAGCAGAGGTAGTCGTCCAATGTTGCTTTATCGGACTTGAGGACTGACTACTGGAGGCCCCATTGCTATTTGTCAACTATATCAACAATTTTGATGAGAATGGACAAGACACAATTAGTATGTTTGTAGATGATACTAAAATAGGTGGTGCCATTAGATGAAGAAGATGGATATCAAAAATTAGAATCCAATTCATTTACCGATGCATAGAGATCCTTTGCTACTATCTACCTCATTGGAGACCCTCAGGTTTTATCTTGCACTAAACACTATTCCCACTATCATGTATCTGAACACTGTGAATGGTTCGATTGCAATCATGAGTTGGATGATCAGCCATGATCATATTGAATGGCGGTGCAGGCTCAAAGGGCTGAATGGCCTACTCCTGCATCTATTTTCTATGTTTCTATGTTTCTCAGTAATTTCTGCTGATTAGCTAGCACTTCCTTTTCACTGTACCTCGGTACAATAAACTAATATGGATGTCCATGGGAAGAGGCTATGATCATGCAACTAGTCAATGTTGGTGTTAAGGTTCAGCAAAGACATTAAGTATTATGCAGAGTATTACTTGACACGTGTCCAAGATAACACAGTCCAATTAAGATGGGGGAATTAAGCAAAGCTGAAGGTTCATTAAAAACTGATTACATTGAGCCACTTTCCCCGTGAGGAAGAATTTGGGTATTTTTGGTAGTTACTAATACCTTTCCTAGATGGTGTAGTGGCAAGCAGAAGACAACAAGAATTATGTAATCTATTTAGTTTAACCATACATAGTGAGATTCAACGAGCATTTAAAAAACACTGGTTTTAGTTTGGTTTAGAGCAACAGCACGGAAACCATTGGCCCACTGAGTCGGCACTGACCGGCAATCCCCCCCATAAACGCTATCCTGCACACACTAGGGACAATTTACAATGTTTCCAAGCTAATGAACCTGCAAAAGCACCCTGGGGAAAATCCAAGCAGGTCATGGGGAGAACGTACAAACTCCATACAGGCAGCACCCGTGGTCAGGATCGAACCTGGGTCTCGAGTGCTACAGGGCATCAACTCTGCTGCTGCTCCACCATGCCATCCAGGCGTGGTAAAGGTTAATGTGATAACAGCTCCTTTGCTTGTGATTGGTCATGTGACAGAATGGACTTGCCACCCGACAGGAAGTAGTTTGATCATGCATGTACGTAGAAACATAGACAACAGGTGCAGGAGTTTGCTATTCGGCTCTTTGACCCAGCACCGCCATTCAATATGATCATGGCTGACCATCCAAAATCAGTACCCCGTTCCTGCCTTTTCCCCATATCCCTTGATTCCTTTAGCCTGAGAGCTAAATCTAATTCTCTCTTGAAACAGGGAGATTTTCCACAGAACTTCTTTGGACTGGAGTTGGAAGTCGTGCAAGGGACAGAATTCTGAAAAAAACAGCTATGTTTGAAGTCATTGTGGCCAGGGAATAGCAGAAGGGATGACAGTCTTCTTCTTTCGTGTCCATCTTCCATGTTTCAAATGTTGACATAGCTGTCATCATCCATCCTGAAAAGGAAGCAGGCTACCGGCGACAATCAGAATTAGCTCAGGATACGTCCAGTTTCCAGCCCCGCGACATGGACTCTTCTGACAGTGTTGTTTGGTTTGAAAACTCTTTCTTGAATCAATTCAGCACACTTGTCTTTTGAGCTGTGGTCAGGAGTGGCATTCAGGGCATAAACTACTCATCTCCTGTGGTCTGAGAAGCAAGAGTGTGGATTTTTGTGTACTTTAACTGGGCAAACTTCTCTTTTACTAATTGCTTAAAACAATTTTCAAACATATTATTTGGATCAGAGTATTTGTAACAAACATTTGCATTGCAAAGGGTGGGTGGAAGCATCTCCAGTTTGAAGTAAACTCAGGCTCAAGCAATAGCAGAACTAATTCAGGTTTTACCAGATGAGGGCTCCAAAGAATCAGATCAAAGCTCACACTTCATGAGGGAAATTAAAGATGTAATGAAATGACTAGATATTTGGCAGAGATTTTACACTGCTTGTCATTTGCAATCAGCTGAGACTGTTCTCAGAACAAAGTGTTCTGTGAAATGCATGATCAAGAAATTGGTCCAAATCAATTCCACAAGTGTTGCTGTATAGATCGACAATGATCAGAATCACCATCTCAAGCTCTGCAGGGAATAGCCCTTAGCAATTGATGGAGACTATTGAAAGAGATTACTACTTGCCTGGGACTGGATATACAGCCTGAGGTACAAGCAGTATTCCCAGATGAGGGAATTCATGGTTCTAAACGCATTATGGATGCGTGCAGCAATTCAACAAGGTACCAGGAAACCTTTTGGGAAGGATAATTCTCTGGAATTCCAAGTGGAACAACGGATCCTAATCTATGACCAATAGACTGGAACTCTCTCTGAACCCTGATATTTTAATAATATTTTAACGATGTTAATAATATAAATCCAACTGTTTACTAGATTATACTATTGGATTCACATGAATCAATTAAATGCACTTCGAGTTGTGTTACCATTAACATTATGTTTGATGCAATAGAAGGCTTGCAAATCTAAAATGACTTCAGTCTTGTTCAGTGTGTTGACCCCAACAAAAGACTGCCTGTTTGAATGTGACAACACACCATCATCGGAGAGAGTGGTAATTAGTTTGATAAGATGATGACTTTATCTGTTTTTTTATGTTGGTTCACATGCTTGATCAATGGCGTTTTATCATCAATGTTTTATTATTGTTAATGTTTAGTGTTTTCTGAGTCGTTCGTAACTGTCACTGTATGTCATGTTGTTACTTGTGGGCGGAGCACCAAGTCAAATTCCTTGTATGTGAATACTTGGCCAATAATCTTACTTACTTACTTATTGAAGACATTAAACTTAAATACCAGATATTATTTTGCAGATGGTGACCCAATATGACAGACGTTGATCTGAACACGTACACTACCATGCGGTGCCCTGAGACACTTACTTGTCCACATGATGCAAACTACTGCAAGAACAGTTAACATACCAGCTCCAACTATTAAAAATACTACAAACGCTATACAAGATATAAAATAGAATACACATTTTAAAAAGACAAAGATATGAATTAAAAAATAAATCAGGCCCTGCATAGAGTTAGAAGTTTTAAAGACAGCAAGAAGTAAGCTGAGAGTGACAGTGCCCTTATTGGTGTACCCCTGCACCGTCTCCAATGATTCATTCTTTTACCAATTTTCCACAGACGCACTGTACACTGTAGAAAGTCTCACCGCTTGGGTTTGGGAACACACTGCCCAAGACCTCAAGAAAAGGCAGAGTTGTGGATGTCGCTCAGTAAATCACACAGACCAGTCTCCCTCCTCCACCCAAAGACTCCTTCTACACTTCACTACCTCGGGAAAGCAGACAACATATTGAAGAATCTTTTCCACTCTTGTCATTCCTCTGTTCTCCCCTCTCTCATTGGGCCACAAGATACAAAAGCTTGAAAGCATGTACTATCAGACGTCATTCTAGTCATTCTAGTGCAGTGGCTGCAGGGTTTCACACATGGAAGACACTGTAATTACTCATCAAGGCTACTCTGCAAGACCTCCGTAACCAACAACCTCTACCAGCAAGAGGAGGAATGGCTTACGAGACCACCAAATGAGTGTTTCCCTGCGGGATGCACACCATCCTGGTTTGAGAACATAATCACTGGGTTTAAATGTCAGTAACCACAATCCTAAACCATTCTAGGTGGCACCTGTTCAAAGCTCACCACCAACCTAGGGGCAAATTAGAGAAGAGTGGCAAATGATAGTTGCCAATCATACTTGCATCCCAAAAACTGAAATTTAAAAAAGGATATCCATAGAGGCAAGTAATGGGGGTGAGGATGTTTGATTAAATATGGAATATTCATATTGGAATATCCATAAAGTCAGAGTGTTCAGCATGGAAACAAGCCTTCATGCCACCTCGTCCACACTGATCTAGTTGGAAAACTGGACGAGTCCCATTTGCCTGGATTTGGCCTCTAGGCCTCTAAAACATTTCTATCCAATTACCTCCCCAAATGACTTTCAAAAATCAGAATTATATCTGCTTCTGTAGCAGTTCATTCCAGGACTTTTCCAAATAAATGAAGTTGCCTCTGAGGTCCCTCTCGAGTCTCTCCCTTTTTTCCTTAAGCTTAGTCTTTACCTTTACCTTTAGAATCCTCTACCCTGGGAAAAAGACAGAAAGTTCCCTTTATTCATGCCTCTCATGACCTTGCACACACCAATAAGGTCACCCCTCAGCCTACTTTGTGCCAAAAAATATCTTTGTGAGGGGAAGTGCAAGGAGAATGCATCACCAGTCCTGGGGGTGGGATAGATTCAGAGGTAGGGCTGATATGCCCAACTTGGTCAGCGCAGGTGCTGTGCCTATCAGATGCTATCGGCATGTACCCAGAAGGGTGTGTAAGGATAGTGTATAGCAAGGGGAACAAGTTAGCGTTCAATTATTGAAACAATGGACTACATCGAGCCCAGTGCGGGTTGCCAGATATCCCTTTGAGAGATGTCAGGATATTCCACTCAATGCCAGTGGTAGCCAGGATAAAGCCCAGCTGGCTTCCGACCAGTGGTCAGGTTTATTGAGATTCCTCAGGTCCATCCGCACCATTCTCAAGGGGAAGGACTTGCTAGTAGATAGAAATAAGTGGTGCATGCTCAGTGCTGCCCTAGCATTGTGCTGCGCTCAGAGCAGCTCCACTCCTTCTCCAAAGAGCTAATGTACTCCTGACATGAAGATGATACAATGATACAATTTGTCATTTGAACCTCATTGAAGTTCAAACGTAATTTGGTTTCCGCAGTCATACAACAAGAAAAAGAACCAAGACACAACACAATTGACACAAACATCCATCACAGCGAATCTCCTCCTCACTGTGATGGAAGGCAAAGTCTTATCTCTCCCGTGCGCTCCCCATTCTCCTCCCGATGTCAGAGTCAAAGCCCCCGGTGGGCGATGGTAAATAAGTCCCGCGGCCATTAAGGCCACGTGGGGCGATGCAAGGCCGCGCTCCGGGTGCTGATGTTGGAGCGCGGGCACTAGCAAGTCCCACGGCCATTAAAGCCGCGCCGGGCGATGTAAGGCCCCGCTCCAGGTCATTTTCAACCCCGCAACTCGGGCGGGAGAAGTTCCCGTTGCGGAAACTCCAAAAAGCGGTCTCCCACCAGGGACCCGCACGATCAGCCTGAACATCTACACCAGCAGGAGGTCTCGGCTTTCATGGTCCTCTGAGCGGGAAATAATGCGGTGAGCTCCTGCCAGGAAGCCCACACCTGTCCAGAAAATGAATCTGCTAAGCCCTGATGTGCACGTGTCTACACCAGTCAACTCGGCTCCTACTCAAGTTGGGCGGCAGGTCTGCTGACCCGAATTTCCTACCGGAGATGCTGGAAGTCCAGGATCTGATGCTTGCCATTTGCTTCATCTCGGCAGGTGCCTGGATGGTGTGCCCTTGCACTGTGTAAACATGTACACCCCAGGCCTGGTGTGATGCTTACTTCAGATTCTTGATGGGTCCCTAGCAGTTAATGGAGCTGTTCAATGACAATGACTCTTCTGTCACTGAACCACAAGACATTAACACAACAGTTCATTCCTTTAATAGGGCCTTGTTCTCACTGGACACCTCTGGTGGGGACGAGCGCGGTGCTATGTGGAAGGTTCTAGCGATGGTCAGCCCAGAGGCTGCCGAGCATCTGGATGCTCCCCCTGACACTAGACAACATGACCATGGCCCTCTACTAGCTTCGGAGGGGCAAGTCCCTGGGCTGGATGGACTAACTGTGGAGTTCCTCCAAACCTTTTGGGAGGTCCTGGAACAGGACTACACCTTGGTCCTGAGGGAGAATCTTGCGGCCGGCAAGATGTCCCTGTCATGTCGGAGGGCAGTTGTGGTCCTTCTACCCAAGGAGGATGATCACCGATTGAAGAACTGGCGTTCCATCTCTCTCCTCTGCACGGACTACAAGATCTTTGCCAGGGCAGTGGCTAACTGTCCGGGCTGAGTACTTGCCCAAGTGATCAGTCCTACATGGTCCTGGGCCAGTCTATCAAAGACAATATCCATCTGGTCTGGGACCTGATCCAATTAGCCCAGAAGATTAGTCTATTGGCTGCTTTTCTTTTCTTTCCCTCAAGCAGGAGGTATTTGATAGTGTTGATCACAGATATCTGCTGAGGACTCTGCAGGCATTTGGATTCAGATTGCACTTTGCGACATGGATCCAACTTTTATACACTGCTACAGAGTATCTCATCAAAGTCCATGGATCCTTGATGAGGAGTTCGCCAAGGCTGTCCCATGTCTGGCCACGTGTGCACCATCTGTGTGGAGCCATTCCTGTGTCTACTTCGGAGGAGGGTCTGCTTCTGTGTGAGCTGGACATGGAGGAGGCCCCCTTGGCTCTCGCCGAGGAACATGCTCCTCATGGTCACCAACCCTGTTGACCTGCGGAGAATGCGCAAGTGCCAAAGGGTCTTCTCAGCCACTTCCTCCGCAAGGATCAACTGGGGAAAAACAATCTGGATTCTTGGTGGGTCCCTGGCTGGTAGACTACCTCCCAGAGGCCTTTTGCATGGAGCACCCTCTACCTGGGAGTCTACTCGAGTCCCATTGCAGATACCTGACCAGCAAACTGGCAGGACCTAGAAATGAAAGTAGTTTCCCGGCTGGGGCGCTGGTCAGGTCTCCTCAAAGTGCTTCCCGACTGAGGTGGGGTGTTGGTCATCAACTAACTGATGGCCTCCATGCACTGGTATCGGTTGATCACTTTGGTCCCACCTGTATCCTTTTCTGGGATTATCGAGAGGAAGCTTGTGGATGACCTCGGGGACAATGGAAGGCAGTGAGTCACTGCAGTGGTCCCGAGTCTCCCGGACGGGGAGGGTGGTCAGTCGCTGGTCACGGGCGGAAACTCTTCGCCTCAGGACACTGCCGAGGTACCTGTACTCTTCCCAGGTGGAATGTGTTGGCGACATACTTTTTCCAACGAGGTCGCTGCCTTCAAGAAGGTACATGGATACTGGTGGTGGGCACCAACTGTGACATGTGGCCTAACACCAGTCTGCAGGTGTGGACAACGGAGTGTGTACATGAGGCAATTCATGAAGATTTTAAATTGAAGATGAAGACTGTTGAAAAGAGCTTTCAAAGGGTTAATGCAACTCTAAACAAGAGGCATATAACCGGATTACAACTGTCTGTGTTAATGAAACATTTTACTTCGGAGTCACGTGAGTGATTCCGTGAAGAAGAAGGCCCGCCAGGCCGCATGCGCAGCACCATTATGTCAGCTGCATTGGCGCAAGCACCAGTCTGGCAGGACAGAGCTCCTGCCGGTGGTAAGTTAAACTTAAAAGGTAAGTTTGGTTTTTTACTTACCAGGGGTTTTTAGGCAGGAGCCTCTTTTTACTGAGGTTTTTCCTGCCAGTTTCGCAGCCCGACAAATTGCCGGTTATGGACTGTGGGGAAATTCCAGTCCGACACAAATGTGGATAAACCGACAATTGATCGGGTTGTGAGATAAGGAGCCGCTAACAGTGCAGTTAGCGGCTCCCCAGCCTGCAGGGATGCCGTACAAACGGCAAGAAATTTAAGCAGTCGCTGACAGGGGGGTCAGCGGTTCCCAGCCTGGGATGCCGTTGGAACGGCAAGGAAGCAATGCTGGAGCCACTGACAGTGGGGTCAGTGGCTCACAGACGTTGGTCCCCAGTCAGGAAATTACTGGGCCTCATTCAGCCCTATTTGGACTCAGGTGAGTCGGGCTATAAAGGGTTTCTCCTTATAATAAAAAGTATGTATTTTATAGTGTTTTTTCTTTAAGTAAAAGCTAAAGGCAAAATAGAAAGTCATCATTCAGAACGCACCCCAGGTGCGCATCGGCAGTAGCGGTTCACTGGAGCTGGGGGCAGCATGATAGCTCAGATATTCCATGCACCTTCCAATCATGCTCAACTAAATGGGTCTAGCACTTCCAAAATTTGGGTAGTGCACCGTTCACAAGGTGTAATATTTACATTTGTTTGTACAACACACAAAGGGTAAAAATATTTGGTTGAGGCACAGCCGGAGCATTCCAAGTAAGTTGGATTATGGCCAGGGTTTGGAAAGTTGGCAGAAGTTCTCATTGCAAACCACCCATGCAATAAGGCAGGATTGGCATGTTATTATGAAGAATGGAGAGTATCAGGCATATGAACTTTCCAAATGTAAAAACGTATTCCTGACAAATGATTCATAAGGTAAGAGATACATGTTAAACAAATCCCATTACAAAGGTTATCAAAGACAATATAACTGTACTATAACAGTAAGCTTTGCAGTATGGGATAAACTGTTTGTTGGTCATTGGGATTTACCTTTAATTATTATTAGCCTTGTCACCGCCTTGTGGCAAGAGATTGGGGTTCTAGCAATCTGTTACAAAACTGAGTTATTTTCATTAAGAGTAATTGGCAATACAGCAGCTGTGGTGCAGCTGAGCAAATCAAGGAACTTATATTGTGTAAGTAGCAATTAGATCGTTGCTAACAACCTTGTGCTATTGTCAGCTGAGACTACTTCAGCCACAATGATGAAGTAACAGTATTCAGCATTGGTGAACATGACAATAACTCATTGAACTTGAACTTGAATCTCGCTACAGTAGTGTGGTCGGTTGAATTCAGTTATTATGAACTGATGTTTAGAACTCTAAGATGAGAAGTTCCAAATACCATCACCTACTCAAAGGTAGTGGAGATTGCATGAGTTACCAATTATTCAGTTGTTAGTATCAACTAAATATATACACTAAATGCACCGTTGAGTAAGGTTTTGAGTGAATATACATATTCTTCATTCACAAATTTAAGTTGCTACTCTACAATGGTGACATATGTTAGTCTCATGGTAATTAGGAAGAATATCCTGTAATTAATCTCCTTGCCACTGGTGTATCGTCCAGTTTAGATTGATGATTACACAGAATAAGTGTTGGATCTCAAAGTATGATGAAAGCATGATTCAATATTTCATCAAATGTTCGTCATGTTTATGCATGTTTCACTGTTTGCAAAAATATGTGACACAACAGTGTGGAGAAATACATTCTCGCTTCAATAGGAGGAATGGACTTTATGTCTTCCTCATTAGCTGGGTCTTAAAACAGTCAGCAAGACCTCGTTTGGATTCGTACTATCGGACTGGCCAAGCATCCATGTTGCCTGCTTCATCAGGCATTATGGCACAACGGTATACAGTTATGCCAAAAAGCAAGAACTTGCTGTTTTAAACTGTGGTTCAGGAGACTGGTCTTTGCACAGTAAAACGATTATTGACTTACACATTTTCAATGGATTGACTTATGCCTCAAGTTGTCACATTTAGCCATGAGGATGTTCACTGCAGTATGCATGGATAGCATCCAAAAAAGCAGTACATCTCTATTGAGGGGATCAGAAATGTTTGTTAAATATTAATGATACATTTGATATGATACAAATTACTGACATTCCAGTTCATTTTAAGTGATATTGACAATAATTCAGTTATAGAGAAATTACAGCTGTAACATAAGGGAACTATATTGTCGGGTCCAACCCGGATATCAAGTTGTTAAAAAGATCTTGATACAAGTACTCACATCACAAGATTATGCAGTTGGTTATTGTAAATGTGTAAACATTACTTCACCAAGGGGTTCCAGCTAAATCCTTAGTCATGACTCTAATATCAGCACAACGACGGCAAAACATTGCAAACGCTGTGGCTGGACAGGATGGAATTGGCTGTTCATGCCATTACATTTTACATTCTGGTCTACACTAGCAGAGCAGACCAGGGCTGGCATGATTTTTAAGATCATTTTGAATACCCCACGGTCTCATTTTTATGTTATCAAGGCCACCAGAATCCTTAGAAGTATGGATTCAGCACTGTGTATTAGTTAATAAACAATTACACAAGAGAAGGTCAGTTCAGACTATTTCAAGGTGGCTGCAACAGGTATTAACATTGACGATTGTATGTCTCATTCCACCAGGTCAGCATCAACATCAGTATATCATTTAGAGAGTGTGTTTACATCTCATTATACTTAGGGCAGCAGCTATGTTGACGGCCAAAGGGAGGGATGTGTCCTTCGACCAAATTTTAGCGGCCGTCGGATGGGCAAATGAGCTGATGTTTCAGAATTTTATCATCGGCCAATTGTCAAACCAGGGCTGTTTGCCAATGACATTTTATGTACCTAAATTTTAGGGGTACTGTTGTTTGTTTACATTGTTAAATAAACCCTATCATTACATTGAATACAATGTTACTACTAATACATTTATTTCTCTTTCGAGTCAATCAAATGCAGTGGGATGCCGAGATTGTAATCTGCGGCATGAAATCACAAAGCTTTGAACTCTTCACGGAATCACTCGCGTGACTCCGAAGTAAAATAGTAAAATTAAATGAGAACTTACCAGTTTGAAGTTTGATCTTGATTTTATGAGGAGTTACGTTGGTGATTATGTGCCCACCACGCCCAACCCTCTCTCATAAAAGATCATCTGGTAGTTCTCGAGTCACTGATCTTGCTGTTTACTTTGGTGTTGTTTATTTGTGATTTCATACCGCTGCTTTGAAGTTTGCTGCGCATGCGGCCTGGCGGGCCTTCTTCACGTAATCACCAATGTGACTCCTCATAAAATCAAGATCAAACTTCAAACTGGTAAGTTCTCATTTAATCTTACTATTTTTAGGGATAATTAAATGGAGATACAAAACTTTGAGTGGCACGCAAGGGTTTGGGGGAACAAAGTAACTATTAACCATGCGATGTGTACATTTAAGAAGCACTGGGATACATTTGTCTTTTATGGGGATAACTAAGTTTCTTTATACACTTAATTGGAGTTTCTCATGCATGGTAGGCTTTTGAATTAACTGCTCGTGTAACCTTTGAAGATGTATTCACTTAATTGCAGGTTAAGATTTTTTATTAAAAATACTTATTGTCTCCTAGATAAGAAAGCAAATGTATGCTTACTGAAGCAGAGGTTGATCTATTTCAGGCTCCAAGGGCTCAGCTGTTAGTGGGATTGAAAGACTGCCAAAGGAAAGGTAGATGGGAGAGATCTTGCAACTTCACTGCCTGCTGGATAAACTAATCTCAAGGCTGCTAGTTGAGTCATTACTTTTTCATCAATTCTTTGGAATGTCGGCTCTATCAAACAATCTAAGTGACAATAACATATAATCTTAAACAGCATAAAACCATTTGTCAGAGCTAGAATGAAAAGTTTCCAACTTCTTTCACATTTGGCTTAAACGCCAAACAATATTGTTATATGGTTATATGGTTAATTATTGGCCTGCTTCAGACTCAGCCACTGAGGCCGGAGGAAAGCGAACCAAACTGCACCAAACTCATCTCACCAGTAGATGGCAGACGTGCCCTGACCTTATTACCAGGAGACTCCCACCACCAAAAACACCTTCCAGGTAATATCAAAGATCCAATAGCTAATTTGAAAAGCAAAGTTTTCAAAACAAATCTTCTCCTTTTCAAAGTCTGACCTATCACATTTCATCAGAAAATAAACCAAAATCTGAGAATGTATAAATATTCTTCCAGCAAAGGCAGCGCCGGAGACCAGGGTTCGATCCCGATGACGGGTGTTGTCTGTACGGAGTTTGTATGTTCTCCCCGTGACCTGCGTGGGTTCCTTCGGTTTCCTCCCAAATTCCAAAGACGTACAGGTTTGTAGGTTCATTGGTTTGGTAAATGTAAAAATTGTCCCTAGTGGGTGTAGGATTGTGTTAATGTGCGGGGATCGCTGGTCGGCACAGACCTGGTGAGCTGAAAGGCCTATTTCCATGCTGTATTTCTAAACTAAACTAAACTTAACTACTAACTGTGTCTGTGCAATAGAAGACAGCCGCTCAATTCTCCACAGCCTCTGCACTGAAAAAAGGTGATGCAATGATAAAGGTATTTGAAAAGTATCAATCATTTCACGACCAATGTCAAGGCCACGTCTACCTCGACTACATGTTCAGCTTTAAAATTGGAATTGCAGCCTGAGTATCTTGTAACACACACCTCTTGGACCAATCCACACAAATCACTGCAAGGAAACCACTTATGGCCCACTGACAGCAAAACAATCAGAACCTTTGGTCTATGTTTGAGAGCTGATATCTGCATCCTAAGGTTTTAAAAGAGGAGGGCTACAAAGAACAGATGCTCTGGTTATCCTATTCCTGCATTTTGTCAATTCTGAAGTAATTCTTGTGGATTGGAGGGTAGTAATATCCTCACTATTTAAAGAGAGTGTGGTTAAAACTAGGAACGACTGATTTAGTCGGGAACAAATCCAAAATTCAAAATGGCGACGATGGCGCAGCCGTATAGTTGTTGCCTAACAGCTGGAGACCCGGGTTAGATCCCGACAACGGGTGCTGTCTGTACGGAGTTTGCACAGTCTCCCCGTGTCTGTGTGGGCTTTCTCCGAGATCTTCAGTTTCGTCCCAACTACAAAGATGTACAGGTATGGAGGTTAACTGGCTTTGTGTAAATTGTGCCTAGTGTGTGTAGGATAGTGTTAATGTGCAGGGATCACAGGTCGGTGCGAGCTCGATGGGCCAAAGGGCCTGTTTCCGCACTGTATCTCTAAACTAAACTAAAACTAAATTAAGCAGATTGAGGAGTCAACGTAGATTTATATATGAAACAGTAGATACAAAATGCTGGAGTAAAAGCCCGGTCCCACGGTACGAATTCTTCAAAGAGTTCTCCCGAGTTTGCCCTGATTCGAACTCAGAGATTTACGGTAATGGCCGCTTGTCGGTACTCGGGGCTCTCGTGGACATTTTTCAACACGTTGCAAAATCTTCACAAGTCTTCCCGTGCTTACCTGCCGTTAGCGAGTCTTCCCGTGCTTACCTGCCGTTAGTGAGTCTTCCCGAGTACCTGCCGTTAGCGTTACGAGCCGCTAAGAAACGTCTCCGAGCTCTGACGTACCCGCTATGTTCATTCTCCGTGCTTACCACGAGTTTGATTTTTTTTTAAAGTCGGGAGAGCTCTTGAATGAGCTCGTACAGTGGGACAGGGCCATTACTCAGCGGGACAGGCATCATCTCTCGAGAGAATCAATGGGTGACATTTCGGGTCGAGACCCTTCTTCAGACTAATTTATAAATGAAAAGATGTTTGACTAATCTATTGTTTTTTCAAGGATGGGTGAAACCAATAGGTAGTGTACTGGATTTCTGGTAGGTTTTTAATAAGGGTTCACACATAGAATCACAAATATTCTATGATTTGAGTACATAGAAATAGGGTTATCATCTTCATGGATTGTGAATTTGTTATTGGATGGAAAGCAAAGTGGGAAACTTGGTAAGCCTGTGACTTGCGAGTTACAGATATTGATATTTTAGCGCCAGCTATTCCCAAAGTACATTAGTTATGAGATTGGATAGCTTGAGTTATTAGGGGCAGCTGGGCTGATATTCCTTGGAGTGAAGGAGGTAGAGAAGCTTTCTTATATATGTTTATAAAATAATTCAGTTATTCAAGATGGATGACCAGTCTCTTTCCCAGGGAAACAGAGCCTAAAACTAGAGGATGCAGGGTTAAAGTGAGATAGGAAATATTTAAACAGGACCAGAAGGGCAGGACTATTTTCCTACAGAGGGTGGTGCATGAGCGGCTATTGGAAATGGTAGAGGTGGGAACAATTACAATGTTTGAAATACATTTAGAGGTAATAGATAAGAAAGATGTAGCTAAATGGATGGCACCTTGGTTGGCATGGATGAGTTCAGCTGAAAGGCCAATCCCTGTGTTGTGTAACTCCACAACTATTAACAATTTGGCAAGGGGAAGCAAATGTCAAATTTGCTGACAATACTAAACTAGGTGTGGATCTAAAAGAGTCTTCATGGAGACAGACAAGCTGAATGAAATGGGTGAGGACATGACTGATGGAGCAAATCAAAACTACTAAGACATCCTCCTCAGGATAGATGGTGATGCTCAAAAGGAACCTGGTTGTGCATGGCCATAAACTTAATACTGAGCTCTAGGTGGACTAGTAGGCTGGCATCCATTCTGTTAACCCATCTGATCTATAGTTAACCCAATTTTGATGATAAGACCAGGACAAGACCCATCCCTCGTCTGAAAAGGAGGCAGCAGGACAACCATTGTTCCTCACATTAATATTAAGGATGATTTATGCATGCAGTATTAAATAGGGATGAATGTAATTATAATCAGGGATGGGCATATTTTTTATTGTTGTGCTCTAGGCTTCATTGATTACTTGACCAACCAACATAAGAGTTTTTCCACAAACATCAAGAATGTTCTTGAGGTAAATATCAATAAAAGTTTCACTTTGAATCCCAGAATTAGATATTTTATTTTCAATAAAATAGTTGAAGCAAGTTGAAGTTCATTATTCCAGGGCAGGTTGAGATGCATTTAGGTACAAGGATACACCCTTGGTTTGGATGTGGAAATAAAGGAACTTTGGTGCTAGCATGTGGCAGTTGCGCACTTTTACTGAGAAGCGCAGCTCAGAAAGAAACCATTGGGCTTAAAGAATTGTTCTTGTCAATATGAGCTTATTTAAGTCACCCACTATGTAGGTCCAGGTGTGCCTGTAAGTCTATGGCTCATCAGACTTTAGTTTCTGGGAGCTTACTATGCACTTACTGCCTACCACATTCTCGACATTACACACCAATATAACACACACAAAAAAACAGGAGTAGGAGTAGGCCACCTGGCCCGTCAAGCCTTGCGCACCATGACTAATCGACCCCAGACCTCACCCCCTCCGTGCTGGAACCCCATTACCCTTAATCCTTCAATTTTCCAACAAATTCTCAACTTACGTTTTCAAACTCCAAATAATCTAGCTTCCACATCTCTCTGAGACAGAGAACCCCAGCGATTCACCCATCAGCAGTTTCAGATGCCAAATGAGGACATTGGGACAAATGTAAATGCCTGTCACGCATTTCTCTACCATCCCCAGGATAATGGCAGCAGCCAGAAGCAGCCCAGATCATGGGGATTTAGAAACTCTATGCTGGCAGAATATATATGCACATAAGTTCATCACCTCAAGCATGATTGCACAGAGAAGACATAAGATGAAGTAGCCAAGAGCTTAAAAATGGAACATCAGAATATGTTAATCGTCAGACATAATTTAAAAGCAATTACAGTTATTGAAAAACCTGCTTGAGTGAAAGAATAAAGCATAGCAGCTCAGGGAATGTTGTAGAATGTTGGCTGTACAGGGACCTTGCAGCCTTAGTTTAGTTCAGAGTTACAGCATGGAAACAGTTATGGCAACCATCCATCACCCATTCACACTAATTCCACACTATCACAATTTTGCATCTACTCCCTACACACTAGGGACAATTTTACAGAGGCAACTTAACTACAAACCCAGGCATCTTTGAGAAATGGGAGGAAACCCATGCAGTCAGAGGGAGAACATGCAAACTCCACACAGCACCTGAGGTCAGATCGAAACGTGGTCTGTGGAAACGTGAGCTGCAACTGTGCCACCCTTAACTGTCACAATTACAATAGGCATAAATGGACCCGATGTCCCATGAACTGCTGTCTGTGCTTGTCTCAGCTGTCCAATGCTCGTCTCCTGCTCACGTGGCAATCTGGATCATGGCGATAGCTGCAATGGGCCTTCATGGCCAGCTGCAGCTGGGACTTTGAAAATGGTGCCAAAACCTAGCGACTCTTGCATATGAAATCAGTGGGCTGCTTCCGTACATTCTGTACAGATTTGGGGATTGTATTTATGCATGGCTATATTCTTGCTGATCCATATACAAAAAAAGAATCTTACTGTACCTTGGTACACATGGTAATAAAGAACCATTGAACCATTGCAGTAATCACCATTCCAGTGGGACAACTGGTCCAAAATCATTTTAAAGGACCCAGGATCCCATGGCAACGTTTCTTTCATTGTTGCTTTTTCTTAGCCTGCCACAACTATGACATAACTAATTTAATCTAAGTTGCCAGCTTCATAAGAATGATGTGAAGCTATGCCAGGACCAGATCCCAATCTATACTAAAACATTAATACTACAACTGGGGGACATGGGATGCAGGGAGTCCAGATGATTTTTGTGGAGCTGTGAGGCCAAGTGTAACTTACCAATATTGGTCTGAGGATTACACTCAATTACTTCACAGTGGATTAGAATCAGACCTTGTTTCTCCATTAGAATTTAATCTCGTCAGCTATTAGGCTACAGGAGTTGCCATGCGTTGTTAATACTATCTATTATCTCCAGAAAGTCACAATGTCTATTGGCTTTATACAGTTAAGAAGTCTCTATAACCACGTGGAATCCCTTTGTACATTATTTCTCCAACATAACCCTTTAGGCGTGCGACATTCTTCCAGCATAACTCTTTAACTAAACAGCATTCCTTTTAAGATGATCGTTAAAGATGTTGTGTTCAAATGTGCCGTAATTTAATTTGTCATAATCTTAAATCAAAGTGCAACATAGCCCTTTCAGCTCACTTTGATTCAGGAATCCCTCACATATGACAGAGTCTGTTTTCCCCAAGGGCTCATAGTTTCACACCGTGGGATCAATTATTCAGATCTATTTAACTTAATACAGAAGGAAAAGACACAGTGTTACTGACTTTATTTAAGTTTGATAGTGTGATGTATGATCCTTCTTTAGCTGTGGGACATTGTTCAAACTCAATAACCCAACAGCAGCAATCACTCACCATGCATCGGGTATTAAAATTGCGGTCTCGTTTTGGTGTCTGCTTTCACTTTCATTGACAATTTTCATCATTACCATACACTGTCAGCACAAAGCGAAATATTAATGACAGCGACTTGGTAAACAACAATCAAATAAAGAAGTCACGGACACTGCCAAGACGTGTAGAGAAGTGAGACACTACTGCAGGGCACCACATTCAATAATAACACAGCATTGAACCATAACAAGTTCTAGAAATGGAATTGGACATTCTGCACAGAAATACAGAGACCTTGCAGCATGGAGCAAACCATTTGGTCCAACTGTTCTCTCAGTGATTGCCTCCCACAAGATCAAAGAATCCAACCTAACACATACTCGGATGTTTACATTTCTGGAAGGGAAGTGCACAGCCCCAAACTCTGTATAAAGCAGTGCCTTCTCTCATGCTTTCACATTTAACATGGAACTCTAGGCCACGTGAATGTCATCTTTTCTCTTCTGCATTATTTATATTGATATTTGTCAGCTTTACACAATTGTGCTCCAGCTGCATCGCCATCGAGGATCCCCACCGTCCCGGCCATGCCCTCTTCTCAGTGCCACCATCAGGCTGGAGATACAGAAGCATGAAGTTCCACACCAGCAGCTTCAGGAACAGCTAATTTCCTACAACAATCATGTTCTTGAACTGAACTACACAATCCTAAACCTACCTCAACAACAGACCACTACCATCACCTCTTGCACTACTATGAACTTGTTTTTCTCATTATGTAGTCATAGAATCATACAGCATGCAACAAGTCCTTCAGTCCAACTTGCTCATGCCAACCAACATGCCCCATCTACTCTAGTCCCAAATGCCTACTTTGGGCACATATTGTTCTAAATCTATCCTATCCATGCATCTGTCCAAATGTTTTTTAAACATTGTGATAGTACTTTGCTCACCTATGTCCTCCAGCAGCTCATTCCACATACTTATCACCGGTTGTAGAAAAAAAGTTACCATAAGCCTTGTTGCCTTATTACCTTATTCAACATAAGGGTTTGAAGAAGGGTTTCAACCCGAAACGTAGCCTATTTACTTCACTCCATTGATGCTGCCTCACCCGCTGAGTTTCTCCAGCATTTTTGTTTACCTTAAAAGTTACCAGGTTCCTATTATATCTCCCCTTCCTTCCCCCCCCCCCCCCCCCCCCCCCCCTCCGTAAATCTATGTCCTCTGGCTGTTGATTCCCCTACTCAGGTCACAATGGGGAAACCATAACCGAACATTGTGTGTGGTGGCCTGGTAGAATACAGTGGCCAAAGGCAGGAAATGACAACTTTGGCCTGGGAGTGAGTGCAATGCTCATTCTTGGTCAGGGAGTGGATTCATTGATAGACTTACCTTCGCTGCGGTATTCTCTCCACCTCAGCAGTTCACGACCCTGATTTGTCCATTTCCCCAAGTTGCTGAGGAGGAAATATGTACTGATATAGATTGGAAATGTTGTTGGTCCCATCGACGATTTGAGATGCCATTCAGGGCGGCGCGATGGTGCAGCAGGAGAGTTGCTGCCTTACAGCGCTTGTAAGACCCGGAGACTCGGGTTTGACCCCGACAACGGGTGCTTTCTGTACGGAGTTGGTACGTTCTTCCCTTGACCCGCGTGGGTTTTCTCCGAGATCTTCGGTTTCTTCCCACACTCCAAAGATGTACAGGTATGTAGGTACATTGGATTGGTATACAGGTAAATGTAAATTGTCCCTAGTGTGTGTAGGACAGTGTTAATGTGCGGGAACGCTGGTCGGTGCAGGCTCGGTGGGCCAAAGGGCACGTTTCCACTCTGTATACGGAACTAAAAAAAACTAACATTAAGTCCTTCGGTCCAAATGAAATAAAATTGATTCACCTAACCATTGAACCAATGCTTGAAATCAATTCCATGGAACCCCTTTAGCTTTTTCTCCAGTTTCTCCTCCCCTGTTACACCATCATTTTTCCTCTGTTAATCAATCCCACCCTCCATTTTATTACAGCAACAATGGATGAGAATTACAACTACTACTCGTCCATCATCTGACAGAGTTTCTCACCCAACTTTCCCACCACAACATCTAAACATGCCACCTCTACCGACAATAGCAACAGGTGCAAGGATACCCCACTCCCTTGCCTCCCTTCTCCATCTCTCTTTCTCTGGGGTGAAAGGTTTTCTATACCGATTTCACTCAGGATCACCAACGCACATGTGTTATACTAACCCCTAATCCTAATACCTCCATTCTACTCACCCAATGACTACATTTCAAACCTTATCTGCACACCTCCAACAGCCAATCCAATCACCACTGCTAATCCCCACCTTTTCAATCCCCCCTATGTGTGAAGCTTTGCTGCTACATCTTACCCCCTCACCCCGGATCTTTCCCAAAGATGCCCACTTCTTCACCTTCCTGGTTCTACAACCCACAAACCAGACCATGACAGATACCTCGTTCTCAACATCACACCTATCACGGTAAACTAGAAACTTAGATCAACTGACCTCATCAATATAGTGATGAAAGGTACAAGCAAACAGTTGGGTGTCCATGACTGGTGACTCTGCTCCTGACATAGCTTTTAACCAAAGATAGCCACAAAATACCGGAATAACTGAGTGGGTCAGGCAGCATCTCTGGGGAAAAGAAATCAGTGACGTTTAGGGTCAAGCCCCTTTGTCTTGACCCGAAATGTCACCTTATCCTTTTCTCCAGAGATGCTGCCTGACCCACTGAGTTATTCCAGCATTTTGTGTCTATCTTCGGTGTAAACCTTCATCTGGAGTTCCTTCCTACACGTCTTTTAAACATCTGGCACACATCAGAACTATTGTGGAATGGTCTCCACGCACCTGGCAGTGGTCATTCGGGTTGGGAGCAAAATCAGACTGAGGAACAGGGTCTGCAGACTGAGGTCTACAGAGGATACTGGAACTATCCAGCAGGTCAGGATGCATTGGTGGAAAGAGAAGCCGAGTAAACATTTCAGGTTCATTGTCAGAGCTGGGAAAGAGACAAAACAAGCTCTGTGTTTCTTCCCACAGACTTAGCCCGACATACTAAGAATTTCCAACAGTTTCTGCTTTTATTTCAAGATTCCGGTATTTGTAGATTTTTATTTTTCACTGAACAATAGTCCAACAATTCAAAAATCTCAGATAGATGAAGCCTTTAAGGATGAGCCAACTGGGTCTTATCAATATGATCACACAGAACAATAGTCATAGAGCATAATGAATCTACACAAAACATCTTTTAAATTCTTCTGTCATTGTGACTTTGAATTAATAGGCAGAATGAAGGAGTCATAGACAAGGCCAAAACACTGTCCATCCCTACGCGTCCTTGAGAACCTAGTGGTGAGTTGCCTTCTTAGAACCATTCCTTCTGGTGTAGCAGGGGAAGGGTTTCTGGGATTTAGACAGTCTCGAGCTGGAAAGGATGCAGAGAAGATTTACAAGGAAGCCGCCAGGACTTGAGGGCCTGAGCTATAGGGAGAGGTTGAGCAGGCTAGGATTATATTCCTTGGAGGGCAGGAAGATGAGGGGTGATTTTATAGAGGTGGACAAATTCATGAGATGAATAGGTCGAGTAGATGCACAGAGCAGGGGAATCAAGAACCAGAGGACATAGGTTTAGGTGACGGGGGACAATTTTAATAGGAACCTGAGGGGTAACTTTCTCACACAAAAGGTGGTCGGTGTATGGAACGAGCTGCCAGAGGAGACATTTGAGGCCGGTACTATTGCAACATTTCAGAAACATTTACATAGGCACAAGGATAGGACAAGTTTGGAGGGATATGGGCCAAATGCAAGCAGGTGGGACTAGTGTGAATGGGTCATGTTGGCCACTGTGGGCAAGTTGGGCCTGTTTCCACACTGTATGAATCTATGAATCTATGACTCTATGATGACAGAGGAATGGTAACATATTCCCAAGTCGGGATGCTGTCATCTTGGAGCAGGACCTGCCGGTGTTGGTGTTCCCGTGCAATTGCTATCCTGTGCTTATTGGTAGCGGTTTATTGCATTAATAGGTGTTGTTGGAGTAACCTGGATGGAATTGCAGATGGTGCACTCTGTCACCCCACTGTGATGGTGGTGGAGGTAATGAATGTTCAGGTTCTTCATAAGAATCCAGAGCCATAAATCTATCAAAAATATGTTTGCAAATATTGTCCTGTCCCTCATCCCTTACATGGATTAACTTGTACAACGGTTGCTCTTCTGAGATTTAGTTGAAGAAGAGCCTCACACGCTCACTTGCAGCTGGGCTTCAAACGGCCGTACGTTCCGTTCTCCAAAGAATGCAAGAATTGTAATCAGCCTTGTTGAGAGAGACAAACAGTCAGAGGAGGCACTCAGACGAGGTTCAACAGGTACCAATTTACAAACTTATATTTTAGTCAAAAGAACCTAATTCAGAGGCTTGGATGCAAGGCGTAAATTAGAGCACACATGCCAAGGAAGTGATTTGGAGGTGTTATTTTTCAGGTAAGTTGTCTAAGGCAAGGGTCTTGTCAATTTCTTGATGGCCTCGCCTAGAAATGGATTGATAGAATTAGGCAGCTGCAGACAGAGTGAAACAAATGAACAGAAGTTCGCAGGAACCCTTCCTTCGGGTGAGCTATTAAAATCAAGACCCTGTATATTGTCAGGTAGACTTTAGATATCCCACAGATATGTTTTGAAGGTGATTTCCAAAGTTCCCCTGGAGTTGTTTACCCTGTACTCATTATCGCAGTTTTGCTGAAATTACTACCAGCAGTGAGACACTCACATTTACCACTGACTTACCCAGTGTCCTTCTACAAATCCATTGGGATCAATTTCAGGGCCAGTACTGACCTGATACCCAAAGGAGGCCCTGGACGGACAAGAACTTGCTCGATGCTGCCACCCACTAATTTATATATGGGGCCATGAACTTGTGGTTCACCAGGGATAGGTGGCTTGGATCAAGCCACAACCATAAAACAATTAAAAAATATATTTCACAGGCAACAAACCTACATCCCTGTGGTTAGCTAGCTGTTCACCATGTTGGAGACCTGAATCCTGTCGGTATTCTCACACTCTGGAGGATGCTGCACACTGGGAGAAGCAGTCTCAGAACATATAACAACAAACATGCTCCGTGCACAGTCTTCAGAAGTTGGAATGACACATCAGTGTAGCTACACTTCATACTGCCTCAACAAGGTCACCATCAGAATCAAGGACCAGTCTCACCCCAGTCACTCCCTCTTCTCCCCTCTCCCATCAGGCAAAAGGTACAGAAGTTTAAAAACACATACCTCCGGATTGATAAACTATAGGAGTAGAATTAGGCCATTCGGCCCATCAAGTCTATGCCACCATTCAATCATGGCTGTTCTATCTTTCCCTCTCAACCTCATTCCCCTGCCTTGTCCCCATAACCCTTTACACCAATTCTAATCAAGATGGGGATCAGAGGGTATGGAGAGAAGGCAGGTACGGGATACTGAGTTGGATGATCAGCCATGATCATATTGAATGGCGGTGCAGGCTCGAAGGGCTGAATGGCCTACTCCTGCACCTAATTTCTATGTTTCTATGTTTCTATTCAGGAACAGTTTTTTCCCAGCCGTTATCAGGCAACTGAACTGTCCTCTCACCAACTAGAGAACAGACCTGACCTCCCATCTACCTCATTGGACACCTTCAAACTATCTTTAATCTGACTTTATTGGACTTGCACTAAATGTTATTCCCTTTATCCTGTATCTGTACACTATGGGTACCTAGATTGTAAGCATGTATAGCCTTTTCGCTGACTGGATAGCGAGCAACAAAAGGTTTTCACTGTACCTCGGTACACGTGGCAATAATAAACTAAACTAAACTAAACTAATAGCAATGTTGCCTCACAACACCAGTAACCCAGGTTCAATCCGGACCTCTGGAGCTAGGTATGGAGTTTGAACGTTCTCCCTCTGACCATGTCTGTCTTCTCCAGGTGCTCCTATTTCCTCTCATACCACAAGGGTGCCGGTTGATGGGTCAATGCTATGAGAATATCTAAAAGTCTTGAAGTGACTGTGCAATGTTCTGCGAAAACCTCTTGTTGTGAAATGTCTTATTAATCATTATCTTTCAGCTTTTTTACTTTTAAATAATTCTGTCCTATCCAGATATTTGAAAATAAATCTGAATATATTAATGCTGAAATGTTAAAATGCAATTTTGAATCTTTTTGAAATTATTGTGTGTAAGCCAAAGATTGAAGATGTTAGAAGTCTTAAATTAAACACAGGTCAGGAAACATCTGTGGAGAGAGTTAAAAAAAGGGTCAATGTTTCAGGTTAATGATCTTTAAGTCATCGTGATCTGTTTTTGGTTCCTGTTTTAGTCAGGAAGTATGTCTAGACGTTGTAGTTGTGCAAAAGAGGTTTACTCTGAACGATGGCTCTGGTGTGAGACAGGAAGCTTTCAACAGAGATTTAGATATAGCTCTTAGGGCTAATGGAATCAGGGGATATGGGGAGAAAGCAGGAACGAGGTACTGATTTTGGATGATCAGCCATGGTCATATTGAATGGCCGTGCTGGCTCAAAAGGGCCGAATGGCCTACTCCTGCACCTAGTTTCTATGTTTCTAAGTCACCCACCATTCCAGAATGAGGCCCAGGTTATGTTCATGCCTGGGCCTGGAGTAAGTTGTCCAGGCAATTTACAAGGTTGCAGGGAGCGAGTAAGTCTCTCGGTGCTGATGGACCAACACTGGATGCTAATATTGGCTGCCAGGTATTCTCATGATTGAGACAGCAGTGTGGGGATTAGGGGGAGGGTTGGCAGCAGTGATGATGGGGTCAGGGCTGAGTCTGCACTGGAGGAGGCATTTTTAGGCTCAGGAGCGGAGGGGTTTCTAATAAGCAGAGCAGGTTGTACCCGCACTGGATCCTCTGTTATTTTCACCTTCTGTGGCTGATGTAAAACTGAGGGGCCAGATACAAAGTGCCTACTGTCCCTGTTCACTTTCTGGTGGAATCACTGTTGGGCTCGGTGCTGAGCCTGGGGGCGACATAGGCAGTCGGGAATGTCATCATGGAGCTGCACATCATTCTGTGCACCCACACCAACGGATTGGTGCAGTGGTTGCCATCGCTGCACTCAACCTGATTGCCTGGGTGAGTCTCCTGGTGGGAATAGGTTTGTTTTACATGACTCTCTGAGATGGGCAGGGCCTCAGATGAAGGGACAATTACCAGAGAGCTACAGGAAAGAACTGCAGGTACTGGTTTAAATCGAAGGTGGTCACAAAATGCTGGAGTAACTCAGCAGGACAGGCAGCATCCCTCGAGAGAAGGAATGGGTGACATTCCTTCTTCAGACTGATCTTGCTGAGCTCTCGTCAGAGAGAGGAGGAGAACTTCATCAAAGCAGACATACCTTGGGGAGATTTCGCAGTGGAGCGGACAAAATGTGTAGGAAAGAACTGCAGATGCTGGTTTAAATCGAAGGTAGACACAAAATGCTGGAGTAACTCAGACTGAAGAAGGGTCTCGACCCGAAAGGTCACCCATTCCTTCTCTCCAGAAATGCTGAGTTACCGCTGAGTTACTCCAGCATTTTGTGTCTACCAGCGAGCTATCTTGGAATAGAAGTTCCCTTCATTGAATGAATTCCAGCCAGCCAGCCAAATGACCACAATGTACAAGAGTCTTACATTCCCTATTCTTCTCAGTCAGTTTGCTCCCTTCATCTCTGAGGCTATTGTCCAGTTTGGAATAATATCAATGTACAGCAATGGAGGTTTTATGCCTTGACTTCTTGGAATGTAGCAGAAAGTAGAAGCAGAATTATAAAGAAGCTGTGGAATACTGGGCAAGGAAGTTAAAACTGTTCTGAAACTCAGATTTGAGGCATGGCTCGCAGAATTCTGATGCGCGGAACGGTTACTATTTCTGTGCATCACGTTTAATGAAGAATAAGAGGTAACAGGACATTTACTGGACTGACATGACGGATGTCTGACTTCAGTAACACATGGAGATTGGAGATATATGGATTGTTAATGCAGAGAAGAGCATGTTGATGGAGACACAAGAGACTGCAGATGCTGGAATCTTGATCGAGAAACAAACTGCTGGAGGAACTCAATGGGTCAGGCTGCAACTGTGGAGGTAAATGGACTGGAATAGTCCGAAAAAGAGTCCTGAAGCAAAATGTCATCTCTTTTTCTCCGCAGATGCTACCTAACCAACAGTTTGTCCCTCCAACAGTTTGTTTTTTGCTCAAGAATACCTTGATTAATTGGTTCAAGCAATCAAAATCATGAATGATTTTGAAAACATTAATAGGAAGAAACCATTTTGCTGGCAGAAGGGTCAGGACACAATGGCCACAAATTTGTGCTGATGTGCAAAAAAGCAGAGAAGAACGAGGATCAGTTTAGATTTAGTGAGATTGACGAGATCAACCCAATTAGTCCCCAGTGCATCAAACATTTCTCTCTTCGAATAATGAATCCAATTTCCCTTTCAAAGTTGTAATTGCATCTTCTTCTGTTACAGTACCTCTTCAGACCCTGCATTTCAGATCAAGTGACTCTTTGGGTAGAAACTAATGTTCTCCAGTCTGCTTCAGTAGATTTGCCAATTATTTTAAAGTTCTGTTCTCTAATTAGTGAAACCCTCCCCCTCCCCAATTACTGGAAACAGTTTTACTTAGAAATTATAGAAAATCAGTTTGTAAATTATGGCGACAAGATTATTCTGCAAGCACCGTCTGGCTTATGAAATTTGACCGACGAACTGGGTAAGGCGGATGTTTCGAGCTATGGTAGCTGTATCTAGGCCATGTTTCACTGCTTCACAAGGAAACATCTTTAGGTAGTGCGCCATTTGCCCCAACAGTGCGGTTTAAAGAAGTCTCCTCTATGAGTCTTTATTGGTAAGTATCACCATTTCTCCACCTTTTACCTCTTTGCTCAATGGCTGGTGTTGCCACTGAAAGTGGTGTATAGCTGTCAGAGGCAGCGCAATCACACCACAGAGATTGTTTCCACTACACACTCAGGAAGCCAGACTCCCATGCCCCAGACCCCTGTGTCCCTAGGTTTTCCACCATCACTGAGAGGGATTGTGACCTCAGCCCGTTGACCTCCAGCCTCAGCCCCATGCCTCTGCTGCATGCTTGTCCCTTTACCTCCCCCCTCGACTCCATCCAAGGACCCAAACAGTCTTTCCAAGTGAGAGAGAGGTTCACTTGCACCTCTTCCAACCTCATCTACTGTATCCACTGTTCCAAGTGTCAACTTCTGTACATCGGCGAGACCAAACGCAGACTCGGCAATCGTTTCGCTGAACACCTCCGCTCAGTCCATCTTAATCTACCTGACCTCCTGGTGGCTCAGCACTTCAACTCCCCCTCCCATTCCCAATTTGACCTTTCGGACATTGTTGGAGTATGGCCCAGCACAATTTGGAGAAACAGCACCTCATATTTTGCTTGGGTAGTTTACACCCTAACGGTATGAACATTGACTTCTCTAACTTCAGATAGCCCTTGCTTTCTCTCTCCATCCCCTTCCCTTCCCAGTTCTCCCACTAGTCTTACTGTCTCCACCTACATTCTATATTTGTCCCGCCCCCTCCCCTGACATCAGTCTGAAGAAGGGTCTCGACCCGAAACATCGCCCATTCCTTCTCTCCAGACACGCTGCCACACCGGCGGAGGTACTCCAACATTTTGTGTCTACCTTCGATTTAAACCAGCATCTGCAGTTCTTTCTTACACATCCAAAAGTATATAACAAATTGCAGCGACCCTTGAAGCATTCTACTGGTCACAGGCATCCAGTCACCATTAATAATCAGCTTCTATTGGCCAACAATGGACAGTGGTAGAAATTATGGGGAATTGGTACAGAAGATGACTTGAGGCCAGTGGAGATCAGCCATAATCATATGAATAATGGGGCAGGCATGAAGGGACGTGGTGTACTCCTGCTGTTATTTTCTTGTGTTTTTGTGTTCACTTTTTGAGTAAAAGCTATGAATATGAACGTAGCCACAATGTAGGAAGGAGAGCGTTGAGAAGATTCAGGCACAAATCTTAAAACATTGTCCTGGGCTGCTGAAGGGCCAGCACCAATAGTGGAGTGATGAACATCAGGAGTGATCAGGAGGGTAGAATTGGAGCAACTCAGAGATCTAGTTATGGGTTGAAGATGGCTACAAAGATAAGAAGCCCAAACTGTAAAGGAATCTGACAAAAATAATGAATATCTTAAAATGATGGCATTGTTAGACCTGGACCCTATTTAATAATAGGTGAAACAACAAATTAGAAAGAGCAACTAGAAGGAAACAAAAGTTTAAAGGAAAGAAGTGAAAGAGTATAGAAGCTGCAAGAGGTTACCTGGGTCAGGTGATTCTCACTGACGGGCGTACATTGGGTGTCAGGGCTACATCTAGCCACAAGGGAATGATTTCCCTGCTGGCTTATTTCAGAAGAGAAAGAGGAGTTGCCTTGGGGCCCCGAGGAAATCCACAGTTTGCTGAGTAAACAAAGGTACAAGTTAGAAGCCCAGCCTTTCCCACTGGTCCCGCCACCCACCCATCCGACTGTGCTTTGCACAGGACACAAGTAGTCAGGTCAACTAGGCAACAGGAGATTTCTCAAACCAAATGCATTGGAAGAAAGGTTAAATTAGGTAGGAAAAAACAAGTTGTACAGATATCTCTCTATATTTGCAGAAGATATTGGTCAAACTACAACATTTAACTGTCTGAAATTGATTTTCACTGTGATGGGAACAATCAGATTCCACCCAGGGCATGAGGCTGATGTGTCACTACCGTCTCCATGTCCCACATCACATGCGAGGCACAATGGGGAAGACCAGATCAAACCTATTTTCCTTTCATCTCCCAAGTTGCAGATTCTCACGGGCACATTTCCACACTGCCACAGAGGTTTAGGATCTCAGTAAACTAACATTTTCCACATGTATGTACCCCAGCCAGGACAGTAAGTGCCCAATCCAGTTACTCCAGTTTGAGTCCAGAGATACAGCATGGGCAAAGTACTTCAGCAAACTAAGTCTACGCGGACCACCAGTTATCCGTTGTCACTGGTTCTTTGCTATCCTACTTTCTCATCCACTTCCTGCATACAAGGGGCAATTTACAGAGGCCGATTAACCAACAAACCCTCATGTCTTTGGGATGTGGGAGGAAACTGGAGCAACCAAAGGAAACCCAGAGGGTCACAGGGAGAACGTGCAAACTCCACACAAACAGCGCCTGAGGTTTCTGGCACTGTGAGGTAGCAATTCTTCCGCTGTGCCATCCAAATTGCCAGAGGTCCCACTGATTGGGTTCGAATGAGGGCAGTGAATGAGGAGCAAAAGTACAAAATAAATTTACTCCCCCCGAGGTCAAGGCTCATGAGACAAATAGGCCAATTTTAGCGAATGTTGCATTTAATGAACACAACATGGAATCAGAGTCCAACAGCATAGAAATAGGCCATTCAGCGCGCCATCCATGCCAACCATTGTGAACCATTCTATACTCATCCCTCCTATCATCCCATTTATACATTAGCACATTCATACATGAACCACTTTAATGATCATTTTAGATCAACTGCCAATGCACTTGTCTCTGGGTCAAACAGGTGGTCAAACACAACAATGGATATGACATTGTCACAGGGCAGCCTGAGGAGCGGGGTGAAGTGTCGGAGTTGCAGCCCATTGGATAGACGCTGACGTGAGACACTATTGGCCTATGGATAATAAAATTCCCACGATAGCTACAGGGAACTTCTCTGGATTTACAGTCAACACCAATTCATTGACCATTAGGAATCATTACTGGTCATTCCTGGGTTATAAATGCTTGATTTGTGGACACCCCTGTACATATGGATGAGCTTTTGTGAGGTGGGTGGGCGGGATGGATGGTGAGGACTGCAAACATCTGCTGGGAGGGAATAGGCATTTCTGTGTAGCTTCTTTCCACCATCCCCTTAGATCCTACGATCTAAGCAGAGCTGCAAACACTGAACAAACTCACTTGCTCACTCACGGGGTCAGTGAGGTCAGCTGGTGGCCTCTCTTCCCATGTCAGCTCCCTCTCCCATCACAGTTATTCCTGTGGTCCTTCTCACACATTGGTTTTGTTCATTTCCAACTTGTGAACAAACAGCTCTCTGAAATGGGACCCTGTCATAACCCAGGGAGTGCCTGTTTTTCCTCTGGCTGCTTGCAGGAGGATCAAAGACAGCATGTGTCCAATGTTCAAGAACCCACAGACATGCCAGCATGCTCACCTACACCCATCGCCTTTGCTAATTTATTTACCGATAATGAAGAGTGCAATTAGTGACCAACCTTCTGGAGTCAAATCTCTGCTGAGCTTCTTTGAGAGACCGCAGCTTTAGAGCAAATGTGACTATCAGAGCGAGGAATATGAGAGAAATCAGCAAGGTTGCACCAATCAGTATGCATGTTAGTTGCACCTCCGTGACAACAGTCTGGCACCGTTGTCCTCTGTACCAGGTGTGTTCTTTTGCACTGCATCTAATCACACAGACAAAGAGAGATAGAAGCAACCATGGATGGTTAATATTGAAAAGAACATAGCAATTAAACTGAGATTTAATAGTACATTATATGCAAGTGAATTAGATGTGGCAGACCGTCCTTGCCTGAACAAGATCAATAAGCATTAAATTAGATTAGGTTAGATTGATTAAATTAGATGAGATTAGGTTAGATTTTTCTGGGGATAGTAATATATCTACTATTCTACTGGAGTGTGATATCAAGTAAGAATTTCAATGTTCTGTTCCCAGTTAACATGACAATTAAATGTTCTTGACTCATCTTCACTATTGACATATCCCTGGATCTAGGAAGGAGGGAAAACTACAGAGAGACGGTGAGGGGAAATATTGGGGAATAATCCCAGAAACAATGATCATTGGGAAAAAGCTTCTGGAGAATGATAACTAAGTTCCGTTTTGAATAAAGTTGCATAAAAAGACTTCTTCCTACCTGCAAATCGCACCAACATTTTCTATGACTCCACATTCACCTCCGTTGTGACAATAATTGGGGTTCACTTCACAAACAGACCGGCAGGAGTCATTTTCATGGATATATCCTGGGTTACAAGCACTCCAGGAGTCATTTGAGCTCTGGTTTGTATTTGATTCAGTGATCAATGTCAACTGGATGGACCAATGGTCTTGTTGCTCCGATGATTCTAAAGGTGGCTTTGATGTCCCCTCTGAATTGACAACGTTCTCATTCACCTTTCCGCTATTGCTCAAGGCATCATCCATTGAAGGCAAGCCTCTTTGCAAAGTGTCATTGGATTTTGTTGGGACATCGCCATGGTCCAGAGGGGTATTTGATGTATGCATTGTAACCAGATATTCTTGCTTATTTTTCTTGGAAGGAGGCGTAACACTATTGCTGAACCTTTGAGTGGTATCTTCAAATTCCATCCTGTTTACTCTTTGTGTTACAAGGTTGATGTCATCTGCATCGGGCACTAGATGAGGAAAACCACTCCCCTCTATCACCTCACTGACAGGAGAAACATTTGTAGGAGTGGAAATCCTTGAATTAGGATTTAAGTGCCTGTTATTTTGAGGTGGATTAGAATTCCTTGTTAAAGCGGACCTGAGAGCACAGCATGTGTCCAATTGTCCAACCTCATTCAGGTCTTCAATGAGATCACCAGGCTCAGGATTGGATAGATCGAGAATGACATCCTTGCTTCCAATATGTGATTTGTGAATAACAAAGGTTTCAAACTGAGGACTGGCATCAAAGACGAGATCCTCTTCAAAGTACAGATGATCAGCAGTGGTACGCTCCACCTCAGCCCAAGAGTGAAGAGGCTGGGAGGATGAGCCAGGTGATTGGTCTCCTTCCTGTCTCAACCCAATGTAAGAGGCCGTCTCGTGTGGAATAGCAGGGATTCCATCACCTATTCAACATTCCAACAACAAACGTATATAGTTTAGACCACATCTCCTATTTTTTATCATTACTACAATGTACAAAGTGTTAAAAGGGTGGTCTTAACCAGATTTCCATTTTGTGCAAAGGGATCTTGACTTAAAGATTTACATAAGTATCATATGATTGTGTGGTAGGAGATAGCTACAGAACCCAACTCACTCACAACATCACCTCATAATGTCACAGGAACTGGTAATATTTGGAAAGATGAGACACAAGGAATCTTGAGTAAAACACAAAGTACTGAAGAACCTCAGTGGGTCAGGCAGCATCTGTGGAGGGAATTTATAGATAGAGACGGAACTTTTTCCCAGCGAAAGTAATTAATTAACAATTCTTAATTGCTTCTTCAGATCAATGAGAAACTGCAGATGTTGGAATCTTGAGTAAAACACAAAGTGCTGTAGTAACTCAGTGGGTCAGGCAGCTGGAGGACATTGTCAGGCGATCTTTCAGGTCGGGACCCTTCTTCAGAATACTTGTAAACTATTCCATCTTTGGTAAGAATGCCCCTTAGATTTCTGGGATTTGAAAGGGTGGATTGCTTTGCTAAAAAGTGTGAGGACTGTCCTGGGATGTGGGCTAGAACCCACACTGACTACTGCGTAGAGTGAAGGATCAAACAAGATCCAAATGCATTTGACGTTGGATATAAAATAGCAGTTGCACCAAGAAAGGAAATAGTAAAAAAATTGGAAAGAGCCATGGTTTTCAAGGGAAATTGGACACTTGTTTCGAAAAAAGAGAGATATCTACAATAATTATAGGAGGCATGGAGTAAATGAGGTGCTAGAGGAGTATAAAGAATGTAAAAAGAATCTTAAGAAAGAAATTAGGAAGGCTAAAAGAAGATATGAGGTTGCTTTGGCAAGAAAGGTGAAAGTAAATCCAAAGGGTTTCTACAGCTATATTAATAGCAAAAGGATAACGAGGGATAAAATTGGACCATTAGAGAGCCAGAATGGACAGCTATCTGCAGAGCCAAAAGAGATGGGGGAGATATTGAACAATTTCTTTTCTTCGGTATTCACCAAGGAGAAGGATATTGAACTCTGTGAGGTAAGGGAAAAAGTAGAGTAGCTATGGAAACTATGAGATTCAAAGAGGAGGAAGTACTGACATTTTGAAAAATATAAAAGTGGATAAGTCTCCAGGTCCTGACAGGATATTCCCTAGGACATTGAGGGGAGTTAGTGTAGAAATAGCAGGAGCTATGACAGAAATATTTCAAATGTCATTAGAAACGGGAATAGTGCCGGAGGATTGGCGTACTGCGCATGTTGTTCCATTGTTTAAAAAGGGTTCAAAGAATAAACCTAGCAATTATAGACCTGTTAGTTTGACATCAGTGGTGGGCAAATTAATGGAAAGGATACTTAGAGATAATATATATAAGCATCTGGATAAACAGGGTCTGATCAGGAACAGCCAACATGGATTTGTGCCTGGAAGGTCATGTTTGACAAACCTTCTTGAATTTTCTGAAGCGGTTACTAGGGAAATTGATGAGGGTAAAGCAGTGGATGTTGTCTATATGGATTTCAGTAAGGCCTTTGACAAGGTTCCCCATGTAAGGTTGGTTAAGAAGGTTCAATCTTTGGGTGTTAATGGCGTAGTAGCAAGATGGATTCAACAGTGGCTGAATGGGAGATGTCAGAGAGTAATGGTGGATGGCTGTTTGTCAGGTTGGAAGCCGTGGACCAGTGGGGTGCCTCAGGGATCTGTGTTGGGTCCACTGGTGTTTGTCATGCACATCAATGATCTGGATGATGGGGTGGAAAATTGGATAAGTAAGTATGCAGATGATACTAAGATAGGTGGCGTTGTGGATAATGAAGTAGATTTTCAAAGTCTACAGAGAGATTTGGGCCATTTGGAAAAGTGGGCTGAAAGATGGCAGATGGAGTTTAATGCTGATTAGTGTGAAGTGCTACATCTTGGCAGGACAAATCAAAATAGGACGTACATGGTAAATGGTAGGGAATTGAGGAATGCTGTGGAACAGAGAGATCTAGGAATAACTGTGCATAGTTCACTGAAGGTGGAATCGCATGTAGATAGGATGGTAAAGAAAGCCTTTGGTGTGCTGGCCTTTATAAATCAGAGCATTGAATATAGGAGTAGGGAAGTAATGTTAAAATTGTACAAGGCATAGGTAAGACCAATTCTGGAGTATGGTGTACAATTTTGGTCGCCTAATTATAGGAAGGATGTCAACAAAATAGAGAGAGTACAGAGGAGATTTACTAGAATGTTGCCAGGGTTCCAGCAACTATGTTACAGAGAAAGGTTGAACAAGTTAGGTCTTTATTCTTTGGAGCGCAGAAGGTTAAGGGGGGACTTGATTGAGGTCTTTAAAATGATGAAAGGGATAGACAGAGTTGACGTGGATAAGCTTTTCCCATTGAGGGTAGGGAAGATTCAAACAAGAAGGGCATGACATGAGAATTAAGGGACAGAGGTTTAGGGGTAATGCGAGGGGGAACTTCTTTACTCAGAGGGTGGTGGCTGTGTGGAATGAGCTTCCAGCAGAAGTGGTGGAGGCAGGATCGATTTTAACATTTAAAAGTAAAGTGGATAGGTATATGGACGTGAAGGGAATGGAGGGGTATGGTCTGAGTGCAGGTAGATGGGACTAGGGGAAAACAAATGGTCGGCACGGACTGGAAGGGCCGAGAGGGCCTGTTTCCGTGCTGTAATTGTTATATGGTTATATGGTTAAGGTTATCACTCAATCCTCATCTTCGGACACCCTGTGTGTTGGGGAGAGGGTAGGGCCGAGGATGTCCAGGTCGGGTTGCTCCTGGGCCTGGCCAAGCTGGTCATCCGTGAGTCACGGCGCCAGGCGGAAGAGGGCACTGCCCGAGCCAGCTGCTTGCCCCATTTCCGGGTTTACGTCTGTGCCCGGATGGTGTTAGAAAGGGACTACGCGCTGTCCACCGGCGCCTGGGGGATTTGCAGGACCGCTGGGCCCCGCGGGGGGTTGAATGCATCCTTGACAAGGAGCGTACGATAGTTGTACAATAGTTTATCATTTATCGTGTGTTATGGTGGTGGGTTCTGTATTTTTTTTAACTGTACTGTATATATTATTTTAATATTTGAATAAATATTTTTGATTAAAAAAAGATTATCACTCAATTACCCAGCCCCCTATCTCTTCAACTGCAACCATCAAATTTCCATAATTCTCCCTTCACGAAAAGGTTTAATTGGTTTGGTCCCAGTAATAAGCTTACTCTCTCTAACACAATGAATCAGTCTGTGGCTTCCCATCGGTTACAATTCTGTTGGCTCCCCTTTATTGCACTCAGTGACATCGGGCAGCAGCACAATCATCAACATGGGCTATTTGAAACAAGAGTTTGTAAAACAGCTGCAATAGCTGTGTCCCTGGGAGCAGAACTCAAAACTGCACTGGAATTGGACCAAATACAGTCCATGTGGCTGATAATTCATCCAGAACCTTTAACCATAGCCAAATTATCAGGAAAGATATATTTACTATATTTTGCATATACCTCTGTGCTTGATTGCTTAAATAATAGTTATGAGCATCTGTCCTTATAGTCGCTAGTCTATTTGATTATTCATCGATGTCTACCGAAGGACAGCAGCTAATAAGCAAGTTCGGTATTCTGAAAAACGCAAGGAATCATGGGATTTGTCATAGGTCACTCGCGATAGACATTCTCAGCAACTGTGCTGCTGCATGTATACAGACCTGCGTTTCATCCGTAGTCAGGATCGTAGCCAGGTCTCCGGCGCTGCAGTCGCTGTTGAATTGCTACTGGACCGACCACACCCGAGTGTCCCATCACTGTCTGGGGGTGGCCGGAGATGTCCGTGGTGACCCTGGACTGCCAGGACCCCAGCCCGCAGCAGTGGCAGCCCAGGCTTACAGCCAGAGCGGTGAAGAAGCGCTGCCTCCACTGCTCCGGGCCGGTGTCCCGCCAGTCCAGGGCTGTCGGTTAACCCTGCGGGACAGGCAGAGTTGAGCTGGAGTTAGCGCTTCTTCTCCGTGCTGGCTGTAAGACTGGGCCGCCACTGTGGGCCGGTGTCCCGTCAGTCTCCGGCCACCCCCGGACAGGGATGGGACACTCAGGAGGGGACGGGGATGGTCTAGTAGCAATTCAACAGAGCTTGCAGCGCCGGAGAACCGTGTTCGATCCTGACTACGGATGAAATGCAGGTCTGTATACCTGCAGCAGCACAGTTGCCGAGAATGTTTATCGCAAGTGACCTGTGACCTGCGCATGCAGTCGGAATACCGAACTCGCTTATTAACAAAAAATATCCTTTAAAAACACAGTCCAGTGAGTGATCCACTCGCAGTGACTACTCTGATGCCAATCCACGTGACGGAGATAGAGGTGATGGTAAGCCAATACGTACAACAATCTAGTGAGGAAGCTGCCAACAGCATGTTTGCAGTACATTGCATTGGTAAGCATGGAGGTGCAGCGCAGGATGGGGTAGTGCAGTGGAACACTGAGATCATGTTTCTGCTGCCTGCACTATTGTGGAGGAGGCTTGCAGATCAGGTGTCCGAGATGTGTGTGGTCCTTTGGATGCTGCACAACTTCCCACCATGAACGAACAGCCCTGGCCCCTCATTAGGATGAGCTGAGAAACAGGACAAAGGGGATTTAGAGGAAGCTGAGCAGGAAACCGGGTTAACCCATTCAGGTACTCACTGTCCTGATTCACACTGAGGAATTAACTCATACAATATTGGTAACAGCATCTCTATTCCTTTACCTCAACGGTCCCCTACAACGTTTTCACACTTTCAAGTAAAATTGTGTTGGCCATAAATGTAAAATAAACATTCCAAGTTCAATTCATTTGTAAATTAAGCATTTACTTGTATTTGTAAACATCAACAAATTGCCCTCCCTTCATGTTTTCCACGTGTATTAAGCTGCCCGACTGCTCCTTAAAGACTGGCTGCAGTGGCTGGTGGGGGAAGCTGTGTTGCGGTGGTGAGGGTGGCGGATGACACCGGCAGCTTAGCATTGGAATGCCTGGCAGCAAACCTCACTCACTGTGTCAGTGTGCCGATTGCCAGGGTGATGCTGAATGAGATGAATCCAGCTATCCCCAAGTCTGGCACCACCAATGGAGACTTCCGTATCCATGGGTTGACTCTACCCAGTGCTCAGAACGAGTTCAGCCTTTGGATTAAACCAGAGGAGACAGTGCAGAACTGGAAATGTGCTCACAAATGGATCTATGAGTGAATCTTTCCAGGACCGTCTCTGCATCATTCCAAACAAACTATTTTTAACCATTCCATATATCATGTGGACTCTTGAGTCCTGAGGTAAATGACCTGTCCCTTAAATGAATTTAAAAAAAGAGAAAAATATGTGCAAGCATTCTGGGCAGACAGTGCCATAGCAACGTGCCAAAGGTGGGAGAGGGGACACTAGCCTCAAGGTGTCACTGAGTGCAATGCCTTAGACAGGTGATCAGTTGAAAGTCTAACTGATGATGTGCTGGGACACTCTCCATGCTACTGATGATGGCAATCTGAGCTTGCATAAAGCTGTTGGACCTTCTGCAGCATTGCTATGGAGGGTAATTCATTGCTGCAGTGCTGGGTGATTGCTACAATGCTGACTGAATGTTGGGTGATTGCTGAGGTGCTGAGATATTGGGTGATTGTTGAGATGCTGAGAAGTTGGACGATTGTTGGGATGCTGGGTGGATGCTGGGTGGATGCTGAGATGCTGAGATGCTGTGATGCTGTGATGCTGGGTGGATGCTGAGATGCTGAGATGCTGTGATGCTGGGTGGATGCTGAGATGCTGCGATGCTGGGATGCTGGGTGCATGCCGTGCTGAGTTATTGGCAATTGCCTCGGTGTGGTATAGTCCTATGGTTGTTGAGGTGCGGACATGTTAGCGATTGCTGAGGTGCGGACATGTCGGGCGATTGCTGCAATTTTGGGATATGTCTGCTTGTGCAACCAACATCAGTCACCTGCTCAGAGCTACATTAATTCTGCAATCAACATCTAACTAGACGATGCAGTCAATCATTGCTAATCATTTAATCTGATGAAGTGTTTCAACCCGGGATGTCACCTATTCCTTTTCTCCAGAGATGCTGTCTGACCCTCTTTTTGTGTCTGTCATTGTTAATAGAATCCGGCTCTGCACAAGTTGGCTCCTGCCATATGAAACAATTGAGACTCCATTTCAAAATACTTAATTAACTGTGAAAGGATATTACATGCAAAAAGAGCTATCACGATGTAAGTGCTTTTAATTATTCTTAACTCTCAGATTTCAAGCAAAAGTTCAGAATAGTTCACACTCTCTGGGACCGATAATTCTTTCCATTTAAATGACACAAAATCCATTGAGATGTTCAGGCAGCCTCAGAATGACATTGAATCTGAGTGCAAGTTAGAAAGCCGGGTGTTGAGACCGAGCATGCAATGGTTCAGGCATCTGACAGCCTGCTGGAGCTTCCACGAGGAGAGGCCGATCCTTACCTTTGAGAAGCAGGCAGAGCACCATCAGGCAAAACATCTGAAATCTTCTGCCACAGTCGTAACGAACCACAAATTCTCAGAGACTCTGTTTTTATTCGAATCCTTCTAACCCACGAGTCATGTTGAGTCCAAGCAGTTTTACACTCACTTACAAGTGCTCTGCCTTCTCTCCGTCTCGTGACATTGAGACAACAGCAAGCCTGTGATGTGGTTGCTGGCAGGCTGCTGGGATAATTGGATACATACTGCATCTTTGCCTTTAATACTAGATTCACTTCAATGTGATTCCAACTTAACTCTTCCTGTCCCAGTCAGCCACTTGATGGTTCAGTAAGCTCAGCTTCTCCATCCTGTGTTTGATATTACACCAAGACCAGGGAATAAAGAGGAATTAAGATTCCAGCATCTACAATCTCTTCGGCCAGGTTGACATTACTTTTGATTTGGGAACTTGGTACTAAGTTACTTGGTTCAAAGCATTACCGTGTAAGGTGGAGGTTGAAATGGATCCTCATCTGCAGTCGCCGGCTCTGATCCAGTCCCACATGTTGCTGGGACTCAGACCAACGGGTGCCATACATGGCGTCACTCGACGTTGTGGCTTGACAGTATTGTATCCATTGGAATCCCAGCACTCAGTTCCCTGAGGTACTGCAACACCCACAAAACTCACTGCGTAATGGGAAAAGGTCCAGGTGTGAGGAGACAGGAGACAACTAAATCGAAGGGCTTTGGCATTCTCTACATAAAGGATAACTGGAGTTGAAGAAATATGGATCAACTCTGACCGCATGGACAAGGGCAAGGCATCAATGGTGTTATTTCACTGTGTGCTGGAAAGACTCAGAAGAAAATCGAGTCAAGTGAGGACACAAGAGATTGTAGATGCTGGAATCTGGAACAACAGCATCTGTCGCGGGGTTTCATCCCGAAATGTTGACAATTATTCCAACCCCCGTCCCTCCCTAATCTCCCCACGGATGCTGCTCAACCCACTGGGTTTTTCTAGTAGATTATTTATTTTAATTGAGTTCACTGATACAGTGCTGAAACAGGCCCTTTGACCCACTGAGACCGCACCGACCAGCACTACTAACGCTATCCTACACACTGGGGACAATTTACGATCTTTACCAAAGCCAATGAACCTACAAACCTACACATCTTTGGAATGTGGGAGGAAACCGGACAACCAGGGAAAACCCATGTGGTCACAGATAGAACGTACAAATTCCAAACAGACAGCACCCATAGTCAACATTGAACCCGGGTCTCTGGTGCTGTATGGCAGCAACTCTACCGCTGTACCACTGTTTTGTTAGTCTAGCTAAGTTTTATTCTGATCTTGAGAGGCATTATTTCAGTATTTTGCCATAACAATGGACAGAGAATGAAGAACATAATTCAGAGGCCAGGGCTGGGTCCTACTGTTAACCTAGTGGAAGTGTACACTGTGAATTGAATCACAATTAAATCAAGTCAATGAACAGTTCAAGAATTCTCCCGCCACTCAGAATGATTCATGGGCCTGCTCTAACGACAATGTAAGTAATTGTTACAAGAATTACTTCTGACCAACGAGAGTCGCTTTAATGTGATAAATATGATTAAGGTGAGTAGTGTCTCTCCTGGTCTGGGATTTTGATGAGGATGGGCCTTACATAATGTGAAATAGTACGTGGTCAGCTTGATAAGCAGCCTTGGTTAAGAAACCAGGTAGACAACAGGCACAGGGCAGTCCCCAGCTCAGGGACTGAGGCTGTGATGTCCCACTGCATCCAGACCCAAGGCATTGCATGTGGTGAAATCAGCTGTAACATGCAAGGAAGTCTTTCCTCCTGATTCTCCCACCAAAGCTGAAATTGTCCTGGTGTGGAGGGTATTGCACCGAGGAGTTCCCTGCAACATGTTTCTGTTGCGGTTCACATACTCGCCTGCCGCCTGCCACTTTTACGGGCGGGAAGAGCCTGTGTACCACGTGTATATGGAGTGCATGAGGCTGCAGCCACTGTTTCAATACCTAAAGGGGCTGCTCCTTGCCCTCTGGCTGCACTTCTCACCCACCTTCCTCATCTTTGGACACCCTGTGTGTAGGGGAAAGGGTCGGGCTGAAGATGTCCTGGTTGAGTTGCTCCTGGGCCTGGCCAAGCTGGCCATCCGCGAGTCACGGCGCCAAGCGGTGGAGGGCTTTACCCGAGCCGGCTGCCTGCCCCTTTTCCGGGGTTATGTCCGTGCCCGGGTAGGGTTAGAATGGGAATATGCCCTGTCCATGGGCACCCTGGGGGAGTTCTGGGACCGCTGGGCTCTGCAGGGTGTTGAATGCAGCCTCAATAAGGATTGTAAAATAGTTGTATCATAGTTTATTAAGGATATTTGTTTGAATTGTATTGTGGTGGTGGGTTCTGGATTGTTTTATTGTAGTGTAATATTATTTTTTAAAATAATTGAATACATTTTTTGATTAAAAAAAATAAAAAAAATAGTTGAAATGGTAGAGAAAGTGAATTGGGGTTGGTGTTGGCATAACAGTTGGAGCTCAACTTCTGAACATTGCAGTCCTTTCAATACCTCAGTGTTTGAGACCCGTTTGTCTTATGGACTTGGGATGTATGGGTGGTGGCAAGAGAGGACTGAGCTGGGGGTGGGGAGGAAGTGTAACAAACATGAAGGAGGACCAGGGAAGAGAATCCGCGGGAGGAGACAACTGTGTGTAGGAGTGGGGATCCTGGGAGATGACCTGGTGGAGCGGCTGAGCAGATGATTGGTTGGGCATCTGGGAATTTGAGCAATGACTACATACAGATGATCGGAAAACAGAAAGGAAATGTTTGAGAGATGGCAGCAGAGGTGACTGTGGAGATAGAGTTGAGGAGTGATTCTAAGGGCTTAAAGATATTGGTGGCGAGATGGTGATTTGGCCATCGTAACATCTGAGGAAGGACCTTACTTTGAGGAAGATTAAAATCTCAAAACACCTGTCCGTAACTAGGTAGGGGCAGGCCCTTTAACTGACCGCAAGCAAACCTCAAATCTCTAGTTCGGACGTCTGAGACCAATTCTCAATTTCTGAGACCAGAGCCATTCACACATGGTTGAAGCCATTGAACACAAGGTTGAATATTTAGTTAAACCAAACCATGTGCCCAACAGCCTCCAGCTATGCAAGTGTATTACACCAAGAGCCTGAATGAAAATGTTACCAGCACAACATTAAATACAATCAGGTTTTTCATAAACTTTTGTTCCACGTTTCTTTCCAAGCCACAGTCTACTCCGAGTTGGAAGAATATCCTGCAGAGAGCAAAATTTTGTCATAATTCCCCCAAACTGTTGGACAGCTGTTCTTGCTGTAACCATGCAGCCTCTGACATCGAGAGACTGCAACTCATCTGGAACGCTCTGCAAGATCTCTGCTGGAACAGTCACGCTGAGCTCCCACTTATACATAAATGTAACTCTCCATGAATGACAAGCCCCAAGAAGATCTTTGCAATTGATTCGAGTTGAATCTGACAGAGGGTCTTAGACCTGAAACATTAACCCCTGCTCCTCTGCCCACAGCTGCTGCCTGACCTGCTGAGTATTTCAGTCATTTTCTGTTTTTATTTCAGATTTCCTGCAACGACAGCGTTTTGATTTTGACTTATCTTTGTTGCCAGCTTTATTTGATTCACTTATGCACAAATTCTTCAGGACTTCAATGGACTTTTACAAAGATGTAGAACAATAACGTAATAGCAGCCAAACAGCAGTACGTCTCAAGATTTTGGAAGGCTGTGTGCGTTTCCATGGCAACGCTCAGAATTATTGATGAGAGTTAATGAGAACATTTCCATTCAGTCAGTGCATGGAACAGAAATAGGATGGGCCTTCGAGTGGAACTGGTTTACCTCCTCCTCCATTCACACCAATCCCTCTCTATAGTACCTATGGATTTTAAATAATGATTCAAAAAACTCATAGTCATCGAATCAGACATCATGGAAACAGGCCCACCATGTCTTGCACTGATCAAAAAGCACACATTTACACTTTTAATCCTATTTTATACATCCCACATTGTTATCAACGCCCCCAGATTTTATCACTCACCTCTTGGGACAATTTACAGTGGACATTTAACCTGCCAACCTACACGTGTACAGAATGTGGGAGGCAACCCACATAGCAAATGTACAAAGCCCACACGGGCAGCACTGAAGGTCGGGACTGCACCTTCAGGATAGCTTCACTACCCACTGCATACTGTGTGGCCTCTGCTAACTACCTTGTTAATAGTTGCCTCAACTGACTTCTTAGTCTTGGGCTCTCAGTATTGAAAGGGGCCAGAACTTACTACATCAGATGGGAAGACATGCAAGGAAATTGCTGTTTGGGTTCACTAGATGGTCACAGAAAGGCCTCAGCCTCACCAAACAGGCCTTGAACATTTTCACCAAATGAAAATGTGCATTCCAGAACTGAGCCAAACTCCAGGAGTATTGGCGGTACAGAGAGCTGTCAATGTAGTGTTAACTGGTGCTGGTTGGGTGGGCAACTAGGCCAAGGATGGGGAATGAGATTCAATCCAGTAGTTGGTCAGAAGGAAGTGGGAAGGGAAGACACAATCAGTGATAGGGAACCAGGGAAGAGCCCATAGGTCAGGGGGCAGGTCAGAGATCAAGTCAGCAGAATGGAGCTGGTGTGATATTTGTACTGAACTGCAGACAATAATGAATTTCAATGAACCTCGCTACATGTGACAATAAAGAATCATTGAACCATTGGAAATTATCTCATTGGGAGGCTGAAAGGAAGAGAAATGTATTTCTTTGGAATTCTGTACACCAGAGAGTTATGGAGAATTAGACATTGATTGCATAAAAAAGAGATTGAAAGATTTCTGGATATTGAGGGAATAAAGGGATATGAGGATAGGGCAGGAAAAGGGTGCTGGGATATGGCTATGGGTTTGTCTATTGGCAAATAATCAAAGAAGCTAAAGGGTTAGTTAGCAGATATAAAAGAGAAGAGGATGAGATTATGCTAGTTACATGAGACCTTGTCGCACCGATTGATGATTGCATCATAATTGATATCCAGTACATTACCAAGTACCTTCCCACAAAACTGCAGGAGATGCAACACCTGGTCTTTTACCTCCTTATTTATTTTTGTCTAGTGACTCAGACAGCAATTTCCTGTATCTCTTCCTATCTGATGTAGTATAAGTGGCGTTGACTATCTGGTCTCAGAGAAATCAGAGAATCAAACATCGATTGAGTGACCGCTTGAGAGAACAATTTTATTCAGTCCTTAAGGATGACCCTGAGTTTCTGTCGCCTGTCATTTTAATTTTCCTTCCATTTCCACTCTGACCTTTTTGACCTTGGTGGGCACAGTTCCTTTTAAACCCAAAGTAAGCTCAAGTAATAACATCTCATCGACTGTCTGGGCACATTCCAGTGCCTCAGGACTCAATATTGAATTCAACAATTTCAGATAATTAACCTTTCCTGTTTGCATTCAGTTCCGCTGCATTTATTCATGAAGGCCAGTGGCGGAACCCGTCATGGTGTCAGAGGCCAGGTATGGCAGTGCTTGAGTGGTAAATGCAAGTCAGACCATCCACTTCCAGAAAGCAGGAAAATAAGTCGCTGTGCAAAAGAAAGGCATGTTTGGGCATGGATATTAGCAGGTGGAGGCCAGATAGATATTAGTAGAGGCCAATTCACTGGAAGTTTTCAAGAGAGAGTTAGATATAGCTCTTAGGGCTAATGAAATCAAGGGATATGGGGAGAAAGCAGGAAGGGGGTACTGATTTTGAATGACAACTTATTTTCTATGTTTCTATGTATAGTGGCAACTGTATGTCAGTTAGGGTTATGTTATACCCTGGCTGGCATATTAATTGCCATGAGTCAGTTAATAAGGAGGGTTTAGTGCAGAAATATCCTCAGAGATTTAGTGAGGATATAGACAACTCAGCAGAGTGCCCTGAATCAGGACGATGGACTGCCAGTTTGTTTTTTATGCCCCTCATTGACTGCCAGTGTCACATGGAGATAAACTGAAGGGTCTAGGAAGGAACTGCAGATGCTTGTTATACCAAAGATAGACACAAAATGCTGGAGTAACTCAGCGGGTCAGGCAGCATCTCTGGAGAAAAGGAATAGGTGGCATTTCAGGTCAGAACCCTTCTTCAGAAAGGTCAACTGAAAGGTGTGGTCAGGCAAGGTTTTCCAGCTTTTGTAACTACACTGGCCACAATGGTGGCAACATGCAAGGAGGATGGGTCACTGCCAATATGCTTAGAGACTGAATAAAGAGGTTAAAGTAGAGTTGTATCCACTGCCAACAAAAACTGCAGTTACGCACCGACATGGTACCAGGTTTGCACATTTCATGGCTCAAAGTCTAGAGGTTTGCAAGGGTTTTTATTCATGAATTTAAATAAACAATCATCACAGCCAATTACCTTCTTTTCACCTTCGGCAAAGTAATGCTGGAAGTGTAGGCAATTTTGGATCAGCTCTCTGTCAAAAGTTTTCAATAGACAATAGACAATAGGTGCAGGAGTAGGCCATTTGGCCCTTCGAGCCAGCACCGCCATTCAATGTGATCATGGCTGATCATCCACAATCAGTACCCCGTTCCTGCCTTCTCCCCATATCCCGAAGAAAAATCTATGAGTTTAGGAAAGAGGAGACATTACTGGTAATTTTGTGGTTGCAGATTTTGAAGAGAAACTGGGAGAAGCATTTCATGACCATTACGCCTTTAGATGCATTTAGCTGCATTAATTCAAAGATACTGTAGAGTGATCATGCGCCGTGAAACACAAAGATTGCGACTGTATTCCGCACCCTAGGAATGTTTCTCTCTGCACAGCCTTGTGTATGGCTTGCTTGCACTTGTGTATAGAATGATTGGGCTGGATAGCTTACAAGGTTTTTCACTGCATCTCGACATTTGCGGCAAAAAGAAACCATATCAATACCAAGTCTGAAGAAGGGTCTCGACCCGAAACGTCGCCTATCTCCTTCGCTCCTTAGATGCTGCTGCACCCGCTGAGTTTCTCCAGCTTTTTGTGTAACCCTCGATTCTCCAGCATCTGCAGTTCCTTCTTTAAAAAAAAATCAATACCAAGTTGCTTTTATGGCACAGTGGCGTCATTGGAGCGCGGCGATAGCGTTGCTGCCTTATAGCGCTTGCAGAGACCGTGTTCGATCCCGTCTACGGGTGCTGTCTGTATTGAGTTTGTACGTTCTCCCAGTGACCTGCGTGGGTTTTCTCCGAGATCTTCGGTTTCCTCCCACATTCCAAAGACGTACAGGTATTGTGGGTAGATTAGCTTGGTATAAGTGTAAATTGTCCCTAGTGTGTGTAGGATCGTATCAATATGCGGGGATCGCTGGTCAGTGTGGACTTGATGGTCCGAAGGGCATGTTTGCACCCTGTATCTCTAAACTAAACTAAACTACTGGGCTCGGTGTTACAGGCCAAGTCTCTGGAGATCTTGTGGGCGATGTTGGCACAAACAGATGTGCAGGAATCCAACACTGTCGGGACCTTCCCAGTAACAAGTAAGTTTCTCACTCAACTGACAGATACTGTAGAGGGAGTTGGATGTGGCCCTTGTGGCTGAAGGGATCAGGGGGTATGGAGAGAAGGCAGGTACAGGATACTGAGTTGGATGATCAGCCATGATCATATTGAGTGGCGGTGCATGCTCGAAGGGCCGAATGGCCTGCTCCTGCACCTAATTTCTATGTTTCTATGTTTCTATGACAGATGTGATGAAACTCTTGAGAAGTTTAACAGGGGAAGATACAGCATGTTTCTGGAGAGTCAGAGCAGACCAGCACTAAGGTAACAAAAAGGTAACATTACAATGCTCGGCATCTCAGTCTAAACTTGGGGGAAGTAGGTTTGATCCTAACTTCAGGTGCAGTCTGTGTGGAGTCTGCACGTTCTCCCTGTGACCACATGGGCTTCCTCCGGGCAAAGTGTGCGACACTCATCCCAAACACCTTGGGACCAGCAAGTTGAAATGTGCCACATTTTGTTGGACGCTGCAGTTTAAGAAAAGAATATTTGTGATTTATGTATAAGATGCAGCACAGTGGCGCAGCTGGTAGAGCTGCTGCCTCACAGGACCAGAGACCAGGTTTGATCCGGATCTCATGTGCTATCTATGTGGAGTTAGCATGTTCTCCCCATGACTGGTGGTTTACCTCCCACATGCAAAGACATGCGGATTTACAAATTTACAAGGTTAATTCCCGGGATGGCGGGACTGTCATATGCTGAGAGAATGGAGCAGCTGGGTTTGTACACTGCAGTTTAGAAGGATGAGAGGATATCTCATTGAAACATATAAGATTGTTAAGGGCTTGAACACACTAGAGGCAGGAAACATGTTCCTGATGTTGGGGGAGTCCAGAACCAGGGGCCACAGTTTAAGAATAAGGAATAAGCCATTTAGAATGGAGACAAGGAAACACTTTTTCTCACAGAGAGTGGTGAGTCTGTGGAATTCTCTGCCTCAGAAGGCAGTGGAGGCAGGTTCTCTGGATACTTTCATAAGAGAGCTAGATAGGGCTTAAAAATAGCGGAGTCAGGGGATATGGGGAGAAGGCAGGAATGGGGTACCGATTGGGGATGATGAGCCATGATCACATTGAATGGCGGTGCTGGCTCGAAGGGCCAAATGGCCTACTCTTGCACCTATTGTATATTTTCTATTTGTAGGTCCATTGGCCTCTGTAAATTGCCACTAATGCATGGAGATTGGATAGGAAAATGGGATAACATTACATTATTAGCATGAACAATGGTCAGTGTAAACATGGTGGGTCGAAGGGCCTGTTTCCATGCAGCTTTTTTCAATAAAAAAAATCAATCAAAGCCTTGCGGGAAGGTGCTGAAAAATACTTCTGACTTTCTGACTAGTCAGATCTAAAAACAAATCTGCAGATAAATATCCTTCCTTCTGGGACTCAGGGCCCGAATGAAGTAAATCATAGTTGAAGCAGTGATCCCAGATCTTACTCCCTCCTCACAGCACAAACATCTGTCCGCCAAAATAAGTCCTTGACTTACTCCCCGCCTTTCCCAGATGTACAGGAAGTGTTTCAGATTTTTTCTGCTTCAGGGCTTCAAAACATACTTCAATCTGTACACGGTCTCATTTTCATAGAAAAATAATATTTTAAATATGCATAATGAAGTAAGTATTTTTTTACTCCTATATTTCATTTCCAGGATACAAGATGCATATAAAATACAGATGTCTCTTGGAGTCAGTTTTGCAGTCTGGAATTCAAGGAGTGTGGCAGCATGGAATATGGAATAGATTATTCACTTCAGAAACTACTCATCACAAAATAAGTTTAGTGCTCAGGAAGTTTTTCTGGAACTGGCTAATAACTCGGGAACAGGCCAAGAGGGAAAGTCAGACTTATCCGATCCCAGATATCCCGATCCGAGTCCCAAGTGGATCTCAACCTGAAACCATGTTAGCCAGCACAGCCTGGACACTGGCTAGTCTGCCATAGTTTGGCCCACCAAGCTCGTTGCTGTCTGACTCCATGCGCAGTCTCTGTTCCAGAACCAATCCCAAAATCCAACTTCTGGCATCTGCGATCTCCTAAAACTACCAAGACCCAAAACTCTGCAAATGCTGGAATCTGGCTAATCTGCCATAGTTTGGCCCACCAAGCTCATCGCTGTCTAACTTCATGGGCAGTCTCTTTAAGGCATGTGTTCGGAGCCCTGTTCTGCAATGGTGACCTGCAAAGTGGGGACACTCATCCCAGCCACACTGGGACCAGCAAGCAGAGGTGTGCCGCGTTATGTTTGCAGCATATGTATTGTATAAGGCAGCACAGTGGTGGGCGCAGCTGGTTAAGCTGCTGCCTCTCAGGGCCAGAGACCCAGGTTCGATCCTGATCTCAGGTGCTATACATCAAACATCAATGATCTGGATGATGGGGTGGAAAATTGGATAAGTAAGTATGCAGATGATACTAAGATAGGTGGTGTTGTGGATAATGAAGTAGATTTTCAAAGTCTACAGAGAGATTTGGGCCATTTGGAAGAGTGGGCTGAAAGATGGCAGATGGAGTTTAATGCTGTTAAGTGTGAAGTGCTACATCTTGGCAGGACAAATCAAAATAGGACGTACATGGTAAATGGTAGGGAATTGAGGAATGCTGTGGAACAGAGGGATCTAGGAATAACTGTGCATTGTTCCCTGAAGGTGGAATCGCATGTAGATAGGGTGGTAGAAGAAAGCCTTTGGTGTGCTGGCCTTTATAAATCAGAGCATTGAATATAGGAGTAGGGAAGTAATGGTAAAAATTGTACAAGGCATTGGTAAGACCAATTCTGGAGTATGGTGTACAATTTTGGTTGCCTAATTATAGGAAGGATGTCAACAAAATAGAGAGAGTACAGAGGAGATTTACTAGAATGTTGCCAGGGTTCCAGCAACTATGTTACAGAGAAAGGTTGAACAAGTTAGGTCTTTATTCTTTGGAGCGCAGAAGGTTAAGGGGGGACTTGATTGAGGTCTTTAAAATGATGAAAGGGATAGACAGAGTTGACGTGGATAAGCTTTTCCCATTGAGGGTAGGGAAGATTCAAACAAGAGGGCATGACATGAGAATTAAGGGACAGAGGTTTAGGGGTAACGCGAGGGGGAACTTCTTTACTCAGAGGGTGGTGGCTGTGTGGAATGAGCTTCCAGCAGAAGTGGTGGAGGCAGGATCGATTTTAACATTTAAAAGTAAAGTGGATAGGTATATGGACGTGAAGGGAATGGAGGGGTATGGTCTGAGTGCAGGTAGATGGGACTAGGGGAAAACAAATGGTCGGCACGGACTGGAAGGGCCGAGAGGGCCTGTTTCCATGCTGTAATTGTTATATCTATATGAAGTTTGCACGGTCTACTTATGACTGGTGGTTTTCCTCCGGGTGCTCTAGTTTTCTCCCACATCCCAAAGACATGCGGGTTTGTAAGTTAATTGGCCTCTGTAAATTGCCCCTAATTGGGATTTAATGAGAAAAATGGGATAACATAGAACTAGTGTGAATGAGTGATCAATAGTCAGCATGAACTCAGTGGGCTGAAGGGCCTGTTTCCATACTGTATCTCTAAACTAAACTAAACTAAACTAGACAAGAAGTGTGACACAAAGTGCTGAAGCAATGCAGCAGGCCAGGCAACATCTCTGGAGAAAAAGAACAGGTGACATTTCAGGGTCTGAAATAGAGTTCCGATGCAAAACGTCACCCATCCTTTTTCTCCCGAGATGCTGCCTGACCCGTTGAATTTCTCGAGCACTTTGTGTCTATTTTTGGAATAAACCAGCATCTGCAGTTCTTTGTTTCTAAACAAGAAGTACCCTGGAATAAAACATGACGGCAATACACATCGAGTCCTTGGGATTTCAGTAATATCTTAGTTTTGATAAGAAGTGCATCATTAGATGTGGCACAATGCAATCCAATTTCCAGAAGTGTGGCCTTTACTATGACCTGTGCTCAGACTCTCAATTGTAATCTTGACCCCCATTGTCCTTTAAATGTATCCACATCCATCAACGTCTTACCACTGCGTGTATATTCCCATTTCTAGTTTTACTCCTTTAGTTTAGTTTAGTTTAGTTTACAGATAAATCGTGAAAACAGGCCCTTCGGCCCGCGCCAACCAACTATCACACAAACAGTAGTTTTATCCTTGACACTAGGGTCAATATACAGAAGTCAATTAACCTACAACCTGCATGTTATTTGAATGTGGGAGGAAACTGAAGCACCCGGAGCAAACCCACGTGGTCCCAGGGAGAACATGCAAAATTGGTACAGACAGCCCCCGTAGTCAGGATCAAACCCAAGTCCCTGGCACTGTAAAACCCCTGTCTCACTGTGCGCACTGCCCCGAGTTTTCACTCGTGGTGACTGTGCCCCCTTCGTTCTATTACCTGTTTGATTTTTTCTGTTTCAAGTCAGCTGCATTTCATCTGGATACAACTGAACAAACCTGGATGCAACTGCAAGCAATCTGTTTGTTCAATTTATCGGTTTTCCTTTAGTCTCTTACAATTATCCTTGCTGCTTGCTCAGCTACATGTCAACTGTTATGTCAGCAAAACATTCTCAGTATTATTCCCTGGAGCTACATCAACATAAGTGAGCAATTTTGGGCCCCATGTCTGAGGAAGGATGTGCCAGCTCTGGAGAGGGTCCAGAGGAGATTTACAAGAATGATCCTAGGAAATATTGGGTGAACATATGATGAGTGTTCGATGGCACTGGGCCTCTAAACGCTGGAGTATAGAAGAATGAGGGAGGGACCTCATTGAAATTATCGAATAGCGAACGGCTTGGATGGAGAGGATGTGGAGACGATGTTTCCACTAGTGGGAGAGTCTTGGGCCAATGTCATAGACACAGAATTCAAGGACATTCCTTTAGGAAGGAGGCAAGGAGGAATTTCTTTAGTCAGAGGGCGGTGCCTCTGTGGAATTCATTGGCACAGAAGGCTGCAGAAGTGGCCATGCAAATAGATATTTTTTAAGCCAGAGATAGATGGAACCTTGATTAGGACAGGTGTTAGGGGTTATGGGGAGAAGTCAGGAGAATGGCGTTGAGAGGGAAAGATAGATCAGCCATAATTAAATGGCAGAGTAGACTTGATGGGCCAAATGGCCTAATTCTGCTTCTATAACTTATGAACTTATGGACTTACATACTTTGAGATTAGAAGTAGACCAGACAAGATACCAAGGGTACACCACTTACAATGCAACTTTCCCATCTTTCCAAGACCTGTGCAATCGTGCTCTGCCTCATATGTAATGGCTAACATTCTCAACATATGTTGACATTATCTGGATTTTTCTGATAATTAACTTATTTGATCCACTTTGAAAATTGAGACCACATAGTGCAATTTTTTTTCATCAATCTCTCACCAAGCACTTTTGAATGATTTGTGATATATTTCAATATGCCTCAAGTCTAAGGATATATAACCCTTTCTATAAGCTACAGAAAATTCCTCTCTTACCTGTATGTGCCATTTAATATGCACCAATTGCCCCTCAGATTTGTCTCGCAGGCTCAGTGACACTTCAAAGGTAATCAATTGAATGTTAAATACTTCAGGGCATTATGAGGTTTGGAATGATGTAATGAAACTGCATATATTTATTACCTTTCAAGTGGTTTAAAACAGTTTTCATAGCCTACTCATCATTTAAAGTGGTGGCACAATAGATGGACCAAACAAGGTAGTAAAGTTCATTTCCAGAAGGACAACATTGAAAAATACAAACAAGTTACAGTGAGTGGACAAGGGAATGCAGATGCTGGAACCTGTTGCAATAAAAAAGCAGAGCAGTTGGAGGAACGCAAAGGGTCAAGCAGTGTGTGGGTGTTGGCAGATGGAGTGGGTGAGGAGTGGGGAGAAACAAACAGAGTGATGGGGGCATGAGGGAATTATAGGAAGAAGCAGGTGTGTGGAGGGTAGATATGTTAAAGTTAAAGTGAACTTGTCTCAGCAACGTAGAGTATTCTGAGTGATCTGATTTCCATGTTATAAAAAAAGGAATAAAGTGACACTGAAGATGGTGTAGAAAAGATTTGATGGAAAAATATAACAACAGCGAGATTTGCTAAGAACTTGGTGGATGACAGTGACCAACAATCGTTTCAGCCATGGGCTTGTCATTGTAACCTTCTACTGAACTCAGGACTTCAACCCTAATTGCTCACTTGCTTGGAGCTCCACACAATGCATGCGTAACATCCGGGACTGGCCCAAAAAGGGTTGACCCCATGAGAATCAAGTTCACTATGCCAGTCCACAGCTAGTGGCCGCTTTTTGGATGTGAAGGACGTGAGATCAGAGCCTTGGTTGGGGGTTTTAGAGGTTGGTATGCCTTGGGGATGCTGGAAAGTTGATCTTGGTTGGACTAGAGGATTCAGGGTAATGGCGGAGCATGGACATTTGGTATTCAGCTGATGGGTGGGATTCAAAGAGTTGGGGGGGAAATGAAGAATCAAGACCTCGGCAGAATTGAAAGGTTAGGGAGTTCAGAGACCGAGGAGAGGATCGTGGCATGGGCAGAACGGCCATTCGTAGGGGTGAGCTCAATAGTTTAGCGTTCCAGAGGAGATGGTGACTGAAAGTTAGGAAATTCAGAATAGGAATTTGGAACCTGGAATTCTCACATGCAATCTAAAGTCACATTATTGCAATTTGGTTGACCCAGGAATGAGCAATATTGGAAGTTCTGGAACAATGTGACTGATTTCCTTGGCAGCATCAAATTAGATAATGTAGCAGGTGTCTAAGTACAAAATTGAACCAAATACAGAGATTAAATTGACAGCCTACAAGGCAGTTTGACCTAGAAATGGACAAAATGTAGTCGCTAGAATTTAGAAGATTGAGGGGGGATCTTATAGAAACTTACAAAATTCTTAAGGGGTTGGACAGGCTAGATGCAGGAAGATTGTTCCCGATGTTGGGGAGGTCCAGAACAAGGGGGTCACAGTTTAAGGATAAGGGGGAATTCCTTTAGGACCGAGATGAGGAAAACATTTTTCACACAGAGAGTGGTGAGTCTCTGGAATTCTCTGCCACAGATGGTAGTTGAGGCCAATTCATTGGCTATATTTAAGAGGGAGTTAGATGTGGCCCTTGTGGCTAAAGCGATCGGGGGTATGGAGAGAAGGCAGGTACAGGATACTGAGTTGAATGATCAGCCATGATCATATTGAATGGCGGTGCAGGCTCAAAGGACCGAATGGCCTACTCCTGCACCTATTTTCTATGTTTCTATATTTCTAAAATCTGGTTCCACTCTAAAACTATTGAAAATGAGGAAACAGCTCAAAAGGTCAGGAAATGAATTTGTCTCTAATTGTTACTATCACTTGCACTGATCTCAGCCCGTCCAAATCACTGGCCATTGGAATCTAACATGCTGAGATGAGTAACACCATCAGTTGGTGCCTTTTTAATGACGTTCAGTCACCATCTCCTCTGGAATTTCTTTTTAATGTCAATGAGCAAGCTTGCCAAATGAATGGCCAGAGCAAAGATATCTCTCATTACGCACAGGCTCTTAATTGCATCTTCAACATGTAAATGGAGCGTTTGCAACTCTTGCAGTCTTAGACAGAGAATTAACCGCCTCTAATCGTGGCTTCTTGCATTGGTATGTACCACTTTTTTATGAGGCTTCCTGCTATACTAAACCTTTTCAGCTGGAGGATTTTCTATTGAAACATCAATCAATGCGATGGCATGGTGGCGCGGCAGTAGCGTTGCCACCTTACCGCGTCAGGGACCCGAGGTCAATCCTGATTATGGATGCCGTCTGTATGGAGTTTGTACGTTCTCCTCCTGATCACGTGGGTTTCACTGGGTGCTCCGGTTTCTTCCCACACCTCAAATATGTGCAGGTTTGTAGGTTAATTGGCTTCGGTAAAAATTGTAAATTGTCCCTAGTGTGTAGGATAGTGCTAGTGTGCGAGGATCGCTGGTCAGCATGGACTCAGTAGGCCAAAGGGCCTGTTTCCGTGCTGTATCTCTCAATTAAACTAAACCATGTCTGGGGATCCGATTACCTTGGGTTTGTGCCATTGTCCCTTTAGCAAACCCAATGGTAGTTCTTGCTCATTCTTTGGCACAACCTAGCTATCTTAGCTGTGCACTCAATTCTACGTTATGAAGCTATCATTTAAATTTAAAACTGCGGTTTGGAAAGGGAAAGGTATGGAGAAGCTGACAAAAGCAATATGCAAGAACCAGAAACCTCAGAGCTTTAGGAAATAAGCTTAAGATGAGTCTTTTTGGAGCCATGATCTCAATGAAATGAATTTTATTTCAGCACAGCAACTCAAAATTAGGCTTGAATAAGCCAGGACTGGGTGAGTGGAAAATCTCAGTCAGAAGGGGATTGTGTAGCAGCTCTGTTTGGTTTTTTAATCGACACATGGATTCAATTCAAGCAGATGAGTATTTAGAGACCCCAATCCCTTTCATTGGCAAGAGTTGTCTTTCTTCAAACCCCAGAAAAAGAATGGCTCCAGATTTTGAAGGAAATATATGTCGTGCTCATCAGCATTACTGGGGGTCCTTGTGCATCAGTCTATGAAAGTAAGCATGCAGGTACAGCAGGCAGTGAAGAAAGCGAATGGCATGTTGGCCTTTATTATAACGAGAGGAGTCGAGTATAGGAGCAAAGAGGTCCTTCTGGCAGATGTACAGGGCCCTAGTGAGACCACACCTGGAGTATTGTGTGCAGTTTTGGTCCCCTAATTTGAGGAAGGACATTCTTGCTATTGAGGGAGTGCAGCGAATTACAAGGTTAATTCCCGGGATGGCGGGACTGTCATATGCTGAGAGAATGGAGCGGCTGGGCTTGTACACTTTGGAGTTTAGAAGGATGAAAGGGAATCTTAATAAAAAACATATAAGATTGTTAAGGGTTTGGACATGCTAGAGGCAGGAAACATGTTCCCGATGTTGGGGGAGTCCAGAATCAGTGGCCACAGTTTAAGAATAATGGGTAAACCATTTAGAACGGAGACGAGGAAACACTTTTTCTCACAGAGTTGCGAGTCTGTGGAATTCTCTGCCTCAGAGAGTGGTGGAGGCCAGTTCTCTGGATACTTTCAAGAGAGAGCTGGGTAGGGCTCTTAAAGAGGAGTATGGGGAGAAGGCAGGAATGGGGTACTGATTGGGAATGATTTGTCATGATGACATTGAATGGCAGTGCTGGTTTGAAAGGCCGAATGGCCTACTCCTGCACCTATTGTCTATTGTCTAAAATACACCTTATCCTTGAGGAACCAAATCCTGCTTTTCCTGAATGCTAACTCTGCCAAAAAGCCAATGGTTGTGGTAGTCTACTTTTCGGGGTAAAAATGGTTACTTCTGATGTGACTGTTTTATCCCAACAGTGGGGATGTGAACACCTGGTCTCGGCAGCACCATCCCATCCCGGTGTTCCCAAACAGGGAGTCTTTTACAACTCCTCTGTCCCAACTCTGGTGGAGAAACTTAAGTGCTGAGTCTGTCTGCTAAGTTTTTTCCAAGAAACACTAATACATAGCTCGGAATCCCAAAAGACTCTTCAGGGCACCATTGAAGGGATTCAGCCATACATTTCGGGCCTACTGTATTGCCACTAACTCCACACTCAAGTAAATAACTGAAAATTTTAAACAAATTGAATTGATTAAAAAAATGAAAACTTTTTAAGACATTTGTCCTTCAGCCTCCTCTCTACTGCAATAAATGGATTCATTGTTCTGTGTTAGAAACAACTGTCAGATTCCTCAGCATGTGCTGGGCAACTGTTGCAGGTTTGCATGCTGGCAGCAGGCTCCATAAAGTAATCTGGCATTGGTGAACTTTAGAAAATCTCAAGGGAAGAACAGCTAGCAAATTCGCAACTTCCACATGGAATTGCCAGTAATTCCAGCCAGTGAATCTATAGAACAAATACTGCCTTAAAATTAGTTGACACGGTTGTACTTGTAATATAAGAATATAGCAGAAGAACCAACATGATGGCCAGTTTGGGCAGGTTGGGCCACAGGGCCTGTTTCCACATTGTATCACTCTATGACTCTATGACCTCTAACTCAAAAATAGACATAAAGACAAGATTCAATTTTACCTTAAAAATCTGCACATTTAATTGACCAGGAGTTTGCACATTCCCCCTCTGATGACATTGGTTTCCTTTGGGGACCAACATCCCAAAAACATATGGGGTTTGTAGGTTAATTAGCCTCTGTAAATTGCCCCTAGTGTGTAGGGCGTGGATGTGAAAGTGGGATAACATAGAACTAGTGTGAATGGGTGTTCGATGGTCGGCGTATACTCTGGCCGCGCCTATCAGCGAATTTCCCTTATTCCTATCCATCCATTCCCTATTCTGCAGCTTAAAAATGGACTATTTTCTCACTTTGCTCACTTTGATGAAGATTATTCAAGCTGAAACGTTAACTCTGTTTTTCTCTCCACAGATGCTGCTTGAGCTGAGGGGTGGTTCCTGTTTTTACCTTCAGAGCATTCTCCTGATGGTGTAATTAACAAATTGCAGCAGGCTTTCCTCTGATCCATAAGGGCCTGTCCTACTTTCACGTCCTAATTCATGACCTTTTTTGCTTTTCATCAGGCTAGAAAAACGCCCCGACCTACTTGGTGCCACGAGTACCTAAGACTAGCATCACAACCTACCTACGACCTACCTACCACCTCCTGCGACCTCGTGACGACCATGCTGCGAGTATGAGTCAAGGGCAAACTCGGCAGAGGTTGTGAATTAGGTCGTGAAAGTGGGACAGGCCCTTAACATTTCTCAATTCACAGCTCTAAAGTTTGCTGGGAATCAGAATTGACGAGGAACTCCCCCCAGGATGACTTTTGATTGAGCCAAAACACACTCAGTGCCAATGCCAACCAAATTAAAAGCAAAAGAACATTCTGTTCATAGCAAACCTCAGCTTCAGGACCAAACATTCCAACAAAAAAAAAGATTCTTCATGTTTTATTCAAATAAAAGAACAAGAATAAGATGACTGCTGCATTACTTCACGGTCCGCACAGTTTACTATGTGGGAACTCAATATATAAGGTGCAGCGTCCTGATGTTGGATAGAATTTCTGTCAGGGAATTGATTTGGCCAGCAGCATTTTGTTTGGGTGTTGCAACATTACAGCAAACCTGGGATACTTGTTACATGAAATTGCATGTCTCAGTGTGCGTTGCATGCTGGAAGAATGCAGAGTAGATGTTGGAGACATCCAGGTGAATCTAGCATTTCTGTGCACCAGTCTGTGCATTAAGCACAGGAGGAAAGACATCCCTCAACCAGCTCCATTTGAAAGGATCCTAATTGATTTCAGGTTTGCTAAGGATTGAGTTGAGAGTGAGTTCCTCGTTTGCAACACCTCCGCTCGGTCCGCATTAACCAACCTGATCTCCCAGTGGCTCAGCACTTCCTCCCCCTCCCATTCCGAATCTGACCTTTCTGTCCTGGGCCTCCTCCATGGCCAGAGTGAGCACCACCGGAAATTGGAGGAGCAGCACCTCATATTCCGCTTGGGCAGTCTGCACCCTAGCGGCATAAACATTGACTTCTCCAGTTTCCGGTAGCCCTTGCTGCCTCCTCCCCTTCTCAGCTCTCCCTCAGCCCTCGGGCTCCTCCTCTTCCTTTTTCCTTCCCTCTCCCCATCCCCCCCCCCCCACCCTACATCAGTCTGAAAAAGGGTTTTGGCCCAAAACGTTGCCTATTTCCTTCGCTCCATAGATGCTGCTGCACCCGCTGAGTATCTCCAGCACTTTTGTCTACCTTCAATTTTCCAGCATCTGCAGTTCCTTCTTAAACACTGCTTTAGGAATAATCTTTTGCATTGATGCAAAGGCTCAGGTTAAGTAGGGCGGCACAGTGGCGCAGAGGTAGAGTTGCTACCTTACACCCATCGACGAAATGGACAGCAGGACCATCCACACCAACATATGGAGAAGGCTCAATCTCTGCCGTTAAGAAAGGTAAAGCCATGAATTGATTGGATTCTGGTCCATTTGCTAAGCAACCCTTAAATTAAACAAAATATTCTGACATGGAAATAACATGCTGTTGCTCTGGGAGCACTGAGGCAGTTCTGGAACCTCCAGCTGACAACACTTCCATCAGCCCAAACCGCATTGAGTGAGGGCAGCAGCTCCTCGCCACCTTCCCACGGGCGGTTAGGGAAAATCATTAGAAGTTGGCCCCGGGTGAATACATCCCGGGGCCAACACAGAGGGTAGTTAAGGCCAGTTCATTGGCTATATTTAAGACGGAGTTAGATGTGGCCCTTGTGGCTAAAGGGATCAGGGGGTATAGAGAGAAGGCAGGTACAGGATACTGAGTTGGATGATCAGCCATCATCATATTGAATGGCGGTGCAGGCTCGAAGGGCCGAATGGCCTACTCCTGCACCTATTGTCTATGTTTCTATCCCACGTCCATTGCTATTCCTGTGCCAACTAAGCACACGTGATGAACACAAAGCTGAACAACATCAATGTGCTAAACCTATTTACACATTAAACTATATGAATTAAACATGTGTTGCGCAATCATCCATGTGCAAACTTTCAATGTCTTCCATTGCCTTTTCCTGTCCAGCTCATCCTACACAACGCTCCTCCAGTTTGTTGGAAGGTTTCATTGTGGTGAAGGAGGCTGCAGATGTCCGTGAAGCTTGGCTCAAACTGTGGGCTCATATGGTCCAGCATTAGATGCACCATAGCGTGAGCTAGCTGGCTGCTGGACATTAGCCAAGGCCCTGGCACTGGTTTCATATGCTGGCTTAGCGTAAGAGGGCAGGAGAATCTCATTCCTTCAACTCTTGCTTCATGGCAGTGTTTGCAAGCGGTGGATGGCGGTGTTAGCCAGCGCCAAATCCCCTCTGAACCTGCTATCCAGGGCCTTGTCAGAGGCTCTGCTGCTGTGTCAGACACTGGGTGGCTCTCATCTTCTGTGCAGAGGAAGCAGGAACATCAGCCACCAGATCCTGCACCACGGAGGAACAAGAGAATGCAGATACTTCAATCTGGAGCAATGACTAATCTGCTGGAACAACTCAGTGAGTCAAGCAGCAGAAGTGGGTGGAATGGATAGATCGATGTTCAGACCAAAAAACTGTGCTATATTTGGATCCACGTGTAAGCACAGAGTTGCTGCCACTTTGTTGCTGAAACTAGTGGACTCCCAGCTCCACATAAAGGCCCGTGCAATATTGGTGTGGCACGCCACCATGCTTCCAGCATTTCATTGGTAAGGACAATGCCACAAACACCTCAATGCACATTTCTGATCAAAATACTGAGCTGAGTTATAGAGCCATGGAGTACTAGAACAATGACCTTCAGCGCATCGAGCACACACTATTAACAACCATTTACACTCACCCTGTACAGGGTTTTGGTGAGACCACACCTGGAGTATTGTGTACAGTTTTGGTCTCCAAATCTGAGAAAATACATTCTTGCCATAGAGGGGGTACAGAGAAGGTTCACCAGACTGATTCCTGGGATGTCAGGACTTTCATATGAGGAAAGACTGGATAGACTTGGCTTGTACTCGCTAGAATTTAGAAGACTGAGGGGGGATCTTATAGAAACTTACAAAAATTCTTAAGGGGTTGGATAGGCTAGATGCAGGAAGATGGTTCCCGATGTTGGCGAGGTCCAGAACAAGGGGTCACAGTCTAAGGAGAAGGGGGAGTTCCTTCGAGATGAGGAGAACATTTTTCACGCAGAGAGTGGTGAGTCTCTGGAATTATCTGCCACAGAAGGTAGTTGAGGCCATTTCATTGGCTATATTTAAGAGGGAGTTAGATGCGGCCCTTGTGGATAAAGGGATCAGGGGGTTTGGAGAGAAGGCAGGTACAAGATACTGAGTTGGATGATCAGCCATGATCATATTGAATGGCGGTGCAGGCTCGAAGGGCCGAATGGCCTACTCCTGCACCTATTTTCTATGTTTCTATGTTTCTATATATTAATCCAATTTTATTTTGTTCATGTTCTCCTTAACGTTCCCTGGACAATTTTCCGTGGCCAAATGATCTACCATCCTGCACATCTTTAAAATGTGGGTGGAAACTAGAGCACCCAAAGGAAACCCAAGTGGTCACAAAGAGAACGTGCAAACTCCACAGACACAGCCAAGGTCAGGATTGAGTTTGGAGCTTTGAGCCTGCGGCTCTACTAACTGCACCACTTCACTAACGTCTATGGGTAAAGATGGAACAATAAACATGTTGCATCAGAGCAAAACGCAAAGCACATGGAGGAATTGAGTGGGCCAGGCATTTCAAGTGGGCCAGGTGACATTTCAAGTCAGAACCCTTCTTCAGACTTGATAGATTCCCTGTGTCTCACTATTGATTGGAGAATGGTCAGCATACAGTAAGTAAGATGAGAACAGGTTTGGCCCGGATAAACTGGAATCAAAATGCGACTGCCAACACTGTAATTGAACCATCAGATTCCTTTTGGGATGAGATAACTGTCCAGTGGGCCAAAGCCGGAGCACTCTGGATGACAACAGAATTTATAATAAAGCACCATGTTGCCATTCAGCCAGAAGTGCTGAGTAGATAAGGTTCCAGCCGTCACAGAATTCAGTCTCCAGCCAATTTGGTTCACTCCATGAGAGGTCAACAAACAGCTGAGATCATTACATACAGCAAAGTCCCTGGGATCAGACAACATCCAGTCTGCATTGTTATTTCATCACATCGTTAACTATTGGTCTTACCAAGGAATAAGATGCTATACGATTCTTCGCAAAGGAAGATGACTAAGGTACTAAGTGGGCTGAAAATTGTTGAAGAGAATGTGCAGGATAGCTATCTGATCTAAAAGAGGATAAATCGCCCAGTCAACATGAGGTGCATTCTTGATTGCTGGCAGATGGAAGAAAGAAATTGTGGAGGTATCCAACATAATCTGTCAAGACAGTGGTGCTGACAATTATAAATGTCACAAATAAGTTTAAATAACGGTGACAGAGTGGTGCAGTGGTAGAATTGTTGCCTCACAGCACCAGAGATCTGGGTTCGATCTTGACTATGGGTGATGTCTGTATGGAGCCTGTATGTTCTCCCTGTGGCCGTGTGTTTTTTTCTGCGTGCTCCTGTTTCCTCCCACACTCTAAGGATGTACAGGTTTGTAGGTTGACTGGCTTCTGTAGATTGTATATTGTCCCTAATGTGTAGGATAGTGCTATTGTACAGGGTGATCACTGGTCAGCGCGGATTCTGTCGTCCAAAGGACCTGTTTCCACGTTGTATCTCTAAATTGAAGTAAAGTATAGATGGAGTTGATAAATCAAGTAACTTCAGTCCAGTGATGGGAAAGCTTCCAGATAAAAGAATCAGGGACAGATTGATAATTTGTTGGTAAATTATCTTTAATTAACTTCAGAGTTGGTTGATCTGGTAATAGACGGCATATTGAGAAAAATGCAGTTAATTTAGTGTATGCTTTCAAATAGACTCTGACAAATACAACATTAAAGGCTTGGAATTCAAGACTAAAGCTCATAGAATAGAGATTAGTTTAGTTTAGATTTTACTTTAGAGATACAGCATGGAAACAGGCCCTTTGGCCCACCAAGTCCATGCCGACCAGCGATCCCCGCACACTAATGCTATCCTACACACACTAGGGACAAGTTACAATTATGCCAAGCCAATTAACCTGCAAACCTGTACGTCTTTGGAGTGTGGGAGGAAACCGAAAATCCTGGAGAAAACCCACGCAGGACACGGTGAGAAAGCACAAACTCTGTACAGACAAGCACCTGTAGTCAGGATTGAACCCAGGTCTCACCCTGTTGCTATGGTTAGAAAATGATCAAGTGATGGGAAAGAGAGAGCAACGGTTAGAGATGGTGTTTTGGATTGATGGGAAGTGTCCAGTAATCCCCCAGGAGTCAATCAAAGGAGCTCTGTTTTTTAATATTGTTTGACAATGTGGCACGACACAACTTACAGATTTACATAAGAAACAAAGTTAGAAGTGTGATGAAGTATGAGGAAGGTTGTAATAGATTAGGAGAAGATAGAGACAAGTTGATGGAATACACCGATAGATGGCAATGGAATTTAATGTAGCAAAATATGCTGTGTCATATTTTAGAGGAAAGAGTAAAGAGAGGCAATATGAACTAGAGGACACTGCTGTAAAAGGGGTACAGGGACACAGATCTGTCAGTACATTTATTTTTTTTAAATGGCTGGTTAAAACAAGGTATAAAAGATCCTGGGTTTTATAAATAGCCATATAGGTACAAGGGGGAGGAAGTCACGAATACCTTTTACAAAGCATGGGTTTAGTATATATATTGGGTACGGTGCTGGATTGTAGGATAAACGTGAAGGTTCTTGAGAGGGTGCAGAAGAAATTTGCAAGAATGTTTCTGGGGCAGAGGGACTTTAGTTACAGCAAAGGACTGGAAAAGCTGTAATTGTCCTCTTAGGAATATAAGATCAGAAGGAGGTGTGTAATGTCATGAAAGGTTAGACACAGTAGACAGTGTGAAACCATTCCCAATGAGGGATCAGAAACCTGAGGACAAAAATAAAAATGAGTGGAAAAATATAAGAAATAGTAGAGCAAAGATTATTTTTTACACTCTCTGTTTAAAGTTTAGGATTCTCAAGGGGAATACTGGAGGCAAATTCAATTGAAGGCCATGGAATTGTTGCTTTACTAGTGTGGATAGAAAATTAATCATGTGATAGAAAACAGAGGGATACGTGTCAAACACGGGAAAATTGTGCTAGCTCAGATGGGCTTCTTGTTCAGCACAGGTGAATAGTAAGATTAAACAAGAACTTACCAGTTCGAAGTTTGATCATTATTTTATGAGGAGTAACGATGAGGGATTACGTGAAGAAGCCCTGCCTGGCGCTTGATCGGCATACTTCAAAGCAGTGGCATGAAAAACACAGAACATAATAGCCGGAGTAAGATAGTAAGGCTCAACATAGATTTAGAACTACCAGATGATCATGTATTTTATGAGGGTCGGGAGTGGAGGGCACGTAATCCCTCATCGTTACTCCTCATAAAATAACGATCAAACTTCGAACTGGTAAGTTCTCGTTTAATTTTACTATTTTACTTCGGAGTCACGTGAGTGACTACGTGAAGATTTTGTAGCTTCTGTGTTTTTTATTTCGTAGACTCATTCCATACGACAATCTGGCTCAATCAACACAGTAATGAGCAAATAACACATTTTTTCCCAAACATCGCCTCAGTTTATGTGATACTTTTTTTCCCATTATAAAAGAATGAAAGTAATGCCCTTTCCATTGAAAGGCAAATTTATCACCAAAATATCAATTGATAATATAATTTGATAGTATAAACAAGTCAACAATTACAGAGAACCCAACACTCTGTGTCCAATCCTGACACCATGACTGGTTCCTTGTAACTTTAATATTTATTTTACACCCTCCTGCGGCCTTGAATCTTTGCTCGAGCGGCCCATCCTGTGCCATTCCTGTGAATGTATCTACCTCCTTAATGGAGTGATTTTCCACATCTCAATGTCTAGTTCCACTGAGTTTTAAACATGTTTTAACCATCTAGAATATAATTATCTAGTACCATCAGTTTTTACTGATACTTAATGTGGTTTTTGTGTGTAATAGGTAGTGCTGTCTCACCACCACAGAGACTCTTACCTATAACATATTGAGTCAATGTTGACCCACACACAATTTTTGGCCGACAGGATATGCTTAAATTTTACCTTGGTTCCAGCTCTTCTTGGTCTGCTTTGTTTGGTAAATTCATAAACATATAAGATAATGTAATATTTGGTAAATTCATAAACATATAAGATAATGTAATCTGTAGCCACATGCAATTATATAACGTAACATTTGCAATGTTTGCACTCTTATGCTGATATTAAAGTCATGAGCATTATTACTTTCAATGTTAATTTTTTGAATCATTGATAGAATTGGAGTCCATTGCCTAAGGCAAGACAGGACTATGCTGATCTCCCAACTTCTGTATTTCAAATTTGGACAGATATATATATATATAATATATCCCTTTTTCATATCGGGATATTACGAATGAACCCGATAACTTCTTGGTCAGCAATTTGTCCTAAATAGGACGATAAACACTATGAGCCCTATTATTGGCTCTATCACTTAGATGCTGAGAAAAAATGCAATCCACAAGGAACTCCCATATATCTAATATGATAAAAATAACTTTTACTGTCTGCAAAACTTCTAATTTCTTATAAACAAAATATTGTTTTTTAAAACTATTTCTGGAAATTGCAGGTATAACATTCCTTTTGTACATAATTGTTATATTATTATATTAGTTAAAACATTCATAGACCTCTTTGACTGTCAAACTGTTATAATGGTCTGGTCAAATCTGCAGATAGCCAAATTGATATCTTCATGCCATGGATGAATTTGTACAACAATAAATTACTGCAACTATGAGTCATCATAACTGGTTCAACATCAGTCTCAACATTAATGAGAGCCATGCAGGTCTGGTTTGGGCCACCAAAGCGCCGCTGGCAGCGTCCTGCTACATTTTCATCAGACACTGCCCTATCTGACAAAAATGAGGAACATAAAAGAACATCTTTCCTCATGTAATTTAGCGAAATGCATCCACCGCTCCTGTTATCGGTCTTCCCACGAGAAACATTTGAGAGATCGGTGATTTAATCTGGATACAAACAGATTAATGGTAAATAATCCATATTACTGACAATGTTTTTCCCCTGATTTGTTGTCTGCGACAACATTGTCTCTTCCTTAGAGATAAACAGCTGGACTAAAACATTTTTAGAATACGCCACATCTGGTTACCCAGATAATCACTTGATAATGATCTTACTTGACTCATGTGATTGATATATGCCACAGCCGTGGTATTGTTCACCTGATATGACATGCACACTTTTATAATAGAACAATAGGCATTTAATCCATAAATACTCCTGATACTCCAATAATTAATACAAATGTTTGGAGAAAATTTCTTAGGACAATCCATTTGCAATTACCTGGTGTTATTGTCCGTAGTCCCAAACAAGGGACGTGTCGAATATTAACTTGATAAGAATAGATGTCATTCTTATCTTAACCCATAAATCACAGAAGCTATCCATCATCTGATAATACTTGCTTCAGCTTGCAACAGCTGCTAAGCTTATATATTTAAAGCAGCTTGTGGACCTTTTCTATCCACTACTTTAATTCTGATAACGTATCCTTTGGTATTTGCATAGGCCTGTCAACAAAGGCCTGCATACTCTTATAATGCTTGTGTTTTCCCTTTTTTGGAGCTTTTTTACTCTTTTACCTAAGCTCCTTCTCTGATGGAGGGACAAAGTTTGTCAACAAAGCAATGAGACATATCTGTATCTCGGAAAACATTTTTCCCCCTCATATGGTGCTGAATTACTCCTAAATCCAGAATAATAATTTAGGAATGTTTATGAATGCCTAAAACATAGGTTTTATTGGATGGGTCAGGACCCTCACCTCTCAACAGGCTTGTAATTGCTGCACTAATTTGCAGCTGACTCCTGATCAACCTTCCAATTAAAAATGTCATCAAGATAAACCATGAGCATGTTCTCATTAGTGCAACTGCTGATCTTCTTATCAGTGCAATTGTTGTTCCAGTAATTATGTGAACAGCCTAGAACTGAGTTTAATCCATTAGACAATGTCTTAACTTGCACAGCTGACCCATTCTAATTTCAAGCACCTGTAAATATGATAATAAATTGGTACTAAATACCAATCCTTCGAGTCTTATAGTAATGACTAACAATTTGTTAATAACAACTGTTTTCCAATGTTGAAGATGTCCATTTTAATAAAATGTTTTTACACTGTAAAAGTGTATTTAAAATGATGTCTTGTATGGCTTTACCACCACATCTTCCTTTTCCCTGGGGAAATTTATGATACAAATATATGTACCTCTTCTTTATTGGAGATATTTTGGATGCAAACCTAAAATCAATGTTTAGGTTTTCCTATACAGGTGAACCGATTCCTTCTACAAATTTTTTGTAGATCCTTTACACATTAAAATAAATCAACCCTTTGTTATGCCATATCATTGATCATAACACACCTGTAATCTCCCACAATTGAAGATTTCATCAACTTCTTCTGTAACAAGTTTTTGCCCCTCTTCAAATGTACATGAAGCCTTTCTTCCCAACCATATGGGTTCACATAAGGCTGTGTTGGATAAATATTTATTTATCATACTCCTGCCTTTGTTTTGATCCATTATCAAATCTTACATTGGATCATAATTTTTCCAAAGTTTAATGACCAATAGTCTTTCCTTTGTAATCAATGTATTTGATTTATCCTGAGGCAGGTTTACTCCATAATATTCATGTAGTTTAACATAACTTGGTTTGTTTTGACCTGCAAATCTAAAGTGCAAAATTGGTCCCAATAACAATTACATATATATATATATATAATATATATATAATATATATATATATATATATATATATATATATTTTTTTTTTTAAATTGTATATTTTTCTCCCATTGAGCTCCACAAACTAATGGCAATTTGTCTTTTTATTTTAAATGTTTTGGTTATTGCACAATGTTTTATTTGTTTTACATAAGTAGTGATGCCACGCACCAGCTTGAAACACTTTGAAATCATATTTCCTTATGTCTCCATATAATTGAGACTTGGGTACCATAATCGGTTTCACCGTTTTTACCTTAATAAAACATTAAAAGTTTTATCAATAACTCTGCTGTTTCAACCATAACAGCATTGGTGAGAGACCAATTAATTTTGTTTTCCATGGTCACTTTCCATGGCCTCACTCCTTCATTCAGGTATCGTACCTAGTACACCTGTATATATATTTGTGCTGTGGTGGGTACTTTATGACCAGCCACCACTATCAATGCACCTTTAGGGTCAGTTTTCTCATATTATTTTACTGCTCTGGTTACTCCTGAGTTGTTCCTCAAGGAGACTACCTCCAAAACAATCCGAGGTAGATATTCCCACATTGATAAATTCCACCATATATATTAATATATGGAAACCCCTCACGGTTTGTTTTTTGGGAATATTAGGCCTTAGGGTTTTTATTTGAATTTTTTTATTTTTGGAGTCTTTCTCCATTAATTTTAAGCCATAAAGCTTTTTTGTCAAGAGGCCTTTTTAATTAGAACTTTTTAAATCATGGCCTCCCTGACTTTTATATTTTTTTCCTCCCCACTGGAGTTTTTCCATCTGGAGTTTTTTCTTTTCTTTTTAACTTTTAAACTCCGTTTTTTCACCCGGAGTATTTATTTTCCTTTTTAACTTTTTAAACTCAGTTTTTTCCCCCCGGAGTATTTTCTTTTCTTCATAGCCAAAGGTTTGTGGAGCATTCTCCCTAACGGTAATTTTAACGGCCACTGGTATCGGAACCGGCTCCGCACTAATCTGCCGTCCCGATCGCTGAGTTTTCCCCTGGGACGCTTTTTAAAACTCAGTTTTTTCTCTGGAGTTTTTTCTTTTCATTTTAACTTTTATTTTATTTTTTCTTTTAAATTCCGTTTCTTTTTTAACTCCTGGTGGCTCTATACACCAGCCACGGAGTTTGGATATGCCCTGTAAGTATTTCAACTGCACTTACCTGCGGGCTCGTACCTACCGCTGTCGAGGAGCTGCCTCTGCAGCTCTTGCTCTGCTGTCAGCGTCGACGTAATGCCGATCACGCGCCAGGCGGGGCTTCTTCACGTAGTCACTCACGTGACTCCGAAGTAAAATTGGGCCAAAGGGCCTGTTTCCGCGCTGCATGAGTCTTTGACTCAATAAGAATGAGCTAAACACTTCAAAAGGAAATAATTACTACTCTCTTGGGAGAAGGTTGGGTAGAGGGACAATGACATTAGAATTGCACATAAACAAACTGCTGCAGGAACTCAGCGGGCCAGGCAACATCTGTGGGGAGGGATGGTAACTGCGTTTCAGGTCAGGACATTTTATTAGTCGAATGGCCTCCCTCAGTGCTGTAACATTTCCATGTTAAATTTAGCACTGATCCCTGATACATTATGATACCAGCCATTCAGCACACATTTATCTTGATTTTCTTTGCAGGATAAAATATGACTAAATGCCCTAATCTGCTAACTGGGAGTCAGGGTGACTTTCACAGATTTCCAAATAATATATATTCTGTAATATAATTAATACATACTGAAAAACAGCAATTGGTTGTCCTGTTGGAGATGTTTGTCATTCTGCTTACAAAAAGATAATTGTGAAATTGGCACCCACTTTCGATTCACTAAGTGTTGCCAAGGAAATGATTCCAAAATGTAATTTCACCCGCTGATACAATCATGGGAGGCATTGGTTCTATCTCCGTCACACTAAACCCTACTCCGCTCTGATCCACCACTGACTGCGTGACTGCGGGAGCTTATTCAGTGCTGCCCTCTGCGCATTAATTTTTGACATTTGCTTTCCTTGCAACTGGTCAGGTCAGGGTGGACTGTGGACAAAGGTGTGAGGTAAGGCATCTTCAGGGGATGTTGGGGTTCAGGTTTGTGGGGTGGAGGGGAGGAGGATTTGAGGTTCAGCAGATGAGGTCAAGGAAGATTGACTGCTGAAGGGGTTTGGTCAGAAGGGCTTAGGGGTGAGTATGAGCAGGGGAGGACTCCGGTTGGCGAGCTTGTGTTCACACTTGGGGGAGGTGGAGAAAGATGGTGATTACACGAATGGTGACTCAAACAGTCATGGAGAGAGGAACAGGTAAAGGTGTTAGGCCAGGAGAAAGCCGCTGATCCTCCTCAGCAATCTTTCCCACTCCGTTCCTAGTTTTACGCTATCTCTCATTTGTAAGGCTTGGTGTGATTGTTTTTTGCTCCAGCCCAATGCTGAATGTTTTGCATGAAGTCATATTCCACTTCGTAGAAGGAAGGAACTGCGGATACTGGTTTACAAAACAAAGTCACAGAGTGCTGGGGTACCTCAGCAGGTCTGGCAGCAACCCCGGAGAACGTGGATAGGTGACGTTTCGGGTCAGGACCCTTCTTCAGGCTTTGTTACCTTGTGAGTGAGCAGTATAGCTGCTGCCTTACAGCACCAGATATCCGGGTTTGATCCAGGTGCTGTCAGTGTGGAGTTTATACATTCTCCCTCTGACCATGTGGGTTTTCTCCGGGTGCTCCTGTTTCCATCCATGCTCCAAAGACATACAGGTTTGCAAGTTAATTGGCTTTGGTAAAAAATAGTTAATTATCCCTAGTATGTGGGATAGTGCTAGTGTATGGGGTAATCGCTGGTCGGTGCGGACTCAGTGGGCCAAGGGCCTGTTTCTAAAGAAAGTCTAAAGGCTAAAGGAAAGAGAACTGACCCATGCATAATTGCAAGTGAATGCTCACACTTGTAACACAGTAGTTGAAGGTGTCTGGCCCATGAAGGTTACCATGACAACTACAGGTCCGTGTGTCCCTGATGAGCTCTAACAAATATATTTACCCTTATGCATGATGAGGCTTCAACTGGAATCGAATATCCACATACGATACGATATGATACGATAAAACGTTATTCATCCCCCGAAGGAAATTGGTCTGCCGACAGTCACAACACACGGAGTACACAAAAAATTGAAATTAAAAGTGAAAGCAAAAAGAAAAAGACAAGCGACTGTTGGTTGGCTGCCATGTGCACAGCGCCTTCATTGGAACAAACAAACAAACAAACAAACACAGACCGATCCCCTGGGCAGAGGATTCTAAACTAGACTGCACCCCCCCCCCCCCCCAACATCGGGTCCCCCTTTGTTCTCCCACCATTCCTCACAGCGGTCCCCCCACGCCGGGTCGCCATTGTTCTTCATGTTGGCTCCCCACCATGGGTCTCATTGTCTTCCCCTCCCCCCTCAGGCTCATCGATCACCAGGCCCCACTGCCACAAATAGTCTCACTGCCAAAGGAGGTTCATTAATATAATGCTCCAGAATCCATTGACAACTTTCTTGGGAATGACAGAGATTGACTCCAGCACACAGTTCATAAAGCCACAATTAGAGAACATCTGGAACTTATTATTCACTGGTGTCTTCGTAACAACCTGGAGCGCAATGCTCTTAAGACAGTAGAATTGATAGTAGCCTTTAGGAGAGCTCCCCCTCCCCTCACCCCACTCACCATCAACAACACCACAGTCACATCTGTTGAGTCTTTTAAGTTCCTGGGAACCATCCTATCCAAGTCAAAAAGGCACAACAGAGGATGTACTTCCTGCGGCAGCTGTGGAAACACAATCTACCACAGGCAATGATGGTCCAATTCTATACGGCCATCGTAGAGTCTGTCCTCACCTTCTCCACCATGGTCTGGTTCGGCTGAGCCACTAAGCACGACATCCGGAGGCTGCAGCGAATCGTCCGATCAGCTGAGAAGGTTATTGGCTGCAACCTTCCCCCATTGTCGAACTGTACACTGCAAGGGCTAGGAAGCGAGCGGGCAATATCATCTCTGACCCTTCTCACCCTGGCCACAAACTCTTTGAATCACTTCCCTCTGGAAGGCAACTCCGGACTGTCAAAGCTGCCACAGCCAGACATAAAAACAGTTTTTTTTCTAAGAGAAGTAGCTCTACTCAATAACGAAAAATATGTAGCCTTGTTTTGCTCTGGTATTTCATTCACATGTTTAAATTGTAATGTTTATTATTAATGTTTAATGTTTATGTGTCATTCTTAATTGTTACTAGATGTAATTAATTTTCATTCTTATTGTGTCATTCAATTGTGTCATTCTTAATTATTACTATATATCGTGTTGTTACTAGTGAGCGGAGCACCAAGGCAAATTCCTTGTTTGTGTACATACTTGGCCAATACTCTTATTCATTCATATGCAGACACCGAGCTGATTAAAAAATGAGTTATTTCATGCAATTAGCTTATCAGCAGGTTAGGGATCTAACCCTTTATAAATCACACCATTTTTAATCATCCAAAATCACAGCTGAAATGAATGCTTAAAATCAGATAATGCTAATGAATACATATATTAAATTGCATCTCTTAAATATTTCTTAAGCCAGTGTTTAGAGTAATGATTTATTATTCAAGCCATTAGATAAGTTTGAATATGCCTGCTTGCGCCTATTGACAAGTCAGATATAACTTTAAGTTATGATTTAATAATTTATAAATAGTTGCTAGTGCATTAACTGTTGTCTTGACTTGTCAAGAACGAGTTCATTAATTCACATTGTGGGCATCCATTTCAAAAGAAAAGCTTAAATTTGACATGAACCGATTTAATTTAAGACACTGAGACACAAGGAAGTGCTGTGCTGGAAGTATGAGCAAAGGATGAAATATTGGAGGAATTCAATGGGTCAGGTAGCATCTGTGGAAGAAATGGACATACAACGTTTTGGATCAGAACCCTTCTTCAGACGGACATTATTTAACATACCATTAGCTGCTCAGTCTACAGTGAGAAAGATTCTCCATGTGGTGGTAGTGAGAAGTTATGTAAGATCATAAAGGATTTATTTAGTTCCTTGATTTATATGTGTTTGCACTCAGAGTCTGGATACCTCAGACATCGACAGACAATGCTTATTTTCAAAAACTCACAGATGCGCATGTCTAGAATATTGGATGTTCATTTCTGCATATTATGTAAACTGCCAGGAACAAAATAAGCAGGCAGAGCGAAGTGCTCTATCCTTTTAGACATAGACATAGACATAGAAAATAGTTGCAGGAGGAGACAATTCAGCCCTTCGAGCTAGCCGCCATTCATTGTGATCATGGCTGATCGTCCCCAATCAATAAACCGTGCCTGCCTTCTCCCCATATCCCTTGATTCCACTAGCTCTTTTAGGTCAAGAGCTACTTGATGGGCCTGCTTTGAGTTCAAATTCGAGTGCTATTCCCAGTCTAATGGTATACCTTAACTATTGGACATGGTTCACTATTAAGATGTCCATCACATCTCCATCCAAGTCAGCTAAATTGATCAGAAATAAATTGAATGATAAAGACCATTGGAGTTTGAGGATTAGAGTAAGAGAAAATAAGAATGTAACTTCTCAACTGTATCAAACATAATTTTGTTGTCTGCAGTTGATTGTGGTTATAACTATTTGATGATCGCTGAAACTGAATCCAGCAAATTATGGGCTCCTACAGTCTGGGAGGCAGATTTGCCCCATTGCACCAGATATTTGTTGGAGTGATCTAATCACCCCCAAACTGCCATTCATTATTCACAACCGACAAATGATACTTTCATTTTTGAAAATCCCTTTTAGAAATTTTTTGAAAGTATGGAATCTGCTTTCACCACCTATTCATCACTGTCCAGATTATTATCAATTCACATCTCCCTTCTGGTTTTATTGGCAATTATCTTAAATCCGCATGTGCCACTGACAGACCTGCCAAGGCAAATAGCTTGTTTCTGTTTATTCTTTCAAACACTTATTTTGAAAAAATATATAATTTCCTTTAAACTTGCTCTGGTCTAAAGGCATCCTCACCTTATTCAAAAAAAGTCACAAACTGCTGGAGTAACTCAGCGGGTTAGGCAGCATCTCTGGAGAACATGAACAGTTGATGTTCCCAACCCGAAATGTCACCAGTCTATGTTCTCCAGAGATGCTGCATGACCCACTGAGATACTTCAGCACTTTGTGTCATTTTTTTGAAACTAGCACCTTTAGTTCTTTGTGTCCCCAAATTGTTCAACCCTTTCAACTTACCTAACCCCCTCATCAACAAGTTATTTGAATCATTCAACATTGCATTTCCTAACTAGTTTATTCCCCAGCTGTGGACAGACATAATAATAATAATAATTGAGGTTTACTCAATTGAGGTTTACTCATTGATTTAGCTTTGTTAAAATTCTATTATAAGGCAACCAATGATTACTAACCAGGTCACAACTTTGAAATTAAAACTGATGTCTGGGGACCTGTTTATTCAATAGTTAACTGCGCTACATGTTACATGGTTTCTCAGCCCATTGCTTCCTACCCAAAACAACAAAATCCACCCTTCTCCACCTTGTCTATCCCCATCCATCCTTCTAGAACCCACTTCAAACTCACTTCATTCCAACCCATACCAGCCAAGTACACTATTTCCCTTCATTCCTCTCAACCTCACACAAGCACACCCTAATGTACCCAAGATCAGCCCACTACCCCCTCTGCACTCAACATCTGCCATTGAATTCCACACCATCCTATCCCACCACACCTCAAACCCTCCCCACCATCCTACCCCACCACACCTCAAACCCTCCGAATCCTATCCCATTGTACCCCAGCTCATATCTCCACACAACGTCCTTCATGCCAACCCTTACCTACTACATTCCAATCCATAACATTCCTTCTCCCCTAACTTTAATCCAGCAGAGCCAATTCCAATACATCACCTCAAAACAGCCCACCTTTCTTCCCAAGTCATTCCTTTCTTCCAACCCACACCTCCTGCTCCCCACAGTGCCTTTTCCCACATCATTTCACTCCACCAAACTCCAATCCACCCCATAGCATGTCCCCCCGCCCACCAAACCCGCTTCCCACCAGGACCCAAATCCACGCACTCCACCTCCTCTTGCCCCTCCTCACCTATCACATCCACCCACTGCAACCATCACGCCCCCACACATAAACGTTGCCTGGGATACTTTTGTGTGGCATTGGTTGTCAATGTGTTTTCAGGCACGTCGCTTGTCTTTGACAGTTTGAGAACAATTGCATAACTGAAGGCATTAAATTTACTTCAGGTGAATGCTGCACCACAAATCCCTTCCAAGCAATGCTGAAAACCTACTGACTGACAGTCTACTGGGACACTCTCAGCCTCTACCCCCTGATCTTATACATGCACAAAAATGTCATGCTCATCTTCATTTTTGCAAGCTCCAACTATATAGATTGTGGCACAAAACTGACTGAGACTTGACCCTTCATTAAAAAGTAGTTAAGTGAGTGGATTTTAACCTGAAGTGCCTAGTCTGGTGGTGTTAAACTGCCATTTGAGGATTTATTAATACATTGAATTTTATCAATATTAATCAGCTCATAAAATGACTTTTTAACATCAAATAAAAGAGGTAAATGGAATCTGTAAATTCTTTGTGCATCTTGGCCTTAATGTGCCATAGGAATGGATAATTTAACAATTGTAAATTAACTGTTTGTACAAGGCTGTTTGTATGTGGAGATGATTGCACTCAGCAGAACTGCCTGAGCAAACAAACCTGCCTTACCGATTGAATAATAAATGTTTAATTTAGCTGGGTGGATAGAAGAATAGTGTCTGGGAATTGGAGTGCATAGTGCTTTTATTTGAGCATTATGCGATTAAAAGTCAATTTAACATATGGTCACAAATCATTCAGAAAAGTCTGAGGTAGGATCCTGACCTGAAACGCCGCCTATCCACATCCTACAGAGATGCTGCCTGACCCACTGATTTACTCCAGCATTTTATGTCCTTTTGTCACAAATGATTTAATGTTCTGGACCAGCTCTGATTCCCCCACCAGGACACGTCACTCCAGTCACCCGCCACTCCTCTACAAATGCTGGCCTAATCATCTCCTGACAGCCACACAAGAGAATCAAAAGTCAAGAGTGTTTAATTGTCTTATGACCAGACAACAAATTGATAAAATTGTTACTTGCAGCAGTACAGCGAGCCATGTAAATGCACCACACAGATAATATATAACAAACACACATTCTATAAGTTAATAACACCCATGAAATACTAGTGTGAAATACCCCAAAGTGCTTAGCACAGCAAAGACAGTCTGTAGTTCACAGTTGAGGTTAGTGTGGTGAGTGCTGAAGAGCCTGATGGGTGTTGGGAAGAAGCTAATCTTGAACTTGGTTGTCAAGTCTAGCTTCCTTTACCCTTTTCCCAATGGTGGGAATAAAATAAGAGCATTGCCAGGGTGGTGTGGATCTTTGATGATATTAGCTGCTTTTCTGATCCGGCACCACCTATTGATCCTTTTAATTGTGGGGAGGTCAGTGCCCATGAGAGCCTGGGCAGTGTCCACCACTCTTTGTTATCTCTTTTGCTCCTTTGTGTCTAAGTTGCTGAATAAGGCCATGATGCAACCCGTTAATACTGTATGTTCTCTACTGTAGACTCTCTAGAGAGTATCCATTGATATACTGAATCTTCACAATCCACAGAGGAAGTAGAGGCATGGATGGGCTTTCTTCAAGGTTGCATCAATATGATGGGTCCAGGACAATGCTTCAAAGATATACACGCCCAGGAACTTGAAGTTATTGACACTCTGCACTATCAACCCATCAATGAAGACAAGATCGTGGATCGTCAGATCCTGTGTGGAGTATATGCAGAGGATCCTCCTGTAGATGACGATGCAGATGAATCCTGCATCCTCTGCAGGAGGATGAATATGAGAACATTAGAAAATATGAGCAGGAGTACACCATGCCCTTGAATCCTGCCATTCTATTCAACATGATCATGATAGATCTGTGCCAGTTCTCAACTTCTCCTCTGTCAGAGCCCTCAATTCTGCTAATTTCTCCAAAACAATGTCCTGTTAAATACTTCCAGTATGCTGGTGTCCATAACTCTGGCATAGATTTCCAGAGATTCATTACCCACTGCAAGAATAATTCCCTACATTTCTCAGTTTTAAAGAACCAGTCCATATTTTGAAACTAAGTTCCCTGGGCCAGGATTCTTTCACTTGTGGAAATATACCAATATTTACCCTGTCAAGCCATTTTAGAATTTTATGTTCCACCCTTCATTCTTCAATGCCAACCTTTGCGGAACCAACCTGTTCAGTTTCTCTGTTCAGAACCCTCTAATCTTAAGAATTGGCCTGTTGAATCTCTTTTAGACTGCCTCCTGCTAAAATGACCAACACTATGCTGTACTCCAAATGTGACTGACCAAAACCCTGAACAATTGTGACATAACTTCCCCTTTTCTAAACAACAACCATTTTGCAATAGAACAATAGGCCACATACACTCCTAACCTCTTGCTCCCTGTTTAGTGATTCATGACAAAAATACCTAGGTCGCTCAGGACTTCATTTATTTGCAGTCCTAATCCATTCAGATAGTAAGTAGTTTTTTGGTTTCCCATCACCTCATACTTTCCCGCATTCACCTCAGCTTCCCATGGCCTGCCACTTTAATTCCCCTCCTCCCTCCCACTCTGACTGATCGATCTGTGACTTCCTGCATTGCTGCAATGCGGCCTGTTGCAAGCTTAAGCAGCACTCATCTGTGGATCTCACGATCCTGTCCTGACTAAAAACATCACCTATTCCTTGTCTCCAGAGATGCTGCCTGACCCGCTGAGTTAGTCCAGCAATTTGTGTCTCTCATCTTCTATCTATACTTCGCTCCTCTGAATGATAAATGCAAAAAAATCCCCTAACTTTAAAAACCTCTACATGAAGTTCCTCCTGATCAGAACGCCACCAGCCGTGAACTGTGGAACCGTACCCTGAAAGACTGAGTAACCTTACCTCTTCTAAACTCCTCGCCCATACCTTGAAATCCTCTTATTACTTCATTGCACGGAATCAGGTTCTTCAATCCAACTTGTTCACGTTGACCAAGATGCCCTGTCTAAACTAATCCCATTTGCCCGCTTTTGCTCCAAATCCCTTTCTTATCCATGTACCATGACTATATAAATGTTTTACATTTATCAATTAACTAGATTTTGTTTATGACTGCCATTTTGTTAACAAATTATTCAATAGTTCGAGTTGGGTAATTTAACTGCTTCTAACTGGTATTTTTCCAGTTGAAGTAAATAAAGAGCAAAGTAATTTGAGTTTTGCAGCCTTGAACATGGAACAATACTCTGTTAGTTTAATCCTGTGCCATTTAATCCCCAGCAGCTTGGTTTCATTGATGGATGATGCATTTTGATCACATTTTTGTTTAATGTGTGCAAGAAAATGCAAATGACCCCTTGGTCTATTTCAAAGAACATTGGAACACAGGAAGAAGCAGCAGGAGAATGTCATTCGGCCCCTTGTGCCTGCTCCGCCGTTCAATAAGATCATTTACCTCAGTGCCACTTTCCTACACTAACCCCATATTCACCAATATTCAAAAAACATTGAGCACGACATCCGGAGGCTACAGCGAATCGTCCGATCAGCTGAGAAGGTTGTTGTCTGCAACCTTCCCCCCATTGTCGAACTGTACACTGCAAGGGCCAGGAAGCGAGCAGGCAAGATCATCTCTGACCCTTCTCACCCTGGCCACAAACTCTTTAAATCACTTCCCTCTGGAAGGCAACTCCGGACTGTCAAAGCCGCCACAGCCAGACATAAAAACAGTTTTTTTTTCTACGAGAAGTAGCTCTACTCAATAACGAAAAATATGTAGCCTTGTTTTGCTCTGGTATTTCATTCACGTGTTTAAATTGTAATGTTTATTATTAATGTTTAATGTTTATGTGTCATTCTTAATTGTTACTAGATGTAATTAATTGTCATTCTTATTGTGTCATTCAATTGTGTCATTCTTAATTGTTACTATATATCGTGTTGTTACTAGTGAGCGGAGCACCAATGCAAATTCCTTGTTTGTATACATACTTGGCCAATAATCTTATTAATTCATATGCAGACACCGAGCTGATTAAAAAATGAGTTATTTCATGCAATTAGCTTATCAGCAGTTTAGGGATCTAACCCTTTATAAATCGCACCATTTTTAATCATCCTGCCCTTTCTTGTGTAGATAATTCCAAAGATTCATTGCCCCAGAGTGAAGAAATTTCTTCTCATCTCTGTCCCTGCTTTTAGACTTTGATTCCTAGTCCAGCCAAGGGTAATATCAACCCTGAACTTGCCCTTCAAGACTCATGTGAATTTTATACATTTCACTGAGATGAAGAAGAGTCCTCCTGACTAAGTTGAAGGGGGAGAGCTCTCACCTTCATCTGCAAATATATTGAATGTTCAACATTCCTTTTCTTTCGGGCAATTGCTGCTGAACAAATTAAAAATATTTAACTGGCTGTGGTCATGAAACATGTTTCATAAATTGCCATTTATTTTAAAGCACAGAATGACCCTTGCCTGATCTGCTTTGGCTTTCCATTCTATACCCTGTGAATGGCATCCCTGTGTAAGAAGTTAAACTCCTGCACCTAATCTCTCCAGTATAGAATCACCGAGTCAAAGAGAGATCCAGATGGGCTCCCTTGGCCCATCAAATCCATACTGACAATCAACCACCCAGGCTAAACCATGACCAGCTGTTTCATCAGTGATCTTCCTATTTTCAAGCCTTGAAAAGAATTTGCTGATAATTGCACCATAATTACCTCAATTTATAACTCCTTGTGTGCAGGCAGCAAGAGCTGAACAACATTCAGGCATGGGCCAGGGAATACACAATCAATCGAAGAGAGTGAGAGGGTAATGAGGAACAGGGGGACCTCAGTCTGAAGAAGCGTCTTGACCCGAAACATCGCCTATTCCTTCTCTCCATAGATGCTGCCTCACCCGCTGAGTTTCTCAAGCATTTTTTAGTCGACCTTGGTATACAGGTCTGTAGATCCATGAAGGTACCAGCACAGACAGATAAACTGAAAATGATATCATATGGGATACTTTGCTTCACTAACCAGGACATGGAATATATGAGCAGGGAGGTGATGGTACATCTTTATAAAATATTGGCCAGGCCAATATCATAGATTTTTGATTCCTACATGATAGCAGTGGAGAGGGTGTAGAGGAAATTTACCAGAATGTCGGGGTGGGAAATTGCAACCTTCACGTGGTCCGCCCTGTTTCAACGAATGCAATCAACCCAGCGTGCACAATCAAATAAGATCAAATAGAACAAGTTGTCCTACAACTTTAGGCTGTGCACGCCATACGCAAGAAGAAGAAGAACAGAATGTCATCTGGGGTGAAGTGCAACAGAGAGTAGTTGAAATCTAGACCTCACTTCCCCTGAGTTATGTGTTGTGGGGGGGAGTTGGTGGGGAGAGCGGAGGGAGGTACTGGCACGCCATTTAAAGATCAGTAAATAGGCATTCGAGTCAACACAGCATAGAAAGCTGTGGGCAAAGTGCCTGAAATGGGATTAGTATAGTTGAGATCTATATAATAAACATGGTCATGGTGGGCTGAAGGGCCTGTTTTTCATGCAATTTGACTATGGCTGTGAGTGAAGCCTTCAATGAGCTGTGAATGCTTTAAAACACCAAAATAATTACTGCAGAGGAATTTACAATGCCGGCTTCCAAAGGGCTCAGGGCAAAGGTTGTTCTTGGGCAGCCCTTTCATGAGTGTTGATTTCCACTTGATTGATAAATATCACAAGTAAATGTTCTCAAAGCCACAAAGATCCTTTCCTAAAGTGGAAATTAATGTGCAAATAAATCTTGTTCACCCCCTGAGTATTTTGTTGTCACACAAGCTGATTGCAGTGCTGGTAATTGTGATGCCGGGCTGCACAGTCGTGGCTCTGTGCATAACCACCAAACATCACAAATAATTTTGCAGCTGAATTTTAAACCTGATATTGACATCAGGTAATTACCATAATGTCATGGGGAGAAGCAAACACCTTTCATACTAATTTACTTCAGTGCAAGGACTAGCTTACGGCAGGACTTACGTGCACTGAATTGTTCATTTTGGTCGGGGTGCGGGGATAGATGACCAACCCTGGGGAGTATTACAATGATCCATTTGTCAGCTTTTCGCTTTTGTTCCTTTATCATTAATAGGAAGACACAGAGACCGTTGACAGAATTTAATTAACCAAACATTTATATCGGCAGCAGTTTCAAAACTTTAAATGGGACGTATATATTTGCTGCAGCATGGCACTCAAAAAGTGTTGCATTGCCAAAGGTGCTGCCTTTACATTGAGGTATCCACAAATACCGTGACCGTGAAATTGTGTACGTAACAATAAATGCAGACATTCAATGTGATACAATTTGCATAGAATACTGTTGCTCGTTTTTCAGATGACAAAAGTCCTTCACTTGTCCTTCAGCTTTCTCAGTCTAATATGTGGATACATCTTGACATGTGCGCTGGTATCAATGCATGTCCAGACGCCATCACTAATTTCACTGGTACACATTCAAGGTCCGAGGCCTCTCCTCCCCACAACCAGTTCTTCAGACCATCTCCCGGAACCCATTCCCTGCAATCCCCTCAGCCCTGACCTCTGTCCTTTGACAATGCCCGAGAAAGGGAAGGGTCCTTGGAGGCATTCATCCTACAATATCTACACTTCTAACTCATGAAGATTCTGGTTTGTACACATCCTCTACATATAACTCATACATTGTTGTCAGAAAGTCAACCTCTCTGTATATTCAGTGAGCAGCAACCATCAGGAATGGAAGAGTGGGAATTTAGAAAGTCAGCCAGTTAACAAGATTCATCCAGTTTTGCAGCTGAAAGCAGTTGCCGCATAGAAAGGATGCTCCAAGTGGGTGTATAAAAAGGAAGGCAGAGTCTCGTGGCGTGGCCTGTTAGGAGTGGCTGTGTGGAGGTTTAAGTGAAGGGTAAATGTGAGGCCTTTAATGGCCCCCCAAATAGTCAACGGGAATTAGAAGGAAATAAGGTTGTCATGTTAGGGGGTTTTAACTTTCCCAATATATACTGGAACTGCCATAGTGTCAAGGGCTTGGAGGGGTGGAATTTGTCGAAATGTGCTTGGGGAAAGTTTCCTATGGTAAGATGTAGAGGGGCCTGCGGGGGAGGGGAGGGAAATTTCTTTGGGAAATTGGGAAGGGCCAGTGTCTGAAATGTCAGTGGGCTAGCCTTCTGGGACCATCAGCAACAGTTATATTAGCTTTAAAATAGTTATGGATGAGGACAGGATGAGCACACAAGTTAAATTCCTGCATTGGGGCAAGGCCAACTTTGATCGTATTAGACAGAAGCTTGCTGAAGTTGCTTGGGGTGGGGAATTGAAAACAAGACATCATATGTTTACAGTTGAGTTTAGTTTAGAGATACAGCCCTTCGGCCGACTGCATTCATGCCAAACATCGATCCCCGCACACTAACACTATCCTACACATGAGGGACAATTCGCAACCCAGACCAAAGTCAATTAATTTACAAACCTGTATGTCCTTGGAATGTGGAAGGGAACTGGAGCACCTGTGGGGAAACCCACATGGTCATTTTCTATCCTGTCACATGCTTCAATCATTCATAAACACTTAATTCTCAAAAATGCACGAAGGCAGCTCTCCACAACCTTGAGATTAATCGGAGATAAATAATGAATACTGGCTGGACCTGTCGGTGACATTCACATCTGCAAATTAAATAAATAAGTATTTTTAAAATGGGTCACCTTTAATCTAAAATCAAGGAAATTCAATATTTCTTTATACAATCTGACATTATAACATAATCTCTTTACTTGGATATCACTTTGGTGTATCTGCAATGAAGCATTTAGTATCTGATTCAATTAATGCAGGTTTTCCACTGAACCGTTTCAACTTGGAATTCTGGGCATTCATTTTAGTTGTCTTTTTGTCTTCCATTTAATCACATTCCAAAGGTGTGCCTGAGCTCTGGTTGATTAAGAATTCACAGTAGGTTATAAACATTTCACTCATCTAATTGTGAGGCGTTTAGGTTTGATAGATCTGACTGCCAATACTGATTGAGTAGATTGCACAATAGCTGAGGTGAAAGCCCCAAGCCCCTGTGTAGTTGTTGGAGCTGCCATTGTAGTTTTACAAAGTCAAATGATTGTCTTGCAGACAATGGATATGAACATTTTGTTAGCTAGTGAAAACGTTCAACGTTCACGTTAGTTTCAACACTAGTCAGATATGAATATTGACTAGTTAATATTCATCGACTCCTTGTTAACCCAGGAGACTCCATCCCAATTTATTCAGACTGGGAGAGTGAAAAACATATTTGGAGAATTCATTAGCAATTACTCGAGAATAATTCTGTCCTGGTTAGCTGCCACTTGCATCAACAGGCATGTCAGATCCTCTCAGTGCATTGGGATCAGGCCAAGGATGTACCCACTTCCTCATGCAAAGTGTTTCCGCTGCTGTCTGATTATCAGTAATGTTATTCCATGAACTTGAGGTGATTCTACCCCTCTGCTTATTGGACTTCTGAAGGCTTGGATTATAATCTGTACCTGATTAACCATGAATTCTCTTCACTGTTTTGGCCACTGAATAATGCATTATTCCTCGCTGTCGACTTATTGGGGAACTTCCTGGAAAATATGCACCCGGATGTGTAACATGATTTCAATAATATTGCATATTGTTTAACAACTGGAAATGCTGGTTGATTTGTTGGTCATGGATTTCTTCAGGAGGATGCAGTGGGGAGGTAGTCCCACATTCTTCTCCTTTAAGAGAATAGATGGACTTCTCTAACTGTTCTGTAGAGAATATGGAACAGGACTGCACAAGAACGGGTCCTTTGGCCGACACTATCTGCATGAAACATCATCTCATCTCAATGCATATAATCCATGTAACTGAATTCCCTGCATATCCATATGCATATCTAAAAGTCTCTTAAATGACTGTATTGTATCAGCCTCAACCACCAACCCTGGCAGTGTTCCAAACACTAGCTATCTTCTTTGTGTTTAAAAGACAATTGCCCTGCACATCTCTTTTAAACTTTGTCCCTCTCACCTTAAAGCTATGCCCTCTAGTATTTGATTTCCCTCCCCTCCCCTCCGCCCCCCTCCCCACCCCATTTTGGTGATCCAGAGAGAACAGTCCAAGTCTGTCCAACATATCCCTATAACTAACACCTCCTCATCCAGGTATCATTCTGGTAAACATCTGCACCCTTTCCATAGCATTCACATTCTTCCTGTAACCCTGTGACCCAAATGTGTAGGAAGGAACTGCAGATGCTGGTTTAAACGGAAGATAGACACAAGATGCTGGAGACTAGTCTGAAGAAGGATCTCGACCTGAAACGTCACCCATTCCCTTCTCTCCTGAGATGCTGCCTGTCCCGCTGAGTTCCTCCTGCATTTTGTGTCTATCGGCAATACTCCAAATGTGGCCTAACCAAAGTCCTATAAAGCTGGAATCTAATCTCCAACCATCGTGGGGAATTGGCTCAGAAGGAAAGCATTCTTCTCGGTCATCATGAATCTCACAGCCTGTGGAAGTATTCTCCTTTTTCCCCACACCACTTCCAATATTGGCACAGGCTTATCAAGCAGGTCTGCCCACATTTCATTCCTATTCTAGTGCTGCAAACTTAACTCCACACCTGGAAAGCAGTTTTGTATAACTAGACTTCTCATTAATAGGTGATTTACGGACAATTGTGTTTTTAATATAGGATCAGCTCCCTATCCAGCACTCACTTGTGAAGCACTGATTAGCATGAGATGGACAGTGGGAGATCTGGGTGAGGCATGGAGATGGCGGAGAGACGGAAGGTATGCAAAGAGAGGTGAGGAACTGGGGCAGGGGTGGGGAACCTTTCCATGTTGGAATGCCGCATTGTTAGCTGTAATCTAATAAAGCCGCATCCAAGAAACTTCAATTAGATTTACTTCAAAATGTACATTATTTTGTTAAAATAGCCCTCATGATTTACTAATGTTTTAATTGTGGACATCAGTTGGGGAGGATAGAAACATAGAAAATAGGTGCAGGAGGAGGCCAATTCAGCCCTTCGAGCCAGCACCGCCATTCATTGTGATCATGGCTGATCGTCCCCAATCAATAACCCGTGCCTGCCTTCCCCAATATCCCTTGATTCCACTAGCCCATTGAATCTTCTTTTACCCTTTGTTATTTTAAATACGTTCATATTAAGATTAAAATTAAAATAATAAAAGACGAACAAAAACATATTAATAAAAATAAAAGGATTTGTTCTACAAAACTTGGATTCATTCAAAAGACCGCACTTAAAGGCCTAGAAGGCTGCATGCAGCCTTAACGCCGCAGGTTCCCCACCCCTGGACTGGGGGATAGAGGAGAGTTCTGTTCTTTCCTCCTCTCCAATTCTTCGGGGAAGGAGGAAGGGCTCTGGGATGGGGGAATGTAGGAGGATTTACGTGGCTGCGGAGGAAGTCGATATGCATGTGGAAAGGACGGGAGTGTGTCTGCTGGGGGAAGTGCGTGTGCGGTGGAGGGAGTGGGTGCAGTAGGGGGAGTGTGTGGGATTCAAGTCCAGTACCACCTCCACTGCTGCTCCCGAAGCGGAGGTTTCTTAGTCTGAAATGATTTTTTTTCAACTTTATTTTTCAATCAAGAATCATAGAAATTAGGTGCAGGAGTAGGCCACAATGCATCTGCAGGTTGCCTTCTCTCCACTCTGATCCAACAGAATCACTCTTATCCACTGACAACCACTACAGTCCTGAAAACAGCTAATGTTTCCAATAATTGCCCATATAATTGAAGCAATTAATGGCAATCTAGTGAGTGAATGAGTGATAACCCGTGGCTAGAGTATCTGATTCATTCTGATACAGACCATTGAATATGATCCCCCTTATTCTCTGCACCAGTTCCCCGTAGCCCTCAATCCCCACATCTTTAAGTACATCCACTTTAAATACTTCCATTGATCGAGCCTTTACAATTCTCTGGGGGAGAGAATTCCAGAGATTCACCACCCTCTGACATATCATTTCTACATTTTAAATGGCTAAGCCACTTGTGATAAAGCTAATTCCTCTTGGTTGTGACTGTATAAGATAAGGTGAATCTTCAGAGGTGAGTGAGTTCTTGTTTTTATTTGGTCCTGCCTTTGGTCCTCCCATGTCTCTACAACACCATGGACTACTAGAAACTTAAAGAAAACAAATATTAAATGCACACTGTAAATTAAATTTACAGCTAAACTTGCATTTCTTGCACAGGTAGCCTGGGCTCCGGTGAATGAGTTGCCCTCGGAAGTCCTGATGAGGGTCGGATCGGTGGCCGCCCGCGGGTTGGAATCGCCTCTTTCCCGGCAGGCTCACAATTCCTGGAGGACAGGTGTGCGTGCCCGTGCCAGGTAGAGATCGGTGGCCTCGCCCGGCCTAGGCACATTTTAACAGTGTCTTCCAAACTCCTGCACTGCCGAGTTGGCAACACCATTGGCCACTTACACTAAGTTTAGCCACCGAAGTCCCGATGAGGTCGAGATTGGCTGTCTCACCTGGGCCAAGGTGCCACATTTTTGGGGAGACTTCTGGGGTAGATTTCAAGTAAGCTCTCATAATTTTGTCAGGATTAAAGGAGGTACTGGACCATCAGTTTCCAGAAAATCGGTAATGTGCCTGTATTACTTTCTACCCATTCCTTCCCATGAGCATCCCTGGGAGAGAAAAATAAACAGATTCCATTTGGCCACCCACCAAGGGTCCCAGATGTGTATCCAACTATCATGGGAGTATTTAGATAGAAATCACCATATACTGCAGATGGCAGAAATCTGAAACAAAAATAGGAAACTCATGAAATACTCAGTAGGTCAGGCCACGCCTGTGGAAAGGGATACTGGCTTTGTCCGATCTCAGAAGTACTGCCCCTGGATTGCAGACTTGATATTGTGCTGACCAGGAAGAATTTATTACAGACGGGTGGAGATTCAGTGCAGTGGTGAAGCAGAAATAAAACAAGCTGCTTTGAAGTGCAAGAGGGAGCTGCAGATGCTGGTTTGCAATGAAGATAGACACAAAATGCTGGAGTCAGGCATCCTCTCTGGAGAGAAGAATAGCCCCACGGCTGAGATCACCGACTTTTTGGGTCGAGACCCTTCATCAGATTCAAGGTCTGGTGAAGTCTGAGTTACATGATCCTACATTTTGTGTCTATCTTCAAGATTCTTTGATGGCAGATGGCATTCATTTCTCTGGACGTGTTTCCTCCTCACAATTTCTTCGGTAGGCTGAAGTTATAACATTTTACCACCCATTAGACAAAAGCAATTTAAAGTTCTTAATACAGTAGTTGGATAAGGTAGAGGGCCTGTACAGAACTATGCCGAGCATTCAAACTCAATATCTCAGAAATCCCGCAGGCTTTTAAAATTTCAAAAGAATAACCAACCTTAATTAACTGGTTCACTTCAACAGAAATTGACAGAAGCCATCAGGAGTGGCTAGAAAAGGCTACTGAAAATAGTGAAATGAGTATCGAAGGGCTCACCTGCACCTTGTTTACATGCTAAGCCATACGGAAAGGCAGTAATTAAATTATTGACGGGATAGAGGGTGATGTGTGGCTTTCACCACAATGGCTTTCTGTGCAAGAGATTATTTTAATATTAATTTTCGCAGCAGTGAGCACATTTGTCGGAGAATCAGCTCCTTGCTGTTTGTGTTTCTTCACTCTGCATTCCACTGGCGGAGGCTCCGGCCAGGAGTGCTAACTCGTTGGAGCTACCCCTTTACAAGGTGCTGCAACCTGCTGATCATTAAGTCAGAATAGGGTGCTCCAGCTGAACTCAAATATTGGATCAGAACTCCCAATTTCTGCAACACGAGTGGAAAAAGCACGTGGGATGCAACTTATCCCCACACAAGTGTCATTTGGTTAAACACTCCAGTTCTTCGAGTTGCAGTTTCATGTTAACCTGAAACATGTCCGTTGGCCCACCATGTCTGTGCTATCTAGCTATGCCAATCTCATTTACCAGCAAGTAGACCTTAGCCTACAGATATCTTTTGGGATCAGATTTAATATCAGATTCCTCGCTAAGATTAAGCTACCTAGTGGAGCCCAGTTAAAATTCAAGACCGGCAGCAGCTGTTAAATGCACCACGTAAGATCGTAGGTGGTATTATGGAATAATCCTGGATTGGTGAAATCAAGTTATTTCTAGCAAAAGCAATGGCTTGCATTGCCTTATCAATCACACTGGCAGTATCAGCCCATGCTCTCTTCATTACGTATATTGATTCCTACCCAATGGGGACCATGGTTAAATAAAGATTGTATACACTTGGCTTGGTCACTCTGGAGTTTAATGAGATATTTGAGGAACCTACTGTATTTCCTTTGGCGAGAGAATCCAGAACAGGGAGAGACAAATTTTAAACTAGACTTGGGCTGGTTGAGAAACCAGGAAACAAATTGTCACCAAAAGAGTGCTGAGAATTTAGAACTTGATTCCCCAGGTAGGGGTCAGTTTAAATTTTAAACCCAGAGGTAGGCAGATTATTATCATGATGTAAACTGACTTTATTAAAGATGAAACGTAGCGCAGAAATGTTTGAATAAAAAAACCTTTTTGCAAACACCATCTGCAATTGACTCCATAAAGTTGAAAGGAACATCATTGGCTTGGTCTGTCGTTCGTCTGCCGTGGTTCTTAACTGTTCTCAAGAGGACAACTACTGTACTTCATGTTCGCTTGCTGTGACTTGAAGCTCAACATTGTACGATGTCTGAGAAAACAAAATAAGATATGTTCATCTTCTCTGCAGGAGAGTCTTTGTACTAACAGCCACTCCAGTCATAGCCCCCCACACATTCTTCAGCTCAATGGTCACAGTCTTACAGTTCAACTTCATCAAAACCTAGCTCAACTTCATGATGGCAACAGTGGAGAAATGGCTCAGCCTGCCCAGTGAATGGTAAATTACTTAGGGATAGCTAGAAGTTAACAGCAGGGTGTTAGCAAGACGCTACAAAGTACGGAATATTTCCCAGTGTATGAGCCACCTCTTGTTGAAGATAGACACTGAGGATGAAATTCATCACCAAGACCCAAAACGTCACCCATACTTTTTCCCCAGAGATGCTGCCTGACCTGTTGAGTTTCGTTTAGTTTAGTTTAGTTTAGTTTAGTGATACAGCGCGGAAAAAGGCCCTTCGGCCCATTGAGTCTGCGCCGTCCAGCGATCCCCGCACTCTAACACTATACTACACACACTGGGGACAATTTACAATTTTACCAAGAAAATTAGTCTACAAACCTTTGGAGTGTGCAAGGAAATTGAAGCTCCTGGAAAAAATCCATGCAGGTCACGGAGAGGACGTACAAACTTCGTACAGACTACCCGTAGTCAGCGTCGAACCTGGGTCTGTGATGCTGCCATTGTGCCACCCAGCTACTCCAGCATTTTGTGCCTACTTTTATCTGCCTACTGAGCGCAGCCTTTGGTCGATTGAAGCCTTTGAAAATCATATCTCGGACCGGAAACAAAAGTAACGCTTTTGTTCAGCAAGACAATTAAGGATAAGAGACCAGGCTGGGGAAATCACATCAAAAATTTAGCCATCAGCCACAAAACTGATTTAAATGTGGAACAAATTTAAAAATTGAATGACCTCCTCCATTCCTACATCTGTGAATGAAAGAACTGAAATTAAGATCTGAAGTACTTTGAAAGGAAATTATGCTAATTGGGATTGGTGAAACACGTAAGGCTCGGCTAAAACATGTTATAAGGTTGGTGGGAGTATTTAAAGTAAACTGCAAGGGAATTTTATTTCACCTTGATACAAGGCACAGAGGATACCTTCAAAGACGTAAATCTATCTACTTCTGGGCAGAACAGCAGTGTATCTCGTACAGCTGCTGTTTCACAGCCCCAGTGACCTGGTTTCAATCCTGATATCCGGTGCTGTAGGTCACCTCATGATTTTCCTCCTCCATTTCAAACATATGCAAGTCGGTAGGTTAATTGGCCATTGTAAATTGCCTTGTGCGTACACATGTTGAATCTAAGGACAGTTGATGCGAATGTGGAAAGACTAAAATGGCACATCTATAAGATCAACATACAGCACATGGATGCTCATATTTTGCTTGGGTAGCTTACAACTCAGAGATACTCATTCTCCAATTTAAGGTGAAACCTTCCCCCCACCATGTTTTCCCTCCTCTCTTTCCTATGCCCCACCCTGGTGCACACCCATTTCTCCCACTATCTGCCTCCCCCTCTACCTTCCTCCCCCTCATTTTCAACCTATATCCCTCAATCTGGCTTTACATTTTACTCCTCTTCTCTCCTTGTCAGAAACCCTTGTGTCTCCTTTTCATCTCTAGCCTTTCATCTACCAATCACCCCCAACCCCTCGCCTGTATCCATCTATATTTGCCAGGCTCTGCCCTGCCCCCATCTCTTTTCCAGCTTTCCCTCCCCAACTACAATCAGTCTGAAGAAGAGTATGATGCCCTTCCTTGTCTTCCAGAGATGCTGCCCGACCCACTGAGTTACTCCAGCACCTTTTTTTGTAAGTGAGCGACTGATGGCCAGCCTAGACACAATGAGCCAGCCAGACATGTTTCTGCCCGAATGATTGAGATTTTAACTCACAAAGGCTGGCTACCTTGTTAAATGTACATCAACAAAATCAAAAGCATATCCCCGAAACTGAATCAGTGTATTGCAAACTAAGACAATTAAATAATTTTTCAATGGGTGATTAGGAGAAACACGAGATGCCACGAGATGTAAAAACAAACTGCTCGAGGTACTACAGATAAAAAAAACTACTGATGTTTTCAAAAGGGAACACAAGTGGGAGTATGTGAAAATGGAAATTAATTTTATTGCATAGAGAACTTCTACCTCCGAAAAGGATGGTTTAGGAAGAAAACAAAATCTGCAGTGGGTCAGTGGGGATGGAATGGAAGTGAGAATAAATTAAATGAGCAAGAATTATATTCTTAAAGTAATTACAATGTAATGTGATTACATTTTCACCCTCGGCAGAAACATAACATGATAAAGTCTGGATAATTTTATAACAATTTAACAGTTGGACAGGTTTTAATTCCAAAATATTAAATGGAATCTCTTTCTGTGACATCATTCCATTACAAATCCAAATTTCAGAGTGTGAAGACATATTTATTGAAGTAAAGATGTGCTTGAAGATTGTGGTCACAGTAAATTTGAAAGTTTATTACAGTTTTCACCAAACAATAATTAATTCAGAAGAGCTGGTCTCAATGTTCATGGGGAAAACCTTATTATTGAAATGGATCAAATTCATGATTCTATCACTAGTCTGTGAAATGAGATTATCCTTCTACATTCCCCCTTCAAAAATGAATACAGTCTTTGTGCATTTAAGAAAATCATATTATAAATTCTAGCCTTTAATCAACATTTATGTGTCACCTCCATTAGCTCCAAAATTTGTACAACATTTAGACTCCACCAAACTAGAAAAAATATAAACCATACATATTTTTGTAATTACGTTTTATATAGACACACACTTAGAATTGAATGCATGTAATTTTACACAATTTAACAATGATTTCACTTAGCACAACTAATTAACTTTGGTTGATTGTTCAGTAACGCTACAGATAATTAGTTCATTGTTATATTGGTTAATTGGTTGGCTGGTTTCTTGATGATTAATTGACTGATAGATGGTCTGATATTGCAGAAATAGATTGGTACATCGAATACAACAAGATGTGTGCAGTCAAAAGGGAATGCTGGTAGCTGCTCACCTTAATGTGCAATAGTAATTGCAGGTCTTTGTGGGGAAACTCCCACCAATATGTCCAACAGGTATTTATATCTTTCACAGGAGTAGTTATCCTATTTTCTCCAGTGTGACGATTGTAAAGCTAATAACTTTTCCAGAACACAGCACCCACCCAGATTTTGTGCAGATTCAGTAACTCTGAATTTATGGTTATCTGCATAGTAATTTCCCACCTTATTGGCTTTTCATGTTTGCATGATCCTTTTTCTTTTATTTCTTCTCCTAAATTTGCTATTTGTTGATCAGCTTGGCTGAGCCATTGGCTAATAACACTCCCTTCTGTATGGTTGTCTTTTGTTTTTATTCCTCGCGAGGTTTAACTCATAGAGTGCAATGAATTTGTTGCCAGGACTTGGTAATAAGGGAGGTTTTAATTGCCTGGTTCCGCTGAGCTTCTTGATTCTACAAAATATCTTTTTTTTAATTGAGGCAATGACATTTTCAACTGGAGATAGACAGAAAATGGAACTGTCTTGTAAAATCAGAACATAGAATTCACTAGTGGGAAATTGCTTTCACTCATCTTTGTCACCTGATCCCCACTGCAGCACCTTCAATTACTAACATAATCTTGTTCCTGCACTAACCTATATTCCTCTCCTCCCTGCTGAGTCTGAATTGCAGTTGGGAACTCATTCTCCATGATAATTGGCTGCCAATTCCCCAAATTGGAAATCCCTGAGTGTTAAACTTCTGCAAATGAAAATGATGCATTTCATTAAAAATTTAGCAAGATTGAAAACAATGATATTAGTATTCAGCAAACACACCCTCAGTGTGTTCAGTAACATCTCCAAACACAAGTGGACTTGACAAAGTGTTGAAGCAGAGAAGAAAACAGATATCCCACAATATGCTGAAAGAATCAACATGAATTCTCTTCAGGTGGTGGTATCAGTTTGATGCAGTTCTTTCAATCAAAGTATTGTTTTCACAGCTCAATCTTTTGGTATAATGAGATAACTAGGAAGGTACAAGGAACGGATGCAATGTTTTAATTTCATGTACGAACAGATCAAATCTTCATCTCAGCAAGAAACAACATCGCCTTATGGAGCAAATGATAGAATCCAGATGCAAAAGGCATTTTCATTCTGCACATACAGTGATGTATTATAAAACATCAATTTATATTGCTCTGCTTTTGCTGAATTAAATAACTTACCAAAATTAGTTGTGAATCCTGAAGGAACGTAATATTTCAAAACCAGGGTATACATGTTCTGTCTCCAAACAAATCAACCAAAACCACAATTATTCAACATCAGAACTTGTCAGGAATATTGTCATCTATACTTTACTGTGGACAAATCAAAGACCGAACTCTCTTTGCTGCACATTAAACCCATGAGCAAATCTTTCACAGTACAACAGTAGCGATCTCCCCATTATCCTTACAATCAGTCATCTCCAAAACAACTCTATTGAACAAACTATCTGGTCACTAATTCATTATACGTGGAACCTTGCCATGCACAAATTGTCTGCAATCATCCACTACATTGATGCAGCAATTACACTACACAATAGATCACTTTTCTTTGTTTCAGCATGTCATTTTCAAATGATCTTTCAGTTTTCCTTCCTTTTGCAGGTTTGTAGGTTAATCGGCATCTGTAAATTACCCCTAGGGTAGGCAGTGGATGAGAAAATGGGATAACATAGAACTAGTGTGAATGGGTGATCAGTGTGAACACAGTGGGCCAAGGGCCAGTTTTCATGCTGTATCTCTTACTAAACTAAACTAAACTGAATATGATTGGTGGGGTTATTCTAAATACTTGTAGAGACTTGGTGATTTAAATGGCCTCCTATGATGTTGTAGGAAATGAATACGAGAAACATGGAATGCTCCAATGGTAAAGTAAAAAGAATTCTGACATTCTAGGTGATAAAATCAAACTCAAGACAATATATGACTTTATGATGAAGACATCTCTACAAACAGCTATCAAACTTACTGTTGTTACTTTATCATTTTTTAAATAGTTATTAGAGATACAGCATGGAAACACCCACCAAGTCCACACTGACCATCAATCACCAATCAATTCTATCCTACACATTAAGGGCAATTTACAGAAGCCAAACAACCTACAATCCTGCACGTCTTTGAAGTGTGGAAGGAAACCGGATCACGCAGAGTAACCCCGCGTGGTTACAGGGAGAACGTACAAACTCCTTTCTTCACATTGTCCATTTTGATGTTAATGATGTTTCGTTCCAGGTTGAAAGATGATATCAATGTTTTTTTTCCTATTTCCTCTCAGGACTCAGACAAGACCAGCCATTCCCTATTGCTCTGATGACTCAATGGAGGTGGATGACATTTCTCAACCAGTGCAAGTAATTAATAGATGTGGGTGGCTAGTGAGAATGCTTCCATGGGCTTCTCAAGTTTGTGTGGGACTGGAGCTACACACAGGTCAGATCAGCTAAATGGCAGCAGGATTTGTAACCCACAATGAGTGAACTCACAACAATTCATCAACCTTTATTCTTCTTCTTCTTCTTTCGTGTGGCGTGCACAGCCTAAGGTTGTTGGACAACTTGTTCTATTTGATCTTCCGTTTGTGCACGTCGAGTTGATAGCATTAGTCGAAACAGGGCAGGCCACGTGAAGGTTGCAATCTTCCACCCCTTCAACCTTTATTAATGCCAGCTTTCTAATCCAGATCCGCTTATTTAATCTAAATTCACATTCTCATCTATGGTGGTACGATTTGAACTCAAATTCTCCAGACTTCTGGATTCTGCTACCAGGAGTCATCCATCTTTCATTGTTCTCTCCTAGTCAAAAGGGTGTGAGCTCAAGAGGAATCGTGTACAAAATCCAGGATGATGCTGCAATGAAATACTGCTGGGATAACCATCTTTGGATAGAGGTGTTAAACTGATTTCTTCAGATAGAAGGAGATGCTGAAGGAGATTAAGGGAGTTCTTCCCAATATCCTGCATAATAGTTATCCTTCAAATACCATCACTGAGATACATTATCTGGTCATGACCTCAACATTACTTGTAGTATGTAGTGTGTACGTTTATTGCCCATTTTCTTGTTTACACCAACAACTACATTTAAACAGAGTTTAAAGTCAAGTCAAGTCACTTTTCTTTCTATAGCACATTTAAAAAGCAACTCTCGTTCACCATTGGTGGCGGTACTAATGTTATACAACAGTGGTTCATAGATTAAGTACATACATAAACACATACATATAGCCCTCCCTCAGAGGACGTCAAGAAAGGCTTGATAGTAAAGATGAGTTTTAAGTCTCGACTTAAAAGAGTCGATGGAGGGGGCAGTTCTGATGGGAAGTGCTTTATGGCATTCTGAGCTCATAAAAGGTGGTACAAAAATGCAAGTTTATTGTATTACTGATGCAGTAAACCAACACCTTGGCTATATTACACTGTTAGCAAACATCAGCCATCACCACTTCACTGCCTTGCCAGTATGTCCCAGCAGTGATTCTACTGGGGACAACATTGCCCCCTCCCTGTCAACGAGCAACATACAAGTAGCAGTAGAAAGAAGAGGAATGCATTCATTCCATCAGATTTCCTGCCTGTCCTCTGGTCAATCATATTGAATGTAGCAGGAAATCTCACAAAATGGAATTCTCCCTAATATTGCCCAGAATATTGGAGAGAACCTTCTTACTTTATTTTCGGTATTGTAGAATATTTTATGTCCATTGATGAAGACTGATCAACCCTGCCCCTCTGCACATCTGCAAAGACCATTTCAGAAAGCCTTGATTTTGGTCAAGCTGCCCTGCCTTCCTTCTCATTCCTCAAGGTTGCATACATCATCTGGCCCAGCTGTGGATCACCTAATGCTGAAATGGTCAAAGTGTGATGGACTGACTTCCCTTATTTCAATGCACTAAAGTGATATGAAAATAAACAACTGCAGATGCAGGAAATCTGAACTCAAAAGGGGAAATGTTGGACATGCTCAGGAGTTCAGACAGCATTAGGCGAAAGAGAAACAGAGTTACTCCTTCAGGTCAAAGATCCTTCATCGAACTTTAACTGTTTTTCGTTCCACAGGTGTAGCGTGACCTGTTGAGGGATTATATGAGTTTTTGACAATGATCACAGAATCCAATAACATGCTGAAGGAACCAATTTTGTTGCACATTCCTCATTCTAATTTATCTTGACTGTTGTCAATTACTATAAATCCAGGGACACAAGAGGCTGCAGATGATGGAATCTGGAGCAACAATGTACTGGAGGAGCTCAATGGGTCGAGCAGCATCTGTGAGGGGGGATTTGAATTGTCAGCATTTCAGGTTAAAACCTTGCTTCAGGATTGAAAGTGGAGAGGAAAGGTAGCCAATATAAAGAGAAGATGGAAGGTGTAGGGCAGGGTCTAGGGGGTGAATGGTGGTTGGGGAGGGGAGAAGCCAGTGGCTGAAAAACGTGGGTGGTAGGTAATAGAATCAGGAGGAGGAAGGAACGGCTGAAAATGGGCCATGGTGTGGCTAGAGCAGGGTATGGGAAAAGGAATTAAATGGAAGGACCAGAGGTGAACTGGAAAGGGAGAGAGGGAAATGCAGTGGATAAGGATTATGTGAAATGTTGCAAATTCAGTATTCATACGATTAGATTGTGGACTATCTCAAGTCAAGTCAAGCCAAGAGAGTTTATTGGCATGTGTCCCAGATAGGACAATGAAATACGTGCTTCCTGCAGCAGAACAGAGTATTGCAGGTAAATACAGAACAGATCAATGTGTCTATAAACCATAGACCATATATATACACATAAATAAACAGATAAAGTGCAAAAGGCTGTTATATTTCAGAGTTTGTTTGAAGTTGTGTTTAATAGTCTGATGGCTGTGGGGTAGAAGATGTTCCTGAACATGGATGTTGCAGATTTCAGGCTCCTGTACCTTCTACCTGATGGCAGCGGAGAGATGAGTGTGTGGCCAGGATGGTGTGGGTCCTTGATGATGTTGGCAGCCTTTTTGAGGCAGTGACTGCGATAGATCCCCTCGATGGTGGGGAGGTCAGAGCCGGTGATGGACTGGGCAGTGGTCACAACCTTATGCAGGTGTTGTTCCTCAAATTTGCATTGGACCTCTCCCTGGCAATGGAGGTGGCTGAGGATGGATAGTCAGAATGGGAAGGGGAGTTGAAATGGTATAAAACAGGGAGATTGGGATGACTTTTGGGGCAGAATGCACATGTTCTGCAATATGTTCTGCAAGGACTGGAGCAGTGGGAGGGAAAGGCTCACAATGTACCAACGATGGCAGAGATGGTGGATCATAGGACATGGAGGGAAAGCTGTAAGGAGAAGTGATGGACAGACTTGAGATACTGGCTGGGGCCTAACTGGAAGGCATATGGCAATGAAGATGAGTACTGAGGAAGGATACATAGATGTAGTAGTACAAAAGAACCTGGTCAAAAAGCAGAAAAACAGTTGTGGCCACGGAAGAGGAGAAGTGAGAGAGGGTCTACAGAACTCACATTGAAGAGAAGAGGAAAATGTTTTCCAAGTTGGCAAGTCTTGCAGAGACTTTGCAATGCAGTAGTAAAAAGGAGCCACAAAAGATTAATCAATCTAATCTACACCTATTAATCAATTTTTCAGGAGTCCCTGCAGCTCACACATACTATGCCCTCTACCACAAAGGTCTCTGCTGCGGATGACCCACAGGCGGCCATAGACCCAATGATAGGAAAAGATACTCAAAACATGGCAAAGGTTGTAACTGGGGTCACAGATAGAATGGGAGAAAAATCAAGGAAGAGAGAATCCAGAGGAATACAAGGGATTCATGAGCTATTGAAGGTTGTAATCGTTCATGCCGGAGAGAAAGAAAAATGTTTTATGTTGTAACACTGAATGTGTAAAGGATAAAGTGGATTGAGGGTCAGGATAATTTAAGTTGCAGCTACTGCCTTGCCCACAACTCCTAACTAAATAAATAAACATAATTGGTCATAACCTGTAAGGCTTTTCCAGAAATAAATCAAGTTTGCTTCAGCAATTTTAATATTTATTTGTTGCTTGTTCTGCTTATTAAAGTTTGCCCTGGTGCACAAGGTGTGTAGGTGGGCAGTATGAGTGCTTCTGGTTTGTGTGTGTGTGCGGAGGGGGCAGCAATTAAAGTTGGAGCGCTATACTTAATGTAAATACGACATGCTCTGTAGCTAGGATTCTATGACATCTGAGAGGAAGGAGACTTTTAGAGCCTTTGCTAAAGAAAACAATCTATCTTGCTCAAGTTTGTAACCCCTTACCATCAGTTGCTTTCCATACCAAAAATAAAATGGGATCTGAAGAAGGGTCTCGACCTGAAACATCACCCATTCCTTCTCTCCAGAGATGCTGCCTGTGCTACTGAGTTACTTCAGCATTTTGTGTCTATCTTCGATTTAAACTAGCATCTGAAGTTCTTTCCCACACAAAAACAAAACAAAAATCAATTTAATTAAGTGCATTTCCACTACAAACATCTCTGTCATTATAACCACACTTTCCAAATGAATGAAGTGGCCTAGCACTGCTCTGAAAAATTTATTGAAGAGTGAAAAAGATGCAGAGTGCAAAACAAAGACCCACGCAGTCACTCATGCCCACAGCGGGTGAATGGGGCTGGTGGAACATTGGACCACTGGGAGGAGAGTGCTTTGTGTTGGTTCTGTCAGCAAGTTACTAATGATGAGTTAACCAGTGCGGAACCCACAGTGGTAAATAGGAGCATATTTGTTGCAAGAAATGAATATTGGCCATCTCCAACATCACAAAGAGAGCCAGTGGACTAGTGCAGAAGAACACAGATAGAGTGGGTGTGGGGCGGAAAATTGAAACAACAGCCTTCTCTTATCCTTTCCTCATCTTGAAAATCAGGGGGCTGTAGATTTGGTTGGAACACTCTTCCTTCTTGAAAATGTGCCTCCCGTTGCTCCAAGACTGATTATTCTTCAAGTAGCTGTTTCCACATTTGTTAAATGACTTTCTGTAATTGACTTGCCTATTACATCTTCCTCTCTTTCCATAACTAACATATTTATGCTAAATCTAATAGCATTATGATAACTTTAAAACTCTCCGGATGCAACTTCCATCTAACCAGCTCCATTTCACAGTATAAATCTAAATCCAGAATTATTCCCAAACTCTTTTCTGGCTTGCTTTATCATGCCTAGGAAACATCTGAATCTAATTTACAAACATTTTCACCAGGACAGTTTCCCAATTACTATCAGAATAACTTCAATTCCCCACTGTCAGTGAGTGCTTCTGCAAACAAATCCCGTCCTCTCTTTATCAAATTCCTAGCAATGTCATTTTTCCTTTTTTATTATCTTTATTATCTTATTTACTTTATTATCTTATTGGAATGCATTCATTCCATCAGATTTCCTGCCTGTCCTCTGGTCAATCATATTGAATGTGGCAGGAAATCTCACAAAATTGAATTATCCCTAATATTGCCCAGAATATTGGAGAGAACCTTCTTACTTTATTTTCATTACGGTTATTGTAGAATATTTTTTGTCCATTGACGAAGACTGATCAACCCTGCCCCTCTGCTCATCTGCAAAGACCATTTCAGAAAGCCTTGATTTTGGTCAAGATGCCCTGCCTTCCTTTTCATTCCTCAAGGTTGCATACATCATCTGGTCCAGCTGTGGATCACCTAATGCTGAAATGGTCAAAGTGTGATGGACTGACTTCCCTTATTTCAATGCACTAAAGTGATATGAAAATAAACAACTGCAGATACAGGAAATATGAACTCAAAAGGGAAAATGTTGGACATGCTCAGGAGTTCAGACAGCATTAGGCAAAAGAGAAACAGAGTTACTCCTTCAGGTCAAAGATCCTTCATCGAACTTTAACTGTTTTACATTCCACAGGTGTAGCGTGACCTGTTGAGGGATTATATGAGTTGTTGACAATGATCACAGAATCCAACAATGTGCTGAAGGAACCAATTTTGTCGCACAGTCCTCATTCTAATTTCTCTTGACTGTTGTCAATTACTATAAATGCAGGGACACAAGAGGCTGCAGATGATGGAATCTGGAGCAACAATGTACTGGAGGAGCTCAATGGGTCGAGCAGCATCTGTGAGGGGGGATTTGAATTGTCGGCATCTTATTTACTTGAATCCATCTGGCCCCAAATGTAAAATGTTGCAACCCTTTCACACTGTGCTTGTTTACTTAACTAATATTGTCCTTCCTATCCCTCCCTCCTGAATCCTCGGTGAAACCACTTTCTCCCCCACAATACTACGTCTGCTAACTCCTGTAACCAGAAACAATAACCTACCTGTTCTGTTCCTCTTTGACACTTGTAGCAGCCAGTAATAGCTGCAGTATCATAGTTCAACAAGTCTGCAGTGACTTCAGCATCTCTGTCCTGTTCAATAAACTCCTTCCATACTCCAGGTATATAAAACATCAAACACCTCTGGACTTCCCCATTGTGTCTGGTTCCTTGCCTTAGTTTGACCTGCATCCATTTCCTGTCCTGTTCTTCTCCCTTTCTAAACCTCTAGTGTTTGCCAACTCCTGCTGGCCCAAGCCCAACTACACTCCCAAAGCCATAAAAATTGGCCAAGAAAGCGCAGTTTGCCTGGTGAGGCCCACCCCTTAGGTCCCACCGCCCAGAGTCAGTCCCAATGCCCCAGGAATCTGAAGCCCTCTCTCCTGCACCATCTCTCCCATCATGCATTTATCTGCGTTACTCTTCTCGTCATGGAGTCATAAAGTGACTGCTAGCCCTTAGTGGAATAGCGGAAACAAACCCTTTAGCCCACCAGGTCCACACTGATTATCAAGCATCCATTTTTACATGATTCCTAACTTAACCCATTTTATTCTCCCCCACATACCCATCATGTTCTACCATCCTGCAGATTCAACCACCACCTACACACTTGAGGTAATTTACAGCATCCTAGTTTAGTGTAGTTTGGAGGTACAGCGTGTGGCCCAACGAGTCCACACTGACCAACACTGTCCTACACACTAGGGACAATTTACAATCTTTACTGAAGCCAATTAACCTCCAAATCTATACATGGAGTGTGGGAGGGAACCAGAGCACTTGGGGAAAACACACGCAGTCAAGGTTTTTTTTACGGCTGCTCAGTATTATTCTTGACATTGCCATTATTGATCCCACGTATCATCTTGTAATCACTTCTGCGGAACATGCTAGCGAATCTCAGCAGGTGTGGTATCGATGAAAAGAAAAACAATTAACATTTCAGGTCGAAGACACTTAATTAGTGCTGAGAAAGGCAGAAAAGCACATGGGGAGGATAATGTGTTGGACAAAGGAATTAATGTGATAGTTTAAGAGCCTGTCCCACTTATGCGACCTTGGCTCGCAAATTACGCGACCTTGTGGTCGCTTGAGGCGTACGGGCCTCGCGGGGCCAGTCCCACTTAGAAGCGCGGAGGCGTATGGAGTTGTGTGGGGTTGGTCCCGACATAGCGCGGGACTCTGAAATTCCTGCAGCGTCTGAACATTTTGCGCGCCAACGGCCTGTCGACACGCAGACGGATTGCGGTCGTACGCAGCGTCTTGACAGCGTACGCCTAGCACGTGGCGTTGCTTGATGACGTTACCGCCCGACGCCGTGCGGCGCCCAAATTCAGTCGGCCCACCTCCTGCCCTGCTGATTGGTCAAATGACGTCACGCGCAAACTTAGCATGAACTTAGCGCGTACTTAGCGCCAACTTCGCGTGAACTCCACTTCTGTTTGGTATAGAGAGGTAAAGAAGGTGCGTGGTTAAAAAAAAACAAAAGGCTGCAGGAGCTCAATGGGTCAGGCAGCATCTGTGAAGGGAATGGACAAATGAAGTTTCAGCTTGGGCTCTAGACTTCAGATATCAGTCATCTGTATATTCCCTCCACAGATGCTGCCTGACCCACTGAGTTTCACTGGACTTTTATTTTTTGCTAAAGATTCCAGCATCTTCAGTTCCTTGCTTCCCAGTATGTTATGCATGTCTTCATCAGGTGGGGCATTGAGTATAAGAGACAGGAAGCCATATTACAGCTTTGTAAAACTTTAGATAGGATGCAGAAGATGGTTACTAGGATTCAGCCTGCTTTAGAAGGTATTGGCTATAAGCAAAGGTTTGACAAACTTGGTACAGGACTGAAAACCTGGAGCAGATTGGCCATGTTTATGTTGAATGACGGGCAGGGTTGTTGGAATGAGTGGTCATCAGGTAGAGCTTCTCAGAGTGAGGTGAAGGAAGAGGTCTGAGGGGGAATGGGGAGAGGAGGGGATGGCGAGAGGAAGGGAAAGATGAGGGTGTGCAAGAAAGGGAAGACTGGGAGAGAGGCAGGTGGAGGAGAGAACCAACGGACTAAGAGGGTGAAATGAGGAAAGTGCAATGCGAAGTTGGAGGGAAAGGGTGGCGGGAGGGAGGAAGGGGAATGAAGAAGGTAGGGTGAGAAGGGGGGAAGAAAGAAGGGAATTGGTAAAATGGGGTAAGGATGAACGAATGGATATGGAAAGAGTGGGGATGAAGAGAGAAGAACGTGAAGTGAAGAGGGGAGGGGACACAAAATGCTGGAGAAACTCAGCGGGTGCAGCAGCATCTATGGAGCGAAGGAGATAGGCAACGTTTCGGGCCGAAACCCTTCTTCAGTGAAGAGGGGAAACGGGTTGAAAGTGGGGCAGGTGATGAGAGTGGAGGAGGAAAACTTTGATTTAAAGAGGGGAGGGAGAGGGGGAGGAAGGAGAAAGGGGAGGGTGGAAAGGTGATAGGAGGAGGACATTGAGGTAGGAGGGAGATGATTCAATGTCAGTCTGATTAAAAGGACGATTAACGCGTGATGTTTCTAACAGCTTCGCCAGCCGTCCTTAAAGGGATTGCGGGTCCTGCATGGCGTCACTGGCGAGGACGTGTTCGGCGCTGTCTCTTCCACAAGTGACTGGGGTTGGGGCGAGGCTGCACTCGCCAACCTTCAGTTCCCCTCCAACCCCAACAGGCTGCTCCCCCCGGTTCATGCGGGCAGCAATTAGACGCGATCCCCGGAGCGACCCGGAGCGTGAGGGCAAGAAGTGTTGAAACTGCAATTAGCAGGTGGCGGCTGGTCAGACCATCCTTCCCTCCCACGGGCTGGCGAGCGCCGGAGTTTCACTTCCATCCACAGTGCAACTATACGCCAGTGAGGTTACGTGTACGTTTCCCAGTTGTTGTAGATTGCTGTTTGCTCCGTACATCGGAGGAGCCCGTGAGCCTGAACCCGATGAGCGAGGCTGGGTTTGAACAGTTGGAGCCGAGTCTGCCCGCTCCCAGCTCCCTGTCACCGCTCTGTGCCGGGGCGAGCCGCTGCCACTCCCCGGGAATGTGCCCTGTAGCCGGGGCGCTGCTGCTCGCCTGCCTCGGGACCGTCTCGGTGAGTACACTCACACTCCCGCATCTCGCAGCCGGTCTGATGTCCCGCGGGCTACTTTTAACTTTCTGCACTTCATTCCGTTTACATTCGCTGACAGAAGTCACGCAATTTCGTTCAAAGCAGTGACAACCTTTGATTTAAAATTAGTATTTTAAACTCATTCGATCCTTTTATCAATCTACTGAAACCAGGGCAGGGGGGTGGGAGAGGTTCTGCCGGTGTGGGATCACAGCGAGTTCCACGATCTCTGCGAACTTGCCCAGAGAGTTTTATTGTCATTTGTGTCAGTTCGAACAATGGAATTCTTACCTGCAGCAGCAACAACACAATATGTGAACACACTACACTGTGAACTTGCTGATTCCCCTCGTTGTGTTCCGGTCGCTGTTTGGTTGCTGGCGTTGGATTTTATTGAAAGTCTGAAAAGAAGCAGGGTGCGAGGGGGTACGTGTTTGCAAAACCTTTCGCGCCCGCGGTTTGTTCAGGTTGCTTCGGGGCCAGCGACGATTCGGGGAATGCAAACGAAAGTTAGCCCTCAGCAAAGGTCCCATGCATCACTGTTTGCGAAATGTGGGCTGTGACACAGCGAAAATCCTCAGCTCTTCATCTAAATCGTTCTTACAACCACGATTTCAGTTTGACATAGAAACATAGAAAATAGGTGCAGGAGTAGGCCATTCGGCCCTTAGAGCCAGCACCACCATTCAATATGATCAATGGCAGTCAAAATCAGTTTCCCGTTCCTGCTTTCTCCTGATAAGTGCACCATCGCACCCCACACCAACTACTCCCATCGTGTTTACTTGGGTGTTGCCCATGATGGGTAGGATAAGACAGAGCAGGTGTCTTGGAGAATCTTAGAAAGTCTTAGTCTTGGTACAGAAACAGAAAAATGGCTCAACTCATCTATGCTGCCCAAGTTATCTGGCTGAGCTAGTCCCACATGTCTATGTCTTGCCTTTATCTCTACAAACCTGGGCAGACAGTGGGACTGGTGGGCAGACGGGCGATGGGATGGACAGTCGATGGGATGCATGCAATAATTAGTAGGGAAACGTACAGATAGGTGGATTGACAAACGAAATATTAATTGTGTAGGAAGGAACTGCAGATGCTGGTTTAAACCAAAGATACACAAAATGCTGGATTAACTCAGCGGGACAGGCAGCATCAAGAGGCTGCCTGTCCTGCTGAGTTACTCCAGCAATTTGTGTCTAAATATTAATTAGTCAGAATCTTCTATTGTGCTCAATGAAAAGGTCATTTAATAAATCTGCTAAATGTATTTAAAAAACTATAACATGCTCCAATAGCAGCTGTTGTGTTATTGTAGGTGAGTCTATCTCTGGCTACAGGATAATCCATGATGGGGTCATCAACCTAATGATCATTGTAATTGTACTCGTATAATATCTGAGGCATGAGGAACTTACACAAAATTACTGATCGCTGAGAATGAAATCATGCCAAAAAAAACCACTAGATGCTCCACTTCTTGCATTCTGATACGTGGACGTGTTGGTCATGACCCACTGTTACTCTGTGACATTCACTGATGGACTTTTGTATAAAATCAATGCGAGTGCTCAGGATCAGCAGGAGTGCTGCTTGCAATAGACTAACTATTTAGGGTTATTTGAAGTACAATAGAAAATTAGCCAGTGATCCTTCTGGATTTAGTGGAGGGACTCTGGATTAGCTAGTGCACTGTTTGGATTAGTTGGATTGGTAGCTGGAGTACACTTCGGGATTAAAACAATATGAGCATTGTATGTCGGTAGATCTGGATTATGAGTAATTTAAATACAATGGGATTGGTCTGCCTATAGGATATGTAAAATGTTCTTCAGGTGTTATTGCCTGTATTATACAGTGTATTTAATGTCCCATACAGCACTACAAGTACTAATGTGATCCCTTCCCACCTACATTCGGGATACTGCATATGGCTCCCATCCAAATTTTGGTTCCCATCCAAAATGTCGACTGTCTATTTCCCTCCTCAGATGCTGTCTGACCCACTGAATTCCTTTGCTCCTACGTTCCTTTTGCTGGGTAGAATTATGCAGTGTGCTGCATGGGATTAGCCAGTGTACCGTGTGAGATTACCAAAGCACTGATTGAAGACTGCAGACTAAGACTGCACAGAGTACATTTTTGGAATGGCTAGGCAGTGTTAATAATCTTTGTCCTATTATGATCACAACCACACTGAATAAGAAGCAACATCTTGTAATGTAGGACACGGAATGGACTTTATTGATCAAATTCAAGGGATCGTTACAGTTCTGAGCTGTTTTCAGTTCTATGTTTCAAGTCCTTTAAATTTTCTTCCTAGAGACACATCATATTTTGCCAACATCAAAGGTACATGTGGTGGAAATCACTTCTAAAGAATCTTCTAATTCTTTGAAGATGGTCTATTCATGTATATAGCTGGTGTTTGTTCACTGATAGCTGTGTCCCTCAAACAAGACTTCCTGATCTGTTACCGACCTCAGAAGAAAATACTTTATCAACCATTATCTTCCTAAACAATGTGTAATGGATCCTATTGCAGCATTATTTTGCTCGCAACTAAAGTTGGATTTTGATCAGCATGACTCCTGTTGTAATTGTTGCTCATTTTCTTTTGCCTTAAAGGATGAGCTGTGTGGTCTTCTCATAGCTCATCAGTGCCATCTGTTAAACCTTGGAAACCTCTTACTTCAAGATACAAAAATGTTTTCCCGTAAGTATGGGATCAGTTTTTTTTTTAATTCTTACACTCGTTCAATCATTCAGAGTGTAAACGTCACTGGAAAAGCTAGCATTTGCTGTCCGTTCCTAAAACTCCCTTTGTCTGCTCTCTCGGCCAGTTTAGAGGACAAGCAAGAGGCAACCAAAATGTTTGGCTGGAGTCACATAGTGGCCAGGCTGAATATCATGGATAGGATCAGATCAGGTTCTTTATGTCCAAAGAAGGGCCCCGACACAAAACGTCAATTTTCTCCAGAAATGCAGCCTAATCTGCTGAGTTACTCCAGCACTTTGTCTTTCTTTATAACATTGACTGGGCTGCTGTATGGAATCTTGAATTTCATTCATCATGTCCTTACTCACTCGGGTATGTACATCATACCAATCTGTCATCTGGCAATTCTCTTGGATGGCATCCTTTTGCAAAGAACAAGATTGGTAGTTTGTTCTTAGGTTTTGTTAGATTAACTCATAGGTTTTGTGCAGATATGGCTCAGACAGGGGAGTAGAAGATGAGCCATTGGGGGTCTCGCTTTCACAGCGCTTTAAATGCTCTTTTATCACCGATTTTGCCAAAGGTCAACAACGATGGCAACTGCAGCTTTCAGGACCTGTTGCTTTTCTAGACAGATGTCAGACAGAGGTGGTCTTAAAGAACGGTAGAAACATAGAAACAAAGAAAATAGGTGCAGGAGTAGGCCATTTGACCCTTCGAGCCTGCACAAGGGCCACATCTAACTCCCTCTTAAATATAGCCAATGAACTGGCCTCAACTACCTTCTGTGACAGATAATTCCAGGTTTTGTTCCAGGAATGATAGATGTCTGTCCCTGTATCAGTTGTTAAGTTGAGGATGGTTGGGAGACCTGATAGTGAGGCTTAGAGAAAGTGGAAAACATTGTTAAAGAGCAAAGGTGGGAGCATTTTAATGGAGAATGGTGATTGCCTATGTTTGCCAAGAGCGGGTGGAATAGGTTTGATTTAATGGGGCAGCTATGAGGGGAAGACTCAATTAATTAGCATTTGAGGTGAATTTAGCATTTGTGCACAGTCGCAGTGTTCTTTTCATGCAACCAAAAAAGTTCAATGAGGCAGGAGAGAGAAACCAATGTTGTTTTTACAACGTCTCAATTGAGTGGTTGCCATTTTGTAAAGTATTGGAGTATGCGAGTCTATTGTCCTTGTGAGAATGAACCGTGAAGGACAAAAGGGTAAATTGTATTTTATTTGGGATAGTTCCACAGGAGTAGTCTTTTGCACAAGGTCCCATGCTTTTTTTTTATTAGCTATTTCCATTACTGGCTGAATTCCCAGGGAGATATCCTCATTATTTATATTGTATATTATAACTCTATTTTAAGAAGTATGTGTGTAATAAAAATAGCACAGATGAAATCTGATTATTTTAAGATTAGAAATATCATCACAGAGATGACTCTGGCAAATGCTTACACACAGTGACACGGTTCCTTGATATGACTGGATGGAAGTACAAACACAAATGGTGGGTGTCTCTGGAACATGCCTGTGCAAAGTTTTATGATTCATCAGTCAATAGATTTGCATAGTAATTCATTATCACACAGTGCTAAATTTGTAACAAACTATTGTTTCAAAATCATTGATTTTACTCAAATGCACAGTCAAGAGCTAAAGACATTGAGGTGAACAACTGATTTTTTTTTTTAAAGCAGTCGTTGCTAATCTTGATATGCTCTGCTACTATTTAATATGTTTGTCAATTATGATCTTGAACATACAACAGTACAGTATAGAGACAGGCCCTTCAACCCATGATATATGTGCTGACCCTAATGCCAATTTAAACTGCACTCTGCCTGCATGTGGTCAAAGTTCTTCCATTCTGTGTCGACATAAATCCCTCAAACAATCACCATTGTATCTGTTTCTTGGCAGTGTGCTTCAGGAGTCTATCACTCTCTGTGTAAAATAAATTTGCAAAGATTCTGCCTATCTATCTGTCTTTTCATAATTTTATATACTTCCATCTCATCACCCCACAGACCCCAACACCACAAAACCAATTGAAGTAATGTGCTATTCTGCCAGAAAAGGGGATTCCCGAAAAGAAGGGTCTCAACCCAAAAAGTCACCCATTACTTCTCTCCAGATATACTACCCTGTCCCACTGTGTTACTCCAGCTTTTTGTCTATCTTCGGTTTTAACCAGCATCTGCATTTCCTTCCTACACAAGAGGATTCCTGCTGCGGATGGGAGCTATGTTGCAAAAGCAACTCCCAACCGCACAGCTAACCCCAAGAAGGGCAAGGAAGAAGGATTCAGATGCAAGTCATGCCACCAAATGGAGATGTTACTACCCATTGGCCACTTTCATCTTCATATGAAATGAGCAAACTATATTAGCAGTAATAGTGTTGGGGGTGGTCAAATGTAGATTCCCTTTGAAGTTAATTGTCATCTGACTTTACACGAGCAAATTGGGGAAGGGTAATAAATGCTGACCTTGCCAGCAACTCTTAGGATCACAAAATTAATTTGAAATAAAGAACCTGTTACCCTGTGCGGGAGAAATGTTGGCCCTCACTGGAAACTTGTTTGGTGTAATACCCTTGTTTTCAGTTAGTCACGGGCTATTTCCTTGTTTCTCAGGCAGCTCAACTTAGTAATTGATTGAAAGACACAGAATGGGAACAGGCCCTTTGGCCCACCGAGCCCACGCCAATCATTAATCTCCCTTTCACACTAGTACTGTGTTATCCCACTTTCTCACCTGATCCCTGCACACTGGGGTGATTTAACAGAGGAGCCAATTAACCTACAAATGGTCTTTGCGATGTGGCAGGAAACTGGAGAACCCAGAAGAAACCTACACAGTCAATAGTGAGAATGTGCAAACTCCACACACAGACTATCTGAGGTCAGGATTGACCCCGGGTGCCCGGCACTGTGAGCTTGCAGCTCTACCAGCTATGGCACTGTGCCACCCTTAAATGTTAGGTATGCTTGTTGATAAACTCTACAAATTAGTCTCTATCTAAATCTGAATGCCAAAGAGCAGGTGCGAATCATCCCAACTTGGGTAATATTTGGCAGTGCACTGAGACACACTTGAGAGCACAATGGAATAAATAGAACACTTGAATTGCAGCAACCTGTGTGAAGAATTTACAGTAGGTAACAAAGAGAAAGGTTTATGTTAGATATTGAGCTGTAACGGCAGATAAACCAGGTTGGACGGAAGTTAGGGTGTTGATGCATTTGATAAGGGTAGAGAGTTGTACTATGACAGAAATCCCTCATTTGAGCATCCAAAGTGGCATTAAAGTTGTTACACACATCTTAAAATGAAAGAGTTTACACACCCGGAGCAAGAAAAATCCTTTGATAATTTTGAACAGAATCATGACAATTAGCAGAGAACCAGAGTTTTGAAGATTGTGTTAATTGGAGGGTGGACATGTAGCATACTGTGTCCAAAGTTGACTAATATGGAACTACACAAGGACACACATTTTTATTGAGGTGGTCGGTCTTCCACTGAACCGCAAACAAGATATGATGATTGTTATTGAAGTTGGCTTCTTAAGGTAACAGTAATTCACCATTTTATAATAATTAGTAGCTATACACCACAGGATTATTTGTGGAGTGCGGGAACATTGAAAAGGTGGGTCAAGTTTCACTTGATGAAAGTGCATTTCAGGTACACAATACTGCAGAGCTATCTAACGTCAGGTGGTCAGCAGCGGGTAGTACATGTGAACACAAGGCAAGAGGCAGAGCAGAGAAAGTTCAGCCAAAATGGTTTCAATGCTGCACCTATTGTGGGTGACAATCCCAGGGGCTGCAAAGGAAATGCCTCGTGTGGGGAAAAGAGCATAAAATGTGGATTTTTAAAAAAAAATACAAACAATATGCAATGAAGGGAACATTAGAATTTAATTCACTGATGCAGCAAAAACTAAAAAGACAACCGGTACCTAGGCATTTACTGCAGGTGGGTTTGTGCACAGGAGCAAGGACATCTAGCTGCAATTATACAGGGCTTTAGTGAGAACATACCTGGATTATTATGTGTTGCTTTGGGGTCCTTATCTAAATAAGGATATACTTACCACAGAGAACTGCAGTGAAGGTTCACAGGCTGATTGCTGGGCGGACAGTTCTGACATACAGGTAGAGATCAGGTTGGCTGGATCTGTATTCAACAGTGCAGAAGAAAGATAGAGGAAATCATTGAATGGTTTTCGGATAGATTTATAAAGACAGGCTGTGGGGTGAGGGGGCAACCAATGATAAGGGTTCATGGACTTGCAATACGGGGTATCACATGTTGGGCTGAGATTTTGGAGAAATGTCCTCACTCTGAGAGAGGTGAACCTGTGGAATTCATTTTCATAGAATGCTGGGGAGGCCAAGTTACTGAATATGTTTTGAGATGGAGGTAGATTGCTCAACACAAAATGAATCAAGGGATATATACAGAGAGGGTGGGAAGAAGAATATATGACACAAAGGGTGGCGCAGTCGTTGAATTGCTACCTTTCAGCGCCAGGGACCTGGGTTCAATCCTGGTTACGAGTGCCATCTTTATGGAGTTTGTATGTTCTTCCTGTAACCACGTGGGTTTCCTCCCACACTCCAAAGATGTACATGTTTTTAGGCTAATTGGCTTTGGTAAATTGTGCCTAGTGTGGAGGATAGTGCTTGTGTATGGGGTGCCTAGTGTGGAGGATGGTGCTTGTGTATGGGGTGCCTAGTGTGGAGGATAGTGCTTGTGTATGGGGTGAATGCTTGGACTCAGGGGGCCGGCCTGTTTCTGCACTGTATCTAAAGTAATTGGCCATAGTTGTATTGAATGGTGGAGCAGGCTTGAAGAGCTGGATATTATGTGGACCATTTTTGCAAGAGGCTTTGAGTACAAGTTCCTATGTGCTATATTTTTCTATGCTGTGATAAGCAGAATATGGATAGAGACATTGTCAGATTCAGCACATCAATTGAACACAATGTACTGAATGCCACATGAGGTTTGTTCTGTGGAAGGAAAGCACTTTGAATGCATTTTTGCCAAGATGTTGTAGCAAAAACAGCAAGCGACATTTCAAGTCGACCCAGGAGCAACATGTAATGTACAAGCCATCAACCTGGGGGTTTAAAGCAACATGTCTCATGTTGTTAATGTACAGCAAGGCTACACTGACACTGGCTGGGTGATGCTGTACTGAAATGGTGTATGGAAAGAAGGGAGAGCTGTGATGTGGTAGATCAGGAAACTGTCTCACCTATATTTGAAAGTCGTGCAGTCCAATCGGTGGGACTGGTGAAGCTACATCAGCAGTGAACACAATGTATGCTTCAACCCAAGTAATCACTTCAACAGCACAGCTTAAGCCGAGTGTACAGGTGTTTTTCACCGTGCAGGGAAACCAGAAAGGTGCAGCAAAGCAAATAGAGGGGGCCAAAATAAGGTGGAAAACACGGCGTCCATAGAGGTGCCAAAGACCTGCTGTCAGCAAGGATTAAAGTCACAATGGGGATGAATTTCGCCAAACCAACACCAGAGTGGCAGAAGGCAGTGAAATCCACCTTCTGTCAAGACCAGATCTGGAAGGGCAGTCAATTAACCCAGTTATCTGAAAGACCTGTTGCCAAAGCAAAGCACATGGAGAATGGATTTTGATTTATCCTTTTTTTAATCATTAAAGGAAGGATGTAAAAAAATATGGATTGGGTATGTGCTCCCTTAAAGAAATGTGTGCTACAAACTGCTTCCTGTGTTTGATGCAGTACCAGCTGGTCTGTGTGGGTGCAAGCCTGAGCAAAGATACTATTGATCTTTGTCAGCTTTCTATTTGTTTAAAAAGATCAACAAGCTTTAAAAGCAATGAAAGGGCAGAGAGGATGAAAGAGAAGGTTTGTGATGGGACGGAGGGTCACAGCGACTCAATTACATAAAGGCCGATGGAGAGGTGAAATAAGATGATGGAGCTATTGGTGAATAGGAAGTGGTCAAGTCTGGAGGAGTTGCAAAGAGGGGAATATAAAAATAGAAAAGAAGGAAAAAATAGGAAATGTAGAATAGAAAGGTTGAAACTGCTGATTATTTGCAAGTAGGCATAAAAAGCTGGAGTAACTCAGTGGGTCAGGCAGCATCTCTGGAGAAAAGGAATACGTGACGTTTTGGGTCGAGACCCTTCAGACAAGTGCTGAACTCATTACTATGTATTTTTGGCTGAACATCATAATTCAGACGACAAAATACTGCATGAGTTGAGCTACTGGAGACCCTCAGATCTAAACTGAATCAATATAACCACTGACAAAGACTGGACGTTATATATGCATGTACATATACAATTTGTTGCCTTGCTAATGGATTCTGCATTACCCAGACAATAAAAGTGATGAATCGATTTAATTTTATTGACACATTTTTGTGAGTCTAAATTATTCTGCGTAGTATTTCCAATGGAAGTGTTAACATAATCAAATACTATTAATCTATGAACCATTTTAATATCTCTACAAACTCAATTTAAATCGATTAGCATATATTAGATGTAGTTAAATATATTTTGTGCTAATATTATGTTAGGAACATTGTTCCCACAGTCATTTATTTCCTCTGCATTTTATTACTTTTATTACTTTCTATATCTTACAAATTTTGCACTCCATTTGCAATTCTGCATATTTGCCAGAAGTAATCATTTTTTTCAGTTTCGTGCACAGTTGAATACCTGACATGAATGTTTCCACAAATCAGCAACATTTGCCAGTGTTCGGTCACCCTGAATAATTTACTGCCATCTGTGGATGCAGAATTGGCTTTCATATAAAACGGAAAGTGCTGGGGATACACAGATAGCCAAGACCAAGTAGCATCTTTGGGAGATTGGTTTTGGACTAGCCCAAGAATATTGTGAGTTGCATTAAATATCCCTCTCTGTTGTATACTTGTGTCTTCATCAGTGCCCTGCAGTGTGGAAATTGGATTTTGCCCATTTTCAATGCACTAAATAGGTACCACATTCTGCTCTAACACCAAGGCAACGATCTGCTGAGAAACCTCAAAGTTGCGATATTCTCACTTTTAGAAATCCCAACCTACTTTTTTCTCACATAGAAACCTTTTAGAAACTGTCAAGAGTGTTGGGAGCTGGTAGCTATTTCTGCTCTATTTTTGCACTTCTCCCAGATGAAGGTTCTCCTTGTCCACACCTTCCACTCACCGGCCTGTACATTCAATGAATACATTCTCTGCGGTTTCTGCCATCTTCAACAAGATTGCAGCAGTAGCCACAGCAACATTTTTAGTTATCTTCTGTTGCTCTTTAAAAGTTTCCCAATCCTTTGGCTTTCTGCTCTTTGCTATGTTATACTTCTTCTCTTCTATTTTTATACTGTCCTTGACTTCCCTTGTCAGCCATGGCCGCCTCTTACTCCCCTTAGCATTTTTCTTCCTCTTTGAAATGACCTGACCCTGCACCTTCTGTATTATTCCCAGAAATACCTGCCATTCGTGTTCCACTGTCATCCCTGCTAGGGTCTCTTTCCAGTCAACTTTGGCCAGCTCTTCCCTAATGCCTCCATAGTCCCCTTTGCTCCACTGTAATACTGACACTTCCGATTTTCCCTTTTCCCTCTCAAATTATAGATTAAAACTTATCATATTATGGTCACTACCTCCTAATGGCTCCTTTATCTTGAGTTCCCTTATCAAATCCAGTTCAGTACACAACACTAAATCCAGAATTGCCTTCTCCCTGGTCGGCTCCAGTACAAGCTGCTCGATGAATCCATCTCAGAGACACTCCACAAACTCCCTTTCTTGGGGTCCAGTACCAACCTGATTTTCCCATTCTATCTGCAGTTTAAAATCTCCCATAACTGCCATAGCATTCCTTTTGCTACATGCCAATTTTAACTGTTGATTCAACTTGCACCCTATATCCAGATTACTATTTGGGGGCCTGTAGACAACGCCCATTAGGGTCTGTTCAAGTTCACATTTATTGTCACATGCACCAATTAAGGTAGCGTGATATTTGAGTTGCCATACAGCCATACAAGTAAAAAGATCAAAATACACGATAGAGTTTAACATAAACATCCATCACTTTGATATTCACCTTCCCTCTCACACTGGTCACTATTGCCCCTGACCTTACTCCCTTATTCCTTCTCGAACTTTCCTTCCCATTAATTTGGGAGTCTTTTGTACCTTATCCTGTACTTACTTCCCCTTTAACTCCATCTTTGTACTCCCAATTTGTCAACCCTTCCCCCCCCCCCCCCCCCATTTAGTTTAAACCCACACGTGTAGCACCAGCAAACCTGCATGCCAGAACGTTGGTCCCCCTCGGTTAAGGTGTAACCCGTCTCTTTTGTCCAGGTTACCCTAGCCCAGAAGAGATCCCAGTGGTCTATCAATCTAGCTCCCTGCACCAGCCCCTCAGCCACACATTCAGATCCCCTATCTCCCTGTTCCTGCCCTCACCAGCAGAAGGTACAGGAAGCAATCCAGAGATAACCACCCGAGAAGTCCTGCTTTTCAGTCTTCTTCCTAACTCTCTAAAGTCACATTGCAGAACCACCTTCCTCTTCTACCCAACGTCGTTTGTGCCCACATGCACAACCACTTCCAGTTGCTCACCTGCCCTCTCGAGGATGTTCTGAAGTCAGTCCGAGACATCTTGGCACCAGGGAGGCAACAGACCATCTTCGAGTCTCGGCTGGTGCCGCAGAATCTCCTGTCCACACCTCTGCAAGGCTGCTACGCTGCAGCTGCCAAAAGACTCTTCATTTCCAAGTAATTACGGTTAAATGCACCCTTACTTCACAGATGTGGCTTTGCAACCCAGTCCTTCCACTGTCAAATGTGCTGCCTTGGAGGCATCTCATTCCTGAAGTTGGCCTCCTTTTCTACCTCCTTAATCATTAGTTGGTCATGAAATTTAGTCCAGGTTTTGGTATCAAAAGGAACCGTAAACTTAATGGCACTTGCTGTTGTTTTACATATAATCAGCACAACAGCTACAGGTAGAGTATCATCATCCATCTTGCCATTTGAGTCACTGATGTTCATTGATCAGTCAGAGCTTTTCCACCATTTTCTGCTCTGGCAGGTCTGAGGTGAAGACCTCCTCTTGTCCCACTTTTAGCACCTTGTGCCTTTGGTGTCCCAAGCCGTTGCATGCAGCAGGAACATCAAGACCACAGACTGGGGCATCTGTGAACTAATAATAGTGTGGTGTAGGAAGATTTTTAATACATGAGAATGACTGGTGGGATTGATAAAATATATAACGAAGGTCCCCAGGCGAACACGATAAATCATTCAGGATTTACCACTTCCAGTGTGACGTATTTGCTTTATTAAAAGTTAATCTTGGAAGTTATAGGTTGCAATCTTTTGATGCCAATTTCTGTCCGTAGGTAATTGATGTTGAAGTCATTATTGCATCCACAAAATAAGATGAGGTAATTATTTGCATGCCTGGGTGAAGTGGAGAAAGCAGTCACTTCAAAACATGTCTAACGTGTTTGACTTTTTCACAATTTGCTGAAAAACTATAGGTGAAAATGAAATCCATTTTTAAACAAAACACCTCTCTGCAAATAAAATCTAGTTAACTGCACATTGATTCTAAAAACGACAGCGATGATAAGAAACGTCACAAAAGTCAAGTACAAACAGTTGGCTATGTTGATGCTGGGAATTATTAAATGGATTATATTTGAACAAATTTAAAATGAGGAGAGATAAAGTAAAAATTAACAACAGAAACTGAGCTTCTCATTATTCACTTTCATTTCCAGCAAAAGTTAGCAGTTTTTTTGTGAAGGAAATTGCACTTGACTTGTTGCCTCAAATCACACAAACAGATAAAGGAAGATATTTACAGAGCATTTTTCAAAGTAGCCAGAAAAATATAACTCTCAGTAGTCTGGCATCTTAGAAGAACATATTGTTACAGTTGACTGCACAGTTTCTATTTTGCCAGAGTCTAATAGCCTCAAATTATGCACAATTTTAGGCATATAAAAACGCTTCTAATCTAAATTGCTAAAGTGAATGGGATCAGTAAATGAGGCATCCAAGAAAAATAATTGATTTTTCTGTTTGCAGCAGTCAATTTGCCTTTTGAGATGGCTCTATAGTAAAAGGTTTAAGAAAGAACTGCAGATGCTGAAAAAATCTACGGTAGACAAATTGCTGGGGAAACTCAGCGGGTGAGGCAGCATCTATTCAGACTATGTTGGGGGGGGGGCTTAAGTTGATCGAAGGACCTGGATGTTGGGGAGAATCCAACTGGAGAAGCTCCCGTGAAACAAAGGGCAAGGCCATGAGTGTTCCTATATTCCAGGCCAATGAACCATCGAAGATCGCCTCAGTCAGTGGCACCTAAACATCCTGGATCAGGCGAGAATGGGTTAAAGTGCTCGGAGAAGGAGAAAGAGGTGCAGCGCACAGGCCTTGAACCTGGTGAGACGCAGGAGGAGCCCGGCCAGGAGTCGCCCCACAGAGCCCAGTCCCTCCATGCACTAGAGTCTCCCAACCCCTGCAGAGTAGTTATTAAGATGGCTGATCCGTGGGCGGTTGCTGCTGGGACGCAAGTCGGGGCCTGATCAACCTCGGCAGGGTCGCCTGGGCGAGGGTGTCTGATGTTGTGAGACCCGAAACCCCCGATGACCCCAGGTCACATCACTGACGATGCGTCCCAGTTCATCTAGAAGATGTATATTTTTCACATTGTGGGAGCAGAATTAGGCCATTTGGCTCATCAGGTCCACTCCACCATTCATTTATTCCCTCTCAACCCCATTTTCCTGCCTTGGAAGTGGCATCAGACTTCCAAACCAGGAGAGAGCCATCAACTTTCTGGTGTTTATATATTTAACTGACTCCATTGAATGAGTACTTTGACTCCATTACCTAACTCATCCAATGTTCGTTTCCTGGTGGAAGTTGAGCATTCTGCAAACAACATGCAGTGCAAGACTAGTGAACGAATGTGCCAAACCCTGTTTTTCCAGAGTAGTGAAAAACTCTCACATCATAACAAGGTTCTATTCTCTCATCCCCAAAGCTTGTCCTGCCTTTTTCTCGCTGATTGTTAAGGTTCATTTCTTAAAACAGACAACTCGCAATAGGTTGGGTAAGCCAACAAACTTTACTTTTATGTCAGATGGGAGTGGCTGGAGATGTTACAGTCCAGAAGTATCCAGTGATACCTCTGGTTCTCCCAAGATACCACTCTAACGAACAAAGTCATACAGCATCTTTTTACATTATTTTGGAAACGTGGTTGCATGTTTATACAGAGTTGCAGCAATGATGTCTAACACATCAATCACAGAGTATACCCATTCAAAGTACGCTTGTCACCGATATAATACACTTGTCATCTTGCGGTTCTATCAATCACATTAATGTGAGCTACCCACAGAAGTTCCTGTTTACAGAGACTACCAACTCCAGAGGAAATGCATCCGCTCCCACTATTGTCGATGGTATTTTACTTGGGCATTACAAGAAGCGGCTTGAATGCAGCCATCTAACTTCCTGATTACCCAGCTCTTCTACAGCACAGAATTACAAAGCTTCTTAACCCAAAGAAAGTCAAATTACTCTTTACTTAATAATCTTACATTATAATTTATTATTAACTTGGATATTCTCATGATATTGTGGTGTTTGATAGTTAAAGCTGGTGCAACCAGGCTATAGATAAGGAGAACACTGATGCTGTATGAGGACACTCCTCCATTCCAGTGGTAATAGTGGGATTTGACTGTTACTTGCCATGGCTTCTCCTTTGATATCTCAAAATATTTTGGCCCTGCACCAAGAAAAAACATTTACCAGAGGAACTTAATGGGTCCAACAACATCTGCGGGGATTAAAATAAATGATAGACTTTTCAGGTCAAGACCCTGCATCAGGACTTTGGACCCTGCGCTTGTAAATTGCAGGTCTGGTCATCTACAGAGTTAGGGCACCAGAACCAGTATGGACACATGGCTTCAGTGCAAACTCTAACTTCATAGTTCAAAATATACATGTAGCACATTCCCTGCTGATTGCCTATTCTGCTGAGTCTTATCCTACACAAATAACAAAATCTGCATTATGGAAACACGATGCCCCTGTACTTGTAAATAGAGAGCGCCAACCTTACCTACACATATTCTGCAAGCAGGTACCTGTTACTGAAATTACAAATCCACACATGGAATTTGCATCCAATAAAATAGTACGAATTAAATTTAATATGTAAAATAAATTTAACACAGGAATAGAGTCTGCTCAATGATCCAGAAGTGAGTTGTGAATTGCAAGGCAAGAGGCAATCGTGTTTTTCCAATAAGTAGACATAAACGCACCTGGTTTCACAAAATACCTCGGTGAGCTGGAGGGATCAGGTCGTGGAAGGGAAGGTAGATAGAGTTCAACATTAGCTTCAGTGGGGTCATTTGGAGTGTGGTGCACCTTTGGCTCTGGAAGGTGGATTGGTTTAGTGGTGGTCATTTAAAGTGAGCTTCCTCCCACGTACCTCATTGTCTTCTCCATCGACCCCTCTGTGCATCTGTGCTTCCCGCCCTTTTAATAACCATACCTCTTTTTGCATGAAGAATTCACTCTAAAATGTCTTGTTGAATGTATTGCTATCTTATACTTTTGACCCTAGTTTTAGATTCTCGTGCAATAAAATATTTTTCCTTTGTCTGTCCTACAAATCCAATCCAACCCATAATTTAATGAATTTTGTTTAATCTTCACTTAGCTGCCTCTTTTCTGGAGGAAATTGTCACCAATCCTCCCAGGTGATTATAACCTTTCATCATCTTTAGCAGGTTTCATTTCTGCACAGTCTCCAGTGCTTCTATCTTTATTACAGATGTATAGATTAGAAGTGTGTATAGTGTTCTAAATAGTGTCAAACCCAGGGGTGGGGAACCATATCTCTTTTTGCATGAAAAATTCACTCTAAAATACCATGTTGAAAGTATTGCTATCTTATACTTTTGGCCCTAGTTTTAGATTCTCGGCCATGAAGTGCGGCCTTCTAGGTTATTAAGTGGGGCCTTTTGAATGAATCCAAATTTTGTAGAACAAATCCTTTTATTTTTATTGATATGTTTTTGTTCGTCTTTTATTATTTTTATTTTAATCTTAAAATGAACGTATTTAAAATACCAAAGAGTAAAAGAAGATTCAACGAAATAATCCTCCCCGACTGACGGCCACAGTTAAAACATCAGTAAGTCATGAGGTCAATTTTAACACCTGTCATGCTCATGATTTAATTCTAATGTGACTCTAGAATGTACGTGAACCTCCCTGCCTGACTGGTGCCACCTCAGCCTGAGGCTGGTTGACGAGAGGGAAAATGTCGGGGAGAGTCCGCTGGCCGTCCAGTCTCCAGTATTATCAACTTTTGATAGCGGTGCACATAGTTTTCAGTTTGAAGTTGAATTTGAGAACATTTAAAAAGCGTATTTGTTTGACTTTTTTATTCTGTCTGCTTAACAGCCCATGTCAAAGAAAACCAAAAGAACGCTGAGGGAAGAAATAAGAGTTTTTATTGAGGATTGGGAACTGCAATATTATCTTGTTTCTGCTAAAAATGAGATGATTTGCTTGCTTTGTGGTACTGCAATATCAGCATTGAAGAAATTCAATGCTCATCAGCATTATGCCACTCGTAAGGACCACAAATATTTCAAATTAGAGAGTGAGGCACCAAAGGTTGCATTGCAGAAATTAAAAGATGAAAAGCAAAGGCAGTTATTTCAAGCAGCGGTAAGACCCGGAAATAATGCTATCGAAGCGACTTATAAAGTAGCTTATATACCCTGGGGGGGGAGAAAGGGAGGCCATTTAGTGATGTAGAAATCACAAAATAATGCATTGTCGAAGTTGTAGGATGCGTAGACCCCGATAAGGTTTCAAAGTACAAACAACTGCTTCTTTCAAGGAGAACTATAACTGATTGGCAGCATGAATTAGCCCTCAACGTAACAGAACAACTTCACGCAATACTCCAAAAGGATACATTTTGAAGTATATCGAATTGAAATGTCTTGGATGCGGCCTTATTAGATTACAGCTAACTTAATGCGGCAGTCCAACATGAAAAGGTTCTCACCACCCCTTGTCTAACCCAAGTATCACAAGTTTAACAGAACTCTACTTGTTTATAATTCCATAGAGATGAACTCCATTTGCATTTTTATAGCCTTGTTATTTGTAAACCTTTATCCATCAACCCTTTGCTCCATTTAGATTATTTAGAAAGCATGTTAGGCCACACTCACTGCCTCTGCCATTTCCGTTCTGCAGGTTTATTAACATCTGTGTATATTTTGTTACAATCTTTCTGTTTTGTGGTTGAATTGTTTGTGTGATTCCAAATCACCTATTGAATACATTTCACCTTGTACCAGCCCAAATAAAGAATTTTAGTCACCTCTTCCTGTTTTATAATTGATAAATTCCATCCTTATGCTTGTGTCCAGTTCCATGAAGTTCCTCTTTCCATCCCCAGCCTGTACAATACTTTAACAAAGGCCTTTAGAAAATCCACTCATTACATTTTGCATGTTGACCTTTTCTATCCTTTATTGTCAATCCTTCAAAGAATTCAATAAGTTTATGGAAGTTTTGATGTTTCTTCTTCCTTTGCTAACGATTTTTTATCACTTCAGTTTCTGGAGACTTTTTCTGTTCTATCTTTGATTATGGTTTCCATTATCTTTCCTCCCACTCGTGTGGAACTAATGAGTCTATTGTTCCCTAGACGTTCTCACTTCTTTAAAAATGTAAACCTCACATCAGCTAGTATAAAAGCTATGCCATGTGTTACAAATACCTAATAGTCCTTCTGCCAACCTGAGCCTCCTTGTTTGTTTTTTACGTGCAAATGTTCTGTCTGCTACAATTTTACTTTCTCTAACTTCAGCTAGTTTGTCAGTTACCTTCCCCTTCCTACCTTAAATATTTGATACATTTTTTTCTAACCTCACCTGCACACTATCCAGGCAAACCATACCATACATAAGTACATCAGGTGGTGCAAATTGGAAAATACACAATGCAGAATGTAGTGTTACAGCTACAGATAAAAAAGTAGATTTAAAAAAGTGCCAGAAATAATTGCAACGAGTTAAATGGGGGAGATCAGGAATACATCCTTCGCATGCGAGGGAGAGTCTGTTCAAGAGTCTGATAACAGCAGAAAATAAGCTGTTCTTGAAGCTGGTGCCGCTTGCTTTCAAGCTTTCATATCTTCTCGACGGGAGAGGGAAGATGAGAGAATGATTGTGGTGTGAATGGTCCTTGATTATGGCTGCTTTCTCGAGGCAACGTGAAATCTAGAAAGAGTCGATTAGGGGGGAGTTTGGTTTGTGTGATGGACTCAGCTACTCTATTCAATTTCTTGCAGCCTTGGGCAGCGCACTTGCCAATCTGACGTATCCAGAGAGCATGTTTTCTATGCAAATGTAGAAATATCCATTGGAGTCAGGCCGAGTTACCATAGCTTTCTGAGGAAGTAGAAGCGTTGATGTGCATTCTTGGCCACGGTGTCAATGTGGTTGGACCAGGACAAATTGTTAGTGATATTTACATCCAGGTCTGAAGAAGGGTCTGGACTAATCTAATAAGGGTCACCCATTCCTTCTCTCCAGAGATGCTGCCTTTCCCGCTGAGTTACTCCAGCATTTTGTGTCTAACCTTAAAATGGCATTTCAGTTGTGCAGCCCAATGAGGCATGGATTGACACCGTTATGGCAGATGGGCAGGTTAGCACCCTGCGTGTTGGTGTGAAAGATGCGTTGCTGGAGCCTAGATGAACTCTGCATCCCAGATGACCTGGACAATGTGTATCACTTTAATGCAATTGCTCCAGCATCTCTCCTCTCCTTCCAAAGGCATTGTCCTCTCAGGCTGGTAACTTTCAAACTTTGCTGCGGCAAACAAGCGGCATCACAAATTCCAGACAATATACAGCATGGCGACCCCATGGTCGCGGAGTTTGAAACGGCCCGTTCGCGGAGCTCGGATTCAGCCGCGAAACTTGCCACCACCCAGCGGGTCCCTACATCGAAAGCTGGATCGCCTCAATGCAGAGGGATAACAAGGAGGGAAGAGACGTGACTTTAAAACCTTTTCCTTCCATCACAGTGAGGAGGTGCCTGTGGACTCAATGTGGTGGATGTTAAGCTGTGTTCATCGTGTGTTTTGTTTTGTTCTATTTGATGACTGCAAGATTCACAATTTTGTTCCGACTGAAAAATCTGAATGACAATAAAGGATACTTTGACTTTGAAAATACTGAGAAGATGTTTATGGATTTGCTGCATAAACATTGTGACTGTAAGAGCATATCAAAGGATGGATACTCTGTTAGTTTGTTCCACTGGTTGAGTCAGCGAGGCAATCTCTGAAACATTCCAAAGATGCTACCTTAGAAACATATCAATTGTGTTCCTCATTGAGAGATCAACTTTGTTTAATGATAGCATCAATTGTTCAGCCTTGCATAAATCATACAACTTAAGGATACTTCAGCAAACCTCCTGAATTTGTTCTTCAGGCAGTGATGATCCATCCCGACTGTGAGCTTTTATTGGAGATCCAGCTGGCAGAGGAGTCATGTCTTTCCGATGTTTCGACCTTCCTTCTGGAGGAGGAATCCGGTGAGTGAAATATCAAAGCAACAGAAAGGACTTGTAACTGTGAGTCCCTTGGGGCTTTTCCGTACCGCAGGGTGGGATTTGTTCTGAACGCTTCACCCCTCAGAAAATAGGTGCAGGAGCAGGCCATTCGGCCCTTCGAGCCTGCACCGCCATTCAATATGATCATGGCTGATCATTCAACTCAGTATCCTGTACCTGCCTTCTCTCCTTACCCTCTGATCCCTCTAGCCACAAGGGCAACATCAAACTCCCTCTTAAATATAGCCAATGAACTGGCCTCAACTACCTTCTGTGGCAGAGAATTCCAGAGCCTCACCACTCTCTGTGTGAAAAATGTTTTTCTCATCTCGGTCCTAAAAGATTTCCCCCTTATCCTTAAACTGTGACCCCTTGTTCTGGACTTCCCCAACATCGGGAACAATCTTCCTGCGTCTAGCCTGTCCAACCCCTTAAGAATTTTGTAAGTTTCTATAAGATCCCCCCTCAATCTTCTAAATTCCAGCGAGTACAAGCCGAGTCTATCCAGTCTTTCTTCATATGAAAGTCCTGACATCCCAGGAATCAGTCTGGTGAACCTTCTCTGTACTCCCTCTTTGGCAAGAATGTCTTTCCTCAGGTTTGGAGACCAAAACTGTACGCAATACTCCAGGTGTGGTCTCACCAAGACCCTGTACAACTGCAGTAAATCCTTTTGTTACCCTTTCAATAGTCGCATCAACAGAGAAGTGACAGTTACCCTGGGCTGTTACCCAGCTCCTGTTTATCTAAATGGATGTGGAAATGACAGCATGATCTCTGCTAAAGTGAGGTACTGACCGTAAGGTTCATGCCATGAATGGATCTGCCCCATGGATTCGGGGACAGCTTACAATGAGCTGGTCTTTGCATCTCTTGTCATCTGTATTTTCACTGTGCATGAGGTTCAGGAGTGAGGGTAGCGAGTTGCCACACAATTAAAATAAATCATCATTGTCCCCCCTCAAGTTGTGATCAAGACACAAAGTCATAAAAGAAGGTTGGCAAGAAGTTATCAGAGGAAGGATACTGGGAGAAAATGTGAGATTATCCACTTTGGAAGCAGAATAAAAAAGCAAATGATTATTTACATAGAGTGAAATTCCATAATATTGTGATGCAGAGAGATCTGGGCCTCTGCAGTAAGTTAGTTGGTAGGTACAGTAAGTAATTAGGATGGCTAAAGTAATATTAATAGAATATTGACTGGCCTCGAGGGGGATACGACATATATTGCCTGAAGTAGATTCATATTGCCCGAGTCGAAGACGAGGGCAATATGGATCTAGTGAGGGCAATATATGCCGTATCTCCCGAAAGAGGACAGTCAATATTGTTATTATTACCCATTATCAGACATCTAGAGGAAAATTTGAACATCTCAGCTCGGCGGACTTCCACGTAAAATTTAACCAAAATGGACGCGGCAGTCTTCCTGTCTGCCGTTTGAATATTCTAAATTTCCCACGCAGCGTCACGTTGCCGTCACGTTGCCAAGTTCCCGGATGTGAGACCAGGGGAATATAAGACTATATTCCCCGCTGTTTTAACAGGTAAAGTCCATAGGCGTTCGCAAGAAAGGGGAATATAAGAAAATATTCCCCTGTTACCCCTGCTGGCAGTAAAAACGAAGAGAATACAATTTTGTAAAAGCATACCTCAGATGTGTGATATGGGTAATAGTAGCTCTTATTGCACGGAGTATAAAGGTAAAGAAGTCTTGAAGCAACTTCACTGGGTGCTGGTAAGACCACATCAGTGGTATCGCATACAATTCTGGCTGCATAATTAAGCGGTGATATACTTCTATTAGAGGCAGAAGAGATAAAGTTCACAGAGTAGATTCTGGAGTTGACGGGTCTGTCTATGAAGGAATGTCAAGCAGCTTCAACCTGAACATGTCGGTGCTTAAAAGAATGCGAGGTGATCCTATTGAAATATAAGATTCTGCGAGAAATTATGGTGGGTGCTGAGATTATATTTTCCCCAGCAGCAATATCCCGAATCAGAGAGCATAGTTTTGGAGCGATGAGTTACCCACTTAAAATGGAGATGAGGGTGCATTTCTTCACTGAGGGGGATTGTAAACCTTTCCCCCAGAGTGCTGTGGAGGTGAAGTCACCAAATACATTCACTACTGAGACAGACATTTAAAGCACACAGTAGTGAAGAGGAGGGGGAAAGAGGTGGAAATGCCAATTGGATCAGCCATGGCAGTGAATGATAGAGCAGGCTGGAAAAATCCATCATTCTTCTTCCACACCCCTTTCTTTTGTTTTCTCTCCCATTATTTCAGATTGTTATAAATTTGCGTCCCGTCTCTTATTCCCATGTTTTACCTGAGCCCACCTTTGCCTTCCATTGTTTCCAAACCTTTTCCCCAACTCTTGTTTGGTGCGCTGACTCTCATTCCTTCTTCCCCCGTCAATAGGGTGTCACTCCATGTGGGACAACCTCTCCTGTTGGCCGGCAGCAGCGACAGGAGCAACCGTGGTTCTTTCTTGCCCCAAGGTTCTGCTGCAGTACGCAGACCGACCAGGTGAGCCACCCAATTGGAGAGCACGTGATCGCCCTTTGTAGTTGAGTTTAGTTTATTGGCACATGTACTGAGGTGCAGTGAAAAGCGTTTGTTATGTGCTCTCCAGCGGAAATACATGGTTACAAATGAGCCACCCACAGCATACAGATACATGATGAAGGGAATAGCGTGAATAATGTTTAGTGCAAGTTAAAGCCAGTAAAATCTGATCAAAGATAGTCCGAGAGTCTCCAATGAGGTAGATAGTAGTTCAGGATAGTACTCCATTATGTGAATTGCAGACACTGTTGATTAAGGTATGCAGATAGTTAGCTGAATTTGGAATGAGCATGTTACTCCAGATTGGGTCGTAAATGTTGAGACTCTAAACATTTCGGTGAATGGATTGGAGCCCTCTAAAGGAAAATCCATGCTTTGCTGGGTTTTTTTTGTAGATCAGGTTCATGTATAAAAAAGAATTCCACCCAAGAAGCGTTAAGAATGAGGCAAGGTGCAATGGGCTGGACTCTACACCCAAGACGCATCCAATTTCCCCTGGCTGATGGAGTAGACTTTTGGAATGAACATAGTCAAATCAAGTCGAGTTTATTGTCACATGCACAAGTACGGCAAGGTACAGATGCAATGAAAATATTGCTTGCAGCAGCATCACAGGCACATCGACTCGGACAAAGCCAAGGGTTTAACATTTCCCTTCATCACTCCCTTTCTCTCATGTCCCTCAGCACCACCACCACTGAAGTCCTACATTTTTGGTTTCAAGCCAACCCTATCATTTGTCTGGAGACTGACAGGCCTCCCCTAAGTATTTCCCCTCTTCCATTAATATTATTCCTCATACCTATCGCTTTGACAAAGCTTTGAATGCTATCGCCTTATTTGGCTTGATACCAGTTCTGTCCTCTATGTGCACAAAACAGCCCATTGAGTCAACATGCAAGATTAGCCATTTTGGCACCATTTAACAGACCCAGCTGCAGATGGTCACAAAGGTCAGTTGCACCCGTCACCTCCATTTTGGCCATCCCGTGTCCCTCTCTATGCCTGGCTCAGATATTTGGGGTAAGGATTTGAGCCCATCTGAGACAGTTGTGAGAGGGATGACTACCAGCCATGCTAACACTGTTCACCAATGCTTCTCAGGCTAAAACAAAGCTGTGGGGACAGACCTGCAATCTCCTGCCTCACGGTGCTCATAGGCTGCTCAGTGACTGACGAAGCAACGCTCACATTTCTGAAGAGACTTGGAAGCCCTCCAGTTTTATGACAATCTGGTATAGAAATTAGGAGGAAGTGAAACAAAATGGATTGTTTGGCTCTCAATACTTTCGGCTTGCCCACGGGTCAATCTATTTATTAATGACAAGTGGAAGCATTGCTCAGAAGGAGCCACAAAAGGGTCATCATTGCATTCTCAGTACACGAGAGCGCCTGGGCTTACAGTGCTTTCAGTGGAACATCGTTATGCAAAGACATCATCTGCCATGAGTATTCGGAAATGAGTTGATTCTGACAGCCCGCTACAGCTATTATTTCTGGTTGGCATTTTGTTTTGTCCCTTGACAAAGTTTGTATTACCTCTTCCGTTCAAAAAGTGGTGCTGTTGTGATTCGCGCAGAGTAAAACATTAAATAAACAATGTTTGCATATACCTAATCCTCAAACTCATGGGGAATTTGCAATGAACAGGACGTTATACAAATTCCCAACAATGAACTTTATTTACTGGGTGCTCCAGGATCTTTGCCCACAGGCACCATCTTCCTTCTCAAAAACAATAGCTGAGAGTCACCAGTTTCCCAAGTGAGCCAGTTTACCAGATGAAACCCTGTACAAAATCTGGATGCCACTTCAGTACAGTGCAGAGGGAGTACAGGTCTGTTTAGAACGTAGAGCAGTACAGCACTGGAACAGGCTCACAATGTCTGTGCTGACCATGATACAAAATTAAATTAACCCCAGCAGCCTGCAGATGCTCCAAATGCCTCCATTGCCTGCATATTCATGTGCCTGTATAAATAACAAATGTTACTGTGGTCGCTGCAGTGTGACAAAGGTTAAGATAACTGTACAGCACAATGTGGAAGCTGCAGTGTGACAAAGATTAGGATAGCTGTACAGCACCACAGGCATTCATTGACGTACATCAATGTTCCTGATAGGCATTCATTGACGTATCCCGATGTTTTGGGATGGGTATTTCATGACGCACACTACAAGGTTCATGATATTGAAAATTAAATAAAGGATTAAATAGCATGTAGGTTGACTTGTGTTAGTGTTATTGTATTTATTGTATATTAATGTTTTAAGAACATATTGTTATTGACGATAAGAAATTAGAAAGTGCTCACAATTTCAAGTCAAAATTAGTATAAAAGGTTGACCGTTCTGATTGAAATTTCAGTGCAGTAACTGGGTCTGTGCTGCTCTCATTGTGCGCAAGTAAATAAAGCGTGTCTGGAAAATGAATGCAAGTTATCAGAGTCCAGTTGATCGGCGATGACATTTCCATCACTTCCTGTGGCAGTGCATTCCAGGCACCCACCGCTTTCTGTGTTAAAAAAACAATTCCTTTAAACTCCCCCACCCCCCCCCCCCCCTCATCTTACTATGCCTTCTAGTATTTGATATTTCCAAGCTGAGAAAAATATCCTTACTCTCTTCCCTATCTATGCCTCTAATAATTTCATAAACTTCTATTGACCTCTGAGGTTTGAGAGAAAAGAATCCACGTTTGTCAAACCTCTCCTTATAACCTTATTGAGTTCACACACAAGATCAGAAATTGTTCAGCCAGAGCTGCACATACTTCTCGGCATCTGCATACAATGGTGTCTGTCTTGTCGCTTCTTGTGCGTGGTGGTGGAAAGACTGGTGGAAACAGGGCTGCGACGTGAATGCTCTTTCCTTGACCCCTCCTTATAACTGATGCCCTCTAATCAGGAACATCCCAGTGAATCTCTTCTGCATCCTCTCCAAAGCCTCTACCTTCTTCACAGAGGGGTGACAAGAACTGCACACAATGCTCAAAATGTAGCTGCAACATAACTTGCTGACTTTTATACCCAATGCCCCATGCCCTATGACTTCCTCACTATTCTATCTACTTGTGTTGCCACTTTCAGGGAGCTATCAACTTGCAGCCCAAGATCCTTCCATCTACCACATAGTTTCCACTTTGATTTAACCTGTCAAAATGCAACACTTCACACTTGTTCAGATTCAACTGCATCTTGCATGTATTTGCCTCTTAACTCCAACTGCTCCACATCCTGCTGTATACTTCGGCAATCTTCTTCACTATTCACAACCTCATCTATTCTTGTGTCATCCGCAAACTTACTACTTACTAGTGCTCCCAACACTATTCCCTGCAGAATACCGAAGTATTTAAGTAGAATTTGATTTGAAATGGAGATCTGTGTTCGCCACTTGGGGAATGATCTGACAGTAGCATTAAATATGCCTTAAAGGTTCTGCCAGAAATGTACCCTATTCACAGTTCATTATAAAGTGTGAGCAATAGGGTAAAGGAACGCACTATTTTTGATAGGTTCATACAGACGCACCCAGAGAACTTTAATATTGCTGAAACTACCCTTCCCTGATTGTCTGTGCACAAGTAATTTCATTCATGCCTCTTGTTGTCACATGAATGGTTTCCCGTAAGCTCTGTTCACAGTGTAGGAATTGATAATATTTCAATCACTCTTTAATGCAACAGTCAATACTTGTAAACGTATCAATTCATCACAGATAGCAAACACACCAACCAGAGCAGAGAAATATTCAATGTTCATTTCACAAGCAAGCAATTTACATTACTCATTTCTGTCTGTGAGTTTCTTTGGCACAGCTGGAGAAATGACCTTCAGAAACTTAACAGTAAAATGGATACCCAAACACTAACGGGATCTTAAGGCACTAATAGATACCCAAACACTAACGGGATCCCACGATGCGAGTTTACCCAAGAGCTCTCCCGAGTTTAAAAAAAATCAAACTCGTGCCACTTCATCACGAGTTTTTTTTTACTCTTGGAAACTTTTCACACTGTTGAAAAAACTTCACGAGTTTCCGCGTTTCCCGAGTACCTGCCGTTAGCATTGCGAGCCTCTACGAGACATCCACGAGCTCCAACGTACCTGCTACGTACATTTACGTACTTACCACGAGTTTGATTTTTTTAAACTCGGGGAGCTCTTGGGTAAACTCGCATCGTGGGACAGGGCCTTTAAGGTCTTAACCTCAGTAAGGAACTCTTGCACTTTCTTGTACTGATATAGATCTGTAATTTCCAAACTGGTCACAAATGGCTCCAAATTTAGTATTTAAGCCATCACCTGCAAGTCAGTCTGCGACTATTAGGTTTATGTTTATCAGTTCATTCCTGTTTTTACTTTTGGGACCTGCTGGTTCAGATTACAAAATGAACGTTAGAAAGTTAGTGCCATTTTATGGTTTCTGTCACCACCTCAAGGCTGCTGTTGCTTCTCCCTGGGGATCAAGAATAACTTGCACCTTCTCCAATTTTGTGGCTTCTGATGAGGGCAATTTGGGAACCATAGGCTCCACCACAGATGGAGTAAAAAGAGCTGGGCATGGAGTTTATCATCAGATGCACTGAGGTACAGAGCTTTTTAGTTGCATGCTATCCAGTCAGCATAAAGACCATACATGATTGCAATCAAACCATCCACTATGTACAGATGCAGATTAGCTTAGCTTAGTTTATTGTCATGTGTACCAAGGTACAGTGAAATGCTATTTTGTTGCGTGCTATCCAGTCAGCTGAAAGACTGTACACTATTACAATCAAGCCACGCACAGTGTACAGATTCAGGATAAAGGGAATAACGTTTAGTGCAAGATAAAGTCCAGTAAAGTCCGATAAAAGATAGTGATGGGGCAGTAGTTTGTGATGTGATGCACTCCTGTTCTTTGCTCCCTTTGCTCCATCCCCTCTTCTCAATACCATTGTGAATGCACCTCCTCCATTTTAACTCATCATAAATTGGAGGTTCCCAGGAGATGTTGCATTTTCTGGGAAACTACTCTGTCCAGGTAGGCTTGGGTTTCAGTGGAAGAGCATTTGGCAACATACATTTTAAGAGATGGGTAAGGATAAGACTGCATCTTGAGGAATTGTACAAAATTGGGGTGAGACATCCATCTCATGACTGAGGCCTCTTATTGAATCCCATCAGCCTTTTCAATCTTCCTGCCAGCTTTGTGCACATGGATATTCAACCTATTGGCAACAGGAAGTTTGTAATTTTCTTTTCTACAGTTTCTGAATGTGGAAAATTCCAGAATTTTCTTGCTTAAATCCTAAAATAAGTTCAAACTTCCCAAATTAACCTCTGTGCTATGTTTTTTTTCTTAATTCATTTAGTCAGTCCATGTCCTTTTGAATCCAGCCTATGTAACAAACCTCCCTAAACTAGTGACAAACATTGATGCATTACTCTCTACGCCTTTATCTCAGTCATTAATAAATAGGATAAAATTGTGAACACCACCTCACACTCAAAGAATGTTCCCTTAATCCCCATTCTTGCACAGTAAATCCCACAACTCATAAATCAGTTGAACCAACTTCCCAATAAACATTCTTGGCAAGCACAACCCAATTTCAGGAAAAACTAATCATTGCATTCGAAATAACAAATACTCCTCAGTGGTTAGTAGCATAGAAATTCTGAACAAAAGATAAAAGCTTATTATTGTTGGCCTAATATTATAGTTTAAAGATTAGAAACGGTTATGCGGACTTAACTGTCCTTACAAAGGGGCTTACTGCAAACAACTTGTCAAAATTACCAGGAAAATCAGTTCTCATTGTGGAATAATTCTGCTTATTGGCACATTCTCGGGAATAGATTGTTCTGTGTACATTGGCTCACCATCATCAGACCCAAGAACTGTGGATTCGTATACCAGGATCTGCTCATTATACTTTACCTTTAAAGTGTCATCCTCGTCCAAAAGTTTCCACTTCCAAAAATTGTTTCCAATTTATCTGCATTAGAAGTGGAGTCTTGGCTAATATTTGCCATTTATGAAATGGGCCACAGCCCAATGAAATCGAGTTGACAAGGCAACCATTGAGAAGGGAGATGGGTCTGTCTGACCTATCTTCAGACCTGGCGTTCCAAGGTTCAGTTTGGGATTGTCTTGCTGCCCGACTCCATGTATTTATTTAGACTTAAAGCATTTCTAGATCACAAAGAGGCAGCAGAAACAAAAGAATTAAACGGAACAGAAGAGTGATCGGTCTATGCTTCTGGTTTGTTGGAATTCACAGTGGAGAAGGAACGATTTGCTCTGACATGTCGTCCGTCACCATCATATCTCAAGATGCTTTGCACCCAATGAAAACTTAGATACTTCAATCACAAAAGGAGGAACTCGGCGGAAGGAAAGAACACTGCTCAACTATGTCACAGATGTAACATGGGGGAACATGAGCAAAGCAAGATCCCATCAATTATCTTTTTAAAAACAATGATGATGAGGAATATGGCTCCTGGATTTTATGTTTTGTTTCAGATTTCAACATTGAACATGTTACTTTGTATCGTATCTTCTTGTCTTGCTGTAGGTGTGAGCAGTTCCTCAGCCTATACTTAATAAGTGCTGAAGGAATCCACCATCATTAGTCTGGGCATTGTACCTTGATTATGTATCGTGTATCCATTATGGATGTTTCAGTCGTCACCTCCTAGCTGCAATGGATTAACTTATTTATTTCAACAGTTCGGCCAAGGTGGCAAGTAACCCCATTAAAGATTCTCAATGGATTTTGCCCTGAATACGTCATTGATATCGTCTTGAGGATCACTCCCAAGCAGTGTTTATCTCCTCTTCTCCTGCAATACTAACATTAAATAGGAAAACAATATGCTTTTGGACATCATCGAGGATAGCCCTCACTAATAAAACTATTCATCCTGTTTGCTGTGAATTCTAGGGCTCTGGCTTCACCAGTCGGTCGTTGTGGATTACCGTTCTAATGGTATTTCTCTTGCCCTAGGGAACGTGAGCAGACAGTGCACTGATGAAGGTTGGACTGAGCTGTTGCACTCTTACTCTATTGCATGTGGCATCAACATAAGCAACATGGACGACGACATCAAGGTCGGTGCTTTTCCTTCCAGAATCGTACTCACTTCTTCCCTATCGTGTTCTGACACGCCACCTTTCACCATAATATCTCAAGCTGCTTTGCACCAATGGAAACTACTTAAATCATAAAGTGTTGGAGTAACTCAGCGGGTCAGGCAGCATCCGTGAAAGGATTTGTTCACTGTCACCATTATATTTTGTTTTGTTACCAGGATCTTCTTTACTTTTGTAAAATTAATCACTATTTAAATCGTGATCCATGTGAGAGGAATTACATTAGGGGACAGTTCTAGGCTGGGATTTATGTTACCATCAAGAAAGCTACTGCCCAGGGTATTTTTTACAAATGAGTTTCTGAGTGTTTTTACTCTTCTCTGTACCCTATAGAGACCCTGTGGAAAGAAAGGGGTGCAAGGCATTTGAGGGGTTGATGAGATTGGGGAAGAGGCATTTCAACCCTGAACTAATCAGTGGACAGGAGCTATTAGTGTTGAGTAACTCCAACTCAAATTCTAAAGCGTTCCTTTAGAAATGTTCACGATAGAGTATTTGAGTAAAACGTTGTAAAAGTCACCATGGGCTCAAAAAAACGACTGTAGATCAATGGTTCCAAAAACACTACGCCACAGGATATCTGGACCACTTGTAAACTTATTGATGGAGATTGATTAAATTATTATTAGGGGTTTTTTTTTGTTCAATCTTGGGAAAATTATCTAAAGAACCCTATCAGACTCAAGAACCAAGCACTTCTTTCATACCTTAGCAGAGGTGCTGCCACATTCCGTACTTACCTCACAAGGTTATTCTGTTATTGTACTTTAATATTCTGATTTGAACTACAATCTTCAGTTTTACATTCATTCCTGTACTTCTTGTTGTATCTACACTACACTTTACTGTTTCCTCCACAAGCTTCATACAAACAAGGCACTTCATTGACCACTACATGACCATAAACTAGTGCAAACAAAGAACTGCAGATGCTCGTCAACGCATCAAAAAAGACACAAAGTGCTGGAGTAACTCAGCAGGTCATGTTACATTTGTGGAGAACATGGATAGATGACGATTCAGAGCATTCTTCAGAAAAAGGGTCCCTACCCAAAATGTCACCTATTCACGTTCTTTAGGGATGGTGCCTGACCTGCTGAGTCACTCCAGCACTTTGTGTCGATTTAACTATAAAGTAATCTTAATCTGAATGCAGTTCCGGCCTTAAAGTCATTGCCGTTATTTTTTCATTCAGGGAATATTTCTGCAAGCTGTGAAGATCAGTTACACTGTTGGACACAGCCTATCTCTGCTGTCCCTGAGTGCTGCCTTAGTCATTCTATGTCTCTTCAGGTAAGTACTTCTACTAATATTACAAGGCATTGTATTTGCAGTATCATAGAAATAGTTTGTCTTAATTTTATGGTTCATGTCAGGAAATCACCCCACCGTCCATTCCCATGAAGCCACCATGTTCAATCAACACTCTCATTTTCTTCCTGTTTCCCACCCAAACTCACATTTAATTTACTCTTTGATACTCCACTTAGACTAATCAGACTGTTTTGCTAACTCCCATTACTCTGAGATTTTACGTTGCTTCTTTTTGGAATGATGTGTGAACACAAAACTCCAACTCTCAGAAGCAAGAAAGCTACCGCTGATCCATAACAAAGGTGGTTGGATGTAGAACGAGACAACGCAGCTTCATGTTAGACAACTGACTACGGGTCACAGATAACAAAATCCACCCCCGGCAGTGTGCAGTGTGTTGACTCAGAGAGAGTAGAGTCAGAGTTAACACACACAGATACAAAGGTAGACAAAAGTGCTGGAGGAACTCAGCGGAGTTGAATCTCCAGCATTTTTGTCTACCTTCGATTTTCCAGCATCTGCAGTTCCTTCTTGAACACACTGATACAAACACTGCAGCCCACCAGGTCCACATTAAGATCAAGCACCCATTCATACTAATCCTATTTTATTCTCTCCACTTTCTCATCAACACCTCAATGATTCTATCGCTCATCTACACGAGGGGCAAATTACAGCAACCAATATATGTGGGATGAAACAAGATCTAATACAGAGATTGATAGGTTCTTGATTCATAAGGGTGTCAAAGATTAACAGGGAGAATGGGGTTGAGGGAAATAGATCAGCCATGATCGAATGACGGAGCAGACTTGAAGGGCTGAATGGCCTAATTCTGCTCCTATGGTTTATGACCTTATGAATCCTGGATGAAAGTCACGCTGTCAAAGGATAACGTGCAAACTCCACGCAAGTAGCAGGATCTTAGCCAGGTTGTTGGTTGGCAGCAGTTCTACCTGCTGCAGTACTGGCCCGCTTTCTAGAAAGTCTGCGTACAAACCACCCTGACTTATCCATTGCTTGCGGGACAGGAGTGACAAGAATAGTTGTCCACCCTCGCCACGTAATGATAGTCCAGGTGATCTCCACAACATGGATCTTCAGCTTCGATTCAGCAATTCAGACTGGACTGTCATCAACTCTAATGCACCATGACAAAAGAAAATTGAATTACCCTGTTAAAAAGTAAATTGAAAAAGAAAAGTAATAAAATTTAGTGCTGCTCTCTCGAAACTGAGAATTATGATTTTATTACGAATGATTACATTTTGGAAAGGATTGGACAGAACTAACCTATGATCAACATGAATGGGAAATGTTTCAGAGGTTCAGTCAGAACTGGGAGATGTGATTGTACAGTGAACAGTGGCCAATTAACCTAACAAATTGACATACTCCTACATAACATGCCTTCCATTCTAACTAGCCCGCTTTACTCTATCAGTCTAATCTCTGATGCTGGCTTGCTCCGTGCTTCAGTTATTAGCTCTGATTAATCATAATCTCCGTTATCTGCAAAAAGACCTTTCCTCTATCTTAATTCTCATGTGTTTGGTTTGATTTCCATGTTCCTTAAATCCTGTAATCCCCAACCACTGCAGGCCTGTCTGTTTCTATCTGTTCTGTCCAATCCCTTCAGAAATGTAATCGGTCTTAACCAAATCATCATAATTCCCAGTTCCAAGAAAAGTAACACATTTTTATTGCTTTTCCATATCAATTTAATTTTAACAGGTAAAATCACAGTTAATCCACCCTTCTCTCTCCTCCCCCCCCCCCCCCCCCCCCCCCCCCCCCCCCCCCCCCCCCCCCCCCCCCCCCCCCCCCCCCCCCCACCCCCCCCCCTCCCCCCCCCCCCCCCCCCCATGCCCTCACTACAATTCTTTTACTAAAGGTAGACAAAAATGCTGGAGAAACTCAGCATCTATGGAGCGAAGGAAATAGGCAACGTTTCGGGTCGAAAAAAATTCTTTCACTGATTTTTTTTTTTTAAGTTCAAGAGAAAAATAGGACGGTCAGTGCAAGGAGCAAATATATTGCAAGGGGTTTATGGTTAAGTAGTAGAGCATTTGACTGCAGATCAAGGTGTCCCTGTTTCAATTCTTTCTCCCCCCACCTCCCCCACTTTTCAGAATTTATTGGCATAGACGGGGAGGATGAATCAGAACCTTTTTCCCCCAGGGTGAAATTGTTGAATACTACAGAGCATGACTTTGAGGTCAGAGAGAGAAACTTAAAAGACTGAGCGGGCGGGGCAAGCTTTTTACAGTGAGATTAGTGCATGGGATGCACTATTAGGGCTGGTGGGGAAGCAGTTATGATAGTGCTCTTCAAGAAGCTTTCAGATAGTCACATGAATATGCAGGAAATCGAGAAATATGGATCATGTGCAAATTAATTTAATTTGGCATCACGTTCGACACAGACATTGTGGGTTGAAGGACCTGTTTCTGCCCTATGTGTAACAAAGGGTCGGACAGGAAGAAGGACTAGGTGGAATTTGTTGAGGGTTGCCGATGAAAAGGTTACAAAAGATCTGAAGGACTTTAATACCAAAAGTAACTGAAGGTTGTGCTTCTTCGTGTCTGAAAGGCTGGTACAAAGGTGCCAGCACTGGAACAGGGAACAATTTTGAATGGCTGAGTGCCTGGGCCTTGGTGATGGCAGATCATGGAGCAAAGAATCTATGGTTGGTGCTTTGTGGACCATTGTGGTTATAAGGAACGGAACAGAGAATGATTAGAAATACAGCTCTTAATGTATTGTGAATTCAAACCAAAAGTCCTGCTGCTGCTGCTCCTTGTTCAATTATCTGCAATTCAAAATATCATTATTACATTTTATTACGTAAAAGTACATGCCAATGTCACTTATACAGACATTGAATTCTGATTCCCAATTCTTTATCTCGTCCAAAAATATTAAGGCTGGAATAAAGGCTTGCATCATCTCACTGTAAGGAAATTATTAGAACAGGAGTAATTGAAAACAAACCTCCTTCATCCCAGTGGAGGAATTTCTGGGATGAACGAGGGTAGTGATGGTGAAGACATTCGAATTATTTCATTTATTTTAGAGATGCAACGTGCAAACATGCCCTTCAGCTCACCAGGTCCATGCCGATCAGGGATTTCCGTACACTAGTTCCATCCTACAGATTAGGGACAGTTTACAAAAACCAACAAACCTGCACGTCTTTGGAATGTGAGAGGAACCCAGGGCATCCGGGGAAAACCCACACTCAGTGCAGGCAACACCCATAGTTGGGATTGAACCCGGTTCTCTGGCGCTGTAAGGTAGTGACTCTACCACTGTGCTGCCCTTTATGAAGCTGCTAGATGATGCTGAGGAGTCAATAGGTTTGGGATTAACCTCCCTCACCTGTATCAAACATGTGAGCATCATCACTGTGCTTGGAGAGTCATGATGACTAGAAATTCAAGGACCCCATTGGGAGGATGGGATGGTATTGGTTTGGTTTATTATTGTCACATGTATTGAGGTACAGTGAGAAACTATCCAGGCAAATCACCCATACATGATTACAATTAAACATTACAGAATGCAACATCACAGAGAGAGTGCAGATAAACGAAAAAGTGCAAATGCCACAACAAGGTAGAGCGGGGGATCGGAATACATCTTTAGCTCATGTCTTAAGAAACTATCCTGATTTTGGTGGTATGGGTTTTCAGACTTTTGTATCTTCTGCCCGATGGAAGAGGGGAGAAGAAGGAATGAGTGCAGTGTGAATTTCCTTGGTTATGTTGGCCATATTGATGATGGGCATTATGATGAGGTGCCAGTGTTTCGGTTGGTCATGATTCCTCCACACTGCAATCTTCAGTGCATTATTTGGGGAGTGGAAACATGCCATCCTGTGAATTGTTCTGAAGTTAAACCCACATGATCAGGATCAGGATCACTTTTTCAGCCTGTGCCCTGTATTAGGATGGAAGTGTTGGATTAGTCCAGTTCTGTAATCGGGAGAAGGTCAATGGAAATGAAGGATAGTAATGGGGTTGAGGCCTCGGTTATGGAGATTACAGGTTCTGGAGACTTGATGTTTGGGGTCTAGGGGTACATCTCGACAGGACATCGCACAGTTCAGTTGGGCTAAGGTAGGGTTGTGGTGTCAAGCTCAGAGTGTTGGGTAGTTTGGTGTGACATCAGAGTCAAGGGAAATGTTTGGGTGTAGGAGGTACTGTGAGATGTGGAGAGGGCAGAGCGATTCAAGGTAAAGCTTATCCTCAGCACATGAGTCCCATTCCATCATGTTATTGGGAGGACGTCGTTGTCTTGGAAGTGCCCACCAATGTTCAAAATAACCTCCCATACAGGAGAGAGAGTTGCATGGGAAACATTTAAATTAATTCCACCTAAATATAGAAAGTGGTGCAGGAGTAACTCCATGCCTGACGTGTGCATTCAGAGTCTCTGGGTATGAAATTGTTTGCAAGTGGCTAGATACATGTTAACTCTGGTAAAAAAAATAATGTTCAGAAGCATAGCACTGAAAATAATAAGAAGTTTGTGAATTAATTTTGTGGCTTGTACAAGTCTCATGAAATGACTTTATTTTACTTTTATTACAGTATCAAACATTGGAATAAACATTAATTTTGCGCGCACACACACACACACACACACCAGTAAATGGCCAACATAATTTCAAGGCAGATATTAGAAAACAGAGCTAATGAGGCAAGAAATATGACACTGCTCAAAAATCAGAATGAAGGCGTTAATTAAGCATTAAAGTAAATTAATTCAAAAGTCAATTAATTCCACAACAGAGCAAGAAACCAACCATGACGTACACTGGAAGAATCTCAATGTAGTTGTAATAATAACTTTATTTGTATATCACTTTTCATACAATTGAATGCAACCCAAAGTGCGTTCCACACAGACACAGGTTTAAACAAAAACACAATTTAAAACAGTAAGAACGTAGGCGGTTAATAGTATAAAAAACACAAATTTATATAAAAATATAAAATATAGCATTGAGAGTGTAAAAGGACAAAGGAAGTAAAGCCAGTTCAAAGCTTGATTAAAAAGATAAGTCTTTCGCTACCGTTTAAAAATGTCAACTGAGTGGGCGTCCCTCATAGCCCTGGGATGTAGAGTAGTAGGGATCAGTTTAACTGCAGCAATTTATGTTAACGGGGAAGTGGTGAAGTAAAATGGCTCAACACTGATGATCATTAAACCTAAAAGCAGAACCACAACACTTGCACAAGGCCCTGACCCAAGTGTGCATGCTCTTGGCAGTAGAGCATCTTTATTATGACATACAAGCGATCCCAATTACTATTTCACTCAGAGGGTAAAAGTGCTTGGATGGCACTGCCAATGGAAGTAAATACGATAGAAGCATTTGACAGATTCACGAACAGGCAGAGAATGAAAGCGTATGAATGTGCTTGCAGATGGGATTACTTTAGAACAACATCATAGTCATCACAGACATTGTGCGCAAGGGCCAGTTCCTGGGCTGTCCTGCTGTAACCTCGGACTAGTATAACTGTGTGGTCAATCATTAATGCCAACTCTGTGGGATGTTACCATGCTGTATCTGTCTGACTGTACAAGCAAGGCACCCTTGGTCACCTTAACATGTCGTGTAACAGCCCAGCAATGTCAAGAGGATTCACCCCAGGATGCTCAGACCCCAGTCTCCCAACTCGCTGAAAGGGAAAATCCACTGGTCAACGATGTGTCAGTTTGCTGTGAAAGAATTCTGGACAAAAGATGAGATGGAAATAACAATATAGATCTTCATATTGGAGGCACAAGTGACTTCAGATGCTGGAATCTTGAGCAAAAAGCAAAGTGCTAGAGGAACTCAGTGGGTCACACAGCATCTGTGAAGGGAATGGACGGATGTTACAGATCGGGATCTTCAGACTTCCAGGCTCCCGACCTGAATCATCATTTGTCCAATCCCTCCACAGTTGTTGTCTGACCCATTGACTTCCTTCAGCTCTTTGTATTTTGGATCTTCATATTGTTAATGCAACAAAATGCTTCTGCAAATAACCAATAGATATAATCAAACTAAATATATTGGAGTCAATCTTTACAGTAGATTTAAAATAATACTATGAGTCATGAAAATTTTTTTTTCTGAAGCATGAAATACTCGACAATTGAGTTAAATTCATAAAATGTGTTTTCATGTAAACTTCACAAATGCAGTGGATTATGTTGTGGCTCATTCTATACACACACCTGCTTTAACTATCGCTCACACACATATAGAGTTACATTTTTAAGAAAGAACTGCAAATGCTGGAAAAATCACTGGTAGACAAATGGTGGAGAAACTCAGCAGAGGAGGCAGCGTTTATGGAGAGATGGATTAGGCGACGTTTCGGGTCGAGACCCTTCTTCAGACTCAATGGGCGACGTTTCGGGTCAAGACCCTTCTTCAATTTTGTTCTGTTGGCAAGTGCTTTATTGATGTAATAGAAGTAGATGGAGTTTTAATGAGTGCAAGTACGTCACAGATTTGAATTTGATCATTGATGCAAGCCCCGAGGGTTCTGGTGAGAATGTCACTGGTTTCTCTCATTGATCATTGTCTCCACTGAGAACCTTGCTTATTTGTTTTAATTTAGTTAAAGATTTATGAGACAGCAGCAAAGCCAACATATAGTGCCCATGTGAGTGGAGATCTGGTACTGTTTCCTTCACACCGATAAACTGAACACTTTAAAACTTACATTGATGGATGATTTATTTTTGTTGTGTGGTGGTTTTATAAGATAGTGAAACAAGGTAGGAGCTAAAGTGTAAACCCTCCACAATCTAACTGAATGATAGAACTTCTGCTTCTGTCGTGTGGCGTGCACAGCCTAAAGTTGTAGGACAACTTGTTCTATTTGATCTTCTGTTGTGCACGTCAAATTGATTGCATTAGTCGAAACAGGGCGGACCACGTGAAGGTTGCAATCTTCCACCCCTGAATGATAGAACAAGCTCAAAGGAACAAATGACTCATAAACAGTTAACTAATAAGAGCCTAAAGGGCCTGTCCCACTTGCCGATTTATTTCGGTAACTGCCGGCATCATTGACTGACGTATCAGGTCACCAGAAAGTGTGCGGTGTGATGTGGCGTGATGACATAAGACGATTGGTGTTTTTTCAAGTGTCGCAACATTTTTTTGTCAACGCTGGATTTTGAAATGTTCAAAATCTTTTGGCGACACTGATATGACGTCGACAGGCCCTTAACAAAAAAAGAGCAGGCATAAGCCACTTGGCCACTCAAACCTGATCTGTCATTCAATATAATCATGGCTGAACTGTCCCAAGTCTTATCTCCTCTTCTGTGCCAGCTCCTAATAGCCCTCAAATAATAAAGTTAACAGTTCCTCACATGAGTACATCTATAAACTAGGCTGTAGACACATGGAACTGCAGATGGTGGTTTACAAAATGGTTTACAAAAATAAAACACAGGGTTGGAGTAGCTCTGCGTGTCAAGTAGCAACTCTGGAAAACGTGGATAGACCATGTTTTTGGTAGGTCCATTCGTCAGACTGATTATGGTATGGGCGGAGGGGAGAAAGTTGGAAGAAATGTGGGGACAAGACAGTCTGGAAAGTGATAGGTGGAGGAAGGAACTGCAAATGCTGGTTTACACCAAAGATGTACACCAAACCATGACATGAAATGCTGGAGTAACTCAATGGAACAGGCAGCATCTCTAGAGAGAAGTAACGGGTGGCGTTTTGGGTCGAGACCCTTCTGAAGAAAGACCTCGACCTTAAACATCACCCATTACTTTTCTCCAGATATATCTGCCTGTCCTGCTGAGTTACTCCAGCATTTTGTATCTATCGTAAGTGATAGGTGGATACAGTGATGAGATTTTATGATGGGCAGAGATGGTTGTACAAAGGCTGGAGATGAAAAGACAAAAAGTGTGAGATGAGGAGATAAGGATTGAAGAGGGGCAAATTGTGAAGCCAGAGGAACATGTGTGAAAGGCCAAATAGGCTGGGAGAAATAAAGGGAGAAATGGGTGTGCATCCAGGTGGGGCACAGGGAAGAGAGGGGATAAAAGGAGGGGAGGAAGGGGGAGGGTGTTTGTCAAGTTATGCCCCTGTCCCACTTAGGAAACCTGAACGGAAATCTCTGGAGACCTTGCGCCCCACTCAAGGCTTCCGTGAGGTTACGGTCACTCTCCCAAATGGTGGAAAGTGGATTCCGCGTAGTCGAGGGTTCTTCTATGCTCCTGTGATTATTTAAAAAAAAACAAAAACGGCCTCGATAAAAATAGGTTGCCGTTTGGTCGAAGCCAGTGGAGTGGGGTTGCTATTTACTTACAGGCAGTCTAAGGCAATCTCCTTCGCTGACCAACCATTTTGATTGGCTCATTGGAGTTTTCAGCAAAGATCCTGTCGGATCTTTGGTTTTCAGGACCTAGAAGATCCGCTGGAAGGTAAAATGCCCACTAACTTTATTAAACTTCTTAAAACTGTCTCCATTCCTTCTCCCCTTCTCTTCTCCCCTTCTCTTCTCCCCTTCTCTTCTCCCCTTCTCCCCTTCTCTTCTCCCCTTCTCTTCTCCCCTTCTCTTCTCCTCTGTCCTTCTCCTCTGTCCTTCTCCTCTGTCCTCCTCTCTCCCGCACTCTCTAAAGGACTTATCGTGCTCTGTGGCAGACGTTTACCTTCCTCTTCATCGCACAGACAGCGCTCGTCCGCTGTCCCTGGCCCCCACCTTCGCGATGTGTTTGTGTGTGCGATCGGTAGCAAAGATCCTATAGAATCTTTGATCAGTAGATGCAGCTCACGCTTCGGGGCTTTCCAGGCAAATGATCAAAACCTCTGGTGACTCATGGAGAGTGACCGGAACCTCGTGGAAACCTTGGGTGGGGCGCAAGGTCTCCAGAGGTTTCCGTTCAGGTTTCCTAAGTGGGACAGGGGCATTAGTTACCTAAAATTAAAGAATTCAATGTTCATACCATTGGGTCGCAAGCTACCCAAGAGGAATATGTGGTGCTGTTTGTGTGTAGCCACACTTTGGCAATTGAGGAGACATAGCACAGAAAGATCAGTACGGAAATGGGAAGAGGAGTTAAAATGGTGAGCAATCAGGAGAGCAAGCCATCCTTGGCAGACCGAGCGCAAGTGTTCGACAAACGTTCAATGGCTGACTGCTTTACCTAAGAGGCATTAGAGTTCCAACCATAATCTGACCCTTTCATGTACCGGCTTGTATTTTTACATTTTACTTAAACTGAACTTCAATTCTCACGTAGCCATGGCAGAATTTGAACTTGTATTCTCCTAATTTTTTGTGTAGTAAAAGAGTTATGGAATTGAAATGCCCTGACTGCATTTGTAAAGTTATTCCATAGCCAATAACCCTGTGTAAAAATAACAAAATAAACATTGAAGGAATGGTAGAGGGTATCACGTCTGTGAAGTTTCATAGGCGTTAACCAAACCTTAATCTGCACAAGGTACAACGATTACAGCACAAGGAAACTCGGGAAGATTGGTGAGAATACCCAATCAGGCCAAATAATGGAAGCAGCAAGATACAGCTAACAAAAGCTGATGATTGCTAATCCTTATGCACATCAACAACTGATAATTTGACCTGCTACTTGTATCATTTCTACTGCCAGGTTACTTATAAATCCATTTTGAGAATGATTTGTACGGATTATGAAATCAGGATGCCATAAAGCATTTTGCATCTATTTAAATACTATTTGAAGTATAATCAGTGCAACATTGGAAACACAGCCGCCAATGTACGTGCTGCAAGATGATTTATAGAGCAATATATTAATGACCAGATCATCTGGAAGGTTTGTCAAACCATGCAGCACGCCCTTGGCACCCAGGCAGAATGTCAGCCTTTAATACATTTAGTGTGGCCTGGAGAGCAAAGCAAACATGCAACTTTCTGATTTAGATTCTGGAGCAACAGTGGGCCACGGTTAATATGGTGGCCATATCTTGCTTGCCAAAAGTACCTGCAAGACATTCTAAACAACGGAAGACAGCGTTAACTGCGAATTTTACTTCGGAGTCACGTGAGTGACTACGTGAAGACCCCGCCAGCACATATGCGCGACATATCGTCAAACGCATTGCGAAGCGACAGGCAGGAGGAGTGCCGCTCCTCCAGCGTAAGTTTAAAAATGGCCCGCAGGTAAGTACTTACCAGTCTGAGGTCGTTTGTTGGCTCTGTGTGCTGTTGTTTTTCAGAGCGCACCATGGAGTCCAGAAAATCGAGAAGAGCCGCTGCTAAAGTTGCTGCTGAGGAAGGAGGCAGCCAGCGGCGTCCGAGTTCTCCTGAGATGCTGGTGCAAATCACAGCCCCCGACTTCACACCGCTACAGCCCGCAGGTGCTCCTGGGACTGGCGGCAAATCCACCCGGAAGTCGGGCATGTCCGCTGACTCGGCTGAGTCTGGACCGGAGGACACACCGCTCGCGGGAAGCGACAGCGGTCGACTGTCCGCATGGAGCGGATGGTGGAGCAGTTGCTCCAGTGTGACCTGCTACAGCAGGGGCAGACCCACGGCAGCATCCTTTTCAGGACTGCCAAATGTCTCGCCCTCTTCGCAGGGGAGCATTAAGAGTCAGAACTGGGCTGACTCTGAAGATGGGGGCATGGCTGAAGATACGACAATGCTAGGGGTGCCAGAAGAGGAGCTCTTGGGTATGGTCTCTAAATTTGGATTACCTATCCAAAAAGGGCTGCCGTTACAACCTAAGTTGGCAGCCAGTATCAATTACATGGCGACAAACCAACTACAAGAACAAGCCATCAATGATACGGCAGCAAAAGACCTAGCTCCGGAGAATTGCATCTCCCTCAATGTGCCTACTGCTAACAACCCCATTTGGGGTAACATGAGCCCTGAGATAAGGAGCCAAGAAGTCAAGCTACAGAAAATCATTAAACTGCTGGCTGCTGGGATTATGGCCGTTGCCAGAACAGTGGATGGAGTTGATATGCCGGAGGAGCTGCAGGACGCGCTAGCTCTCTTATGTAACACTCAATACGAGATCAACAGTTACAGGAAGAGCGTCATCCGGCCTGCACTCAACTCCAAGTTTGCGGGGTTGTGCAGACCCAGCAGTGCACAGCCGCCAACATTGCTATTTGGGGACAACCTGCCGAAGCAGGTCAAAGACCTCGACGAGGAGGCAAAAGCTTTTGGCATGATTTAAGGTGCCGGCTGCCACCAAGTCCCCATACCAGCGGCGGCAGCACCCCTATGCATTCACCAGCAGACAACGATACGGCGATAGACCACCTGCTGGTGAAAGCTCGAAGGCCGGGCAACCTGCTCAGCGTTTTTTTTATAGACTATGGCCCAGCACGGCCTTCTTGGAAGATACGCCAACCCCACACCACAGCGCCTCCACACCACAAGAAACAAGGACAGAGACAAAGACAGCACCGCCGGTAACCATGGAGGTAGGTGGGTCTGGTTGCCTCATGAACATCGCATGTCTAGGCTCCTCACGGGTTGGGGGACGGTTGCACTTGTTTTGGGATGCATGGAGCACTTTAACTACTGATCCTTTCATACTGGAAAGTATTCAGGGATATAAAATTGAATTTGTTCACAAACTCCCTTCCCCTGTTCAGCATACGTCCTAGTCGGAAATTTGTACTTTCACAGAAAGAAAAGACAGAAGGTCATGCTGAACTTCTAAGACTAAATTCAAAAGGGGTAATTGAGAAAACTAAAAGAGAGTCTCATGAGTTTGTATCGAACATTTTCACTAAAACTAAAAAAAAGGCGGATGCCGCATCATCATAGATTTGACTGAACTGAATAGTTTCATGCAGTATGATTTGGACGAGGGAATTAAATGCAACATCTCGAAGTTTGCGGATGACACGAAGCTGGGGGGCAGTGTTAGCTGTGAGGAGAATGCTAGGAGGCTGCAGGATGACTTGGATAGACTTGGTGAGTGGGCAAATGCATGGCAGATGCAGTATAATGTGGATAAATGTGAGGTTATCCACTTTGGTGGCAAAAACAGGAAGGCAGACTATTATTTGAATGGTGACCGATTAGGAAAAGGGGAGATGCAGCGAGACCTGGGTGTCATGGTGCACCAGTCGTTGAAAGTAGGCATGCAGGTGCAGCAGGCTGTGAAGAAAGCGAATGGTATGTTGGCATTTATAGCAAAGGGATTTGAGTACAAGAGCAGGGAGGTTCTACTGCAGTTGTACAGGGTCTTGGTTGAGGCCAACCTGGAGTATTGCATACAGTTTTTTGGTCTCCTAATCTGAGGAAAGACATTCTTGCCATCAGTGGGAGTACAGAAGAAGGTTCACCAGACTGATTCCTGGTATGGCATGACTTCCATATGAAGAAAGACTGGATAGGATCGGCTTGTACTCGCTGAATTTAGAAGATTGGGGGTGATTCATAAAGGACTTACAACATTCTGAAGGGGTTGGACAGGCTAGAGATGCAGGAAGATTGTTCCCGTTGTTGGGGAAAAGTCCAGGACAAGGGTACAGTTTAAGGAATAAGGGGAAAAAATCATTTAGGACGAGATGAGAAAATCGTTTTTACACAGAGAGTGGTGAATCTGTGGAATTCTCTGCCACAGAAGGTAGTTGAGGCCAGTTCGTTGGCCATATTTAAGAGGGAGTTGGATGTGGCCCTTGTGGCTGAAGGGATCAGGGGGTATGAAGAGAAGGCAGGTACAGGATATTGAGTTGGATGATCAGCCATGATCATATTGAATGGCGGTGCAGGCTCGAAGGGCCGAATGGCCTGCTCCTGCACCTAATTTCTATGTTTCTATGTCCACTTACAAATGTCACGGCCAAACAACTAATTTCCAAAAGGTACTTCACGGCTTGCATCGACCTAAAAGATGCATACTATTCAGTACCAATAGACGAAGATCATCGCAGATATTTGAAATTTGTCTGGATGGGGCAGCTCTGGCAGTACAAAGCACTACCTAATGGATTATCATCAGTGCCTAGACTGTTTACCAAATTATTAAAACCAGCTTTAGCGTGTCTCAGGAATCATATTGTTATGGCTTACCTCGATGATATTTTAATCGTGGGAAAAACTTTGGAGCTGGCCAAACTGGCCGTCTCAGCAACCGAGCACCCTATTTCAAAAGCTGGGATTTGTCATTCATCCAGATAGATCAAAATGCCTTCTACTACTATGGACTATTTGGCTTTCACATTTGACTCTGTTCATATGTCTGTCACTTTGCCACCAAACAAAGCGTCAGACTTGATTGAAGCATGCACAAGGGCCTTACTGGCATAGGAAAAACCTCTATGCGGCAAGTACCCAGAGTGTTGGGAAGTTAGTGGTGCCTTTCAACCACCTCAATTGGCCCACTACTTTACCAAAACTTACAAAGGGCAAATAATTAGCAGCTCTCAAGCACCATGCGGGCCATTTTGACAGGCCAATGCAATTACCGGGAAATTAGAATTACAATGGTGGATAGACAATTGCACGACATTGCCTCTAACCCATCACTATCTAAATCCCACCGGTTATACTTCAAATGATGCCAGCGCAAAAGGTTGGGGAGCAACTAAAAAATCAAAATACACCTCCAGTGTTTTTGGTGGTAGATGGATGTGCACATGTATTAACTCTACCTTCCGGCATTAGAATTAATTATCTAGAAATGTGGGAGCAATTCATGGACTCCGAGCTTACTATTTGGACTTGAACCCATTTTTCTGCACGTTCGTTACAGATTGATAATTACCTACTGTGGTGGCTTATATCAATCATATCGGTGAAATAAAGTCGATATCCTGTGGACGAATGGTCAAACCACAAATTCTTGCATGGTGCCTTAGAAAGGAACATTTGGATATCAGCCACTTACCTTCCAGAGTAGGCTAAATACAGTGGCGGAAACGCAAGTTTGATGACACACCGAATGGATGTTGACCGAAAAGTGTTTGCCGACATTGTAGATCGGTATGGAACACCTGATATCGACCTTTTTGCATCCAGGACTCAATCACCAAATATCACATATGTTGCATGGGAACAGACCCTGGGGGACAGTAGCATGGACGCTTTCTCGCTACCACTGGGGAGATTTGTTTTTCTATGCAATTTCCACCATCAGTGGGGTCTTGCAAAAAATTTAGACAAGACTCCACATCGGGTATTCTGGGTTGTGCCCGCCTGTACTTTCAACCTTGGTTCCCTGTAGGTACAAGACATGGGCCACCGAACCTTGCTCCCATATAAATAAACGTCTGAGTCTATTGTACCCCCTGTGACAGGGGAGAGTACCAGTATTTGCCATGACCAGGATAATTAACCTGTTGGTTTTTGCAGGATTTGAAAAGGCCACTTCTGGATATGGACTCTCCGAACTGAACTTCAATGTCATCACGACATCGTGCAGGGAGTCCACCAGAAGACAGTACCATACGTGAAGAAATGGGAGGTCGTTCTGCCACAAAAAACGAACACCAAAAACATATGCGCACAGCAACATCACGGAAGTGCTGGAGTTACTGGCAAGCCTTCATTTCGATGAGGGTTTGAGCTTTTTGCATCAAAACTGTGCCAGGTGTGCCCTATCTTAACTACTATATTGGGCAAGGGTGCAAGATCACCTTACCAGTGAGGAGATCTCACCCTCTGGTGTCTAAAATTAATGAGGGGGTTATATTTAAATAAAATCCCACCAGGCCTCCAGATATTCCAGACCTTGGAATCAGCATTGTATTAACCAGGCTCCGAGGGTCTGGCACCAATAACTGGGCCTTTTCAATGGATAACTGACCTACAATTGGTCATGCTGATGGCACTCGTTACGGAACAGGGTCCAGTCCCTACATAGCTAAGGAGGACGCCATGAACAATATCCAATAGCAAGGTAACTTTCTTTTTACAGGGGTTACTCAAGCAAGACAGGCCCTGGATCATCTGGACCAAAAGTTGGAATTCCTGGCCCATCCCGTAGACTGCGCGTCTATGTATCGTGACCCACATTTTACGCTACATAGAGGTCACTAAGAGTCTCAGGGCACGGGAGAGGGCTTTGCTCATTAGCCACAAACGCCACACGTGGAGTCAACGTGCAAAGCCATTTCCAGATGGTTAAGGGTGGTTATTAGGGTACAGCGGGGGTTGGACAATAATGTGTTTATATCTCACTCCACCAGGGCTGCATCCACATCAGCGGCAAGGATGATGGAAGTTCCGATGGACCACATGCTTGCAACAGCGGGTTGGAGTAACGGAATAAACCTTTCAGCGGTATTACAATAAACCCGTGGCCGCACCTGAGACGTTTGCGGAAATAATATTAAGTTCTGTTTATAATTTCCCCGATGTAGGGGCATTATTGTTTCGTATTATAGAATACCTTTTGTTTTTCAGCACAGTTTTATGTCTGAAATACGTTAACATGCTCCTCCATTTCTCGTAATGGCAGTGTGTGAGCGTGGACTTGTTCCAGGGCATGAAATTACAGAGCTTTGAAATCATCACGTAGTCACTCATGTGACCCCGAAGTAAAAAAGTAAAATTAAATGAGAACTTACCAGTTTGAAGTTTGATCTTTATTTTATGAGGAGTTACGATGAGGGATTACGTGCCCTCCGCTCCCAAACCCTCTACTATAAAGGTCAACTGGTATGCTAGTTCCCTTATCTTACTATGTTAGTCAACTCTGGTATCTGTGATTTCACACCGCTGCTTTGAAGAATGTCGCGCATGCGTGCTGGCGGGGTCTTCACGTAATCCCTCATCGTAACTCCTCATAAAATAAAGATCAAACTTCAAACTGGTAAGTTCTCCTTTAATCTTACTATTTATACTGTTTATCTGCTCGGAACACAATGTTCTCCTCAGAAAATAGTGACATTGAGGAAGAATATCTGACTTCATAGATATGCACCAAATTCCCCTGGGGCCTAGCAGGGTAAATGCAGAGTCAATGTTTGCCCTGACAGGTTCCTCCAATAATCTCCCGCAGTATCAAAATAATGATGGAGATCAGAAGAAACTTCTTCATCTGGCGGACATCCTCGGAATTCTCAACCCTTAGGGGGTTGTGCAGGCTGTCATTTAGTATATTCAAGAGAGGTTGGAACAATGTTTTAGTAATTCCACATTTCCTTAGTGCTACTGTCACACATAAACCACTTATAATGTGATTGCCACCCATGGAACTATTGGCTTAAAATGTTAATCTACAGAGACCAAAGGAGGCTAGTGAACACATGTCTACCACTGAGGCAACAACAGGACATAGTACACAACATCCAGCCCACAAAATGATTGACCAAATGCAGGCAATTGGGACTAATTTCGAGGGGTATCTTGGTCGGCAGGGCTTTCTCTGTGCTATGTGATTCTGAGCTTTTCAAATCATCAGTTGCTCATCCCTGCTGAACAACTACACAGCACTGACACCTAACATTGAGGCTTCTGTAGCTTCCTCACTGTTTTCAGGAGAGTTAGATTTAGCTCTTAGGGCTAAAGTAATCAAGGAATATGGGGAAAATGCAAGAACGGAGTTCTGATTTTGGACGATCAGCCGTGATCTTATTGAATGGTGGTGCTGACTCGAGGTGCTACTCCTGCACCTATTTTTCTATGCTTATCTCTTCTCCAGATGTAATTTTAAAACATGGGAATTGTACGGTATAAATCCAGACAAGGTGAAGTGAGCCACAGCAACTCCTCCCAGTGATAATACTTTTCATTATGCTCTTTTAAATTGTCATGTTTTCTTTGTTAAACCCTTCTCAGCATTAGTGCATGCTTCTAGTGTTTTGTGCATATTTTAACCTTAATCTCAAATATATCCTTCATCTCCATCTCAAGAGTGACTGAATTGGTGTCTGGAAATTCATTCATCTGTCTGAGTGAGTATTGGTTTTATTCACTACTGTAATAATTTATGAAACTAAGTGGATTATCAATGTATGTTACTCATCATCACATTAAGGTTGGTTGATTTGATTCCAGTAGATTAATTTTTCTTTTAACTGGCAATTTTAATACATTTAAAGAAAGGCTAAGTCTCGGGCTAGCGGAGAATATGTTTTCTAATAAATGGTCGTCTCAGCCTAAGCAGCTCTTGAATAGTTCCAAATCTAAACCAAAGCATTAACTTGCGACTGTAGTGTAGCCACTCTGCATACATGAGGAAATTATCAGTCAGAGATATCACTGGAATTGCAGAAAGGGAATCTTTACTCAAGGGTTTAGATGCTGATGCTCAGATTGGCTTTGTTCATTTTCGAAGATGGGAAAGGGAAAAATAAATACGATTTGCCTTCATGAAAAGTGTCTTGATTAAAATTCAGTGCACTGTCCTTTCTTGAGTAGTTGAGATTTAAGTTGATCTTCAGATTTTTACTCGGACAGTTTAGTTTAGTTACATCACGGAAACAGCCCCTTCGCCCACGCCGACCAGCGATCCCTGCACATTAACACTATCCTACACACTAGGGGCAATGTTACATTCATACCAAGCCAATTAACCTGCAAACCTTTCCATCTTTGGAGTGTGGGAGGAAACCAAAGTCTTGGAGAAAACCCATGTAGATCATGGGGAGAACGTACAAACTCCGTACAAACACCTATAATTAGGAGCGAGCCTCGCTCTTCTACCAGATTTGCCTGCCCTCTCCCACCTACCGCTCTTCCCTTCCTAGCTCTTCTACCAGAGAGCATTATTGCTACCCTCTCCAACACACAACACTCCTGGCTAAGATGATCTCCCTCCCCCTCTCGTCAGCACTGCCCCCTTGCGATTTATTTCCTCCACATTGTCAATTCCTGACAATCTGTTTCATCATCTGTCTCACCGACCACTCCCTTTCCAGCTGATCAGTCTTCTTCCTCAGACACCATTTCCTCAGCCTCAGCCGTCCCTCCTGCCATCTCTCTCTCCCCAACTCCCAAATAATTGTTTTCCTTAGTCTACTCTCAGAAATACTTCTCTCTCAGCCCAGCATTAACCCTCTGTCTGAGACCTGACCCTAGCTCTGGACACCTCATCCCACCAACCCTAATGATCGTTCTCAAATCCAGGTCATCTCCACCTTCTCCCCACTGGACCTCTCCACATTCACCACATATCCACACTCACCCACTTAGCAATCGCCCTTGCCTCCTGTAATCCACTCCCATGTTACCAACATTGTTCCATAGAACAGTTCAGCACAGGAACTGACCCTTTGGCCCACGATGTCTGTGCCGATCATTATGCCAATTCAAACTGAGCATCCACCTACTTATGGTCTACATCCCTCCATTCCTTGCCTGTTCATATGACTGTCTAAATGCCAATCTGCCTTGTGGTCGCCACCCGATCACTAGATCCCCCTTCCCCATGGATACAGGCACCATCAGGAACTTCTGCTCATTCTAAACTCGGTGAGGAATTGCTTACCTTGTATACATTGGACATGAGGTATGAAATTCAAGCAATTTCACTGTGACGTCACATGTGGCAATAAAGTCATTCATTCATTCATTTATACGTACATACATACACACGGCTGAGAGTTTTGGTAAGTTGGTTGGTAGACCGAGTTATGAAAACTACTGGGAAGGTGATCCCAGTTTATCAAAAAGATGCTTGGTTTATGTGGCCTGAAGTATTTTGTTCTAATTCTATGACACCTTCTGTTTAACTTTTTTGATACAGGAAACTACACTGTACCAGAAACTACATCCACATGAACCTGTTTGTGTCCTTCATTCTGAAAGCCATTGCTGTGTTGATAAAGGATGTGGTGCTATTTGACAGCGACTCCGACCAGTGCACACTCTCCACGGTAAGCGGACACTCACTGCCATCCCTGGCATAGCCACTGTCACCATGAACGGAGTCCTCTGCTTCCTTCAATCTTTTCCTGTCTTCATGTCACCTATTTGGTTATTTCATGACATTCCAACAGTGGCCATAATTTACCTGTGCTGCTTCTGTTAAAATGCTTTTCCTTAACCACCAAAAGTTATCAGCTATTTTTGTAGTGCTCTGCGTTTTACAATGATGATAAATATAACATCAGCACAAAGGCTAGCTCCTCTGAACCCAGTATGTGTCATTGACAGTGGTGTTCCATTGTAGGTCTGTCATCCTTCTAATGTTAGTTATTTATTTCTTATCTGATGCAAGTCCTAGTATTCCACACTGTCCTTTCTACCCCCTTTATTTCTCCACACTGCGATTATGCAACCCTCTGGACACCCTTGTGTTCTTCTCCAGCCCTTTGTTGGTCTCTATGCAGCCTGCTTCTTTCCTCTGGTTCTGAGCGTTTTGCTTTCTCTGCTGGTCTATGTTGAACTTTAATAATAATAATATATTTTATTGTCATCACACATAAGTGCAACGAGATTTGGTTTTGCAACTCCATCCGATGTCATAACTTAAACAACTAATAAAATTTAGGTTTAGATACCCTGAGAACAAGATTTGTGAAAAGAACATAGGACAGTAAAACAGTCAAAACCTAAAAAGACTTTAATTCCCAATGTCAATTTGATGATCCTGCAAATGTGTGTTGTTTCAGTTTCTGGAGCCTTAAGGGGCTGTCCCATTGCGGCGACCTAATTGGCGAGTTTAGGAGAGGTTGAAAAAATGTCATGTTGAAGCCCTCCTTCGACGATGTTGAAGACTAGCTTCGTCTAGCTTCGGGAAAATTGGACATCGAATAGTGGAGAGTGAAGACGACCTCCCTTCGACTACTATCTACGACTACCTTTGACCACCTTCGACTTCCCTAGATTACATACGAATAACATGCCGACCTACTATGACCCACTTCAACTAAACATACGAGTAAAAAAACTATCGATTTTTTTCCATGGCGACCTTTTTCTACTCGCGGGCATTTTTCGAAATGTTTTTCTACTCGCGGGGACTAATCTCGAGCATGACGTAGAGTTACAAAGACCCTCCTAGGACCTCGTGTCGACCATTCTGCGAGTATGAATCGAAGGCAAACTCGTCTGAACTCGTGGATTAGGTCGCTGCAGTGGGACAGCCCCTTTAGTTGTCATACACCTCTCATCCTTTTCCATGGGTAATGTTTATTGAATACACCTTAAATATTCACTTGCTTCAGTACAAGTAATTTATTCAAGCCAGTGCTTTGTCATCGATAACATCTATCTTCTGATGGAAGGCCCTGCCTGGTGTCAACCCTTTTTCCAATAATGTTTTCAAACTCTGTCCAAGACAGTTCTTTTGTTACATTTATCATGTTGTTAACATCTTACAATACCAGTGCTTATGGTATGTGGTCCTGTTGATTTTTCATCTTCACATATTTTCTGGCCTCTGCTGTTTCCGTCTACAATAATGTACCCTTTAATTTAACGGAACTATCTTTACATTATACCACAAGCTTTTCATGCAACCAGGCCATGATGCAACATGTCAGTACGCTCTCTATTGGAGAGTTTTGGTAAGGTATTCACGCATTTCTGGAAGAAGTGAGAGCTTTCCAAGGCTTAAGTTCATCAGGACCAATCTGTAAAAACATAACCCATGTCATAAATTGCAGAGCCAAGGAGACCATATCATATAAATGAGCTGAGTGCCAAGTATATCAAAGACATGGAAATAGTTTAGTTTGTTATTATTATCACGTGTGGCGTGGTAGAGTGTAAATCCGTTTTGTTGAGTGCTATCTCGTCAGCGAAAAGACAATACATGATTACAATCAAATCATCCACAGTGTACAGATACAGAATAAAGGGAATAATATTTAGTGCAAGAGAAAGTCCAGCATAGCCGATTAAAGATAGTGTGAAGGTCTCCAAAGAGGTATATGGTAGGCCAGCACCGCACTCTAGTTGGCGGTTTGGTTGCCTGATAATAGCTGGAAATAAACTGTTTCCTGAATCTGGAGATATGTGTTTTCACACTTCTATACCTCTTGCCTGCTGGGGTAGAGGAGGAGGCGGGAGTGACCAGGGTGACATTCATCCTTGATTATGCTTGTGGCAGCATGAAGTGTCGATGGAATCGAGGGAAGGGTTGTTGACTTGTGTGATGGTCTGGGCTACGTCCACAACTCTCTACAATTTCTTGCGGTTTTGGATGGAGCTGTTCCCAAACCATGCTGTGATGTATCCAGATTATTTTGCAGCTATAGAAGCTGATGAGAGTTTTGGGGGACATGGGATGGAGAATGGGCAAGAGCTAAGGCAGAAACTAATACCAGATTCTTCATTTCCAGCCATCGTGCAAGGCTGCCATCGCCTTCTTTGAGTTCAGTATCACCGCAAACTTCTTCTGGCTGTTGGCAGAAGGCATCTACCTTCACACACTCATCGTGGTCTTCTTCACCGAGAGGAAGTATTTTTGGTGGTACATCGTGACAGCTTGGGGTGAGGCATTTTTCATTCATACTTTACACTTACCTGCAAGCTTTCAGGTTTCTACATTTTGTAAGACCTCCTAAATGGTCAACCACCTTCTCGAATCATTGTCGCCTCGATGATAAAGGATCATCCTTTTCCCTATCATAAAGATTCTCAGCCTTATGCCCTTTGACTACGAAGAAGGGTTTTGCACTATGTTTGGAAAATCACAGCCTGAACTTTCAAAGGCTTTTCTTAATGCAATTGGTAATTCTATTTATGTCCCTATAGGTGTCCCACTAATGATCACGGTTAGCTGGACTCTTGCTATGATGTGTAACCATGACTTTGGGTAAGAACAAATATGTTTGTTTGTTTGTTAAATAGAACAGTATGAATGGCTTATTCCTGATTGATTCTCACTAACTTTGGTTATAAATGCATGCACCTATCTCTAGTCTCTCATCTGTATTGATGAGCATTGATGGTTCGGATGTTGAGCATTGGCTAACTGTTTGGCAAATTAAGTTGTTAAAACTAAACTGGATCCTGGCGACAAACTGATTGCTACACATGCACACATGCAAAAGCAGATGCATGCTTTTAAAAGAGTGACACTGAAAGTTCAAGGTATGCATATTCCTGTTAGAGTGAAAGGCAAGAACCCTGTATCACAAGAGAAATTGAGACTGGTCAGGAAAAAGGAGGCACCACTTAGGTATCGGCAGTTGAGATTACGTGTTCCTCTGGAGGAATTTGGGATTGAGGAGCAGACTTAAAAAGGAAATCAGCAGGGCAAAAAGAGAGCTTGAGATAGCCCTGACAGATTTAAGAGAATTCAAAGACATTGTATAAGTATATTAAGGGAAAAATTGAACTAGAGAAAGAATAGGGCCCCTCAGAAACCAAGGTAGTCATCTGTGTGTGGAGCCACGGGAAATGGGCTGGTCCTCAGTGCATTTTTCATCTTTTTTTAATGTGGAGAAAGACATGAAGACTAGGAAGCTTGGGATTGCCAATAGAGATGTCCTGAGGACAGTCCATATTGCAGTCGATAAGGTGCTGGATGTCCTATGATGTATGAGGTAGATAAATATTCTGGGCTGATCGGGTGTTTCCAAGGACAAGGTGGGAAGCTAGAGAAGAAATTGTAGAAGTTTTCGCTGAGATACATGAATCATTGTTAGAAAAGGATGAGGGGCCAGGAGACTGGAGGTTAATATTGTGCCTCTATAGAAGGACTGTAAAGGTCCTAGCATATGTATGGTAGGAAGGTTATTGGAGAGGATTCTGAGGGATAAGATATACATGCATTTGGAAAGACAGGGGTTTATCAGGGATAGTCGGCATAGTTTTGTGCGTGTGAGATCGTGTCTCATGAATTTGATTTTTTTGAAGAAGTAACCAAGAAGGTTGTTGAGGGCAAGGCCTTTGAATAGTTTCCACGTGCAAGGCTGCTTTGGAAGGTTAGATCACTTGGGATTCAGGAATGTCTAGGACTACGAGTACTTGGTTCCCTGGAAGTACCATCACAAGTAGATGGGGTGGTGAAGATAGCTTTTGGCACCTTGGCCTTCATCATTCTGCCAATTGAATAAAGTTGGACCATTATGTTATCGTTGTACAAGATATAGGTGATGCCACACTTGAAGTATTGTGTTCAGGTTTGGTCACACTGATATAGGAAAGGTGCCATTAAACTGGAAAGAATGCAGAGAAGATTTACAAGGAAGTTGCCAGAACTTGAGGGCCCGAGCTATAGGAAGAGGTTGAGCAAGCGAGGACTTTATTCCTTGGAACCCAGGAGATTGATTTTTATAGAGGTGTTAAAAATCACAAGGGGAATATAGCATAAATGCACTTTTTCCAAGGGTAGGGAATCAAGATCTAGAACAGAGGGATTTAATAAGAAACTGAGGGTTAATCTTTCCACAGAGAGAGTGATGGGTATGTGGAACTATCTGCGAGAGGAAGTAGTTGAGGCAGGTACAATAACAATATTGAAGTGATACTTGTACAGGTATATGTATATGAATGGTTTAGGGGGAAATGCAGGCCAATGGGACTAACAGATGGGGCATCTCTATTGGAATAGACGAGTTGGGCCAAAGGGCCTGTTTCCCTAAGGTACAGAATGCCTCAATGACACCTTGATTCACTCAAGACCACAAATATTGCTGTCTGTGTGCTCACCTGCACAAGATTCACTCACTCACTCACTCTTCTCTGGATGGAGAACTGCATCAGGACCCCGGTTATCTATTTTCACTCATAGACCATGTGAAGTCAACTAAAAACACTGTTTTCTGAGATTGATTCTTTCAGCCACTTCAAGAAATATATTGGTCATTTCCATTAGATGCTGGGATTCAACTGACTCTCCATACTTTTGGATCATCAAGGCTCCGATTTCACTGACTATATTAGTGAGTATTTTTTCTTTGTTTCTGAGGTGAAGTTGTCACTGTCGTGTGACAGGGTAATATATCCATTTCAGCATCGATTTAGTTACACACCCCAGACTTCACACTGCCTTTGGCTGACCAGGAAGGCAGAACATGTTCTTGCCTTCCAGCTGCACCACACTCAACTGGCTTGATTTCTCATCTCAGCAGAACACAGTGTACTATACTGTTTTTTGATGCTCTTTAGTGAAGTGAACCAGAGATCATTTCTGGACTGTTTCACTCCAAACACTCAACTGGGCACTGCTGGGCATGAGTCGCTCTCATGCCCAAGATATTTTTGAATCGGAGAGTATAGGTTGAAGTCATTGCCCATGGAAGGTTCCTTCTGAATCAATGCAGACGAATATACACCAAGATGACTAGGAACGTACGTCCATGAGATAACACAGTGGCACCCTGGGACATTAATTGGGTACGTTCCAATATCGAATTGCACCCCTCTGCACCACCTCGCCCCAATACCACTCCACGACACTAAGTCCTTTGCCATCTGCCTACCTCTCTGCCATACAGCCCAAGCCCAGTGGCGCAGTGGTAGAGTTGCTGAATAAGATCTAGAATAAGCGCCAGAGATCTAGGTTCGATCCAGACTATGGGTGCTGTCTGTACAAAGTTTGTACATTCTCCCTGTGACCATGTAGGCTTTTTCCCGGTGCTCTGGTCTCCTACCACACTCCAAAGATGCACAGGTACGTAGGTTAATAGTAAGATTAAATGAGAACTTACCAGTTTGAAGTTTGATCTTTATTTTATGAGGAGTTGCGATGAGGAATTTCGTGAAGACCCCGCCAGGCACGCATGCGCGACATTCTTCAAAGCAGCGGTGTGGAATCACAGATAACAACAATGACTGAAGATAGTAAGATTAAAGAACTCGAATATACCAGTTGACCTTATGATAGAGGGTTAGGAGTGGAGGGCACAAAATCCCTCATCGCAACTCCTCATAAAATAAAGATTAAACTTCAAACTGGTAAGTTCTCGTTTAATCTTACTATTTTACTTCGGAGTCACGTGAGTGACTTCGTGAAGATTTCAAAGCTCTGTGATTCCATGCCCTGGATCACGTCCATGCCCACACACTGCCGTAATACCGATGGAGGAAGTATGTTAACGTATTTCCGACTTGAACAAGCTGAAAAATAATAACATTTGTTAATACAACAATAAAACCCCTGAACTCGGGGACAAACGTTTAGGGAACAGCACTTAAAACTGAATCCGCCAACATTGTGGGAGCAGCCACAGGTCTGTTATAAAATCGCTGAAATGTAGTTTCACTGGCCCAGCCCGCTATTGCGAGGACATAATCCATGAACACCTCCATGGTCCTCACCGCGGATGTGGATGCAGCCCTGGTAGAATGACATTTTAAAGTGTTAGTGTCTTACCTGCTGCACCGAATACCACCTTGAGCCATCTCCTGATGCCCATTTTCAGACCTGTTGTCGCAGGTCTGTGTAGTTTAAGCAACTCCTCTATAACGACTTTATTGTGGGTCGAAACCATTCTATCCAGGCAATTCCTGTAGAGTTTGGACCCGTTGTGCTGCCTTCAGTGCCAGTACCATCACCACTTTGAAGGTGAATAAGTCCAGTGGTAAATCCGCCAAAGGCGACCAGCTCCTGAGTAGGGTCAACACCACCCCCTATATCTCTGGTAATATATCGAGGTCCGGGAGGGATAGAACATACCCTTCGGTGTGGATACCAGCTGGTGAGATCCCACTCCAATGTTGAGATAGGATAACAGTGCACTCCTGGCACTGTATATGGCACTGTAACTGAGGGACTCATCATAATGCAGGCCCGTGAGAGTTCCAGCACATTGGAGATCGTAATAGATATGTAGGTGGTCTAGGTCCGACTATGGTAACCTCACATATCCTTATGTGGGTAAGGTACTGCTTCCTAGTGGACTCTCTCTGCATGCTGCCGTACATTCAACGATATGTAGTTGTTTGGGCCTGGTATATGTTGATCGCCTCGGTAAAGACCTGTTCCTGCAGCTGGTGTGTGGTGAGGTAGTCTATGCTGGGCCCCTGGTTTGGGCTGAGTGCTTCAGCTGGGCGAACTTGGAGTCCACATTCAGCAGTTCCTCCTGGGTTTTCTCAGGTGCTGTAGGTTCCCGCTCCAGCCCGTCTTACGTGTCTGCCAGCTGCTGATCCGTGGCATCCCCCACCGATAACGTGGACATGCTGGGTGGCTCAGCTGCATGTCTCCTGGACTGGAGGACATCTGGTCCAGGTGCAGAGATTGTGCTCTAGGATACGCTCCATCATGCGCTCCATCCGAGCCATGCGACCGCTGCCGCATCTGCGGATGACGAGTCGACTTCCTCAGGTTCTGGAGAATCTCTGAGGCTTCTGTCATCGCCCCGCACCTCGTCGAGGTGATAACAAGGGCGTCTAGACAGGATGTCGCTGCCTGCCGCTTCTGCGTGGCTAATGCCACTCCCGCGCGGACCTGCCGCTGGCCCGCCGTCCTACGGACAGAGGCGGCCCGCTAGTCTGATAAGACATGAGCGGTGATGAGTCGGTCCCGGCCGCTGAAGCGTGGTACCCCGACGTCCGCGCGGGCTTGCCGCCTGTCCCGACGTTCGGTCACGTCCTGCTGCTAAAGGAGGGTGTGGTGACCGAGATGAGACTACACCGGCCCGCGATCTGGCAGGCTCCCCCGGCGGTGAGTCTGTGCCGGCCACACATGCGGGCTTGCAGACCCAGGCCTCAATCCTTCACCGGTCCGCGAACTGGCGGCTGCTCCGGTGGAAAGTCGACCCCGGCTCCTACAGCGGGGCTTCACCGACTGCTGTGCGATTCTTCCCCTGGTCCTCTCTCTGGTGACCTGCATAGTTGGGGAGAGAGAACGTGCCGCCAGGCGAATAACACGCTTACGCACCTTTGCTCCACTGTCCCTATGCTCAGGGTCTTGCCTACCCTGCTCCTGCCCGATGCTCCTACCACACTCCTGCTCCACGGCCAGCCGTGGTGGAGAATCGGGTCCTGACTGCTGCAGGGCTCCCCGGTTTCCTCGTTCTTATCTCGGCCCACAGAGCTGGCGCTGCCGGCGTTGCGGGCAGCTCCGGGAATAGTGGGCGCTGACTCCCATCCGAAGTCCCATGTCCCTGGGAGGCAGACTTCAATGCCTTCATTCTGGTCTCCCATCATTGTTTCTGTAAGCAAAATCTAGTACTGAAGCTAACAACTCAAGGTTAGTATCTTACCTGAGGGTCTTCATGAGCTTCCGGTGGAGGAGCGCACTCTCTCCCCCCAGCTCCAATGGTGACCAGACTTACATGTGGGACATAGACTGCCGCTAACGGCAAGGCTCCCGCCTGTGTGTGAGTCGGGGCCCCGGCTCTGTCTACGACCTCTATAGGGTAGCATAGCCGTTAGTCCGCGGTATACCTGCGGCCTGCGGCGTTGTCGGAGCTCCTGCTCTGCCTTCGTTGCCCGCGAATGGCAATCTCCGAGCCCAGACCCTCCTGGTCCATGGGCTTGCCCGACTTCCTGGTAGCGTTGCCGTCAGCCCGTGGTGAACCTGCGCGGTGGAGATTCGGGGCTGCTGTTCTGCCGTCGCTGCGCGGACGGCGAGTGTGAGCCCGGGCCCTACCGGGTCAACGAGCTGCCCAACCTGCCCGGTGTAGGAATAAAGTCGGGGCTGTCGCTGTGCCGTCGCCAGCTGCGAACGGTGAGTAAGTCCGGACCCTCCCGGGCCCGGTGCGAAGTAAAGCCGTCAGCCCACAGAGTCCGTGCGGGCTGCGGTGTAGAGCTGGGCTGCTGTTTTGCCGTCGCCTGCAAGCCCCACTCCCTGGTTAATGCCAACAGCCCACAGAGTCCGTGCGGGCTGCGGTGTAGAGCGGGGCTGCCGTTCTGCTGTTACTAACTTTGAGCGGCGAGCCTGCAAGCCCCACTCCTTCTTCCATGCCGACAGTCCGCGGTGTCCTGCGGGCTGCGGTGTAGAGTCGGGCTGCCTCTGCCGTCCCTCCGACCGGCCAGTGTGAACCCGGACCCTCCTGGGTCAACGGGCTCTTCCCGACTCCAGTCTGTTAGAGCCGCCGCTGACTGCCCGCATCCCGCGGTCCGCAGTCAGTGCCGAGGCGGCCTGGACTACTCTGAGAACTGAGTCCCTGAAAATGAAAGAAGGACGGCAGGTTAGTTTTTCTTACCTGCAGGTCCCTGCAGTAGAGAAGCAACGCTCCTCACTGCCCGTCGCTCACAGCATGCGTGCCTGGCGGGGTCTTCACGAAGTCACTCACGTGACTCTGAAGTAAAATTGGCTCTGTAAATTGTAAATTATCCCTAGTGTATAGGATAGTGCTAGTACAGGGTGTTTTAGTTTAGTTTTATAAATATAGCGTGGAAACTGGCCTTTCAGCCCATCGAGTCGGCACCGACCTAGGACACTAATTCTATCCTACACACTAGGGACAATTTACAGAAGCTGAGGGTGACCACTGGTCAGCATAGACTCGGGCCGAATGGCCTGTTTCCATGCTGTCTCTTGAAAGTCTAAAACCCTATTGCATGTACTAACAGCATGCCCCCCTCTCTCCACCCTTACCCCCTCACCATTCCCAACGGAGGAGTCATCGGCACAGGTAATCGATGCCTCTCCGTTGAGCCACCCATCCATCCATCACTACCATTCCCTATTTCTTCTCAATTAATATTTTCCCCTGCTACCTGTCCATCTATCAGAGAGTCTACATCCCTGCCCCTACCATCCATCACATGGTCCTGATCCCCAATGCTTTTGAATGGACTTGAATTTTTAGCTACAGGTGCATTTCAATAACTTTCTCAAACTAGCCAACTCTTAGACAAATTCCAGTCACTTTTTTTGTCCAATTTACAGGATACAGTGAAAATCACTCTGTGTGTTCCTTTTATTTAGGTGAACTTTATTCTGTTCATCTCCATCATACAAATCCTGATCCAGAAAGTATATTCATCCGACAGCAGAGGAAGCGAGTACAGGCAGTACATGTAAGTACAGAATACGTGTGTTGGCACAGTGCGCAGCAGTAGAGCTACTACCTTACAGCACTGGGTTCCATCCTGACTATGGGTGCTGTCTGTCCAGAGTTTGTACATTCTCCCTGTGACCATGTGGACTTTCTCTTGGTGCTCTAGATTTCTCCCAAGTTCTAAAGACGTGCAGATTTGTAGATTATTTGGCTTCTGTAAAGTGCCCATGTGCAGGATGCGGAAGTGGGATAGCATAGAAGAAGTGTATGGGTGGACGATGGGCTGAAGGACCTGTTTCCACGCTGTATCTCTAAACTAAACCTATCCTAGAACACACAGTGCAACAAGAAATCCCATTGTCCCCAAAATGTCCTGCCTTCCTTTTCTCCATTAGTCAGAGATCCTCAAAGAGCATTCTGTGAATACATTCTTCCAGTTCTCAAAGGCTTTTTCAAAACACTGATCCTACTAAGCCATAGAACAAGAGATAAATGTTCTCAGGATTCCAGCATAAAGCAATCTAAAGGTGGGTCATATTTGGACATTACCATCCTACTGCATATTTCTCCTTCCATTTAAATTAATCCTTTTTGAAACCATTAGGAGCAATCCGTACCACCCTTAGTCCAAGAAAACGCACCGTCTGACTGGATGGTCCTCAAGATGAGATAGAGGTAAACATACAAGGAATTTGATTTGCCAACAGTCATACAAGATACATAACCACAAAAAAAATTAAACATAGACTTAAACAGCCACTGTAGCAGTATGTGAAAATCCCCAGGGCACACAGCAAAAGCGGAGATCCACAGCCATCAGTTCAATGTCCGGGCCACACACGCTCCTTCACCCGTGATGTGACCAGAGTTGTACCGACCACTATCACTCTCTCTGCAGTCCCTGCCCGCCCGGACAGTCAGAAAGCTGCCCACACTCGCACCAGACACCAGGATGTCCTCATGGAGCCATGTCCCCACAAATCACCGTGATCACTGCACTCATGGAATTCCCTCCGAGTCCTCACCAGTGCAGGCAGCACGTCCATCTCACATTCCCCACTGTGATGGAAGGCAAATAACATACCATCTTTCCTCTTTTTCTCCCGCGGTCGGGGCGATCAAAACCTCCGCCGTCGGGGCGATTGAATCTCCTGCAGTCGGTGATCCAAGCTCCTGTGGTTGGAGCTCCCGCAGTCGATCACTAACAAAGGGACCGCCAGCTCCACGATGTTAAAGCCGCAGTGCAGATGGAGATGAGATAAAAAAAGGTTTCCCCAATCCCCACATAATATGAAAACTAAAAGTACACTATAAACATACATGTAAACACAGACCAAAAAAGCAAAAGAAGAAAAAGACGAGGCTGTTGGCGATGCTACCATGCACATCTCCACCCGGTGACCAAAGACATAGTAATACAACCAAAGACATCGTCCATAGAACACCATAGTTGCTCAAGTTAGTTCCTGATGGTTGCAGGCAAGAAGCTGTTCCGGCTCCCACACCTCCCTATGACAAAGTGACAATATGAGAGCTTGTCCAGTGTGGATCTTTGATGAAATTGGCTGTCTTTTTGAAGGCAGTGCCTCCTACAGATCCCTTCAATGGTGGGGAAGTCAGTACCCACAACTCTCTGTAGTTTTTACGTTCCTGGGCATATGATTTGCAAAACCAGGTTGTTATGCAATCAGTTGGCATGCTGCCGCCGTGCACCTACAGAGGTTCAATAGGGTATTCATCCACCTGCCAGCTCCTCAATCTTCAAAGGAAATAAAGGTGTTGGTAGGTTTTCTTTGTGGTTGCATCAAAGTGCTAGACCCGTCAGATCTTCTGAGACACCCACACCCGGGAACTTCTGAGATACCCACACCCGGGAACTTCTGAGATACCCACACCCGGGAACTTGAAGTAGTTAACTCTCTCCACCATCATCATATGTTTGTGGATCTTGCCCTTTCTGAAGTCAACAATCAACTCCTTGGTCTTGCTCTCATTAAGAGCAAGATTGTCTGTCTGGTAACATTCAGTCAGATTTTCAATTTCCCTCTGTACTTGGACTTATCGGGGGGGGGGGGGGGGGGGGGGGGGGGGGGTTGATAAAGACAGGTGTAGTGGCTGAAACTGACACAAAGTGTGGGTTCAGGAAGGCAATGTGGTTGATGTAATGGAATGAGGAGAGCTCAGAGGATGAGCAAAGTTGTGGGTATTGTTGGGGTTGAGGTGGGATATGAGATCAGAGGAGTTGTGTTGTATGTGGCAGGGGAAGAGCGTGGAGGCCCCTGTGCAGCGTCGGGGACCTGAAGGTGGGGTTGGGGGGGGGGGGGGCAGAGGCCCACACACAGTGTCAGGAATGTACTCTTCCACTAGCTTTCCATGTGATAGTTATTAAAATAGCCAAAGCTGACCAAGACCTGGCCTCCTCTAGCATTTGAAAAGGTTTGGAGGGATATGGACCAAGCACAGGCAAGTGGGACTACTGTAGCTGGGACATTGTTGGCCTTTGTGGGCGGGTTGGGTGGAAGGGCCTGTTTCCACACTGTATGGCTCTATGACTCGTACAGTATTACTAACTCCCTTAGAAAGGAGATCCAAATAAGTGGGTTTAAGCTGCAATCTTTAATTTAGAAAAATACTAAAGATTCATTTCTGAAAGTTCGAGTTCCAATTAATCAAGTGCAGAACATGGAAGAGTTTCTTTAATCCACGTTAATTAGTTTATTAAGCAAATTATTAATTTTCTAAAACTGTTCTTCCTTTTTTTTTTTAAAAGGCGGCTTGCAAAATCTACTCTGCTTCTCATACCATTATTTGGAGTCAACTACATAGTCTTTGTCTTTGTCCCTGATCATCTGAACGTCTACTTTCGGCTGGTATTTGACCTTGCCCTGGGATCTTTCCAGGTGGGTAATCTGGCTTTCATGAAAGAAAGATATCTGTAAAGAGAAGTATTAATGAATGCAACTTTAGCCAAAGGTGCTAGGGCATGAAACACAGGAACACAAGTGGACCATTCTGCCCTTGACCCTATTCCGCTAGAGAATGAAATTGTGGATAATGTCTACCGAACTGTATTAGCGACCGCTGCTCCATATCCTCGATACTCTTTGAAACTAAAGTGGTAAACTTAAACCTTCCAAATTAATTCAAATTAATTTAAAAAAAAACATCATTGTTTGAGAAAGTAACATGCCTTCAGAAACTGGTGTTGATAGCAACATGTTCAAGAAATTAGTTTGGTAATCAAAATCTACTGCAACTGCAGCTTGAGTCTGCAGAATACAAGGTGGCCCTAATTTTACACAGGATACGTCTTCTTCTTGCGTATGGCGAGCACAGCCTAAAGTTGTAGGACAACTTGCTTCTATTTGATCTTATTTGATTTTGCACGCCGGGTTGATTGCATTCGTCTAAATGGGGTGGACCATGTGAAATGGACACAAATAAATATTGAGCAAGAATCTTTTCAAGTTGTGATTGATATACAAAGGGTAGCGTTAACAACCATTTGCAACAGAAACCAAATGGGAAAGATGTTAAGTGTGTGGGAAGGAACTGCATATACTGGCTTAAACTGAAGATGGACACAAAATGCTGGAGTAACTCAGCTGGGCAAGTCTCTAGTCTGAAGAAGGGTCTCGAACCAAAATGTTACCTATTCCTTCTCTCCAGAGATGATGCCACTAGTCTGAAGAAGTGGTCTCGACCCAACTCATCACTCATTCCTTCTCTCCAGGATGCTTCATGTCCCGCTGAGTTTACTCCAGCAATTTGTGTCTATCTTCAGGAGGGATGTTAAGTTTACCTGATGAATCAGCCCATTTTCACTTCCAGCTATTTGATCTGCTCTTCTGGACAGTCAATAGGAACATGCCAGGAGCCAACAGAGTCTTTCTTTAAATATGGAGATCAGGCTCCAGCTTAAATGAGACCGCTCCAGTGGGCACAGTGGAGTATTGTGGAAATAGTATGTGAACTGAAGAGATATCTGGAGTTCTGTTTGGCAAGAGCAGCAGGGAGAACATAATGATACAGGGTGCAGAGAGAGAAGAGATCTTATTTTTGCCAATGGTTGAACTTGCTAACTAAAACAAGATGATTTGAACCACATTACCATAAATTAAACAACCACCTTGGCACAGTTAGTATAAAGTTCTGTTGCACATATTCGTAAGTTGGGACAGTCTGAATTTCCAATCTGTGTGCAGGTGGCTTCCAAATCACAAGTAATTTAGCCTCCATCAGTCCACCAGCAATCCATTCAAAATGCATTCATTCGAGCAAAGGTTAATGTATCCAATTTTGTGCAGTGTGTAAACTTTTCTCTTTTTTTGCTCTTTCCAGGGTTTCATCGTTGCAATCCTATACTGTTTCTTGAATGGAGAGGTAAGAGCAATCATGCACTGGGCATTGCAGTCAAATGTTCTATTAATATCGACTGCGCACGCAGGTTCAAGTAGTAACCTTGTAGGAACGAACCTACCTTTCAATATGGTTCCACATGACCCGCATTGTATGGACCCAGTCTCTTGGACCCAGTCTGGTCGGTTGCAAATGCAAAATCAACATGTGAGTTTTTAGGACCAGGTAACAATAGACTTGAAGTGGCCTTGTGAAACTCACCTGTAATACGAACTGTTCTGCACAGGGGTAATTTATTTGAGTTAGTTTTGTCAACTCCCAAGGGCTGGGAATTCATGTTGCGGCTGTAGAAAACATTGGCTAAGCCACGCGTTGGAATATTGTGTGCAGGTTTGGTCACCACTGAATAGAAAGGAAGCAGAAGAGATTCATGGCAGTGCTGCCAGGATTGAAGGGCTGTGGGTATGAGGGGAGGGTAGATAGGCGAGGATTATTCTCATTGGAGTGTGGGAGGCTCAATCTCGTCAACTCCCCCAGATTCTACTGACAAGCAAATGTACGAGACTTTTAAGATGTGGAGGGACCCAGGAACTCATGTTGTCATAGGGAAAAGTGCAAACTTCACACATAGAACCTCCATGGACAGGATTGAACCCAGGATGCTGGAGCTGTGAGGCAGTAGCTCTATTGGCCTACACCAATGTGAAGCCCAATTTGTAATCTCTTATCTTCTTCACCAGATTACTCTGCCTAGGTGACCAGAACTATGCAGAGACTTGTAAGCATCCTTAACTATATCTACAGTGTTGGGCTAGCAGCCTCAGTAGTACCTGGCTGCAATAATGGCCCTTTTGATTTTATTCCGGACCTTTGCACCAGTGATGATGCATTCCCTGCAGGGTGTATTAAATCTAACGCGCCCTTGTCAACACTTTCCATTGCAGACATTAGCAAATCTAGCAATCTTCATTCAGCATGTTTCTCTGCAGCACTAATATTCAAACAACACCTTGCGCAGGAAGAATAAGGAGCTCGTATTCAATAATCCCAAAACAGTATGAGCTGGACTTCATGTGATCACCGTCCTCCACCATCTCATAGTTATATTCCCTTGAAGCCAATCTCCCACTGGAAATAACTTATCAGTGAATTTACCCTGGTAAGCATGTGCTGCAAGGCTTACGGCTATACTTTGGTTGTCTGATTGTTAGAAGTCAACGGTGGTGTTCCACAATTCAGGGACTGGGTTTACATCACTGCATTGTGCACCGGTGGCTTTGGCAGACCACCCGGAATCTGCAAAGCTACTATCCACAAGTTTATCAAAGAAAACAATTAACAATTAAATTGGTAATTAGAGTATTTTTAAAAAAAAGCAATCAATCATGTACTTTGAACCCAACATGAACACGTTAAATCTTGAGAATTGAGAATACATTATAGAGGATTTAGTGTAAATGTTTATTCAACTCTATTAATCAGACTCAGCAGCCATGGTACTCACGCATTCATTCCCTTTCGACATCTGGTCCACAGATTCCCATGCTCAAGGACGTCTTGGCTGAGAATTATCCCAAATAATCTCCTTGTTTCTTCTCCTATTCCCTCCACCCAATTCCAAACTACCGGTGCATTGTTAAATAAGATCATAAACAGGCATGACAATCATCTCTTATTCGTATTTCTAGATAAATTGTAAACACAAATTGAACGGAGAGATTTACACCAGACGGTATTGCTTCTGTACCTCTCAGTGTGTTTTAATTTTACAATCTCATTTAGATTGGCTGCATTCAGCTCCGCTGAGTGTTTCTGTTAGTAGAGCATAAATACTTGTTTATTTAATTAACAGAGCTTACCATCAGCCTTTCCCTAACCTTTACTGAAATGTACTTCAAAATTATATCCTAATTCAAGGTGTTCTTATTAGAACATGTTTGAACCTAATTTAAACCCCAGCGCACAATGAAAGGCCAGAGCACCAGAGCTGTGACATTCTCATCCCAGTGCCACTTAAAACTTTAAACTCGGGCTTAACCCCACTGGGACATCTTGAAACAGGCACTTGTCCTGCTGACAAGTTAAATACATGGGCCTTATACAAGTTAAATATTGAGCATCATTTGGGTTTTACAGTGGTTTTTGAAGTTAATGATGTAGCTCTGGAATCCTCCGTGCCTATATGCACGGGGACACATGGACATGTGCCATGGTGTCTTGCAGCTTTGTTTGAGTACACTTTCACAAACGTGGTTCTCATTAACACGATCCACATACCTATGGAGGAGTTACAAGGAACTGCAGATACTGGAATCTTGAGCATAACACAAAGTGCTGGAGCAGGGGGCAGAAAGTGCCCATCCATTTCTCTTCCTTACTGCAATCATCTAAAGGAGGTGTCTGGGGTGGGAGATTGCAACCTTCACGTGGTCCGCCCTGTTTCGACAAATGCAATCAACCCGGCGTGCACAATCAAATAAGATCAAATAGAACAAGTCGTCCTACAAACTTTAGACTGTGCATGCCAACGCAAGAAGAAGAAGGAGGGAGACATCACCTACCCAGTCCCTCCACAGATGCTGCCTGTCCTGCTGAACTTCTCCAGCACTTTGTGCTTCACTGAAAGAGGAGCTGCTGTACGTGAGCAAGTCCCAGCTCCATGTGGATTGGCGGCAGGTGGGCTGCCCTTACGTACCCATTTGCGACTGATCACCCCCCCCCAAGCACGCCCACTGCAGAAAGGGTACACAGACACCTTAAAGTCTTCAGTAGTTTATTAAGCACACGTTATACATAGCCCTGGCTGTACGTGGTCTGTCACGAACACTAGAGAGGGAGCTAGGGGCGTGTGGGTTGCAAATATACTAACTGGTGGGGGGAGTGGTTAGCATGGACATCGTTACTATCAATTAAAGGTGTACACACATATCATCTACACCCACCAACACCATGATCGATCCCACCCACCTACCTCACCACCACCACTATTCAAACAAACACTGTGCAGCCAGTAGGCATCATAGCCACCCTCAGATCTGGGCCTTGGACCTCATCAGCAGCATTTGGCAATGGCATGCTCTCGTATAAAGCATGTTTTGTCCCACCATGTGCCACACATTAGCGTTGAAGAATTGTTCCACCAACGTCCCCTAACTCGGATGCTAAAAGGTAGACAAGCAGATTACACTAGCAATATTGTCAATCAACTATCTTCCTGTTTCCCTTTACTAGACTCTTTAGTTTAGGGTAGAGATACAGCGCGAAAACAGACCCTTCGGCCCATCGAGTCCATGCCGACCAATGATCCCCGCACACTAACACTATCCTACACACACTAGGGACAATTTAACAATTTACAGTTAACCTACAAACTGTATGTCTTTGGAGTGTGGGAGGAAACCAGTGCACTCAGAGAAAACCCACGTGGTCACGGGGAGATCATCCAAACTCCATGCTGACAGCACCTGTGGTCAGGATCGAACCCGGGTCTCTGGCGCTGTGAGGCAGCAACATCACCGCTGAGCTGCCCTTGCTGCACGCATTGATTTTATAGAAACCTCCAATGTATGGGTGAATGAGCAATTGCCTTTACGAGCCCCCCTCTGAAGAGGACTTTGTGTTTGTGCCTGCAGGTGCAGCTGGAGCTCGGCCGGAAGTGGCGCCGGTGGTGCACACAGTGGAATCTCACAGCCAACTCACGATACTGCTTCCCTTCGCTGGATAATCACACCACTAAAGAGGGCACTCAGATATCAATGGTGTCCTGCTACAGCTCTCACATCCAAGCTGCCAACAATGACCATGCTGACCTGCCCCTCTCTTCTGTGCCGTGAAGTGCAAGTTGAAATGTGCCAGGCGTGGAGGGTAGTAACCAAACTTTGGCAATCCTAGGAGTGATTTTCTGAAACTTTAGCAAAGGCCACGGAAACTATACAATCAGACATGCTGTCATAAGTCCTAGGAGCAGAAAAGGGTCAATCGGCCCATCAAGTCTACTCCACCATTCAATCATGGCTGATCTATCTTTCCCTCTCAACCCCATTCTCCTGCCTTGAATCTGTGAATCTATCAAACTCCGCATTAAAAATATCCACTGACCTGGCTTCCAGTCGTATGTGGCAATGAATTCCACAGCTTCACCTCCCTTTCGCTAAAGAAATTCCTCCTCATCTCCTTCCTAAAGGTACGTCCTTAGGCAGTCATAGACATGTTTGTATGACTTTGCAAGCCTTCAGAAAATCAGCCATCGAAGGCCATGGTAAAGGTTATTTAGATCATTAAGCATTTTAATTAATCAATATATATTGCCATTCAAACTAAAGAAAATAATATAGCCTCACTCTTGACAAGAAATACCTGTCAAGTACGTAAAGAATCACGTGAGGTTTCTCTGAGCATTTTGAGACCAAAATACTAGTGGCGGGCATGCTGCAGAAACAGAATTTCATGCTGGGTTGTGTGTTGAAGAAGGAACTGCAGATGCTGGAGAATCGAGGGTACACAAAAGGCTGGAGAAACTCAGCGGGTGCAGCAGCATCTAAGGAGCGAAGGAGATAGGCGACGTTTCGGGTCGAGACCCTTCTTCAGACTGGTCAGGGATCAGGGAAACGAGAGATATAGACGGTGATGTGGAGAGATAAAGAACAATGAATGAAAGATATGCAAAAAAGTATCGATGATAAAGGGAACAAGCCATTGTAAGCTGTTTGTAGTGTGAAAATGAGAAGCTAGTGCGACTAGGGTGGGGGAGAGATAGAGAGAGAGGGAATGCCAGGGCCCGAGGGCTGAGGGGGAGGGACCCTGGATTCTCCAGCATCTGCAGTTCCTTCTTTAACACTTTGTCTACTCCACTACGATATCTCCTCAAGGTATGCCTACTTGTTCTCCTCCTCCCTAGGGAGACAGTTTCACAACCTCCTCTCTAACTGCTCCCCCTCTGTGATACCTCCTTCCCTCCAACTCTACGACCACATCCTCACCCAGACTCGATACCACAGCTTCTGCTTCCTCGGGGCTTGCCTGCGCCTCCATTCCAGCTCCAATTCCCTGCCTCCCAGTTCGGACCAACACCGCAAGTTGGAGGAACAGCACCTCATATTCCGCTTGGGGAGTCTGCATCCTCTGGGCTTGAACATTGAATTTTCTCAATTCTGTTAACCCTTGCTGTCTCCTCCCCTTCCCACCTCTCCCTCAGCCCTCGGGCCCTGGCATTCCCTCTCTCTCTATCTCTCTCCCTCACCCTAGTCACACTAGCTTCTCATTTTCACACCACAAAGCTTACAATGGCTTGTTCCCTTTATCATCGATACTTTTTTGCATATGTTTCATTCATTGTTCTTTATCTCTCCACATCACCGTCTATATCTCTCGTTTCCCTGATCCCTGACCAGTCTGAAGAAGGGTCTCGACCCGAAACGTCGCCTATCTCCATCGCTCCTTAGATGCTGCTGCACCCGCTGAGTTTCTCCAGCCTTTTGTGTACCCTGGGTTGTGTGTTGTATGTGTGAAGCACCAACATCAATACTTCGGTATTCTGCTCCCTGGATTTCAACGGAGTTGAATTGCAGAAGTGGAGTTCAACCTGGAAAAGCATGGTGTGGGCAGCAGAAGGCAAACCCGTGCCGTGTAGGGTTTACTATAGGCTCTCGCTTTTTTAAATAATCTTAATACCCAACTTCTCATCTGTCCATCAAGCCTCACCGAAGAGCTGTTGTTTAGATGTTTGCAGTGCATCTGTCCCTTGCCAAGTAGACAGGCTTAACCTCACAATCATTCATTGTGTGTGAAGATTCTGCAATGTTTCTGGGAGGTGACAGGATGATGTATCAGTAAAAAAATGCATTTACTTTCTTGGCAGGTGCCTGGTTACTGGGCTCCACTAAAAACATGCGTATAAATGCAAAGCAATCAATATCCCCACTGGAAATCTCATTTATCATTTGTAACTGTGAATGTGATTCCACAGAGTCTCGGATCCCTGGAGCTCCATGATTCATTTATTCATGGAATTATACAATGCAGAGAAAGACCCTTCAGCCCACCAAGTCAATGCTGACTATTGAGCACACAAACATGCTAAAAGCCCTGTCCCACAGTACGAGTTCATTCAAGAGTTCTCCCGAGTTTGCCCTGATTCGAACTCGGAGAATTACGGTAATGGCCGCTCGTCGGTACTCGGGGCTCTCGTGGACATTTTTCAACATGTTGAAAAATCTACACGAGTCTTCCTGAGCTTACCGCGTTTCCCGAATACCTGCCGTTAGCGTTACGAGCCGTTAAGGGACGTCCCCGAGCTCCGACGTACCCGCTATGTACATTCTACGTGCTTCCACAAGTTTGATTTTTTTTTTTAAACTCGGGAGAGCTCTTGAATGAACTCGTGCAGTGTGACGGGGCCGTGAGCCGTCTTTATTCTCCCCACCTTCCTATCAATTAACAGGCATAGTGACATAGCGGTAGAATTACTGCCTTACAGCGCCAGAGACCCGAGTTTGATCCTGACTATGGGTGCTGTCTTTACGGAGTTTGTACGTTCTCCCTGTGGCCTGCGTGGGTTTTCTCTGCGATCTTCGGTTTCCTCCCACACTCCAAAGACGTACAGGTCTGTAGGTTAATTGGCTTGTGTATAAAAGTAAACTTGTCCGTAGCGTGCGAGGGTAGTGTTAATGTGCAGGATTGCTGGTCGGAGTGGACTCGGTGGGCCTGTCTCTGCACTGTCTCTCTAAACTAAACTAAACCCCACCTTCAGGTTCTACCAGTCACCTACAAACCATGGGCAATTTATAGTGGCTAATTAACCTACTAAACCATGATCACAGGGAGAACATGCAAACTCCACGTAGACAGCACCAGAGGTCAGGATTTATTCCGAGTTGCTAGAGCAGTGAGGTGGCAGCTCTACCAGCTGCACCATTATTCTCGTGTAGGAAAGAACTGCAAATGGTGGTTTAAATCGAAGGTAGACGCAACAAAATGCTGGAGTAACTCAGCGGGACAGACAGCATCTCTGGAGAGAAGGAATTGGTGACGTTTCGGGTCGAGACTCCTCTTCAGACTGATGATTATTATTCAAGCACTATTATTCTTCTCTGGTAATGCTGATCATCCAACTCAAAACGAGAGAGGCAGGCCGAGTGAAAAAGAGGAGCCGCGTATGGGCAGAGTGGTCAGGTGACCCAGGCCGCAAACCAGTACGGCCTGTCCCACTTTCACGACCTCTGCTGAGTTTGGCCTTTACTCATACTCGCAGCATGGTCGTAGGAGGTCGCAGGTAGGTCATAGGTACCCGTGGCATCAAGTAGGTCGGGGCGTTTTCTCAACATTATGAAAAATGTCCACAAGTAAAAAACATCGTGAATTAGGTTGTGAAAGTGGGACAGGCCCTTAAGTCAGTGAACAGGGAGAGGGACAGTAAACTGTAGGGGTTGCAATTGGTGTACAAAGCATAGCAGCCTGGGTCTGCAGTGTGGAAGGTGTGCGGATCAGGAGTGAAGCAATAAGCCAGAGAGTGAAAAGAATAGAATGGAGCCGAACGTCCTCAATGACCACAATGGATGGGTAAAGAACAGAACAATGTCACCAGGAGACAGGCAAATGAACCGTTCACCATCAAATACCATTCATTAAAGTATGTAACATAGATGAAAGGAATGGGTGAAACCAGTTAGAGTCCCGGCTGCAGAACTGGAACAAGGGCAGGCTGCAGCCAGTCACACAAAGCTTCAAAATTCAGAATACCATTGGAAAGAATGATCAACTAATTAGCAGCATTGGCCAAGGTGTGCGCTGCCACAGATGTCAGTAATCCTGCTCCTCTATATTACCTGATAGGGACCTTCCAATATCCATGGGCCTGCTCCTCCACTCCTTGTATCAGCCCTTAGAAGTTAGAAGCTGAAGAATATATGTCATGTTACACAGTAGGAGGGGTCTGTCATATGCTGGTGGACCTTTAAAGGCAGGACAGGGATCATTTAAACTGGAAACATAGGATAGGGGCCATTTAAAGATAGAATTAAGTGTTTTAGGAATGGAATGGGTTGATTTATGGGAAGAAAAGGGGTAATTTGGGAATAATCATTTTGGGGCTAGAATTATTTGAGATATTTTGGGGGGGGGGAGACAGAACGTTTAATGTTGTTTACCGATGGGCTAGAATAGTGTCCTTTTAGGGAGAAAATAAGAGTTAAGAATGAATAGGGAATTTAGGGCCCGTGAGGTTATTTGATGGCAAAATAGGTTTCTAACTAGTTGGCTGTGATATTTTGATAATGGGTGCAAACAGTGATCTGGATCTCTAACCATCGTTCCTGGCTGTGGAGTTGGAGCTTTGTCCCTCAGATAATGTGAACGTCGAACAGTACAGCACAGGAACAGGCCCTTTGGCACACAATATTCATGGCAACGTGATGCCAAGTTAAACTAATCTCCTCTGCCTGCATATGATACACATCCCTCCATTCTCTGCATATTTGTGTGCCCAACCAAAAGTCACTGCAGGGCCTGTCCCACTTGGGCGTCATTTGCGTGTTATTTACGTGGCACGATGCGCGCGTCGTGACGCACACGTGATGCGCGCATGGTGTGTGGTGACGTAGGCAGTGACGCGCGGTCGCGCGCAGTGCCCCAGGACTTTGGGATGTACAAATTCTTCGAGCACCATCTGCGTGATGCGCAAATGACACCCAAGTGGGACAGGCCCTTTAAATACCACCACCCCTTGCTTGGGACTGGCTTTAAGCCCCACCGCGGGGACGTGGACTTAACATCGAGTCGATCCCTTGCCTGAGATTGCTCCAACCGCGCGCGGCCGGCGGGTTTCACCATCGAGGAGCTCGCAGTCTCGGGTAGAGGCTGATGTCAGGAAGCTCCAAACCAGTCAGAAGGTTTCCACCAGTCCCGACCCTGGGTCCGATTGCCCAGTGTGGGGGAGCTGAGATTCCCCCCCCCCCCGAGCTTGATCGCCGCGATGCGGAGGGCCCGACCGCCGGCTACGGGAGCCAAGATCGCCCCATCAATGGAAGGCTCAAGGCCCCTGACCACGGGAGAACAAAGAAGGGAAGAGATTGAATTTTTTTTCACCTTCCATCACAGTGAGGAATGTGGAGGAGTCACTGTGGTGGATGTTTATGTTAAAATGTATTTTGTGTGTTCTGTTGCTTTTTATTGGTATGACTGTATGGCAAATGAAATTCCTTGTATGTTGCAAAAGATACCTGGCTAATAAAATATGATTATGATGATAGGTATCATCTGTCCAATGCTTGCACAGATGTTGCCTGACGCACTGAGTTACTCCAGCCTCTTTTTTTTTTGCTCAAGATTCCAGCATCTGCAGTTTCTTGTGGCGTCAATATAATTTGGCCCATTATTTCACATCACTGTCACATCCGCTAACTTTAGCCATGGATAAACCCGCACAGATGTTACTGTGATAATAGTGAACCCGGAGTCAAATGGAGGAAAGTTAATATATAGTAATATTAGCTGTGAAGAATATCAGCTCCTAAAAAGACTCTAGGCTGCAATGCTGTTTAAAGTTCAGAAGACTTTCTGTGGGGATCCCTTGATTAACTCCTATGCACACATTCTGTTTGAGCTCCTGCATCAGAATGCACTCTCTGAAATGGACTTGCACAGTGATAGATTAAAAACCCACTGACTCTTACATTTACCCTTTCCACTGAGCTCATCAGGGGAAAGGGCAAGAGTTGGAATATCCTTGGTTGAGCTTTGCTTGGAAACAATACCAACCCATAAGAAATTTAGCTCTTCTGATTACTCCATGCCTCCATGCCATTAATTGCATTTGGGGAATCTGCAGATACCAAGCAAAATGCTGAATCCAAATGGGAGAAGAGACACAATATAATTACTCCTGTGGTGTAAGGCTGCAGAGGTTAATGAGTATCGGAGTGTGAACTAATAACTGTCTCGCTCAACAAAATATAGATTTTCTCTCCGATATTTCAAAGCAAAAATCGAAGATAACAAATCTGGCTCTCTGACCATGCATCTAGAATCATTCAGGCATGGGTTGATAACTAGGAGATAACATTCAAGCCACAGAACTGCCAGGCAATGATCATCTGTCACAAGAGAGAGTCTAACCTCTTGACTTTAAAAGGCATAGTCATCACAAAGACCCCACCGTTTCTATCCTGGACCAGGAACTCAACTTGACCATTCACACAAACACTGGCTGCAATGAGTATCCTGTGGTTTTCCTCCTGGCACCCCAAGGCCCCACAAAGTGCTCGGCAGAAGAGCAATGAAATACTCCCCGTGGGGCAGGTAACAGTAGAGGGAATGGACAGGCTGAAGATGAGTATCCACCTGAAAAATTACCTGTCCATCCCCTCCACACATGCCGCAGACTCATCGAGCTCCTCTTGCACTTTGTGCTTTGCTGAAGATTCCAGCATCTGTAGTTTCTTGTTTTGCCATGAAATACTCTCGACTTGTCTAGATAGAGGCACAATATTAGCAAACCTGCAGTCTTCTAACACCTCACCCGTGACAGACAATGATTCACATATCTCAGCCAGGACTCCCGCAATTTCTTCTTTAGCTTCTCACAATGTCAACATACAATATAAAAGAGTACAGGAGAGGAACATGTCCTTCAGCCCATAATGCTATCCAAACTAACAGCTAACACAATATCTACACCCCTCCATTCTTAACATAACCATGTGTCTATCTAAAAAGCTTCTTAAATGCAATTGTATCTGCCTCCACTACCACCCCGGGCAGCCTGTTCCAGGCACCCAACACCCTCTATATAAAACCATGCTCCACACATCTCCTTCAAACTTTGCACATCTCACCTTAAACCTATGTCCTCTCCTCTTTGACATTTCCCCCCTGGAAAAAAAGGTTCTGACTCTACCCATCTATTGAATTACCTCTCGTAATTGAATATATTTTTCTGTCAGGTCTCTGTCACCCTCTGGTGTTCTAGAGCAGTGCTTCTTAAACTGGTGATTGGTTCACCCAAGGCCGAATGAAATTATTTTGGGGTGAATTAAACTAGAGGGGTGGATGAAGGGTGAATGACTTAATTTATTCAGATATTTATATATTTTTCCCTAAACTTTAAAAGGGCATTGGCATTAAAGTGGTTAGTAAGCTCTTGTTGGTTTTAATGGTAGTAAAGCTGGAAATTTGATATGTTTTTTTTCTCTCTACCAATGGATGGTTTTCTAATTTCAAAGGAGCAGAATATTTCCAGACGAGCGAATGGGATTATAAATTTATAAATGGCAACTCTGGAGGATTGCCGTAAGCAACTGTTGAACTGTAACTTTACTTTATGTAGCAAGTTAGCTACCAAAGTTGATATTTGGTGGTAATGTGAGCCTTTGTCGGGGAGAGTTATCGAAAGTTATATTAGTTGGATACATATATATTAAATCACATTCTCCATGTTTTTTTTTAGTTAGTTTTCCAAGAAAGAAACTGCAATAATCAAAGTCCCCTAAAAGGGCAGGATGGGGCTGAAGCCCAGTGTCTACACGTTGAAATGGGTTTTTTTTAAATCATTCTAATAGAATGATTTTCCAACTCCAGTGGTATTTAAACATTTTTTTTTCTCTCTGAGTTTTCTTTACGTATTTTTAGGATGTTCAAAAAGTTGAATAAAATAAACACTTAAGAAATGAGTTAATTTATGTTTTTTGCTGATGTGACCAAATAACTTAGATATAAAATTATACACAAGGGAGAATAAGACAAAAATTACCAAAAAAACATAAGAAAATGTAGTCGAGGGTGAATGGAATTTTGTGATAAAAGACTCACGGGTGAATGCCATTGAAACAGTTTAAGAAACACTGTTCTCGAGCAAACGATCTAAGTTGTTCAACTCCTTGGAGTTAATACCTCCTCATCCAGACAGCATTCTGGTAACTTTTCAGGTCGGGACTCATCTGCAGTCCAAAATGTTGCCACCATATTCATGCCCTGATCAATAATGGTGAGTAAATAATAGGCTTTCTTTATCACACTATCTATTTGTAAAACTCCATCACAGGAAATAAACTATCGATTGACGTCTATTACAAACCCACTGACTCAGTGACTGTGACTCTTATGCATTTAAAAAAACATTACTCACATACCCAATAGACAGAACTTTTTCAAAGCATACACACATCCTTCCCAACATGTACACTCCGTGCCTCACATCTCTAAGAGATCGCTCGGCCTTATACACATCATCCTCAATGCACAAAACCTCAAGTACGCACCACCCATCCTGCCCCACAGCTCAACACCTCCCCCACCACAAGCACCCATTGAAACCTTGCAGTCAGACCCAGTGTGACCTCACAATCCCACTAGCTCATCACGTGAGTGTCCTTGATCCAATTTCCTGGCCTGCCTTCACGCCGGGTCACTTAGGTGCCTTTGAGCTGGCTAAACTATCTGTCCTGCACCCACATTGTCTGCCTGTCTCTGATCTGGTTCAGCTCTCCTCACCGAAAATCCAACGCACTGAACTTAAGCTGAACGTTATGTGACATGCAAATGACCAGAACTATTCCATCTGCCTATCATTGGTCCTCCGATCAGAACATAATTCAAAGAGTCGACACCAGAACCAATCACATTGGATTCCATGAGCTTTTTAAGTTCATTGTCTGCAGAAATCCATTTGGCTAACTGACGTTCAGGAAGGTCAAGCTCATTCTCTGCAGGTATAGTATTTCAAGATTAAGGTTCAGGCATTGCTGAGTTAGTCAGCCAGGTTGTAAGCTGATCAAAAAGGCTCAACCATTTCAAGAATTTATGAAACCATGCTCAAAGATTATTTTAAACCTGATGCTTCAGTGCCCAATCCCAGACAAACAGAATAGAAGGATTTGACATTTACTTCTTGTTGGCTAGTACATTAGTGGGACTGATGACACTGTCCAAACGTCCAAGGGTCCAAACCTGTCATGTTGACTCTGTGAAGAGTGGCTACGATGTCATGATTTGGACTGCATCATCATACAGATCGCCCCCATCCTCCTGACAGTGTTCATCTAACCTGTGCCTGCTGGCTGCTTCACCGTGGAAAGCTGGCAAGAGGGCAGACACAATTTGTTATTGTCCCAGACCAGAGGTCAGCATTGAGCAATGAGGTAACACCTCTACCACTTGCAACTCAGAACCACATCCATTCGTTGAAATGAGGATGTGAAATCTATGCGTGACACCAAAGGTTTCACAGGGTACGCAAACTTGCAGCCCATGTAGGGTCACGTGCGATATGCAAATCACCCATCCAACCTTGATTGATTGATAATCACGTGACATGCCACAGTGAAATTCTTTGTTTTGCATGCCACACGCACAGTATGCAAAGAGTCGCCACGTATCGGGCGGCGACAAAGTTACAGTGTTCAATGTCGGCCCCAAAGGTCTCTCCAAGGATGGATAAATCAGCAGAGACAGTAGAACTTGTGGGAGAACTAAGAAGGGGTGGGGAAGGAGGGAGAAAGCAAGGGCTTTCTAAAATTAGTCAATGTTCATACCGCTGGGGTGTAAACTACCCAAGAGAAATATGAGGTGTTCCCCTAATTTGTGCTGGGCCTCACTCTTTATGCTGTCCTAGTCACTTATGGATTAGATTTCCCATTGAGCATGGGAAATTGTATGGATTAGATTAGATTAGATTTCCCATTGATCATGCCTCAGGGAGCTTCCAGCTGAAGAACCATTCACTACGTGGGGCAAATTACGTCGATAAGGGAAATTCACATTGCAGTAGGAGCCTGCAGCCATGAATCTCACAAATTGATCCACACTCTTAGTGCACAATGTCTGTTCCCAAAGGATGGGAATGCTGACCCCTGATGGCAAATCGCTGCAATTTATTTTAACCACTTCCAACTTCTCCCACCGTCCTTCTAAAAATCCCTCACATGGAACTTTATTTTCTTAACAGCGACCATTATGTTCACCTTTCAGAGTCCCAGGATCAATACTGACCTCGGGTGCTTTCTGTATGCTTTGTTTGTTCTCCCTGTTACTGCATGGATTTCCTCCTGCTGCTCCAATTTCTTCCCACAACCCAAAGAATTGCAGCAAGGTAGATTAATTATCTACTGTAAATCGTGCCTAGTTGTGTATGTCAGTGGCAGATTCATGGGGGAGGGGGAGTTCATGGGAATATAAGGAGGAAAAAATGGGATTACAGTGGGATTGTGGTATGGTTTGCCAGCATAGCACGCAAAACAATGTTTTTCACTGGACCTTTTCTCTGAATGTGCAATCCCCGCATATTAACAACCACTAGGGACAATTTTTACATTTACCAAGCCAATTAACCTACAAACCTGTACGTCTTTGGAATGTGGGAGGAAACCGAAGATCTCGGAGAAAACCCACGCAGGTCACGGGGAGAACGTACAATCTCCGTACAGACAGCGCCCGTAGTCGGGATCGAACCCGGATCTCCGGCGCTGCATTCGCTGTAAGGCAGCAACTCTACCGCTGCGCCACCGTGGTTCACTTGCACCTCCTCCAACCTCGTCTACTGCAACCGCTGTTCAGGGTGTGGACTCTTATACATTGGCGAGACCAAACGTAGACTGGGCGATTGGTTCACTCAACACCTCGCTCAGTCTGCCTGGATATACCTGATCTCCCGGTTGCCAAACACTAGTTTCCCTTCCCTCATTGACCTTTCTGTCCTATGCCTCCTGCATCATCAGAGTGAGGCTAAACGCAAATTGGATAAACAGCATCTCATATTTCGCTTGGGTAGATTAAACCCAGTGGTACGAATATGGATTTCTCTAACTTCAAGTAACCCCTCTCTCTCCGTCCCTTCCCCATCCAAGTCGTACCAACTTCAAAGTCGTCTTGTTGAGTCTCATTGTCTGTGCTCGGTCTCATCTAGCACACAGCTAACAATGGGCTGGTAGACAAAAACGCTGGAGAAACTCAGCGGGTGAGGCAGCATCTATGGAGCAAAGGAAATAGGCAATGTTTCAGGCCGAAACCCTTCAATGGGCTGTTTCCTTTACCATTGTTACGGTTTTACATATCTTTCATTCATTTGTTCTATCTCTCAACATCACCATCTATATCTCCCATTTCCCTTTCCCCTGATTCTCAGTCTGAAGAAGGGTCTGGAGCAAAAAAAATCAACTATTCCCTTTCCGACTCGTTGAGTTAAGGGTCTGTCCCACTTGGCCGTCATTTACGCGACAGGCCGATAGTGACTGAGGCGCGACGATCGCGCGTGTCATCACCTGTCATCATGCGCCCGTCATCAAATATTTTATCTGCTCTGCAAGTAGAATTAGTCAGCGTATTGACATCATTTATTAAGTGAAACATTGATAAAATTATTGTTTACTGGAAAAATTCATTTACTTTTAAACTTTCTGAATTCTTCCCAACAAACACAAAATTGTCTTCCATTATATGAGTTTGAGGGTTTGAACCCAGCTTAAGAATTAGTTTGCACATTTTTGTTTTAAATGGTGTTAGTAAAATTGTTGGTGGTTATTAAAAAAAAACAAATTTGGTTACTAGTGTTCTTTTAGGATATAAAATCTGCAATCCTTACCTGGATGTTAACTTTTGAAACATCCTTAACTAAGGGTGTAATTATTTCCTCATTGTGGCTGACTGCGTAGGGGCGGCGTGTGGCGGCGTGTGGCGGTGCACGGTGACGTAATCATGCATCACCACGTGCTACACGTGCCAGGTCAGGAAGCCTGCGTGCGACTGCAATATGCCCGTGTGCGTATGCCATACGGCACGCCGGCGGTGCGCGAAGATTTTGTGCCCTACAAAATCCTGGAGTGCCGCACGATGCCGCGCACAACTCCATACCCCTCTGCGCTTCTCCATGCGACCGTCCCGCGCGGCCCACACGCTACCCGTGCGTCTCAATGCGACGGCGAGGTCGCGTAAATGGCACGCAAATGACGGCCAAGTGGGACAGGTCCTTTACTCCAGCTATCACAATTATAAACCAATACCAGTTTGTGTAAAGGAGTGGTGGGTGGTTAGCATGGACATGGTGAGCCAAAGGCTTCTTTCTGTGCTGTATTTCTCTGAGTCTATGACATAGAGCAGCTCACGGTGTCTGTGTCGACCTTGATACCAAATTAAACCAACCCCATCTCCCTGCACGTGAACTATATCCCTCTATTCCCTGCCTGTCATGCATCTGTGTGAATGCCTCTTGGATGTCGCCATCATATCTGCTTCTACCTTCTCCACGGTCAACGTTCCAGGCACCTAGCCCTTTCTTAGTAAAACAACCCGGACCACAGATTTCATAAAGATTGTGCTGGGATGGATGGAATGGGGCGCCAGATGAAGTATCTGAGGAAGGTACAATAACAACTAAAGATACTAGGACTAAAATGTTTGTATAATCAGAGGTCGTGGGAGTTAGTCAGAGTAATGTGGGCATAGCATAAGGCAGACTATTTAATTGTGCACATTTACTGAGTGTGTGTCTCATCTTTATATGAACAGGAAGAACAAGTTTTGCTGTATGTTGGAACTGAAAGATCTGCAGCAGGATACTGAGGCGGCAAGAAGCTGTTAAACTTGCAGCAACGTCACTCACGCCACCATGTCTGTAGAAGACATCAGAAACCAATTCTCATGCTCAATATGTCTGGACACATTTAAAGACCCAGTCACCACAGAATGTGAGCATGACTTTTGCAGACCGTGCATAACAGAGTATTGGGATAGAGAGGAAACGTCCATCTGTCCCCTTTGTCGACAGTATTCCTCAGGCATCTTGAGAACTAATCGGACACTGGCCTGCGTTGTTGAGATTCTTCAATCAAAGAAAGACAACAATTCAGAAGATACAGATGCATGTGGAGAAAACAATTTTGGATTTCTGCTTCTTGTCATTCTCATTTCTGTAATTGTGCTTCTGTGGTCAGTGAGCCCAGATGCTTCTTCACTTGGATTTTACCCTAAGGATTACGACATGTGTCCTCAGCACAAGGAGAAGCTGAAGCTCTTCTGTGAGGATGACCAGGAGTTACTTTGTCTTATCTGCAGGGATTCAAATAAGCACATAAACCATCAGGTTGTCCCCATCAGTGAAGCTGCTCGATACTACAAGGTAACTTGGTCGGGTGGGGTCCAGGGCTCAAAATATGGATATTTTATAAATATTGCACTTTTATACTGATAAACAAAAAAAACTGCTGGAAATCTGAAACAGATAGAAACAGAAAAAGGTGGGAATGCTTGGCTGATTCTGATGAAGACATCAAGCTGAAAAGTCACTCCATTTCTCTTTCCACAGATGCTGCCTGACATTGAGTATCCCTAGCATTTTCCATTTTATTTTCCATTTTTATACGATGCCTTTCGCAATCTCAGAACATAGAACATAGTACTGAACAAGAGCAGAACCTTTGATGACCATGGCTCCAATTTAAACTATATCTGACTGCACATTATCTATGCCTCTCATAACTTGATATACTTTGACAGGAGGACAACAGCCTATGGTCCTTCTGCTGCTGGACATTATGGGGCAGAGGGGATACCCATCAAAGAGAAGGAATATCACCCCAGGGCCCCACAAGAATATATGTAATGTGGGATTCTCTCAGCATTGCAATCAGGTGTCAGCTCAGATTTCTGAGCTCAAAGCTTAAAAGTCAGACTTGAACAGTGTTTTACCTCAAGGTGTTAGAGTATCAATGACATTGGTCAAGACTTTCTGTCTAAAAGTCATGCAAAGCATTTATCACATTTATTTTGCTTTTGGGATGTTTTATATTTTCTTTTCTAGTTTGGATTGCATTAGTATAACTTGCTGGACATGCTTTGTTATTACTTTTAAAAGTGTACCATGTTAATTATCTGCTCGTTCGCTCTGGGATTACACCTAATGCCAACAATTTGTTATATACATTCAATGGTGCCCCTGCCAGTACTGATCTGTTGGGTCCATTCACACCTTCCATCTGTCGAAGCAGCTGCCGTTGCCCTACTTCTGATATCTATCATGCCACAAACTAGCTATCCGTTCTGCTCCGAGTCCCATTTCTGCATGCTCAGACCTCATTCATTAGCGGCTAACATCATTCTGCTCTTTTGTCCCAGTTAGGCTTGCTGTTTCAGCTGGACAGGTTCCCATCTCATGTTTCAAGAATATCCCATCTGCTTTGACTTTGCTGAAGTTCCCAGGAATTTCAGATGAGGCAGACTGGGACTACATAATTTTTTCGGACCGAATCTTCCTGAGCGAAACAAATTGCTTGGCACCGAGAACAAAAGATGGACAAGACAAATCCAGCCAATTTATCATGGGTAATCTTACAATGATACTGACTAATGTTCACCATCTCTTATCTCCCTGGACACATTGAGAACATGGTAGAATTAATCAAATTCCCAGGGTTTCCTTTTATGCTGAGTTAAAGGTAACTGGTGTAGACCATCTGCCTTGTTGTTTGTTATCTATGTGTAGCCTTCTCCCGCACTCAGACAACAACACCAAGATACAGGCAGTGGAGATATTCATGCCTCCACCTTCCCAGGAGGTAAATGATCACAGTTTTACCAAAATGGTAGGAAAAGTGAAAAATTGATGGAACTCAGTCACCTATGAAATGGCTTGTTTTGTCCTTAACAGAGACTCAGCATTGAGCAATTGGAGTGGAGAGCACTTTAGGGTGTTGAAGAAGGGTCCCTGCCCAAAACATCACCTATCCACATTCTCCAGTGATGCTGCCTGGCCCACTTAGTTACTCCAGCACTTTGTGTTTCTTTTTTAAGTTTAAAAGTTTAAAAGTTTCCTAGCAGCATACAAAAGGGAGACAGGCTCCAGTGGAGCGGTTATTCTGGGGTAGTCCTTGACTGGGGCTTTATCTTGTGAAGACAAGGTAAGTTCTTTCACTTTCATCTGTAGTCTTGGTGATTTAGAGATGCCTGGTCCCTCTGCAATAGTCCCTTTGCAATTCTGTGCAACAGAACATAGGAGTTTTGAAGAAGTCTGAAGAAGGATCTTGACCCGAACCGTCACCGATTCCTTCGCTCCATAGATGCTACCTCACCCGCTGAGTTTCTCCAGCATTTTTGTCTACCTTCAATTTTTCCAGCATCTGCAGTTCTTTCTTAAACATAGTTTTCCAATCTTGTGACCCTGCTACAAGTTCTTACAAATGCCATTTGTATTGCTGTGATTACTTAGATCTAATGTGCAATATTTCGTTTCAGCAAGAACTGTCCACAATTCTGGAATTATTGAAAATGAAGCACATCCATCACCAAATAATCAAGTCCAGTTATGACGAGAACCTGACATTGTTGATGGTCCGTGAGTATTTTATGTGATGTGACCCTGGCCCCAGCTGTTAGGACTATGCAGTAATGATGACAATGACCTGGTCGGATGTTTCACCATGCTGGAGGTTGAGCCATGCCTGATCTAATAGATAACATGAATCACGAAATGCTGGAGTAATTCAGCGGGACAGGCAGCATCTCTGGAGAGAAGGAATGGGTGACATTTCGGGTTGAGACCCTCCTTCAGACTGGTTAGGGAGCCACACATTAATCACGATGTGACTCAAAGACTCGCCTTTGATGAGCTAATCCACCTATCAATAGAGTCAGAGCCACACAAAGAGAAATAAGTCCTTCAGCTCCCAACTTCCATGCCAACCATCATACCCGTCCACCCCAATCCCATTTACCAGAACTTGGTTCATTCCCTTCTGTGTTGGTATTTAAAGTGCTCATTTAGTGGCCTTACAAAATATGGTGAGTGTATCTGCCTCCAGCCACAAGCAGTTCCAAATTCCATTTACCATCTGCTAAAAAACTGAATCCTCAGATCCCCTCTAAACCTTTTACATCTTATTTGAAACCTAGGCACTAGTTTTAGATATCTCAACTATGGGGAAAAGCATTATCTACCCCATCTGACTCCCTCATAATTTTGTATATATGTTTAAAATACCATATCTCCCTGTTCTTAAATTCTATGTCCTAGATCATGAAGGCAAGTGTGTCTTCTTCACCACTTATTTATCAAAGAGTCCTTAGATTTCATTAAGAAGGTCCCACATTTTATACAGATCTCACTACTCCTGGAGTCTCTATCATTCACTGTGTCTGGTCGGATGGTGCATCCTACAACTTCTATTCTGCTTCTCTTTCCACAACATGGCGATGAGAGGGTTGGTCAACAACTACAGCTTGGTGTCACTTTCAAAATACATCTGACAAATAATTCAATTTCAGGCCTTTTCAGTTAGGCCACTGCTGGAGTACAGAGTAATTTTTGGTCACCGCAATATGTGGTTGCAATGGAGAGGCTGCAGGGGAGATTTATCAGCAGTTACCCGAGATAAAACGGTTCTGTTATGAGGAGACTGGGTTACATAGAAACATAAAAAATGGGTGCAGGAAGAGGCCATTTGGCCCTTCGAGCCAGCACTGCCATTCATTGTGATCATGGCTGATCGTCCCCAATCAATAACCCGTGCCTGCCTTCTCCCCATATCCCTTGATTCCACTAGCCCCGAGAGCTCTATCCAATTCTCTCTTAAATCCATCCAGTGATTTGGCCTCCACTGCCCTCTGCGGCAGGGAATTCCACAAGTTCTCACCTCAGTCTTAAATGACCTCCCCTTTATTCTAAGACTGTGACCCCTGGTTCTGGACTCGCCCAACATTGGGAACATTTTTCCTGCATCTAGCTTGTCCAGTCTTTTTATAATTTTATATGTTTCTATAAGATCCCCGCTCATCCTTCTAAACTCCAGTGAATACTTGGATTTTAGAAGGATGCTTTTCCTTGGAGTGGTGGAGGTGGAGGGAGGACCTGAGAGGGTTGGGCAGAATGATCATGGCTTAGATAGGTGGACAGAATTTATTATGGATTCATCTAACTCCAGGTTCCTAATTCAACCTGAGTTTCACAATTGTAACAATGGAATTTGAAGCATTTCCTTTACTTGTTGATCTACACATAGTCTTGGAATTCACTACATCATACCTAGACTCAGAGTGGCATACAAAATAAAGTTTTTTCACTGTACCTCAGTACACCTGATGATAATAAACTAAACCTAAGCTGTCGTCTAACCAAAAAGCCTGAAGTCGAAGTCAGGAATATTTTGAAAGTGACACTGACATCAAGTATTTCTTGTCACCATACACAAGGAAGCATATATTTGCTTCTGAGACAGAGCTTCAGGATTGATTCTGGGAAGAGGGAAAACCGAGTTAGACTGGACTATGCCCACAAGAGTTTAGTTTAGTTTTACTTTAGAGATACAACATGGAAACAGGCCCTTTGGCCAACCGGGTCTGCACTGATCATTGATCACTTGTTCACACCAGCTCTGTGTTATCCCACTTTCTCATCCACTCCCTACACATTCAAGGCAATTTACAGAGGACAATTTATCGACAAATCCACACCTTATTGGTGTGGGATCATGGTCCAAAGATAAGTAGGAGGAGGTGCCTGAGAGTTGTCGCCTGGCCTCAGCCCGCTAGCTCCTCATTTTCACCCTACAAACAGCTTACAATGAATGGCCTCCTTTACCATTGTTACTTTTTTGCATATCTGTCATTCATTATGAAATCTGAGGAAAGACATTCTTGCCATAGACAGGGTACAGAGAAGGTTCACCAGACTGATTCCTGGGATGTCAGGACTTTCATATGAGGAAAGACTGGATAGACTCGGCTTGTACTCGCTAGAATTTAGAAGACTGAGGGGGGATCTTATAGAAACTTACAAAATTCTTAAGGGGTTGGACAGGCTAGATGCAGGAAGATTGTTCCCGATGTTGGGGAGGTCCAGAACAAGGGGTCACAGTCTAAGGATAAGGGGGAATTCCTTTAGGACCGAGATGAGATTAACATTTTTCACACAGAGAGTGGTGAGTCTCTGGAATTCTCTGCCACAGAAGGTAGTTGAGGCCAGTTCGTTGGCTATATTTAAGAGGGAGTTAGATGTGGCCCTTGTGGCTAAAGGAATCAGGGGGTATGGAGAGAAGGCAGGTACAGGATACTGAGTTGGATGATCAGCCATGATCATATTGAATGGCGGTGCAGGCTCGAAGGGCCAAATTCCTCCTGCACCTATTTTCTATGTTTCTATGTTTCTATGTTATTGGGATGTGAGAGGAAACTGGATGAAACCCGCTCGCTCACAGGGAGAATTCCACACAGACAGCCTTGGATGGAACCAGGGTCTTTGCATAGCAGCTCTACCAGCTGCACCACATGCAGCCCTAGAAGAATTAGGGGTGATTTCATTGAGATATCCAATATTCTCAGAGAAAAAGTTAAAAGCCTTAAAAGCCAGTTTCCTCAAGGAATCGGGAACTCGTGGATACAGTGTTAAGATAACAGGTAAACTCATTAGGGTTTAAATTTTTTTTTTTTTAATGGGTTATAAACATTTTCTAAACTAGCAGACTGGATTATTGGACATTAATTATATTCAAAATCTGAGACTGATTTGTGGGCACAGACATTATTAACAGATGTAGGCTTTAGGGGAAAGTGGATGAGGCACACGATTAAACAAAACCTAATTTAAAAGAGAAGCTCAAGAAGACTTAATGATCTTTTCCAACTTCAACATTACCAAAAACTCCAAGAAATATTATCTCTAATCACTCTCTTTATCAGTTTAAAAAAATCAGACATCGGGAGAAATTGCTACTCGGTTCAACATCGTTCAACGGGCAAAGGCATTTCCATCCACTTTCTGGTTGGTTGATGGCTGGTGTGGAAATACAACAGCCAACAGCAAGGCTCAAACAGAGACCCCTCTAGCTATATGCCCTGTCAAAACCATTTCACCTTGTTAAGGCAGTTAATTTTTCAAGACCTGAACCAAACTGGTGAGGCAGCAATCTTAATCCAACTGAGAATTTCATAGACTTGTACAACTCAATGTCAATGACAACAGGATTAACAACAGAGTTGGTCCCATTTGCCGGAGTTTGGCCCATATCCCTCTAAATAATCCTTTACTCGGTTGTACACGGTCTGCAAAAGTCGTGCTCACATTCTGCGGTGACTGGGTCGTTACATGTTCCATATCTTTTAAATGTTACCTTTGTACCCATCTCGACATCTTCCAGATACGTATCACCCTTTGCGAGAAATTGCTCCTCAGGTCCCTTTGCCTCTCTCACCTTGTACTTAACTCCTTTAGTTTTTGACTCCCTTATCCTAGAATAAGTTGGGAAGAGGGGAAGTACAACGGGATCTGGGGGTCCTTGTACATCAGTCTATGAAAGTAAGCATGCAGGTACAGCAGGCAATGAAGAAAGCGAATGGCATGTTGGCCTTTATAACAAGAGGAATCAAATATAGGAGCAAAGAGGTCCTTCTGCAGTTGTACAGAGCCCTAGTGAGACCACACCTGGAGTATTGTGTGCAGTTTTGGTCCCCTAATTTGAGGAAGGACATTCTTGCTATTGAGGGAGTGCTGCATAGGTTTACAATGTTAATTCCCGGGATGGCGGGACTGTCATATGCTGAGAGAATGGAGCAGCTGGGCTTGTACACTCTGGAGTTTAAAAGGATGAGAGGGTATCTCATTGAAACATATAAGATTGTTAAGGGCTTGGACACACTAGAGGCAGGAAACATGTTCCCGATGTTGGGGGATTCCAGAACCAGGGAGCACAGTTTAAGAATTAGGAGTAAGCCATTTAGAACGGAAACGAGGAAACACTCACAGAGAGTGATGAGTCTGTGGAATTCTCTGTCTCGGTGGTGGAGGCAGGTTCTCTGGATGCGTTCAAGAGAGAGCTAGATAGGGCTCTTAAAATAGCATAGTGAGGGTATATGGGGAGAAGGCAGGAACAGGGTACTGATTTGGGATGATCAGCCATGATCACATTGAATGGCGGTGCTGACTCGAAGGGCCAAATGGCCTACTCCTGCACCTATTGTCTATTGTCTATTGTCTAATAAAGACTGTGAGCGTCCATCTTATCTATTCCCCTCATGATTTTATAAACAGTAAGATTGCCCCTCAGTCTCCTGCACACCATGAACAAAAACTCCAAGCTTATCCAATGTCTTATAACTCAAGCCCTCGAGTTCCATTAACACCAGGGTGAACCTTTCTGAACCCTATCCAGCATAATCAGATTTTATCACGAGCTGCGATATCTTAGAGTCAAACAGCACGGAAACTGGCCCTTCTGCCCAACTTGTACATGTCAACCAAGATGTTCTATCTACGCTAGTCCCACCTGCCTGCGTTTGGCACAAATCTCTCTAAGCCTCTCCTATCCATGTACCTGTCTAAAATGTCTTTTAAAAAATAAGAGGGTAGACTATAATCTGAATGGTGGCCGATTAGGAAAAGAGGCGATGCAACAAGACCTGGGTGTCATGGTACACCAGTCATTGAAAGTAGGCATGCAGGTGCAGCAGGCTGTGAAGAAAGCGAATGGTATGTTGGCATTCATAGCAAAAGGATTTGAGTACAAGAGCAGGGAGGAGGACCTCTTGTACTCAAATCGTTTTTAAAAACATCCAGTTGTACAGGGTCTTGGTGAGGCCACACCTGGAGTATTGCGTACAGTTTTGGTCTCCTAATCTGAGGAAAGACATTCTTACCATAGAGGGGGTAAAGAGAAGGTTCACCAGACTGATTCCTGGGATGGCAGGACTTCCATATGAAGAAAGACTGGATAGACTCGGCTTGTACTCGCTGGAATTTAGAAGATTGATGGGGGATCTTATAGAGACTACAAAATTCTTAAGGCGTTGGACAGGCTAGATGCAGGAAGATTGTTCCCGATGTTGGGGAAGTCCAGAACAAGGGGTCACAGTTTAAGGATAAGGGGGAAGTCTTTTAGGACCGAGATGAGAAAATAATTTTTCACACAGAGTGGCGAATCTGTGGAATTCTCTGCCACAGAAGGTAGTTGAGGCCAGTTCATTGGCTATATTTAAGAGGGAGTTAGATGTGGCCCTTGTGGCTAAAGGGATCAGAGGGTATGGAGAGAAGACAGGTACAGGATACTGAGTTGGATGGGGCTTGAATGGCCTACTCCTGCACCTATTTTCTATGATTCTATGATTATACTTAGTACCTACCCATCACTGACCTGGCAAAGAGTTAACTGGCTCTCAATTTTCTGCCAGTGTTGCTCGTTGCCTGGCTTCTGGACTGTCGAAATGATCTTCTACGGTAGACCGTCTCCTCCAATATGCAAAACGAGCCCACAGTCTATACTTCACTCAAAGCAACAATATCTCGGCAGAACGGAGGTGAAATATGGTAGCAAGATTTGTAACCATCTCCCTGACTAAAATAAGGCAAAGCAAGAACTTAAATAAACTCTTATACAATCATACAGTTTGGAACTGCGCCCATCAGCCCAACATGTCCATGCCGACCAAGATGCCCCATCTCAGCTCGACCCATATGCCCATATTTTCTCCATATCCGCTCAACCTTTTTGATCCATCTACTGGTCCTAATTACTTTACAATATTGGTTATAGCACCTGCCTCAACAACCTCCTCTGGCAGCTCGTTCCATATACCCACTGTCCTCTGTGTGGAAAAAGTTGCCCCTCAGGTACCAGTTAAAACTTTCCCCTCTCACCTTACACTTATATCCCCTGGTCTTCCTCTTGTTCTTGCTGTCTCATTGTTAACCTCACCCCTTCCTCCATGCGCACGCAGGCTTCCTCTTCCTCCCAACTCTTATTTCAACACTGTCTTGTCCCTTTCACCAGGATGATGTGTCAATGACGGAGCAACACATTAGGAAGGCGTTTGTGCGTCTTCACGAGTTCCTGAGGATGGAAGAGGAAAGCATTATGCAGGAACTCCACAATGAAGCTTGGCAGCGCTTCACTGTGCTGCAAGAAATAATCATGCAGCTGGACTTTGAATCTACGGCATTATCAGATATCATCCAAGTAGTCACTGAGGAGCTTTTTCAAGAAGATGCCATACTATTCCTAATGGTTAAGTATTTTGCAATCCACTCTCACATACTGGTTCAACAAACAAGCTGCAGGGGGAGCTCAGTGGGTGGATCAGCGTCTGTGATGTGGAAAGGAATTGTCAACATTTTGGGGAGGATGGGTGTTAATAAAATTAATAAAACAAAAGAAAGCTGGAAATATATTGGGCCATGAGATATCTGCAAGCTTCACCTGTCAATGCATATCCTAAATATGCATATTTAGTTCAGAGATTTTTAGTTTAGTTAAGAAAGATACCGCAAGGAAAGAGACCCTTTGGCCCATGCCAACCACCGATCACCCATTCACACTAGTTCTATGTTATCCCACTTTCACATCCACTCCCTACACAATACTGGCGATTTACACACCCATGAACCTACATGATGAACTTAACACTGTGTGTTTTTCTCTTTCCAGAACATGAAAGCAACACAAGAAAGGTAACGCCATTTTATAACTGGCTATCCATTAATACGAACGTATCCCAGTTGACCAAACAGAAACTTAAATTTAAATCTATTTTTCTAGAGTTAAAATGGCAGTTTCTAATCCCACAAAAGTATCTGTGAAGTTGGACAGTGCCAAGTACAAATTCCTATTGATGTACAGTTCCTGGAAAAAAATGGTCCATGAAATCGGCTTTAATCCCGGTAAGAAAATAATATCTTAAGAAAACAGTTGAGTTGTTGGTGCTCAGTAGCCCCCCCCCCCCCCCCCCCCCTCTAGCCTCACACCAACTGTGTTTACATTGAAGGTCTACAGTTCAGCTGTTTCTTGTTATGTGTTTCTTGGTGCTCGTGTTTCTTGTTATAAATTGCAAATAGCACACAGATCCCGCTGAGTTACTCCAGCACTCTGTGCCTTTTCTTGTAAACCAGCATTTTCAGTTCCTTCTTTCTGCAGGCAGACTGGATTATTCAGCTCCATTCACATGTCCATGCATGTGAAGTAATCTGTGGCCAGACCTGTCCCAGCTTGGGCTTATGTTGCAAGTGACACACACATCCATCACACAAGCACCAAGAAACATTAATAACAAGAGGCAGCTGATCTGCTCTTTCTAGATGCCATGATAGGGCTTATCATTGACCAGAAACTTAAATGGATGAAATTATGAGTAAGAGTAGATAGTAGGATCCTTTCCCCAGAGCGGATGTATCTATAACTAAAGGGTACAGGTTGAAGGTTAGGAGTTAGAGGCTTAGAGGGAATCTGAGGGAGAGATTTTTTACCCAGAAGTAGTCGGAATATGGAACACACTGCCTGAGAGAGCAACGGAGACAGGTGCTCTCTTCATTAGACGAGCACTTGACTTGCCAATGCATAGATATCTCCAAACCAAGTACCAGTAAATGATTAGCTTAGAAGGATACTTGATAGTCAGCACGGACAGGTGGGTTTAAGGAAATTATTCTGCGATCTGTGTATTTCTATGACTGTATAACTAAAAGGCAGGAGGAGTGTTTATATGCACATTATATAGTCACATGAAGTTCAGATTCACCCCATCAAAGAAATCCCAGTGTTAATGTTTGGCCAGCAGCTTAGTCAGAGATAATTTGAACGTTGTGAAATTTAGATGGACAGGTCGGGAAATCACATAACCAAGTTTGCTAATTACAGAATGATAAGTGGCATTGGAAACACTCAGACAAAAGCTTTAAATTACAGAGATAACAAGCAAATGGGTTTAAATGTTAGATTACGTACTTTGGAACACTTAACCTTTGGCCATAAACAATGGAGGTCAAAAGAGATTTTGTCATCTACATACAGCGAATATTAAAGTACAATGAACAGATGCAGATAATAATCAACAAAGCAATGGAATAATGAATTAATATCCAAAGGAACAGTGCACAGAAGGGCAGAGTCATGGCTCACTGCATATGACCACGTCATATATTTCGGGGCAGCACACCATACGAAGGGTAAATTGGCTTTAAAAACACTTAGATTTATGCTTGGTATTTACTTGGATTAAGTTGCTAGAACAAGTTATAAAACAAGAATGTTTGCACCAAAAGTTAGTAGATTAGACATTTTCAAAATATTAAGAGGAACTGGTGGCGTAGGAAAAGAAAAACTATTGGATGCTTGGAAAATCAGAACTGGAAACTATTAGGGTTTCAGAAAGGCACAAAAATCTGGAGACAGGTTTTTCAGATGTTTTTAACTCTCACGCATAAAGAGCGGTAAATGTTTGGAACTCTTTTCTAAAAAAAGGCAATAAATGCTGGGACAAAGTTTTATAAATGAAGCCACAAATCATTCTGGATCTCACTGAATTTGGAACAGACTTGAGGGGAGAAATATAATTTCCCTATTCCTGGGCTCTGAGAGTTGGCAGAGGAGTAGTTCCAGAGTTTAGTGCCGGGGCAGCTGAAGGCACAGCCAGTTGTGATGGGGCCAAAGCAATCTGGGCCAGAATGGAAGAAATGTCAACATCTTGGCAAGGCTGTGGGACTGATGGAAGTCTCTGATAGAGAAAGGGGCAAGTTCTTGAGAGATTAAATACCATGTCTGCTGGATGCACTTAGGCACAGCAGAAGAAGGGGATGTAAAGTGAGATTGAACAGAGATTGAAAGGTGACTAACAGGGATTAAGATAACAAGATAAGAGTAGGCCCTCACTCTGTCTCCTTGCAATTCTCAAGGGCCTCACTCACCTGGACCACAACTTTACCTTATTCTCTGCTGGATCCATGCTTCTACCCTGCCCTCAGATTCACTTAGAATGTCTCCGACACCTCTTTCCTCTTTCTTGATCTCTCTGTCTCCATCACAGGGGACAGACTATTGACTGGCGTCCACTACAAACCCACCGAGTCCCACCGTTATCTGGATTACTCCTCTTCCCACCCTGACTCTTGCAAAGATGCTTTCCCCCACTCTTAATTTCCCCGTCTCCACCATATTTGTCCCAAGGTGAGACTTTCCATTCTCAGACATCCCAGATGTCCTCTTTCTTCAGTAAATGTGTTTTCCCCCCCGCTGTCATGGATGGATACCTCACCTGCATCTCCTCTGTGCCCCATAGTTCTGCTCTCACTCCCCCTCCGCCCAGATGGAACAAGGATAGACTTCCCCTGGTCCTCACTTTTCACCCCACCAGCCTCCACATCCAATGCATCATACTCCAACATTTCCGCCACCTCCAACATGATCTCCCGGCAAGTTGCATCTTCCCATCCCTTTTTGCCAGGCCAAGTTAGACCACTCCCTCCACAACTCCTTGGTTCACAAATCCCTTCCCACCCAAACCACTGTCTCCACAGGTACTTTCCCCTGCAACCGCAAGAGATGCAACATCTGTCCTTGTAACTCCTCCCTTACTCCCATCCAGGAACCCCAGTGGTCCTTCTAAGTGAGACAGAGGTCCATGTGCACCTCCTCTAACCTCATCTGATATTCCCAATGTGGCCTCTTGCACGTTGGCGAGACCAAGCAAAGACTCGGCGACTATTTTGCTGAACACTTACGCTCGGCATGTCAAGGCCTACTGGATCTCCCGGTTGCTAACCATTTTAATTCCTCTTCCAATTCCCACACTGACCTATGTGCCCTTGGCTTCCACCATTGCCAGAGTAAGGCCACATGCAAAATGGAAAAACAGCACCTCATATTCTTCTTGGGCAGCCTACAACCCAATACTGTGAACATTGAATTCTCCAATTTTACAGAACTGCCAAACCCCTTTCTCTTCTTCTCCCACCCTCCCCCACTCTTGTCACTGTGCCCCACCTTAATGTCTACCTATTCCCTCCCCTTTTAACTACCTTCCTCTACACAACTCACAACTCCTCAAACCTTTTGTCCTTCTGTCTTTTCATCTCTGGCCTTTGTCCATCCATCTGCCTAACAAAATGAAACCCTTCATCGGTATCTACCTATCACTTACCTGATCCTCCTCTCTTCCATCTTTCTTCCCGCTCCCACCATCATTCCGAAGAGGGGTCCTGATCCAAAATATCTCTTATCCATGTTCTCCATAGATGCTGCCTGACCCGTTGAGTTACTCCAGCACTTTGTAATTTTTTGGTAAACCAGTATCTACAGTGCATTACTCTTGTTTCTACTCTGAATTGGGATTGCTTGGATGTTCGGAGTGGAAGCCAGTGATTTGGATTTGGACATGGAAGCATAATTTCAAAATTGGCTGACAACATAAATGTAGGAGTGTCCACTAACAGGCTGCCTGCCCAAGACAATCCGTTATAGTTCTCACTCTCTGTCACTCTCACATACTTCCCACTTGTTAATTGTTTCACTATTGGCAAAGCTATTCTACAGACATAACGAAAGGCAAGGGGATAAAAATGAGAGGAACTATGATATTTTAAATTGAAACAGGAGAACAATTGTACTGAAAGAGCCATTGGTGGAACTGGGTGAATTATATTCTATAGAATCTGAAATAAGCTTACATTTCAAAAGTTTGTTTTTATTGCAAAGGTACAGTTTATCTAGCTTTCTGGAGTTCTGTAATAATCGACAGTTGGATTGTATACAATTTAACTTCTTCACTTGGTTAAATTCCATAATCTTATTGCAATGATTGAGACGATTTCCCTCTTTTCATTGTGGACGCTCTGTCCTCCATTCTTCTGCAGTGCCACTGAGTCTGGATCCTGAGACTGCACACCGGGACCTTCTCATCTTCAACAACATGACCAATGTCATCTTCAGCCAAAGTTTGACGAAGCCCCCGGACACCAGCTCGCGATTCATCATCCATCCCTTCGTCCTGGCCCAGCAAGGCTTGTCTTCGGGAATACACTACTGGGAAGTCTATGTGGGATGCAAGACCGGCTGGATCATAGGGGTGACTAAAGAGTCTGTGGAACGCAAGTCACCAATCTCGCTGACACCTCAAGAAGGATTGTGGACTTTGGAGAGAAGAAACAGGCACTATGTGGCAAACGATGAGCCCCGCGTGGTCATCATTTCAGGGTTACATGCGCAAATAATTGGAGTTTATCTTGATTACGACAGAGGGCATGTGGCCTTTTACAATGCTGGCTACATGAACCGTATATACACCTTCAGAGGCACGTTTACAGAGACAATGTACCCCTTGTTTAGCCCAGGTTTTAATTTCTCGCCACTGAGAATAATCCATATAAATCCTTGAAAAAGTAGTGTTGTGAAGTAAATGCAATAACATTTGACGCTGCCTGTGAACCTATTGAAGATATAACTTGTGCCTACCTAAAAACAGCTAGCTCATAGCAGCATCCAACTCAATTGCAAATACATTCAAATTTCTCATAAATCTGTTAGAAATTATTTAGTTTTATCTCTCTCTTTCTATCCTTGCCTCCCACACATCATATTATACCTCTGACCCAGACAGCAAGAAGGTGTTCTACTTCCAGGCTATTGGCAATGGCCCTCTGTGACTCGCCTCTGCGAGACTTGAAAGAGCCTGGAACAGCTATAAAATTTGTGGTAGAAAAATCATTTTTATGGCATTTATTCGGCCTATTAAGGACATCGGAAGCGTTTTCCAAAATTTAATCAAGTTACGTAGTTTCTTAAGTAGAGGGTTATAATTTTCGTCAAACATATCTTGGTATCTTCTAGTAATTTCGATGCCCAAGTATTTACATTTTTCCGTAGCTATTTTGAAAGGAAACTGTAAAAGATGCGTAGAGTCTTTCGGTTTTATTGGCATGATTTCACTTTTATTCCAATTTATTCTATATCCTGAGGATCCGAGGTCCTCTATTAATTTTAAAATATTTGGTGTAGTAATATGAGGTTTTGTGATGTACAATAGTACGTCATCAACGTATAGTGATATTTTATTCTTAGAATATTTTGTTTTATATCCATGGATATTTGGATGAGTTCTGATTCTTTCTGCTAGGGGTTCAATTATGAGGGCAAATAACAACGGTGATAATGAACATCCTTGTCTATTTCCCCTTGACAAATGAAATGTCGTAGATTAATTATTGTTCGTTAATATTCTGCCCATTGGCTTATTATATAGTAATTTAATCCATAGACCTGATCGAATGCTTTCTCTGCATCCAACGATATGATTGATAGTTTTTGATCTTGGTGTGAATGCATTATATTGAACAGACGTCTCAAATTATTAAATGATTGTCTCTTAGGGATAAACCCCGTTTGATCCGGATGCATTAATTTACTAGCATATTTACTTAGTCTTCTAGCTAGTATTTTCGCTAATATTTTTTGATCTGTATTTAACAATGCAATAGCTCTGTATGATCCAGGTTCTTCCACATCTTTATCTTCCTTAAGTATTATGTGATCGTGAATTCTGCTAGTTTTTCAGGTAATATTTGTGCTTTGAAGGCATAAGTATACATTTTCTGTAGGCGGGGGGTAAATATGTCATAAAAACTTTTATAGAATTCGTTACTAAATCCGTCGGGACCTGATGTTTTTCCATTTTTTAATGAGATTATTGTTTCTTCTATTTCCTTATTTGAGATTTGTGCTTCCAATTCCTCTTGTTCCTGCAACTCTAATTTAGGAAGGTTACAATTATCCAAGAACTCTGTAACTTTGTTGGTGTCCATTATCGTTTTAGATGTATACAGATTCTCGTAAAATTGTGCAAATCTTTTATTAATATTACTTGTCAAGGTCAATATTTCCCCTTTGTCTGATTTAATCTTTAAAATTGTGTGATCCTTTTCACGTTTTTTTAACTGACGTGCCAGAAGTTTGTGAGGCTTATCCCCAAATTCAAAGTGTTCCTGTCTTGTAATTTGTAATAATCTTATGACTTTCTCTGATAATAATTTATTTAATTTGAATTTCAGTATTATTATTCTATTATGTTTATCCGTAGTGGGGTCTTTAGCGTTTTCTATGTCCAGTTGTCTAATTTGTTCTTCTAATTGTCTTTGTTCGTTCTTATTTTTCTTATTTTGAAAAGCTTGATATGAAATTATCACGCCTCAAATAAATGCTTTAAAAGATTCCCATAATAATGTAGGTGATATGTCTGTCGTGTCGTTTATTTCGAAGAAAAGGTCCATTTGCTCTTTTAAATATGTACTCCCTTGCGGGTCTTTTAAAATTTGTGGATTGTACCTCCAAAACGGTTTGTTCTTAGTCATTCCTTCCATTTTTAGAAAAAAAGTTATTGGGGAGTGATCTGAGATCGTGTTTGTGTGGTATTTTGGTTTAGAAGTGTGGGGTATTAGTTTTGTATCCACCAAAAAATAATCTATTCGTGAATGTCTTGTGTACCATAGAGTAGAACGAGTAGTCCCTGCCGGTCGGATTTGCAATCCTCCAGACATCTGTTATGTTTATGTTTTTTATGTATGTGTTTAGAAGTTCGTTAGTTTTGAATTTCGTAATACCTCTTTGTTTTTGATTGGATTTATCTAAGTAAGTAATCTAGAGATAATATATATAAGCATCTGGATAAACAGGGTCTGATCAGGAACAGTCAACATGGATTTGTGCCTGGAAGGTCATGTTTGACAAACCTTCTTGAATTTTTTGAAGCGGTAACTAGGGAAATTGATGAGGGTAAAGCAGTGGATGTTGTCTATATGGATTTCAGTAAGGCCTTTGACAAGGTTCCCCATGGAAGGTTGGTTCAGAAGGTTCAATCTTTGGGTGTTAATGGCGGAGTAGCAAGATGGATTCAACAGTGGCTGAATGGGAGATGTCAGAGAGTAATGGTGGATGGCTGTTTGTCAGGTTGGAAGCCGGTGACCAGTGGGGTGCCTCAGGGATCTGTGTTGGGTCCACTGTTGTTTGTCATGTACATCAATGATCTGGATGATGGGGTGGAAAATTGGATAAGTAAGTATGCAGATGATACTAAGTTAGGTGGTATTGTGGATAATGAAGTAGATTCTCAAAGTCTACAGAGAGATTTGGGCCATTTGGAAAAGTGGGCTGAAAGATGGCAGATGGAGTTTAATGCTGATAAGTGTGAAGTGCTACATCTTGGCAGGACAAATCAAAATAGGACGTACATGGTAAATGGTAGGGAATTGAGGAATGCTGTGGAACAGAGGGATCTAGGAATAACTGTGCATAGTTCCCTGAAGGCGGAATCGCATGTAGATAGGGTGGTAAAGAAAGCCTTTGGTGTGCTGGCCTTTATAAATCAGAGCATTGAATATAGGAGTAGGGAAGTAATGTTAAAATTGTACAAGGCATTGGTAAGACCAATTCTGGAGTATGGTGTACAATTTTGGTCGCCTAGTTATAGGAAGGATGTCAACAAAATAGAGAGAGTACAGAGGAGATTTACTAGAATGTTGCCATGGTTCCAGCAACTATGTTACAGAGAAAGGTTGAACAAGTTAGGTCTTTATTCTTTGGAGCGCAGAAGGTTAAGGGGTGACTTGATTGAGGTCTTTAAAATGATGAAAGGGATAGACAGAGTTGACGTGGATAAGCTTTTCCCATTGAGGGTAGGGAAGATTCAAACAAGAGGGCATGACATGAGAATTAAGGGACAGATGTTTAGGGGTAACGTGAGGGGGAACTTCTTTACTCAGAGGGTGGTGGCTGTGTGGAATGAGCTTCCAGCAGAGGTGGTGGAGGCAGGATCGATTTTAACATTTAAGAGTAAAGTGGATAGGTATATGGACGTGAAGGGAATGGAGGGGTATGGTCTGAGTGCAGGTAGATGGGACTAGGGGAAAACAAATGGTCGGCATGGACTGGAAGGGCCGAGAGGGCCTGTCTCCGTGCTGTAATTGTTATATGGTTATATGGTTAAGTGTCTAAGACGTAGTTAACGTCTCCGCCGATTACGACATTTTGGTAGTTATATTCTGCAATTATATTCAAGATTTTATTGAAAAAGTGCGGGTTGTCAAAGTTGGGCGCATATATGTTTACCAAGGTAATTGGGGCAGAATGGATCTCCCCCGGTAACTATCAAATATCTCCCGTCCTTATCTGTTAAGGTATTTTTGGGTTTAAATGGAATGATGTTGCGAATAATAATAGACGTTCCTCTAGATTTCGACGTATATGAAGAGTGAAAAGTTTGACTTATCCAGTTCGCCCTCAATCTAGCTTGGTCTTGAAGTTTAAGATGAGTCTCTTGTAAAAAGGCAATGTCTGTATTGTATGCTTTCAGCTGAGCTAGAATCTTACCCCTTTTAATGTGTTTGTTAACACCCCTAACGTTCCAACTACAAAATGAGATTCCTCCCAGTTTATTTTGGTTATCATCTTGCATTTTGAATAGATTTAATACCTATGTGTCTTGCGGTGCATTCGTACCTCAGGTCTTTGGATATAGGGGGATCATTTACCCTACGATGTTCAGTTAGTAGATTCCCTTTGCGATAGTCCTTGAATAAAAAAAACACACATGTGATTAAATGTGAAAATGATAAAAAAAATAATACAAGTGAGAATACAGTGTCCGAGCTTGTCGGCACTGTAACAAGTGACCCACCTGAAGGTGGGAAAAAACATTTTATTGACTTCCGTGTCGATATAAAACAAACAAATAGCTCCGCTCCCTCAATTAATCATAACATATTGGAACGGGACCAGTTTAAAAAAATCAAACGTATAGAACCCATTTATAGAATATATGTCCATTTCCTAGGTATTTCCAGATATAACTATACTTTTTGTCTATCGAGTGATAAGTATATATTTTAACCTCAAAGATCATCAACTATGATCTGGCTTCTGGAACTAAGCCAGTAGCTCGCCTCTTCCCCTCACGCCCTGATTATAAACCTGGTTATAACCTGGTTATTAAGAATTATTAGGTTAAATTAAAGTGTTAATTTGAAAATCCCCATTTCTGCATTTCTGATTAGCATTCATTACTGTTCCTACGTTAATATTTTATGTTAATATTGTTAAGGGAGTTAATGCTATACCATTTAGGTTAATCATTCAATCTTGTATACAACAGTAATAGCTAAGCCCGGCTGTTGATGAGCTCTGCTTTCGCTGATTATCTATTTCCAGCTTCTCTTGGAACGGAGTGTGTCCCTGAGTTAGCATTCCGCCGATAAGATGTCTAAACAAAGTTCCTTCTTTGGGCAGTGTGCCATCATTCTGGGTGCAATAGTAAAGAGAGAGAGTGTCCAAAATGTCCAACCTTTCCAGCTAGTCCTTCTGTTCCACGATGGTTAGAGCATATTTGTACGCCTCCTCGGGATTTGTGAACGATTTTTGCTCTTCTTTGTAGGAATGCGCATTCTAGCTGGGTAGTAAACACCATATCTGACCTCCTTATATCCTTGGCGAGCCTGCTTTGCCTTCGAGAATTGATTTTGTTTTTGCATGATTTCATAAGGGTAGTCTCTGAAGATTTTAAAAGTAGTTACACCATACATCAGAGGCACGCCATATTTGATATTCCTCATAACCTCTTCCACGTCAGCAATGTCCCGGAATTTCACAATAATCTGTCATGTACGTTCTGAGCCATCCTGAGATTTGTGTTTGAATCTAGGAACCCGATGTGCTGCTTCAATTTTTGGTAGGTTAGGGAGCTTAAGAACCTCTTTAATTAATCCTGCAACAAACTCGCAAGTGTTATCTCTCTCGGCTCCCTCTGGTACACCAACTAATCTTAGGTTATGACGTCTTGAACGAGCCTCGAGGTCCAGACATTTGTCTGAAACTTTAGCCAGCTGAGTCACCATCCATCATGTAGCAAGGTCTTGTTCTGACCTCACCTTCTTCATCTCCTCCACCATTCTTGCCATCTCGTCCTCCATCTCGAGCATTGTTAACATACAGGTTGATACTGTGTCTAGCACAGCGCCGAACTTCTTCGTGGTGTCTTCTTCACCCTTATCAATTCTCTCCGATAGTTCATCTCTCACATCATCAATTTGTTTATTAATAGTGCCAATCGAATCCTTCGATTGGCACTATTAAAAAAATGTTATACCTGTTCCAATCTATCCCAATATATTTACCCAAAAAGTTTTTTTTTAAACTGGACTCAGATATCACAAATTTTATTTGGGATTATAAATCCCACAGAATACAAAGAGCTCATATGAATAAACCCAAAGAAGTAGGGAGATTAGCACTCCCCAACTTTATGTATTACTACTGGTCTGTAAATATCAGAAACATGATCCAATTGCTGGATAACTCTCCCCAACAACCGGACTGGACGATTAAGGAGAGAGAGGATTGCTCTCCTTATAATATTGGAGCAATCCTTCTTTCTCCAATATCGATGAATAATATAAATTACAACAATAATCCAATTATATACAGTACAATCAGAATTTGGAAACAAATAAAACACAATCTAAAATTAAGAAATTTATCTCTCTTATCTCCTATTGGTAAAAACCTCTCATTTAAACCTTCAACTATAGATAAAGCATTTATACAATTGGAAAGAGTTGGAATTAAAATTTTTGGAGATGTGTATGAATCGGGAAAACTATTATCATTTAAACAAATACAACTAAAATACAATTTGGGAAACAATCAGTATTTTAAATATTTCCAAATCCGTGACTATCTGAAAAAATACGCACAAGATGATCACAATATGCCTCCAGACTTACTGGAAGAAGTAATGATAACAAAGGCAGAATCAGCAAACTTAATATCATATATATATTATATTATTCTAAAAGCAGAAATACCAACAACAGATGGTATCAGGAGAGACTGGGAAAAATAATTAAGTATAAAAATTCCCAAAGAAAGGTGGGAAGAATATTTATTAAACGTGCATAAATGTTCAATTAATGTAAGACACATCTTAATACAATTTAAAATCTTACACAGATTATACTATTCAAAAACTAAAATAAGTAAACCTTTTCCCAACGTCTCACCTACATGTGATAAATGTCAATGTCAAGAAGTTAATATAGCACACTCATTTGACTTTTGTACAAAAATTCAAACATTTTGGACTGAAATTTTCGAAATTTTCATAAAAATATTTAAAATAAAACTGACCCCGGAAGCAGACTGGATAATCTTCGGGATATTGCCCTGAATTAAATGTGTTTCAAAAGACTCCATTTAAATATGGCTTAATAACTGGAAAAAAGCTAATCTTAAAATTCTGGAAAAATTCTCCGGTACCCACAGTCAATATGTGGATTTCAACTATGTTCGAAACACTACACTTGGAAGATATGAGACTCCAACTAGCAGGAAAATCAGACTGTTTCTATAAGACGTGGTCTGCATTTATAAATCTATTACAAGGATAAGGTGCAAGAATACCTCAAAAAAGTACCGGTGTCGGGTCTTGGTAAAGGAGGCAGAAAAACTTTTGAGTTGGTAGATTCCTTTTGCGAGATGTTTATAATAATGTAACTAGCTTTTCTTTTTTCTTTCTCTATTTTTCACTTTTTCTATTTTGTTTTTTTTCCTCTCCAGGGTCTATCTCTTAATTCCCGTTTCTAACTCTTCAAGGGTTTCCTTTCCCTGTGTCACGCTTTTGCACTTTCACATCTCTTTTTCATTTTTCTACTTTCGATGCTGCTATTTTTCTCTCTTTTCTAAAGCCTTCAAAAAAATTAAGGGGTACAATGAATGTAATACAATACAAGGGATGTACACTGATGTAACTTACAGTACCACTAATAAATAAAGATATTAAAAAAAAAAAGACTTGAAAGAGCCACCTGCAATGGCTCCACCAGGTTTCTTTCCTCACCGTAAGGAGGTGTCTATCCTTCGTGTTGTCCTTCCTGACATCTTCACTAAGATCAATAAATCACTGAATAAAGAATCATATACTAATTCTGAGCAACTCCCATTTATTCTGTGCCTGAATAGATCTGTTCCTCACAACACCGTTTCTCTTAATGTCTCAGGGACTCCCACAGCTCCTGGTAGGAAGGCTGCTATGTGCCTTTCAGAGAATGATGCAGAAAAATTACAATGAACTTATCGACAATAATGAACAAACCTTTGATGGCTTGTTACTCAAGGGATTGTGTTAATTGAACATGCAGTACCTCAGTATGACACTGATGAGGAAATAACACTTTAACACTTTTACTCAATAAACCATCCATACATATGCATGTTTTGTGTGTGTATGTGCACCTGTGCTTGTGTGTGCCTGTTTGAATGCCTGTGCCTGTATATGTGCCTGTGTGCGCGTGCCTGTGTATGTGTACCTGCTCGTGTTGCTCTCTCATTCTGCACTGGTACCCACTCTTCTTGAATGTCAAAGGTCTTTTATTGTCATGTGTAGCGATTAAGGTACAGTGATATTCGAATTACCATACAGCCATACTAAAAAAAAAGCAACAAGACACACAACCACATAAAAGTTAACATAAACATCCACCACAGTGGATTCCCCACATTCCTCACTGTGATGGAAGGCAATAAAGTCTAATCTTCTTCCCTCATTTTTCTCCAGCATTCGGGGCAGTCAAACCAGCCATCGAAGTTCCCGTAGCCAGTGAGCTCCACGATGTTAAATCCCGCAGGCTCCCGCGATTAGAGCTTTCGAAGTCGGTCTCCAGCATAGGCCACCAACTCCACAATGTTAAGCCGCAGTGCGGACGGAGATACGATATGGAAAATAATTGTATCTCCATCGATATAAGAGATTTTTACAAAGTTCCCTCCCTCCCCACATAAACCAGCTAAAGAACACGGAAACATACATTTATCACATACTATAAAACAACAAAGAAGGAAGGGACAGTCCAGCAATCCAGAACTAAATCAGGATTATTAATCTCTGTTTCTCCCCTGTTTCTCCCGTTAAAGGCAAAAGTGTGGCGTGCAAAAGCATTCAGCCCCCTTTACTCTGATACCCCTAAATAAAATCCAGTGCAACCAATTGCCTTCAGAAGTCATCTAATTAGTAAATAGAGTCCACTTGTGTGTAATCTAATCTCAGTATAAATACAGCTGTTCTGTGAAGGCCTCAGAGGTTTGTTAGAGAATATTAGTGAATAAACAGCATCATGAAGCCCAAGGAACACACCAGACAGGTCAGGGATAAAGTTGTGGAGAAGTTTAAAGCAGGGTTAGGTTATAAAAAAATACCCCAAGCTTTGAACATCTCACGGAGCACTGTTCAATCCATCATCCGAAAATGGAAAGAGTATGGCACAACTGCAAACCTACCAAGACATGGCCGTCCACCTAAACTGACAGGCAAGGAGAGCATTGATCAGAGAAGCAGCCAAGAGGCCCATGGTAACTCTGGGGAAGCTGCAGAGATCCACAGCTCAGGTGGGAGAATCTGTCCACAGGACAACTATTAGTCATGCACTCCACAAATTGGGCCTTTATGGAAAACACTATGTGTGGCTGAACACACCATCCCCACTGTGAAACATGGTGGTGGCAGCATCATGCTGTGGGGATGCTTTTCTTCAGCAAGGACAGGGAAGCTGGTCAGAATTGATGGGAAGATGGATAGAGCCAAATACAGGGCAATCTTGGAAGAAAACCTGTTAGAGTCTGCAAAAGACTTGGGGCGGAGGTTCACCTTCCAGCAGGACAACGACCCTAAACATACAGCCAGAGCTACAATGGAATGGTTTAGATCAAAGCATATGGTTTAGAATAGCCCAGTCAGTCCAGACCTAAATCCAATTGAGAATCTCTGGCAAGACTTGAAAATTGCTGTTCACAGACGCTCTCCATCCAATCTGACTGAGCTTGAGCTATTTTACAAAGAAGAATGGGCAAAAATGTCAGTCTCTAGATGTGCAAAGCTGGTAGAGACATACCCCTAAAGACTTGCAGCTGTAATTGCAGCGAAAGGTGGTTCTACAAAGTATTGACTCAGGGGGGCTGAATACTTTTGCACGCCACACTTTTCAGTTTTTTATTTGTAATAAAATTTGGAAACCATGTATCATTTTCCTTCCACTTCACAATTATGCACCACTTTGTGTTGGTCTATCACATAAAATCCCAATAAAATACATTTACGTTTGTGGTTGTAATGTGACAAAATGTGGAAACATTCAAGGGGTATGAAAACTTTTGCAAGCCACTGTATATAATGATATAAAGGGCCATTCAGCCCTTTGGCTCCATGCTGGCCCTCAGAGGACTAATCACATTCATCCCACTCCCCCTCTCCTCATTTCTTGTACCCCTGATTAAGAGATAATTAACAGATGTGGGTGTGTGTGTGTTTTTTGCTTGCAACCAGCATTTTTTGAGATGTCCCCTTATTTGAGGGACATGGGAGGAATAGGCTGTGGGCCGAGCATCAAAAATGTGTCTAAAAATCAACTTTCGTGACCCATGTCTCGTAAATACATTAAATTTTGCACAGATTTAGATAAAATATAATTGAGAAGGAAGTTATAACTCGTCAGCGCCAAAAGTTGCACATTAATTAATTAAACTAATTAGAAAATGCGATCAAAAAAAGTAGCGCCATCTGGTGTCCAATGTCCATATTACACCATGGGGAGCTTATTTTCGTGTTGCAGTCCATTTAAACTATATATTATTATATAATCTCTCTATATATATATATATATATATATATATATATATACATATATATACATTTATATATATATACACATACACACGTACATATATATACATACATATATACATACATATATACGCACACACACATATATATATATATATATATATATATATATATATATATATATATATATTATATATATATATATATATGTATATATACACATACATATATATGCCAGACATAAAAACAGTTTTTATCCACGAGTAGTTGCTCTACTCAACAGCCAAAAATCTGTAGCTTCCCTTTGATCTGGTATTTTGTTGGTTCACATGCTTGATCAATGGTGTTTTATCATTAATTTTTATTATTATTAATGTTTAGTGTTTTCTGAGTCATTTGTAACTGTTACTGTTTGTCATGTTGTTACTTGTGGGCGGAGCACCAAGGCAAATTCCTTGTATGTGAATACTTGGCCAATAAACGTACTTACTTCTTCAGCAGAGTCTGACTTCCACACCTCACGCACAGCTAATGCTGACACTCAGTGGCCAGTGCTGCACATTGCAGGCTAGAGGCACATTGCAGCAAAACGGGATGGAAACAAACAAATATAAACACTTGGAACTTTACCAAAATTATTTATTGTTAATAAATATCTTTCCCAGTTGGGATGAAGGCCAGAAACATTGACTCTTTCTCTTTCCACACCTGCCGGGTTATAGAGAGTAGGCGGGAAAATGGGATTGAGAGGGAAAGATAGATCAACCGTGATTGAATGGTGGAGTAGACTTGATGGGCCGAATGGTCTAATTCTGCTCCTGTACCTTATGAACGTATGTATGCCTGACTTGCTTAAAGCTTCCAGCAAGTCATGCGTGTAAGCCTTGCTGGCTTTGAATCCTCCTCCACTCCCTTGGTAATGGGGTTCCACAGGGCTCAATTCTAGGGCCCCTGCTCTTCTCTTTATACCTACTTCCTCTGGGCTCAATTTTAAGAAGGCATGGCATCTCCTTTCACTTTTACGCAGATGATAGCCAGTTATATATGCCACTCAGGAAAGAAGACGACTATTCTCTAAAATCACTTCTGTCTTGCCTTGAGGACATTAAGTCCTGGATGGCCTTAAACTTTCTGGGACTTAATGAAGGCAAGACAGAGGTGATTTTGTTTGGACCCAATGGCTGCCGTGATCCTCCCTTTGTTGATTTGGGCCCATTGGCATTGTCCGTAAGGCCAACCGTTTTGAACCTGGGTTTTAGGATGGACGGTGATTTAAAACTAGATAAACAAATAGGCGCGGTGGTTAAGTCCAGCTTCTTTCACCTAAGGAAGCTGGCAAAGGTGAAGCCCATTCTCGAGCGGCAGCATTTTGAAACAGTAATCCATGCCTTTATTACATCTAGGCTGGATTATTGTAACGCACTCTACTCTGGAGTCGCAAGAGCTCATTGGCTCGTCTCCAGCTTGTCCAAAATGCCGCCGCTCGCCTTTTGACCGGAGCTCGAAAGAGGAGCACATTACGCCAATTTTGGCCTCCCTTCACTGGCTCCCAGTGCATTTTCGAGTTCACTTCAAAATTCTTTTGTTTGTTTTTAAATCGCTGAATGGGCTCGCCCCGTCTTATCTCTCTGAGCTGCTCCACCTATATGCTCCTGCCCGGTGCCTCAGGTCAGCTGATCAGCTGCTCCTTGAGGTACCAAGGTCTACGCGGAGGCTCAGAGGGGATAGAGCCTTTTCTGTTGCTGCTCCGGCACTCTGGAACACCTTGCCGCTGCACATCAGACAGGCCCCCTCACTGTCCATCTTCAAATCCTTCCTCAAGACTCATTTTTATTCCTTGGCTTTCGACACTGGCTGAGGCTTTGCTCCTGTTCTTAGTGCTTTTAATGTCTTTTAACTTTTAGAGTGTGTTTTTTATAGTCCTTCGTCTTACGGTTTTTAATGGTTTGTAATGCCTTGTCCATGAGTTCCCATGTACAGCACTTTGTGGCAACTGTAGTTGTTTAAAGCGCTTATAAATAAAGTTATTATTATTATTATTATTATTATTATTTTCTGAATAGGAAACTGAGCTGCACTAAACTGAATGAGTTGGTTCTGGCCCAGTTTAAAGGCCCCAGCTCAGTCATGTGCTGCCTCATTTGCACTGCAAAGGTCAATGAGTGCACCTCCCACATGTTTTGTGCAATAATCAGTTATTAATCATTCTCACTCATTCAACTGTAATATTAAATCTGTTTATTAATTTTAATTGGTGTGATTGGGTGGCAGAATGATGCACCCATCATGTACCCACAAAAGAGTTAGCTGGCTCCTATTCTCCACCAGTGCTGCTCATGGCCTGGCTGCTGGGCTATGGATAAGCTCTTCCATGGTAGACCGTCTACTCCAAGTTGTAAGACAAAGCCTACAGCCTATACTTCCCTCAAAGCTACAACATCTCAGCAGAATGGGCGTGCAATATTTTAGCAAGATTTGTAATTAACTTCCTGACTAAACTTAAGGCAAAGCAAGAACTAAAAATATTAAAGTCATATACAATCATACAGTATGTCCATGTTGTCGAGATATTGGCCATTAGATGTTGGCCTATATGCCCACATTTAGGACATATCCCTCTAAACCATTTCAATCTATCTACTGGTTCCAATGACTTTAACGTATTAGTATTATTGTACCTGCCTCAGCTACTCCCTCTGGCACCTTGTTCCACAAACCCACTTTTCCCTGTGTGAAAAAGTTTCCCCTTGGGTTCCTATTAAATCTTTCCTCTCAACTTAAACCTATGCTCTTTAGTTCTTGGTGTTCCTGGATGTACATGATCAGCTCAGGAGATATATTTACCTTCATACATGTTAGGGCACCCAGCACCTACATGGCTGGAATACAGAGCATCATCATTAACTTTCCCCATTTCCTTGACCTTCATCACTTTCCCTGCGATTAAAAAGAAGAAATGTTCATTGAGGACATTGCTCATTGCATATCTCTTGGGTTTTCATACATAGATGACGGCTTTGGGCCCTATTCTCTCTCTAGTTACCCTTTCCCCCATAATATACTTAGATTTAGCTTAGAGATTAAAAATAAAGCATCAAATCAAGCCCTTCGGCACACTGAGTCAACTCCGACCTTCGATCACCCCTTCACTTGTAAAATCTCTTTGGATTCTCCTTAAATGTATCTGCCAGAGCTACCTCGTGTCCCTTTTTTGACTTCCTGATTTCCTTCTTAAGTATGCTGCTTAATCCCCTCTACTGCTCTAGCTGCCTATATCTGACATGCCTCTCTTTATCCTGACCATAGCCTCAATTTGTCTCATCATCCAGGTTTCCTTACCTGCCTTGCCTTTCACTCTAACAGGAACATGCATACCTGAACTTTCACTTTCAGAAAAATCATCCCATTTTCTGGAAGTCCCTTTGCCTGCAAACAACCTACTCCAAACAACTTTTGCAAGCTCCTGTCCAACCCGCTAAAGTTGTTTGGAGGTTGCCATGGCACTCAATAATATCGCCTCAACATCGTAATAAGATTTTAGTAGAGGATAGACCGTTTACAGTAATTCCCACTCAGACCTCTAGCATTGAAATAAATGTAATTTATTCCAACTATCTTTCCTCACTCCCTGCCATGCTCCTGCCTACCCTGTCCATTGACCGTATTGTCATTGCCTCCTGTACTGACTTCCAGTCTCCCACTTGCCTCAATGCTGCATTGGATCCAGACCCCCTGCCAATCTAGTTTAAACCCTGGATACAAGAAACTGCAGGTTTACAAAACAAGACACAAAGTGCTGGAGTAACCCAGCGGGTCAGGCAGCATCTCTGAAGAGCATGGATAGGTGATGTTTTGGGTTAGGACCCTTCTTCAACCCCTCTTTAAACCCTCCTGAGTTAAATACTCCCAGTAGCAAACCTGTACCTCTCGTACACATCACCTCAATTCCATAGAGAATGGTCTGTTTCCATGCTGTATGACCCTAGGAAGATGCCATGTCCAAATCACAGAGGCTATGCGGATGGACGAGAATTCTTGAGCGAGCCATGTGTTGGCCAGTGTACAACAGCAACTCCACATTATAGTGAGGTAACCTATTAAACAAAAGAGATGGTTGTGCTTCTGAACAGTTCTCTTTAGGATCAACTCTGTTCACTATCACAAAGGACTTTTTTTTTCAACACTAATGATACTCTAGGAGCAATTTACATAGGACAATTAACCAACAAACCCAAGGGATGTGGGAGGAAACTCAAGCATCCAGAACACAAAATAAGGTTTCAAGGTCAGTTTATTGTCCCATGTACCAGTTAAGGTACAGTGAAATTTGAGTTACCATACAGCCATACTAATGGGCCTGTCCAACTTAGGCGATTATTTTGGCGACTGTCACCCTGTTTTTCAGTGACTGTAGCAGGTCACTGAAAAACCGGCGACTGGACCCCCCCCCCCCTACGACAATGTCTACAACAACCTACCACCTAGTCGACGTCAAACTACGGCAAGCTACCGACAACCGGCGACCCGTTAGGCCGTCCACCTACGACCAGACCTTTGACAACCTAAGTCCACCCATGACAAGCTTCGACAATCGGCGACAACTGAAGGCAACTTAAGACATCGCCAAAGTGGATTCCACATTCCACACTTTGATAGAAGGCGATAAAGTTCAATCTTCCACGATGTTAAAGTCCCGCCGACTCCCGCGGCTTGGAGCGCCGGGTCGGCCTCCAGGAAAAGCCGCCAACTCCACGATGTTAGGCCGCAGTGGGGACAGGGAGACGATGCAGAAACAAATCGCATCAAGGTAAGAAATTGAAAAAAATGTCCCCAACCTCCCCCACATAAAACAAACCAAGGAACACCAAAACATACTTTGAACAAATATTAAAAAAAACAAAAAACAGAAAAAAGGACAGACTGAGGGAAATTTTGAAATACCTCCAAAATGTATTTCATCTCATTTTACTTGTTGGGTTCTACAATACAATGAGAATACAATTTGCAACAAGGACAAGTCCTCATTAAACAGTAGTAGTAGTTAGTAGAGGCTTGCACCATGGTGCCTAATCCAGGGGACTGCATGCTAGCCGCAGAAGCAGAAACAGATGTACAATCACATAAAACATAACAAATGAATAGATTCCCTCAATTCCCCGTCTTTTTCAGCACTGTATTAAGTACCTGCTGCACTGCAGTGTGGTGCGTATATTGGCAGCTTAGTCCTAGCCGTCTGGCAGTTTCTGTTCGGAGAGCAGTTGCCAATGTTACACAGTTCTCTTAGGCAGCGATCATCTTAAAATGGGGGGGAATATTTCCAGACACCAATGTGAAGGATGGAAAACTCAAGCAGCTACTTGTGCTAACATCATCAGTGCCCACAGGAGTCCCTCTTTCCTTCTTAGTCTTTGTGGAAAAGGGATTTAATTTCCAAGCCAGGAATCATAGAAACATAGAAACATAGAAAATGGGTGCAGGAGTAGGCCATTCGACCCTTCGAGCCTGCACCGCCATTCAATATGATCATGGCTGATCATCCAACTCTGTATCCTGTACCTGCCTTCTCTCCATACCCCCTGATCCCTTTAGCCACAAGGGCCACATCTAACTCCCTCTTAAATATAGCCAATGAACTGCCCTCAACTACCTTCTGTGGCAGATAATTCCAGAGCCTCACCACTCTGTGTGAAAAATGTTTTCCTCATCTCGGTCCTAAAGGAATTCCCCCTTATCCTTAGACTGTGACCCCTTGTTCTGGACCTCCCCAACATCGGGAACAATCTTCCTGCATCTAGCCTATTCAACCCCTTAAGAATTTTGTATGTTTCTATAAGATCCCCCCTCAGTCTTCTAAATTCTAGCAAGTACAAGCCGAGTCTATCCAGTCTTTCCTCATATGAAAGTCCTGACATCCCAGGAATCGGTCTGGTGAACCTTCTCTGTACCCCTTCTATGGCAAGAATGTCTTTTCTCAGATTTGGAGACCAAAACTGTACGCAATACTCCAGGTGTTGTCTCACCAAAACCCTGTACAACTGCAGTAGAACCTCCCTGCTCCTATACTCAAATCCTTTTGCTATGAATGCTAACATACCATTTGCTTTCTTCACTGCCTGCTGCACCTGCATGCCTACTTTCAATGACTGGTGTACCATGACACCCAGGTCTCGTTGCATCTCCCCTTTTCCTAATTTGCCACCATTAAGATAATAGTCTACCCTCCTGTTTTTTGCCACCAAAGTGGATAACCTCACATGTTATCCACATTATACTGCAATATTGAAATCGATTGTAAGCTAATGATTTTTTTTCTTGAAGATTATTCGGTTGAAAACGGAATTGCCACAATATCCACTGTAGCTTTGAGGAGCTGTGTGTTTTTATCATTAACATAAATATCAAACTCAGTGAATAAGCATGAGTTAATATTCATTTACACCACGACAGGTGCTCAGTAGAGGCATCTGGAGGACCCACTGAGGCACCCAGAGAATCTATAGAGTCACAGGAGGTCCCCAGTTTACAGATTGAGATCTGATAATTGGTCAGTTTTAAGCGACGCTGATATCAAAAACCTAGCAGAAATTCCAAACTGGTCACTTTGGGACTAAAACTCCCATGGGTTTTTTCCGTTTGCTTCCATAGTCTGTGGCAGTCAGACACTTGAGATGAGAGAATAAGCTCTGATGCCAGGACCATGGACACAAACAAAATGTACAAAAAAAAGTACATAGTTAATCCTGGACATTAATGGTCTTACTAGGCTAACCACTGCCAGACCATGAAGTTTACAGTGTGAGCTGAGACCTTAAAGCCTGTAAATGTAAAACAAATTCCATGGTGAGTATTAGAATGTGTAAACAAAATAGATAATTGGCAGGAGGAGGAGCTATAAATAAAGAGGAGAATTGATTAGTGTTAAAGAACTGCAGATGCTGGAGAATCGAGGGTACATTGATTAGTGTTTGTTTCTCCCACGGAGAGCTTGTGTCAGACAATAACACTAAATAGGCATTGGACCAAGTGCTGATAGATGGGATTAGTAAATCAAGTGATTAATTGTCATATGCATGGGGAATGGAACAATGAAACTGTTACTTGCTGCAGCTTTACAGCACATTAGTGCAAGTGTATATGGGTACGATGGTCAGCATAGAGACGATGGGTGGAAGGGACTGTTTCTTTGTTGTGTGACTGTGGGATCCATACCCATCCTTGCACACTGTGCCCACAGAGCAATCTGAATGAGTTACAATAACTTGTTTTTAAGTTAAAAACAGATATACAGAATGGAACAAGCCCCTCGGTGCACCAAATCCACACTCGCCTGCTGTCACCCACACACTGCCCTACAGGCTAGGGACAATTTGTAGAAGACAATTAACCTACTAACCTGCATGTCTTTGGAATGTGTGGAAACTGGAGCACCTTGAGGAAACCCACGCAATCACAAGGAGAACGTACAAACTCCACACAAACAGCACCAACAGTCAGGATTGAACCCGGGTCTCTGGTGCTGTAAGGCAGCAACTCTATCGTTGCGCCCCAGTGCTGCCCTTTTTTAAAATCTGGAAGCGATCGTAGATGTGATCGTCCTGTCAAATTGACCGAACCACAGGCAGCCCTTTACTCAAAACAACCTGTCCATATTCTGCTGAGCCTCTTTTGTCTGAAATTTGCTGTTACTGTAAATACAGCTGTGTGATTTGTAGCTTCAAATACCCTATTGTGGCTTTCAAACTTCTGCACCCAATGGCATTTGTGTTGATTTACTGGACTGCAAATTGTACAGAAGGTTTGGATGCTTTGTAACCCACTCACAAGATAGCACAAGATAGAATGGGTGTCACCCTGCCAGGTTCAGTTAAGGTGTGTACCATTATCCAAGTTAGTTTGTGAAGACTGCACTTGGAAAGTGCACCCGAGCCAGCTGAAGGGGAAGGGGAGAGAGGAAGGGGTCATGGGTGGAGACTTGACCAACTGACCAATGGAATAAGAAAACCAGAATGGAATCTGTTGAGAAACAGAAAGTAGATTGTCAGAACACCAAGCTTGTGTCAAACAAAACTATCAGTGCAATTCACAATCAAAATCTGGAGTTTGTGGCAATTCTAAAACAAAATAAGAAAATGCTTGAAACAGTCAGGTTAGGCAGCGTCTGTGGAATGAGAAACAGTTAACTTTTAAGGTTTTAAAGAAGGAACTGCAGATGCTGGAGAATCGAGGGTACACAAAAAGCTGGAGAAACTCAGCGGGTGCAGCAGCATCTAAGGAGCGAAGGAGATAGGCGACGTTTCGGGTCGAGACCCTTCTTCAGACTGGTCAGGGATCAGGGAAACGAGAGATATAGACGGTGATGTGGAGAGATAAGGAACAATGAATGAAAGATATGCAAAAAAGTATCGATGATAAAGGGAACAAGCCATTGTAAGCTGTTTGTGGTGTGAAAATGAGAAGCTGGTGCGACTGGGGTGGGGGAGGGAGATAGAGATAGAGGGAATGCCAGGGCCCGAGGGCTGAGGGAGAGGTGGGAAGGGGAGGAGACAGCAAGGGTTAACAGAATTGAGAAAATTCAATATTCAAGCCCAAAGGATGCAGACTCCCCAAGCGGAATATGAGGTACTGTTTGGTAACTTTTAAGGTTGTTGACTATTCATTAATTCTGAGCAGATTCCTATCCTGAATCTCCCCCTATGGAATTGACACTCAACCATGACTGTAAGTAGAAAGAGAACCTGGCCTTCAGCCGCACGGGCCTGCTCTGCCATTCCATCGGATCTTTGGTGATCCAACGTTCCTCAAATCCACTTTCTTGCCGTTTCCCCGAAACCGTTGATTCCCTTGCTGATCAGCAATCTATCTCAGCCTTAAATATATCCAAGGACTTTGTGGCAAGGAGTTCTAAATACTCGCAGCACTCAAAGGGAAGACATTCTATCTCACCCCAGACTTAATAACACATTCACTTATTCTGAGTCCATGGCCTGTGGCTCTGGACGTTGTCACGAGGGAAACATCCTTGCAACATTTACTTTCAGGTTTAAAATCTTGTGTAAAATCTTGTGTTAAAATCTTTGTTTAAAATGTAAGAATCTTGTGTTCCAATAAGATTGTCTCTCAATGTTTTCAACTAATTTGCTCCAAATTGTAGGACAATCCCTCCCAATCCAAAAATTATCCAAGTGAACCTTTTCAGAATAGCCTCCAATGGAATAGTATTTTCTTTTAAATGGGGAAACCAAAATTTATGCCAGAACGCCAGACGTCTCACAAGTGTCTTGTACAGTTGCACTAAGGCTCTGCCCTCATTGCTGAATCTGCCATCTCATTGTTAGAAAATGATGTGCTGAACTCTGCTGATTACAGTGAAAGATCTCCGTGTGAGATCATCTTTCACTATGTGACAAATCTCAATGTTAATTTCTTTCCAGGGGAGTGACTTCCTGCGAGGAACACAGACTTGCTGCCCAAGCAGCCTCCTTCCATGCTGCAACATAATGATTCAATGACTGCAGCCAACATAACTAAGGATCACTCACGCTCCAGTTATTTCCTCTTCTCTTCCATTGGGCAGAAGGTACAGAAACTTGAAAGCATGTCACCATGTTCAAGGACAGCTTCTTCCCTGTTAACCATATAACCATATAACAATTACAGCACGGAAACAGGCCCTCTCAGCCCTTCCAGTCCGTGCCGATCATTTGTTTTCCCCTAGTCCCATCTACCTGCACTCAGACCACACCCGTCCATTCCCTTCCCGTCCATATACCTATCCACTTTACTTTTAAATGTTAAAATCGATCCTGCCTCCACCACTTCTGCTGGAAGCTCATTCCACACAGCCACCACCCTCTGAGTAAAGAAGTTCCCCCTCATGTTACCCCTAAACTTCTGTCCCTTAATTCGCATGTCATGCCCTCTTGTTTGAATCTTCCCTACCCTCAATGGGAAAAGCTTATCCACGTCAACTCTGTCTATCCCTTTCATCATTTTAAAGACCTCAATCAAGTCCCCCCTTAACCTTCTGCGCTCCAAAGAATAAAGACCTAACTTGTTCAACCTTTCTCTGTAACATAGTTGCTGGAACCCTGGCAACATTCTAGTAAATCTCCTCTGTACTCTCTCTATTTTGTTGACATCCTTCCTATAATTAGGCGACCAAAATTGTACACCATACTCCAGAATTGGTCTTACCAATGCCTTGTACAATTTTAACATTACTTCCCTACTCCTATATTCAATGCTCTGATTTATAAAGGCCAGCACACCAAAGGCTTTCTTTACCACCCCATCTACATGCGATTCCACCTTCAGGGAACTATGCACAGTTATTCCTAGATCCCTCTGTTCCACAGCATTGTTGCCTTTGTACAGGCATCCAACATGCTAGGAATGTATTCCTGATCTCCCAACCTACCTTGCATCTTTTTTGAATCTGCACTTTACAGCTGGGAAACTATATTCTCCACTGTGTTCACTTTTTTTCTCTTTAAGGGTGTTGTGCTTATGTTTGGTAAGAGAGCACTCTAACATTGAAGATCGCACACATCTAAGATAGTGTGGTGAGATTGCACTCACGCATGGTACCATTTTCCCTGGATAGTACGCAAAACAGTTTTTCGCTGTATCTCATGACATGACAATGATGTAATGACAATGACCTATGAGCAATTGTTCTTGTGCAAGGCTCCATTGGAGAAGATGTAGAGATTTGCATCCTTTCAGAAGCTTAAAGAAAATCCGAGAGTTTTGCAGCCAATTAAATGCTTTTAGGGGTGCATGCTTGGAAATGTGAGTGTAACTGCAGTGGGCAGATTATCTGTTCTGGTGATGCTGGTTGAAGGATCAGTATTGGCTGGGGATAAATTACCAGATCTTCATCAATATCTTTCCAATTTACCTGACATGGCAAACCCCATTTCACCTGCAGCACGGAACCTGTGATGATCTTGTTTACTTTCGGCTATACTCTAGGGCTACTGACCTAGATTACAACTCTCATGAAATTAGGGTAACATCTTATTTTAGAATCTTCTGCCTCAGAGGTGAAGGTGTATGCAGGGAATTTAAAGTAAAATCAGGAAATGCTGGAAAAACATAGAACAGGGAACATCTGTGGAAAAAGAGTATTAAACGTTCAGGCCCAGGATCATTGATTGGACGGAGAAGGCTGCTTCACCTGAATTATTAACCTTTCCTCTTTACGTAGATGTGCAGGAGGAACTGCAGATGCTGGTTTACTCCGAAGATAGGCACAAAATGCTGGAGTAACTCAGCAAGATAGACAGCAGGAATGGGGAACGTTGAGACCCTTCTTCCATCTGAAGATCCTGAAACGTCATCCATTCCTTCTATCCAGAGATGCTGTCTGACAGGCTGAGTTACTCCAGTATTTTGTGTCTATGCTCTTTACACAGATGCTGCCTGACCTCTGGAGGGATTCCAGTATTTTCTGATGATATTTGAGATACTTTGGAAGTGGGGCCAGGAACTCATCACAAATCATGGTGCACGGTCATCAGGCTGAAGACTTCATCAACAGGGGAGTGAGACTTTTCTACTTCACTTCCCAGCCATGAGGTCCAAGGAGTTGGGTTAATGACTTGGAGTACAGATGGAGTAGGTGTTCCAGCGCTGAGTAATTATCACTCAGCGACCAGACTGAGAACATCGTATCTGTTACAAGAGTGTTCATGCCCAGAGCTCAACATAAGCACTGAACGATTTTACATACAAACAGTCTGGGGAAGGAATTAATTTTGGTCAGTGATATCGTATCTACTGGCAGTCCAGTTTCAGTGGGAGTGAATGTGGAGGAAGCCTTACAACAGGCAGGAAGTGCAAGTCAAATATCTACCTCGCTTCACTTTTTGCAAATGTAAACTTTGGTTCATACCTTTTGTGATTCAATTATAAAATAATTTACTGATGGTTGTTTTCAATGTAATTTGTGTTTGCATTCATCTGTGGAAAAATGCAAACCTCCAACTGAGAAGGAATAGGTCATTTGTTGCATTTGTAGATTTCACTATATTTTACTGTAGTAGAGCTCAACTGTGTTAGTGCACATGAAGGAATACCGTCTGGCTGAAAATTAAAAAGCGATACGTACCCTCACTAAAGTCATCGGGTATAAAATCCAAGCTGTAAAAAGAGGTTACCAATCACCAACAGAAGTGTGACCCTGCTGAGCATGACAGCATTCATTCCTATGCAAAAAATACATAGTTCTGGAGTAACTCTGCGAGTCAGGCAGCACCTCTGTACAACACGGACAGGTGACAATTTGCGCCGGGGCCCTTCTTCAGAATGAAGTGTCCTGACCCAAAGAGTCGCCTACCCGTTCTCTAAAGATGCTGCTTATCCCGGTGATTACTCCAGCATGTTGTGTTTTTTTGCTCAAGATTCCAGCATCTGCCGTTCCTTGTGTCTAGCCTCTTTCATACTTTGTAACTTACTAAACTGAATCGGCTAAATTGTATCATTCAGGCTAGTTTATGAATACAAATGTGAAATGAGCTGTTTATGGTCTGTGAGTTTGAGAAGTACAGAAGAAACCGTGTAGACGATGCTACCAGATAGATGTTTAAGATGGTAGATTGTGCTATTCAATCAAACTGCATCCTTCTGAGTGTTGAGCATCAGTGTCCTTTGATCTGCGCCCATTTAGCAAAATGACCAATGTTATATCTTACTCCGATCTTGCTCCTTACAGGCAATGGACAGTTTGGGGGATGTCAGGAAGTAAGTCTTTCACTCAAGATTACAAAGTGTCAACCCTGTTTGTTTTGCCAGAGTGTTTATCGGGCGGCTTCGGATAATGAAAGGGTGAAATGCAGGCGTCAGAACATTGATGTCGACACAGAATGCTGGATTAACTCAACGGGACAGGCAGCATCTCTGGAGAGAAGGAATGGGTGACGTTTCGGGTCGAGACCCTTCTTCAGACTGATGCCAGGGGAGTGGGCGGTACAGATATAGAATGTAGTTGGAGACAGTAAGACTGGTGGATGAACTGGGAAGGGGGAGGGGACGGAGAGAGACGGAAAGCAAGGGCTACTTGAAGTTAGAGAAGGTAATATTCATACCTCTGGGGTGTAAGCTACCAAGGAAAATATGAGGTGCTGTTCCTCCAATTTGCGCTAGGCCTCTCTGACAATGGAGGAGCCCAGGACAGAAAGGTCAGATTGAGAATGGGAGGGGGAGTTAAAGCGTTGAGCAACCAGGTGATCAGATAGGTTAAGGCAGACTGAGCGGAGGTGTTCAGTGAAACGATCGCCGAGCCTGCGCTTGGTCTTGCCGATATACTGGAGTTGTCACCTGGAACAGCGGATACAGTAGATGAGGCTGGAGGAAGTGCAAGCCTCACCTGAAAAGATTGTCAGGGTTCTTGGATAGAGTTGAGGGAGGGGGTAAAGGGACAGGTGTTGCATCTCCTGCGTTTTCAGGAGAAAGTGCTTGGGGAGGGAAACAGTCTGCAAAAAGCAGAAGGGGGTGAAGATGGGAAGATGTGGCCAGTAGTGAGATCCCGTTGGAGATGGCGAAAATGTTGTAAGATTATATACTGTATTCGACTGCTGATGGGGTGGAAGGCGAGGGCAAGGGGGACTTTGTCCTTGTTACAAATGGGGGGAGGGGGAGCAAGAGCGGAGCTGCGGGATATCGAGATCTTAGTGAGAGCCTCATCTATAATGGATGAGGGGAACCCCCGCTCGCTAAAGAATGATGACCTGGCATGGAAAACCCTCATCCTGGCCGCAGATGCAGCGTAGATGGAGGAATTGGAAGCAAAGGATACTCTTTGCAGGAAGCAGGGTGGGTAGATGTGTAGTCTAGATAGCTATGGGTGTCAGTGGGTTTGTAATAGATATTATTAATGATAATGCTGACTTATTGATGGTGTCTCATAACAGGACCCAAGTATGAGGTTCGACTGTCAGTGGAGTTGGGCATTGCCTGATACTTGTATGCCATGAAAATAACACAAAAAAACATAGATGTTGGAAATCTGGAATAAAAAAGCATGAAAATATTGGAAATACTCAGCAGGATCGGCATCATCTTTGGAAAGAGAAAAATAATCAATGTTTCAGGTTAATGGTCTGAGTGTGTGCTACTTTCCATCAACAGCTTAAATCTGTATGTTACGACTTTCTGCTTCACAATCTGTGCATTGGTCATTGACCAGTCACTACTTCTGGATCACAGCATGCTCCATCCCAATATATTTTCTCCTATGACAATTCCACGGCCTTTTAATTTGTGATGGCACTTGCAATGATTTGTGTCCACTGCTCCAGATTTCTGCTGTTTACTATTTTTCAGGCATTTTGAGATTCTATTCTTCCCACCAAAATATACCACTCATGGAGATCAAATTAAAGTTCATTTACCTACTACCCAATCTGACAGTTAATTACTTTGCTTCTGTACTTGAAATAATATAATATGCTGGAAACAGTCAAAAGGTCAAGCAGCATCTGTTGAAAAAGAGAAATAATGTTTTTGTTCTAAAACTCTTTGTGCATTTATTTTTTCAAAATACTTTTTTATTACTTTTATTTTCCTGGATTTTATCAGCTATCAATAGATTGAACTCCCCAGTTCAAGTTTTAACGCTGGTCCTTATCTTGGTCATCACAAAATACCTCAGTGAACCTCCTGATGAGCGGATTAACTTTCATACCCTATTGCCAATTTTCTAACTAGCACTTAAAGTTGAAAGGCATTGTATTTCCTCGATATCTGAAAAATATAAACATGCTAGTTTCTCACTAATAGTTCATAAGAGCTGTAACTGAAAAATGGTTTCACCCATGCCACAATTTTCCGGCGTTTAGAGGCACTTTGTTGGCAGCCAACAATATAGCCACATCCACGTGTTTATAGTTTTGTTATATCTTTTAGTTTGGAGATATGGTGTGGAAACAGACCCTTCGGTCCAAGCAGTCCTTCCAGGTCCGACAGAGGTTCACCTGCACCTCCTCCAACCTCATCTACTGCATCCGCTGCTCCAGATGCCAGATGATCTATATCGGTGAGACCAAGCGGAGGCTTGGCGATCGTTTCGCCGAACACCTCCGCTCGGTCCGCAATAACCAACCCGACCTCCCGGTGGTTCAGCACTTCAACTCCCCCTCCCATTCCGTAACCGATCTCTCGGTCCTGGGCCTCCTCCACGGCCAGAGTGAACAACATCGCAAGTTGGAGGAACAGCACCTCATATTCCGCTTGGGGAGTCTGCATCCTCTGGGCTTGAACATTGAATTTTCTCAATTCTGTTAACCCTTGCTTTCTCCTCCCCTTCCCACCTCTCCCTCAGCCCTCGGGCCCTGGCATTCCCTCTCTCTCTATCTCTCTCCCCCACCCTAGTCACACTAGCTTCTCATTTTCACACCACAAACAGCTTACAATGGCTTGTTCCCTTTATCATCGAATACTTTTTTGCATATCTTTCATTCATTGTTCTTTATCTCTCCTCATCACCGTCTATATCTCTCGTTTCCCTGATCCCTGACCAGTCTGAAGAAGGGTCTCGACCCGAAACGTCGCCTATCTCCTTCGCTCCTTAGATGCTGCTGCACCCGCTGAGTTTCTCCAGCTTTATGTGTACCTTCGATCCACTATGTCCGTGCAGACCAACAATCAGGCATACGCTAGCTTTAATCCTACCCGTACGGATAATTTATAGAAGCCAACTAACCTCCAAACCTGCACATCTTTGGAATGTGGAAAGAAAGCAGAACACCCGGTGAAAAACAAGGAAAATGTACAAACTCCTTGCAGACAGAACCTGGTTCTCTGGCGCTGCAAGGCAGCAACTCTACTACTACGGAATTGTGCTGCGTGTTGACTAATCCTCATGCCGAAGCTGCAAATCTGAAACAGCACAAAGTATTGGAAACATTCACCCGGTCCTAGTGCTTCCAGGTTTTTCTGCTTTTATTTTATTGTTTCTGCCCATTTTTGTTACACCTCATCAAATTTCAGAACTATTGGGATCCAAAAGCCTCAAGTGGTTAAATAAGGATCAGACGTGTCCCGTTTGCAAAGTCCTTCCTTGGCATCATCCCTCCCTACATCGCTAATATCGCCAACACCAAGCAAGGCCTTCCTCCAGCGCCATCTACTTGGCAGTGCTGTCGACCAGCTAGTAGAGTCATAGAATGATAGTGTGGAGATAGTGTCCCACTTGCCTGCGCTTGGTCCATACCCCTCCAATAGTCCCGGCCTCAACTACCTCCTCTGGCAACTTGTTCCATACACCCACCACCTTTTGTGAGAAAAAGTTACCCCTCGGATTCCTTTTAAATATTTTCCCCCTCACCTTGAGTATATATCCTCTGGTACTCGATTCCCCTACTCTGGGCAAGAGACTGTGTATCTACCCGATCTATTCCTCTCATGATTTTATACATCTCTATAAGTTCACCCCTCACCCTCCTGCGCTCCATGGAATAGGGACCCAGCCTACTCAACCTCTCCCCATAGCTCACACCCTCCAGTCCTGGCAACATCCTCGTAAATCTTTTCTGAACCCTTTCAAGCTTGACAATATCTTTCCTATAACATAGTGCCCAGAACTGAACACAATATTCTAGATACAGTCTCACCAATGTCTTATACAACTGCAACATGACCTACCAACTTCTATACTCAATACTCTGACGGATGAAGGCCAAGTACTCAAAGCTCTGGAATTTACTCTGCATTTGTATCTCTTGTCACTCTGCAAAATCTACCTCTGTCTTTGCCACCATCATATACATCTCAACAAAACATTATTTGTCTTGACTTAATACTTCCAACAATATTTGATATTTAATATCTTAATATTTGAGGCTGAGATTTTCCTAATGGAGCAAAGTGCAATTGGGATTTCTTTGGAATTGAAGAATTATGTGATAGTAAGGGGAAAATATTTTCTGAGATGTGTCAACATTATTACTTCAGAATTAACTGTGTTTATTTTGTTTTTGTCTGGTAGGTACATTGTGTAGGTCCTTGGCTTTTGAGATTGCAGGAAAGAATTGAGGATTGGTGTGAGCAGCACATTCAAGGTAAGATCTCATGAAAGGACAGAAAGAGCTGAATAACTCAGCAGGTCAGGTAGCATCACTGGTGAACATCGATATGTGATGTTTCAGTCAAGAACCTTCTTCAGACTGATTGGTCTGAGGAAGGGTCTTAATCAGAAATGTCACCTACCCATGTTCTCAGGAGACGCTGCCTGATCTGCTGAGTTACTGAAGCAAATTGTGACGTTTTGCATATTAACCAGCATCTGTAGTTTTTTGTTTCTACTCTAAGATCCCATGAATGAAGATCTTTCCAAAGTAGAAAATTCTTAGTAAGATGCATCCGTAGATAATGAGCCTGCAATGAAGTATGACTCTGTAGCAGCTTGCTACCACTTGATTAAATATTCATCACGCACATTCTATCAAAGTTGCTCTGTGTTTCAATACTCCTTTGATGGAACAGCAGGTATTTCATATACAGGAATTTCAAAAATAACATTAATGAAAGTTGGGCTGTGGTGTTTCATTTAATTTGAAGTGTTAACCATTTATAAATATGTACAGTATTTCCATACAGTAAATTGCACAGATCATAATCTGTAAATGAAAAATAAAAACAGAAGCATTTGTTTATTTTTTTTGTTTTGTTTTTGCACTAACTCACAGCCCACATGTACAGACAATATTACTCTGCTCAGCAAGCAACACAGCAAAGAGAAATCTCCATCCAAAATATGGAAAGGGCCGCAGCCCAGGACGACCTGGACACAATATCACAACCTTTTGTAATTATTAATCAGTAACTGGAACAAAACATGCAGTTGATAATATACAGGAAAACTTCTTTACATTGAAAGAGAGAGGGAGAGAGAATGAGGGTGGCATGGAGAGAGAGGAAGGGACGAGAGAGAAATCCAATTTTTTTTTTACACAGCTCCTCAGATGATGCCTCGCTGTGTAAAAATGCCTTCCTGGCGTATTATTAAAAGTACAGCAAAAATAAAGGAACCCATGAATTAACGCAGAAATAACACATGGTGCAATATAATTTTCTGCGATTACATTCAAATGGTTAGTATTTTGTCCAAAAAAATCAAAGGAAGAAAAGCACCTACATGCATCCCTGCCGCAGCTGATTCTGCATCTTATTTATTCAACATTAATAAAAAATAACATTGCACTCCTCATTACGAAGGAACATTACTTCCTGTTACACGTTGCACTGTTTTGAGCTAATGATATAAAGATCAGACAGTTCTGAGTCATAAGTGTGTTTATCTTCTGGAGTGTCAATACCATTAAGGTCAATAATTTTAACTGCAAATATACATGTTCACTTAAAGTCAGAATATAAGCTTAAATGTACATTATGATAAACAATGTTCTGAAAATGCTCAGGGCTATTTTCAATGTGATATTTCTGGTGAAGGCCTGACAATTGATGTTCATGAACTATATATTGCACCTTGCCCCAATATTTTAATTTCCTCCCATAACAATATGATACATTTGGGAAACTAAGCCAGTTTAGACACTGTACTTTGGAATCACTAGAGACAGAAGCAACAGATCTGTAAGATATATGTAGATATGTAATCACTAAATTACATTTTTAAATCATGGCACTTTTAAAATAGTAGATTCCTGAATGTTTTATGCAGTTTTAGTGCTGCACAATACATGATTTAACCAGCCTCCATGGTGGTTCACCAACATATTTAAGACAATTTTTGTTGGTTTACACAGCGTTGATTTTATGACCCTCACTTATCCATGCACCAAGCTACTAAATGGCCGATAAATATACAGCATGTGTGCCTAATTTAATTTGGGTATACTTGCATCTTTGAGATCGAAGATGATAAAGCATTAATGTCTCATAATTTGCCACATTTAAAGAGTGCTTCAAAACATCACTAGAATAAGATGCTCTTTATATTATAAGGTTGCTGAGGGTTGGTGTTACTGTTTACATTAGGAGCAATCAATAACTTTAATATCAAACATCATAAATTGAAAAGTAAATGATAAAATCACACAGTATTGAACATTCTACAAATAGGCCAGAGAGTACAATTGGATCAAATTTTAGTCCTATAAAGCCGTTTCAGTTTCCTGTTGAAAGGTTACTCCCATAGTTCTGTTGGCAGTGGCATTGCATTGATCATTGTCAGCAGGTTATGCAATTGGACAATGGAAACCCAGTCAACGAGGTCCAGCAAAAACAACAACTCTCTGTTCAGCAAAACCACAAGATCTAGCAAGATGATCTGCGCTTCAGTCACAGGAATCACATTGATATCTTAACTTTAAGCTAGTTAAAGATATGGGCAACAAGAATATAGAATTGCCGTGACAATGAAAGTTAGCATGTTCCTGTGATCTTAAACGTTGCAGGCTAAAGGAAACATTCAGCCAACACAACTTAACTCCAAATTACATTACCGCTGCTTGATCTATCATTAACAAAAGGCTTCAAAGAGATTTTGAGAACCAGATTGATATAAATAGGCATGCTCAAGATTTCTTCAGAATATAACCCAACGAGTGGCCCTGATTGTGCATTTTACTTAGGCCAGAATTAAGAAATGGTATTTTTCCACTCTAAGCCTTCCAGTAATTCCATTGTGATCTTTCTAGCTGGTGATACTAGCCCCACATACTTTATGAAAATGACCCATCCAATGCATCCATTTTCCTAGCAGTTTTAGGTAGTTTCTCTTCTCCTTATTAACTCTTGCAAATAAATTGTTTTTGCCTAGAGTACAGTCCAATATAATTTACAAGCAGAAAATCCATGAACTCATTCTTAGTTGTGCTGTTCCAATCTAGATTTATAAGCAAATGTGAGGTGAAGCCATCATACATCGCAGGCCCTCTCTCATCAATGTAACGGTGAGTTTCTACAACTGAATTCTGTACTACAAAAATATTATAGGCACATGAGAAAATGAATTTATGTGCATTTCCAGGCAATATGTACCTTGGCTATGTTCATTATATACACGGTGAAAGTGGGAGTTAAGTTATGCGCTGTTGGAGTTTCCAAGGAAGTGCATTTGTGGAATGCTGGATTAGTGCCAAATGTGGCATTTATTTGCAGCAACCCTTTTGTGCTACAAATTTAGAATTTTGTTTTTTTTCCCTGTGAAATATCAAGGATCACAATTGTTCATCTCCTAATGAGAGCACTAATCACAATTATCTATCCAGTATATAAAGATCAACAATAAAGTGCACTCATATACAGGAAATATGGATGGCAAACTTTCAGTACAATTTCTTGAAATATGTGATGATGTAATTAAGGAGCTGCACACTATGATTTATGTGTTTTTTTGCCTATCCTTTTGTATTTTAATGCTAAATGACTTCATATATCTTCATATAACTTCATTTATCTGAAGTGCATCTGGGGGACATTTCCAAATATTACTAGAATTAAATGGCAGTGAAGTAGAGATAGCTCCAAAAGAAAAAGCAAGCTATCTTGTAAACAAAATTGAGCAACATGCTAATTCATACAGTTGGAAATTATAACAGAGGAAGGAGTAAAAAGAATGACAAAGGTAGGATCAAAATATTCTTAATAGTAATAGAGATAAATTAAGCAGTACGACAGCAATGACTTCTAGATTTGAGGAGCTGGAGAGAAGATAATGCTTAGCAGAAGACAAACACTTCCCACAGGGAATATTAGGAGAAACAAGGAAACCAAGTTATGAACTTGATAGCAGTTCATTTCATGACAATTGTGGTTCTAATTTCAACTCAGAATATGTGCAACTCGATCTCTCTTTAAAGCGAAGGATTTAAAAACCAACAGGTGGAGCGTTATTGGAAAACAAAGTAGGAATAAGGCTGGGAAAAATATCAGGAATGTTAATTGGGACAAATAATCCAACTTAAATATATGTACAATGTGTTTTAGATACCCCTAATGTTAATTTTTTATTATCTTAAATAACAAGAGCGATGGACCACATCAGGACTACATGGTTCTGCATGAAACATTTTTCCAACGGCAGTGCAGTGGGATTTTATAAAAGGAACTTTAAATATAAAATCTAAAGTACACAATTGAAACTAAAATAGAGCAGGAAACGAGTAGTGTGCAAGTGGGCAGCTTTCATACAATTGAATCTAATTGTGGGGTACTGCTGAATATATGTAATGGCATTTTAAAACCATACAGTTGGATATCTGAGTAATTCTGCTCAGACCTTTGTGCATTTTCGAATTACTCCTTTGAGGATGGTGCATTTTAGCACCGTCGGAACTTACAACAGAATTCTATCTTTTATTTGGAATATCTACTGCCAAGAATTGTTAAATTCACTTCAGCAATTTAGTGTAGAATATAAAGGAACCTTGGTAAACCAGCATCTGCAGTTCCTTGTTTCTACATAAAAGAACTTTTTAGTTGTTGGTGGAGAGGGGACAAGTGTTCGTTCTGAAAGTGTTCCATTGCTGGCAACCTAACAGATTTCTTTGTAGGTGAGATGGGACAGCACAATGAAAGAGGTGGAGAGGTTGGCCAATAGAACATGAAAACCATCAAAGCAGGTGTAGTTGCTTAAGAGTAGAAGCGAATAGTCCTGGGAACACCAGAGAAATGGTGTCTATTCCCTTTATCTGGGTTTTCTGGGTTCCCACAGCCTTTCTGTCCAAGAAATAGTGAAGGGGCAGGAGAATGCCAGGGATAATCAGCTCTACAGTTTGGGAATGTCCCCTTGTATTCACATCAATTCAGCAATTGTTGCACCTGGTTTAAAATAAAGTTTAGAAAAATGTTACCCTATACAAGTTGACTTAACTTAAAATATTCTTAAATATTAATAACTACAGGTCTGTAGAGAGCAAAACTTCATACAACATTTACAGTATTAAACAGAATAACCTTGCAGCTGAAACAAACACTGTTTATCTCTGAAGGTAGAATATTTCTAATCCCATGCTGGTGCTGAGAATTGATTTTTATGCAGATTAGTGCTTGAGGTTTTGGAAACATACCGACAGTTCTGTGTAATGTGCCCATTATGTATAAATTATAGTAAATTGATTACAAGTTGTACAAATCACAGCATTGTCTTTGAAAATAAATGTCAATTATCTGCACCGTATTGTAATTTATGTGTCAGACTTCCTTAAAAAGTCCAATTAAAATTGCTCATTGTACATTTTAACTATACCTATGTAAAGTAAAAAGGTGAGCTGACCTGATAATGGATTAGTCTAGCATTCGTCACTTAACCATTCATACTTTGAATTTGATTTCATGTCTCTTTCCCCAACATTTAAACTTCTGTACATTTGTTAGAAAAGTTAGAAACAACAAAGAATTCAGTAACGAAATAAAACTAAACCCACTAGTTTCTTTTCCTCTGGCTTATTTCGAATGCAAGTGGAAGCAGCTTCATTGCACAGTGCACCGTGTGATTACATGTGCAGGAGATATAATAGCAGATCTGCTATTATACTTCTGCAGTGGCTCACAACATGGGATTTAGAATCTAGAGGATTGCCTTTATACATTTGACTCTACGAATGGTCTCTTTGGTTTTAAAGGTGATGTTGGCCCTTGTCGTGAGTCTCTGGAAAGCTGCCGATATATGCTGTCCTGATATGCCTGTGCAACAGGCAGCGTTCTGGCCACTTTTACATCTGGATACGAGGGAGTTTGACTAACTCTCTCCAAAATTTCTGCCCGGGATCCATTGGTCAGCTTCCCATGGGGGATACACATGTCCTCCTCAAGCAGGTGACCATTTTGGGCATTGTTAGTCTTATTGAAAAAAGCAATATTACTAACTGGGGGTGGGCTGTAGGAGGCGGATTGAGGGGACATTCCTCCAGAGGAAGTGGGGCTGGTGATGACAGTGTCGACAGAGGACACAGCCCACGTTCGGCTCTGCTGGTGCATGTGGGTGTATTGCTGTGTCCGAGCTGTTTTATCTATGATCCCCATGAAAGGTGTGGTCCTTGAACGACCAGAGTCTCCAGGGTAACCCTGGGTTGGAGAGATGGGAGACTGTTCTTCATTGGATCGGCTTTCATAGGAGGGTTTTATTGGAATCTCCATCTGTTGGATGGAAGCAGAAGGTCGAAATGATGACACAACATTAGAGCTCGAAGAAAGGCTATTGTTAGAGGGGGAGAAACGAAGGCCAGTGCTTTGGGAATGGAGCAGTGGTCGGGGAGTTGGTGGGTGAGGTTTGATCTCTGGAGGATTCACAGTGAGTGCCCTCCTGATCATGTGAGATACATCTGGAGATGAAATCTGGCTAGATGGAACAGAAGATCTTTCCAATTCATGCTTGGAATGGGATACAGGATAATATGATGCAGACTGACTGCGACCAATCTGAGGGGTCTGGCCATACCTCACTCCTCCTCGAAAGGCTGAAGAAGGTCTTTGGCTGTGATCCTCTTTGGTCAACACTGATCCAGGATGTTGACAAACATTGCTGATTGCACCTGCACTCAGACTGGCCTGCACATGCTGGACGGGTCTGCTGTCAGCTACCACTCCACCCATTACAGGCTGATATACCAGGCGACTTTGAGTAGGAGCCATATCAACTGAAGACTGATGTTTGGTACTCATGGAGTGAGGTCCCTGGTTATAGGATCCACCAAGTATAACAACACTAGAGTGTACCGCAGAGCTGGGCTGATTGGTGCGAACAATTTGAGCTTTGGCTGGTTGTAACCTAAGTCCTTGTTGGGGTAGACCGGATGGAGGTTGAGATAATTGATAGGGTCTTTGGGCCATTTTAGACAAAGGAGACTTTGGCCTACCAGGATGCTGGCCTATTGAGGTTTCTTGCTGATAGCGGACTGGGGAGCCAGACTGAGACCTATATACACTCATACTATCTGCAGGAGGACTAGCTCTGTACTGTGGGGCCCTACGCAGTGGAGAAGGTGGGGGACTTGACTGGTAATCTTTGTTTGGGCCACTTACAGGAGGCGGGCTAAAGCGGTATGAAGAGCCCTGATGAGCAGGGGAGGTGGGAGGAGGGCTAGGCCGATAATGAGAATTCTGATGGGTAGGAGAAATTGATGGTGATGTGGATTGGTACCCCTGCCGAGTGGGGGAGGAGATGGAAGGATTTGGTCTGTAGTCAAAAACCTGGTGGGAGTTGAGAGGCGAGCTGGATCTGTAGGTGGGTTCACGGTGGGCCGGGGAAGGTGGTGGACTCTGGATAACAGGCTGCCCTTGGCTAGGTCTTGTTTCATTCTGTAAGCCAACAGAGACATTGTCCAACTCCTGCTCCAAATATTCCTCATCATAAATTTCATGCATTGAGTCTAAGTCTTCTTGCTGAGTCTGTTGCTGTTGTTGCTGTGACTGCTGCTGCTGCTGTTGTTGTTGCTGTTGCTGTTGCTGTGGTTGCCCATATTGTAACGGCTGGCCATATTGCAACTGCCTGAATTCCTCTTCTACCCGTATCAACAAGCGTTGTATCTCACGGTTATTCGGGCAAAGCTTCACAGCCTCATGCAAATCTTCCAGGGCTGCTGGAAACTGCCTGCATGGAAGAATATTGTATGTAAGATAAATATGGTCTTACTTGAGATACATCATCCATCATTTATTAAAAGTTATCTCCAATAAATTTTGGGATGTGTCCACGATGAAAAATGAACTCGCATTCCCTAGTCTCCAAATTATTTGCTTATCCACATTCTGGAGAAGATACTATTATCATAGACTTCAACGTTTTCTCATCCCTGTTTATTTGATGCTACTTTCATTCTGCTCTGCATTCTTTTCAAATTTTCATTATTACATTTGCGATCACAAATTAAATCAGTTAAAATTACTATTCTTATTGATTAAAATCTATTCTTTTCTTTTTCTACTTTCTAAAAAAATAGAAGTTTATAAGAATTACTTGTAACATTCGTATACTTATTGAAATAAGTTGGTTGTGTATTTGAAAAGTTGTTATACCGTTGTTATGATGGATTACTTCTAATAAAAATATTATTACAACAAATTAAATCAGTTAAATTTTGTTGGGGCTTGCCATATTTCCATGATTTCCTGAAGCGCCTCATGGCCAATGAATTATATAATATGTGTAGCTGGAGTATAATTTGGGGAAATGTGATAGTCAATTTGCATTCAACAAAGTCCCATAAACAACAATTAGATAACCTAATCGAGCATGTTGATTGATGAACTGAGCTTGGAGACAGGGAGAGGCTGTGTTCTTTTTCAAACAGTGCCAGTTTTGTGGTTCATCTGAAAGTGCACAATGCAGCCGGTCAATGTTATGTGTACAAGTATCTGAAAAGAGATTTTAACTCAGGCTTTTTAATTCGGATGCGAGTGTGCACCAACTAAATCCAGTTGGGTATAGATATAAAGCAGTACTCAACACATGCACTATGCCTTTCAGCACATGCATGGAGTTGAAATAGTTTAAAGTATTACTCTCAACTACATTCACAAGCTAATTGCCACTGACAGGTTCCTGCAGGTATACTCTAATTCTTGGTCAACTAAGCATACTAACATCAAATACAAAACATGGAGTGGACAATACATTACATTGCAAAATTAACACATCATTCATAATAACCTTTAATAAGGGTAGAAAGCATCCGGCATCCTATCAGTGTTGTCCTACTTACAGGACTAACATTCAAAGATCCGTTCCAGTGTGATAAAAATATAAAAGGTGAATTAATTGTAGGGTTTTGACAGGTTTCTTAGGCAAAGAAATGAGTAAGGATGTTTTAATATGAAATTAGAACCTTACTGAAACAAGTAGCAAACGGGCACATCCATTATTAATTCAGTAGAAAAATAGTCAATAACATCTTAAAAGTAGATGCTTCTGAGGTGAAATAATCAATATCTCAAGCTACTGGGTCAAAATAATAATGCCCGCTTTAAGTTTTCTGTCCTATGAACAAATTTGTAAAAAGTCCAGTCTTCTATCTGCTGTGCTAACTCCAGTTTATCCAGGCAGGGTATTCAAGTAAGGAAGTTACACTCCATCATCCAAACAGTTACGCGTGACTTATTAATGGATTTCTCAAGTTTTATTCCTAAAGAAAACAAATAATTTCCTGCAATAAAGAAGAGCCTTTATTCCAATAATGCAAGGGGCATTGATCCTTGCAAGAAAAGCAATGAAGGTGATGGATGACACTCTGATACATTTGATTCCATAACATAGCTTAGCAGAAAAATGAAAGTCTGCACTAACCTACAACCAGAAGGATCCAGCTACAATAATGCATTTTTAATTTAAATTGGGAGTGAGATAGAATTAATAATACACACACATCCAGCAAACCTTGCAGAGATCTTGTTCAAAGAGGAATTACGTGGATGAGAATGCCTCAGAAAATTAGAATTTTAGTTTCATTTTTATGAGGAGATAGTCATCACTGAAAAGGGGAGTATTTATACCACATCTATGGCTCCATCCCCAAGTGCTCTTGAGGTGACTGCAAGTGTAGTTTATTTGATGAAGATGTTCCAATGAGACTTTTTTTGTGGAGAATTTCATGGTTTTGACACAAATTTGATGAAAGAATGTGTGATATAATGCCAGGATAGGATAGTGCGAAAAGTAATTTGCAGGCAATGATGCACACACGTTTCTGCTCCCTTACGCTTTGGGGAGCTTATAGGTGTTATCAAAAAAGCTTTGGTCAGTTGCAGAACAAATTCTTGTACATGATACATACTGAAGCCATGAGTGCTAGTGATTATGTAAACTCTTACTCTCTGTATAGGGCAAGGTTTCCTGCGTGTTCCTGAATCTGCACTCAGCCAGTAAATTAAGAGTATTCCATTCCACTCCTGCTGTGTGGTGGGAACACTTTAGTAAGTGAGGTCACTCCCCGTGAGATATCCAACCTTTAACCTACTCTGGTTTAGTTAAATGTCTGGTCAAAGATCATCATCATTTGTACAAGAATGGTAATGTAAAATTAAAAAAAAACAAGAGAAAAAAAAGGATCATCATGGTGAAATGTCCAGTTGGTAATGATATTATAAAGTCATAGTAATACAGCACCGAGGCCTTTCAGCCTTACCCATCCATGGCGACCAAGGTACTCCTTCTAAGATAGTCGCATTTACCCCCATTTGGCCCATAACCCCTAAACCTTTTCCATCCATATAGCTGTCCATATATCTTTTAAATGTTGTTATTGTAACTGCCTCAATTATTTCGTCTGACAGTTCGTCTGATATACCCACTTCCCTCTGAGTGGAAAAGTTGTCCCTCAATTTCCTATTAAATCTTTCCCCTCTCAGCTTAAACACATGCCTCTAGTTCTTGATTTGAATACCATGGGTAAAAGACTATATGCATTCACCTTATCTATTGCCCTCATGATGTTATACACCTCTATTAGGTCACCCCTCAACCTCCTGCACTCCAAGAAATAAACTCCTAGCCTGCCCAACCGTTTCCCTATAGCATCTATACCTCTAATCATATCCAAATGCATATATCTTATCCCATTTGAGTAACTTTCCTGCCACCGATGTAAGGCTTACTGATCTATAATTTCCAGGTTTTTCTTTGTAGCCCTTCTTAAATAGAAGCACAATGTTAGCTACTCTCCAGTCCTCCGCCACCTCGCCTGTATCTAAATAATACGTCTCAGTTTGTGCTCTTCCAAATTCTTTTTGCTTCCCACCTTGGATATATCTGATCAGCCCAGTAGATTTATCTACCTTCATATGTCTTAGAACATCCAGCACCTTCTCAACTTTCTAATACGGACTGTCATCAAGACATCACCATTAACTGTCCCAAGTTCCCTCGTCTTCCAGTCTTTCTCCGTATTAAACACAGATGTGAAATCTTCATTGGGAATCTTGCCCATCTCCTGCTGCTCCACACGTAAATGACTATGAATTTCTGAGGAGCCCTATCTATACTCTCTCTGCTTATCTATATACTTATAAAATCTATTTGGACTTTCCTTAATCTTACCTGCCAGAATTATCACATGCCCCCTTTTTGCACTCCCAATTTCCTTCTTAAGTATGTTATTTTCTATTCTCAATTATATAAGGGTCCAATACTTCTTTGGAAGGTATTTGAAGGAATCCCCTGCAGGCTGAGGTAATAGTCCATTTCTGATCAGCAACACTGGTCAGGCCAAAAAGTTTGCTTAAAATTCAATATTGTATTCAACTATGATACACTATCTTATCAAAGCCTTTTGAGGCACAGAAACATTGATTGAAAGTAGCATTAGCTGTGGTTTATCTAATTATTCCAATCTTGATGTGGGAGACTGACAGTTGTGCTCTCAAAATACTTTAATATTCACTATGATTCAATAATTTGTAATATCCTTTCTCTCAATCGTAAACTCTGAATCGAATGTTGATGCTAAATATCCTTTGAAATGTAACTATAAATTTGACGGGACTAATCTTGCTGACAAAATAATGTCAATGTTGTCAAGTGTAAATTGGCCAACAAATGCAGAGAATTGAGACATTGCAAAGTATGAATCAGTAGAATTTGCTGGCAGATTTACACTGGCTAGACATTTTCTTTACATGAACAGCATCTGAACGCCATCGTTCCTTTTACTTTTACTTATCTGCACATGAATGCTGAGTCTGGTAAACTTTCAATGTCACAATAATTATTGATTATTACCAATCTACTGCCCTAATCCAAAAGGGAACTATTGAAATTATGGAGTCTCAATCCTATAGGAAATGAGTTGCTTGAGATCACAAAAAAGTCAACTTTGATTTTTGTTCCTTTTTTTTTTAAGCTATCTCTTAAACCAAACATTTCTTTGCCTTTCTTTATCTGATTTGATTTTATTGTTTCCAGCATTGCTCTGGTTGCTCTCTAAAACCTTACATTTCATACTGCTGTTCAGTAAGGTTCAAGATAGCTTGATCCAACATATTAAAGGGAAAGCAAAAGCAATTATAATTTAAGGAGGCTGGAAAAGTCCATTAGCAAATGCTATTAAATGCCCATTTCAACAAGATCCAGCCCAATTTCTATCATCTTGCTAGATAAATGGGCACATCAAGACACAGTCAGCAGAAATAAATAGTATACACAATTATTTCCAATAACTAATGTCACATGGCCCACCCTGAATGCAAAACATTTCTTTCTCCCCTTTTTACCTGCTGCTTCGCTTTGCTCTAGCTCTGGCATAATATGCTTCATATGCCTTGGGTTTCAGCTCCAGTGCTTTGGTTGCAAACTCCTCTGCCATTCCAAAATCCTGCCAAGCACAACACATTGATATTAGCAATTCGAATACTATGTCAGAGGAGGGAAAATTCTGTAATTGTAACTGTACCTGAAACAGTTTTCAACTAAAATATTTTTCACTCTCATTTTTTCAGGTTACAATGCCACACAAGCAACTATTGACTATTGTATCAGAAATTGATGGTATTCTACTGAATATGAACACTAAATCTGCAAGTCATCCAACCAATCTACAAAATTGAACTCCTTGAACAAAATAGATAGAACTTGTTATTACCATTCAATCACAGTCACCTCCAAAATATTGCCATTGTTTTCTGGCCCTTTTTTGCACATTGAGTGATTTTAATTATAAAAGGGTACATTTTGCTATCACTGGATCACATGCGGTTATATTTCACAAGTCCAGCTCAAACCAGGTCTGATTGCATGGTTTAACATGGAGTTAACTAGATGCAAGAGTAAAGAGATAGTGCTGTCAACACATACAACCACTGTTGTGAGCAGAAGGGTCACAAACACTTCAATAATCTGTTTTTAAATATTGCAAGCTGCTAAGACAGCTCCAGTCTGGTCCATTAGCCTAACCGGTCATATAAATAAATCTAAAATGTAAAAAAAAATTGTAACACATTCAGCGAAGAATAAAGACAGAACCAATTTTATACAGTTTAAAAGTCCATTCAATAAAGAGAACAACTTCAACAAGAGTAACAAATTTCTCCCTACATTGAGTATGAATTTAATTTCACTCATCTTAGGTATGCACAAATATCACACTCACCACTTTTAACCACCTCTCTCCTCCTGCAATCACCATCTCAACTACCTTTAGTTTCACTTTCTAAACTTTTAATGCACACCTCAGAAAACTGAATCCTGATAATTATGTCAACATCATAGAATCATGGCATGGAAACAGGCCGTTCAAGTCTACTAAATCTGTGCTGTGCTGACTACCAAGCACCCATTTATACCAATCACTTAAAAAAAAATCCTATAACCTAAAGGTTTTCCCACTCATCCAGAAACTAGGGGCAATATACAGTGGCCAACTAACCTAACAACTTGCATATCCTTGGGATGCAGGAGGGAAACTGAGCACCGAGAACCGAGAGGAAGCCCACATTGTCGGAGGAGCTCGTGCACACTCCACATGGACAGCACCAGACATCAGGATTACATCTAGGTTGCTTAAGCTGCACCACTGTGCAAGTCTTCTGAGCTTTCTGGTTAGGTTGTTAATGGATATATGGTCTAAAGTATATATAAAATAAAACTAGATGCAAATTGCTCCTATGTTGCAGTCAGTAGCAAGGCAAGGGATTGAGCTAAAATTATCAATTGAGACACAAGGAATGACAGATGCTGGCTGACCAGCTGCGTTACTCCAGCACTTTGTGTTTTGCTTGAATTGATGAATTATTTACCTGGAGATGGGCCAAAGATACTTAAATCGGACAACATGTGAAGATAATGCACTATAGAAAGGTTTGGCCTCCTTTCTCTCAGAATTTATTCTGCAGCAAGCAGGGAATCCCATGATCTAATCTTTGTGTGCCTTGCTATGCGAAGTGAGAGAAAAGAAAAGGTGTGTTCAAGAGGAACGTAAATTACCATACATCACCATTTCTTTTGCATTATCATTAGGTTGAATTGGTTGAATTCTTTGCATTATCGTTAGACACAGCTGAGGTGCCAGACCACTGCAGTGGTGCAGCTGATAGTGCCGCTGCCACATAGCACCAAGACAATAACACATAGACTAAGGTTCGATCCTGACCTCGGGTGCTGTTTTTGTCAGGTTTGCAAGTTCTCCCTGTGACTGGATGGGTTTCCTCCGCCTGCTCTGGTTTCCTGCCACATCCCTAAGATGTGCGGGTTTGGATGTTAATAGGCCTCTATAAATTGCCCCTAGAATGTTTGGAATGAACGAGAAAGTGGAATAACGTAGAACTAAGTGAACGAGTGGTTAATAGTCGGAGGTAGACACAAAAGCTGGTGTGACTCAGCGGGACAGGCAGCATCCCTGGAGAGAAGGAATGGGCGACGTTTCGGGTCAAGACCGTTCTTCAGACTGATGTCGGGGAGGGGTGGGACAAAGATAGAATGTAGTCTGAGACATTAAGACACGAGGGAGAACTGGGAAGCGGAAGGGGATAGAGAGAGAAAGCAAGGGCTATCTGAAGTTAGAGAAGTCAATGTTCATACCGCTGGGGTGTAAACTACCCAAGCAAAATATGAGGTGCTGTTCCTCCAATTTGCGCTAGGCCTCACTCTGACAATGGTGGCGGCCCAGGACAGAAAGGTCATAGTAATACAGCACAGAATGGTCAGATTGGGAATGGGAGCGGGAGTTGAAGTGTTGACTAACTGGAAGATCAGGTAGATTAAGACGGACTAAGCGGAGGTGATCAGGGGGATGGTAACACACGGCAAGGGTGGGGGTTGGGGTTGGAGGAAGGCAAGTGAGTAGATGGAGACGAGGCGATGTCTGGTGGGTGTTCAGAGAGGAGGGGGACATGAGGACTATTATATTGGTGGGGAGTAGCTGGGGTCACCTGGCTAAAAGGGGAAGGGGTCAATAGTCGGCTTAGACTCGATGGGCCAAAAGGCCTGTTTCCGTGCTGTATCTAAAACAAAACTGATGGCTAATACTGTGTCAAGAAGGGCTGAAAGAAAAACCTGGGAACTGCAGATCAGTAAGCCCAACATCTATGGTAGATAACTTATTGGAGGGGATTAAGATATACGTGCATTTGTAAAGACAGGGGTTAATTAAGGATGTGTAGGAAGGAACTGTAGATGTTGGTTTAAACCGAAGATAGACACCAAAAGCTGGAGTAACAGGCAAGTATCTCTGGAGAGAAGGAAGAGTGATGTTTTGGGTCAAGATTCTGCTTCAGACTATTAAGGATAGTCAGTACTGATTTGTGTGTGGGAGATTGTGTCTCACAAAATGTTTTAAAGAGGAAACCAAGAAAGTCAATGATGGCATGGCCATAGACATAGTTTATATGGACTTCAGCAAAGTCTTTAATAAGATTCCACGTGGTAGAGGTTTAGATCAAACCGAGGCAAATAGGACTAGCCTAGATAGGCATCTGATAAGCACAGATGAGTTGGGCTAATGGGCCTATTTCTGTGATGTATATGAGAATGGGTTGCAGGAAATAGGTGGGGAAATGTGATTGATGAGACTGGTCGAGAGATTCAATGGGTTTGAATGGTTTCATTCTATATCATAAGAAAGTATGATTAGGTGAAATGTGGCAACTGAAAAACTGTTCCCAAGAAGTTTCCAATACTTAAACAAGAACATAATTATTTTGAAATTTGACCCATTATCATTATTTTAAGTGTTTTGGTTTATTAATCACTTGAAAACATGCATAGCATTCAAGCATCTGTACATATGAGCTTGATTGCTCTGTATGCCTTTATTTGTATTAAAAAATGTCAAAATATTGAAAAGGAGATTTGGGGGCATGTCAGCTTTAAACAAAGCTCCTTGCATCTTCTATTTACCAAAGAGGCCATTGGACATACATTCATTTTTCTCCGACATCTTGAGAGGTTCAGGAATAGGGACACTTTCAACTCCCGAAACGTTTTTAAATCTTCTCCAAATCCTTCTCGTGGGAATTTCTTCAACGCGTATTGGTATCGTTGTGCTGCTTCCTTCACTTTTCCTTTCTGATCAAACAGGGGAGAAAACAAAAAATTACAAACATACTTTGAAATGTTTCCAGATAATTAGCTAACATGCAGAATTCTGTAAATTACATATTTTGGCTTGCTTGGAACTATCAGCTAAAAAACATGTTAAAAGGGATTAACTATTGCTGACTTTAAAACTCATCAAGGGAAGAATCTTCGGATTACCAAGCAACCACACGCTTGTTAGACCTCATACAGAGATATTTCAAAATATAGCAATCTTAAGAAATAAACTGATCTATATTATCCTAAAATGACTGCAAATCAATCCTGATGTTTCTGATATTTCCATGTTAGAAGAAAGCCAAAATAATTGTCCGAAATGGAGAAAAGCATTTAGCTCATATTGTGCAATAAAGTAATACTTCTTGGGGATGTTACTCACAAAGTCCAACTGTACAACTGCTTTCAGTCATTTATTATATATCTGCAGCGATTCCAAATAATGAACAAGATTTGGGATATCTTTTAGAATTTGGTGCTGTCTGTAATTTTTCCTCTGGACAATTCACCACAGATTGTATGATATGCTTCTGCTCAATTCCAAGAATTCTGTTCAAAATTCTATTAAAATCCTTAACATAGTTAGTAACTTACCTTTACAGTGAATTCAATTGTCATAGAAAATAAGTATATTATTACAACACTAGTGTGTAACGGGGATAAAATTAAAATAGAATGTTTTAACGTGGTAATGGAGTCATGTAGCACAGAAATAGGCCCTTCATCCCAACTCAACCATGCCATATTTAACCATATCCCTCTAAACACTTCCTTTCAATATACATGTCCAAACGTGATATCAAATGCAGACAAGTTAACAACTTTTCCAAACATCCCCATTCTGGCTGAAATAATTTTGCTACTGCCCCGTGGCTTGTTATCTAGCACCTCCTGCTACATCTATGGTTACGTTAATGGACTAACATTCAGAATTCTGGACCTGGAGTTTGAATTCAAGCATTGCATTTGCAGAACTAAAATCCACACAATTAATTAAACTTACAATTTAAAACAAGTCAGCAACTGTGAGTGTGAAACTACTGAATTGTAAAACAATGCTTATGCAATTACCAAAAGGAAACCTGCCATATTAATGCAGTCTGGGCAATTTGTGACTCTTCCAATTTTACTTCCTCAGTTCAGGAGCAATTACGGATGGACAACAAATGCTGCCACTGCCAGCGACATCCACTTCCAATAAATGATTGTGAAAAATATCTATGCTTTGATTTTTAATACTATTTCAGTCTTGTTCAACTCAAACTTCAGAAATAGTTTTTAAACTTAGTGTTAAAAAATATCTACCCCAATGCACATTCCTTGTTTGGTGAATAATTACAGAATCAACTGTGGAATCTCACCAGGACTCTGGATACTCAGTATCCCACTCATTTAAACATTTAATCATCACGTTCCTTCACTTTTCATCCATTCATGGTCCATTTTCTACCTTCCACTTTGGATTTGTTTTGGCCATCTCTCCTCTTCTAAAACTTATGATGTTTTTTGTATCAACCAAGATCTTTCACTTTTTTTAGCTTTTAAATAATTGTTTACATGCCACTAAAGAGAAATATGTTAGTTTGAACTTTTCCTGTAATTCCTTCTTACTGCATTTGTTAGTCCATTTAAGCGGTCCTAACATCATCCTTTTTCTCTAATTCTGATAAAGATTATCATCACAAAACCTTAACCTATTTTTTGCTTCTGTGAGATGCAGATATAGCTATGCATTAAAGCCTTCACTGTTTTAAGAACGCATTCGCTATGCAGCCAGAGGCAAAAACTAGACATGACTCAATACAGAGAGCTACTTATCCTGAAATAAATTTATCACAGCCCTTTGAGTGGATATTTGGTGAAATATTAAATACATTTCCACAAGGCATAATTTAGAAGTCAATTCAGCCAGCTTGATCAATTCCCAAGGATCCAGATTAGGGCTGAAGGAACAAAGTATCAGGCCAACATGAGATGTTTCAACTATTAATCACTTGTCAAAGGCATTGTTAATGCCACAGAATATTGGAGAGGCTTTACATTAAGTTTACTGCCCAAATAATTGGATAAAGATGTTTAAGTCAAGGAGCTTCTTCGGGAATAGATAGAATGAGGAAGCGGAGTGGAAATAGATCTCCAAACTTGGGATTGAGGTCGCTGCCAATTGTGGTGGGCATGAGTGTTGAATTAGAAGAGTGTTTAGAAGTGAGGGGGCAATAGATAAGAAATTAGAGAGGAGGAGGCATTCTCTTGGGAAGGTGAATACTGAAGCATCATAGCGATCTAGAAAGTTAGGACAGTTCCTCCATACCTACAGATAATTTCCATCCCCAACTCATTATTGGTATTCTTTGAACACTGAAGTTGCATCGAAGAAGACAGAAATGCTCACCAAAATGATAAATGGAATGAGCTACAAGGAGTTTAGATGGTTCAGTGGATTAACTCAAGAATCAATATAGGAAAAGGAAAGAAAATCTGTTTTCACCACTACTAAAAAGATGTGTAACAAACTCCAGTTCTAAAGAATTCTATAAGAATAATGCTATGACATTGGACCCATCACCCTACTTTTTTTTACAATATATGTAAGATGTGCCTCACAAGTCTAACCACAAGCTCAGTTGCCAAAATATGATGACATTTATAATTGTGCTTTGTGAAAGAACTTAGATGATTCCAATTGGACAATTAATCAATGCTGTAATCAAGTAACCTAGAGAACTAAGTCCTGACAATATGCCAAGATTGTAAAGTTATTAAAGGCAAGGCAGTCCAGAACTTTGCTATTGTGTAGGGACACGAAAATTCCAGCTGCGCCACTAGGTGTCAGGGTTACCGTGCGAGATGAATGATTGACTCTACAAATATTGTGAAACCAGGTGCCAAGATATGTGCAACTCCAGAAATTCTCCAGAGGCCTTTATTTTGAAACTCCCACAATGCAAAGCATTGTAACGTTTGCACGCAATACGTCCACGATCCCGTCTGCGCTCACAATACTCACAATATGATCATGGCTGATCATCCAAATATTGAAATACATTATTCCCACATTCCATTCACATTGCCTGTTTCTTCCAATGTTTTAACAGTTGGGATTTAGGTGCAGGAAGCCAACCAGAGGAAATCCCCAGAGATTTTCCTCACTTCTCTATGTTCAGCATTTCTCCGGGTTAGAATTCCGAGGCTGGGAATCTGAGTTGTACAGATATTCAGCTACATTATGGAACAACACTTTGATGCATTCACAGCTACATCAGCCAGTCAGCTTCTTGTTTATTTACACAGATCAGCTTGAATATTTCAAATTTGGAATTGACAAATAGTTTTTGATGTTTCCCAAATCGTGCTTCCCACCACTCAGCCTTCTTTTCTCCCTATGGTATAATTTTGCTTATTTCTTAAGGTGTGTAAGAAGATCGTGATCCATTCTCTACCTTTTATTCTTTACCAATTTAAATATATAATAATTCTTTGAGGTCATTATAAAAAAAGCAAAACATGAGGGTTCATTTCCAGAGGAATAGTATTGAAGCGCAGTAATGTTATGCATTGGATCTTGGATGAACCTTACATAATCTTTATAATAAAAACATGTGGTCGCCATTTGACCCATTGGATCCATGTAGCTTGCCGTGAGCAATTCCATTATTCCCGTTTTCCCATCTTCTTACTTGTATCCCTGCAATGTGTCCTCTCTCACATCTTCCAATCAACTCCCCTTTGATTCTTTTTGCTATTAACCTGCACTAAGGAGTAATATATAATGAATGAACCTAGCAGCACACTTTGGGGTTTCAATGGAAATTGAAGTACTCAGAGGAAACTTGCAATCATGGAAAGAATGTGCAAAATGGCCCAAAATCACCAAAGATTTTTGTATCTATTGAACCTCCAAGGTCAAAGGAGTGTAATGTAACAGTTTGTGCTGTTACCTCACCACACATCTCCAACTTGTGCACAGTGAAGCATTTTATTTTATAAAAATACAATGGAAACGAGGTTTACCAGAATGAGTGCAGAATTGAAAAGTTACATCCATCTGGAAAGACTTAGTAGACGGAAGTTTTTTTAATTCTAATAAGGATATGACAATGAGGTGATCGTGGTTTGATAAGGTTTGTCAGGGAAGTCATTATGAAGTTTTCCATTGCAAGGTAGACCAGCGACAAAGGTAATAAATAAGTGCATGTTAAATGGCAAGAGGACTGACCATACGATTTCTTCTCTGTCATTTCGTAAGATCCTGGCTGATCATTTACTTCAACAGTGCTTTTCTGCTATATCTGTTCATTTCTTTGAATACAAGTGGCCACTAATGAATCAAATATATGATTCAGGAGTAATGTTACCAGCTCAAATCGGGTAAGAAATTGAAATAGTTCAGGGAAAATGCATAGATGCATTTAAAGAGAAGTCAGATGATGGACAAAGGACCAGAAGGATACATTGCTGGAGTTGAACAAAGAGTGATGGGAGATGTGGACCAGTTGGCTGAATGGACTGTAAATATTAGTTATACTTCCCATGTAAGAGCTACGATGTAGGTCCCTCAAGCCAGCTCTGCTATGCAATGCCATAATTGATACTGCTTCAAGTCTACATTTCTGCCTGCTCACCATATTCCTTTATTCCTGAGTGAATAAAATTCATTCTCAGCCATATACTGAGCATCCACAACCCTTTAGGATGGTGAACGGCAAAGAAGCGCAATCTCTTATGTGAAGAAATTTCTCAACTATAAATTGCTGATGTTTATCTTGGGAAATGAACACAGCTCTGCAACTAAGGGAACCAATTTATCTGTACCTACCTATCAATCCATTTCAGATTTTAATATATCCCAATGTTATTACTTCTTCTCAACTCTTGAGAGCCCAGAAGTGAATGTAGTCCAGTTCTATCTGATCTTACATGGAGAAAATTCTTACCCTCAGATTAACTACATTCTTGGTATTGTTTCAGTGAACCGATATTCCATTACCCCTAAGGCATTTTTCTTTTCACATGGACACTAAAATCAAAAACAACTCCAGACTTGGTTTTACTAGTTCCTATGTAGTGGTGTTGCGAGGCTTCTTTATTCTTGTATTAAAACTGCCTCCAGCTCACCTCGCAATAAAGGCATTTGCAAATGCAACCTGGCATTTGGCTTCCTAACCTCTCTCCATCACTGCAGGCTAACTTTGTTAATTTATATCTCCCACCTTATACAGATTATACTGAAGAACCTGACTGAAATTGTTAAATCATCACCGTTCTGAGTTTGTTTTTTTCCTTTTGCTTATCTCGTGCAGAAGTATCAGTAATGTAAGGAAAGGGTGAAACATAGAATATGGAAACATAGAAAATAGGTGCAGGAGTAGGCCATTCGGCCCTTCGAGCCAGCACCGCCTTTCAATATGATCTTGCCTGATCATCCAAAATCAGTACCCTGTTCCTGCTTTTTCCCCAATATCCCTTGATTCCATTTCAGGTGCCTTGCCATGGATGAGTGAAACTAACTCTGCTATTTTGTGAAGCTGATGTGCGTGAATTTGGAAAGGATAGAACAGTATAACGTCCGTTCCTTAATGGTGAGGTCCATCCCAACAATCTAGCAGCCATGTCCAGAACTACATCAGATCAGAAAAAATTGGGAGTAATCTAGAGGGAGTCTACTTTTTTCTGAAGCATTGTTGAATTATACTGCATATGGTATATTGCTGATGGGAAGATTTTCAAATTTAGGTACAACTAAGGCAAGTAAATAAAAGCATTCTAGGTAATTTTATCCAGGTATTAAAAGTAGTATCAGAATTAACTTGGGTTACACAAAAAGCTGGAGACACTCAGCGGGTGCAGCAGCATCTAAGAGGCGAAGGAGACAGGCGACGTTTCGGGTCGAGACCCTTCTTCAGACTAAAGAAGGGTCTCGACCCGAAACGTCGCCTATCTCCTTCGCCTCTTAGATGCTGCTGCACCCGCTGAGTTTCTCCAGCTTTTTGTGTAACCCTCGATTCTCCAGCATCTGCAGTTTCTTCGTTAACACATCAGAATTAACTTGGTGCCCAGAGGAAAAGGGAAGTGCCTTGGCCAGTTGCAGTTTGGTACTGGCACCAGCTAATCTCTGGTTCATCCCACCTTGTAAAACATGTCTCCTTCTTCCATCAGCTTGCTCAAGAGGATGATCATGATGTCCGGTTTTGAAGTGGCCATTGCCCACGTCGCTGGACCTGTAGTGCACAGGATGCATGAGGGGTAAAACACACGCAATGCCAGGGTAGGAAACCATATGAAAAACACCTATAGGCGAATGAAGGTAGAGAACAACTTTCCATGTTTAGATATTGTGCCATATGACTATCATTTAAAATAGCGTCAATCTCAATTGTTAGGGCATGCAGCTAAGTATATATAGTAGCCTAATAAGAGTAAACTTCCTAAAATTTATTTTTATTGAATGGGAACAATTACTGGTGGGGATTTTGGTTTTGATGCTTCTATGTGCCTCAGTGTTAGTAAATCACTTATTTCATAATATGTCAGAACTATTATGCGTAATAATTGTAATTTTATTAATTAAGTGATTATGGAGATGTGGGAATGGTATATTAAACTAAAAAAAAAATGCAATTTAGTCACAATCACAGCTAAGCCTCACCCTGCACTGTTCGCCTATGAAGGTTCAGACAATATACACGATCATTCTTTTGAGTGGCATCTTACACTTAAACATGAGTTTGTATCATGTCAGCCGTCTGTGCTATCTAGAATGGTGAAAGTGTTTTAAAGCCTGCAAACTTTAGGTTAATTTAATATGAACTCCATTTGGTTTAGTACTGTGAAACTATGTTAATTAAAAATGGAAATAGATATTTTGGGTATGTTTAACTGAAAGCAATTTGATATTCATCACAAAGAGATCAACTGTCGCCTGTTCGGCAGTTCAGAGAAATAAGAAGGCAGAGCTCTAACTCTTTTGAGGTCTAACTAATTTGGCATTCACCTGAGTTTAAGGGGCTTATTTGTTAACACTCTTTCCGAAAATTCTTTATGTACATTGTGTTACTTACACCAATGGATTAAAAGCTTGTCAAAATGACAGGCCGACAAATTGTCAACAAGAACTACTCAACTAAAAGTCTTACCCAGTGAGACTTCGATCTTAACTGGGAACATTTGAATTACTCATGGCAGGTTTATACCAAAGAAGACAACTGCGGGAATATTTGAGGTGACCGAACAATCATTTATGTCCAGCAGTAAAATAAGAGGCAGTAATACAATTAAAAATAATTAAATGGGTGATTGCTCGGTGCTGAAGAGAAAACTTGAGCGTAAATACCTGGCAGTAGGACGAGGGTGACTGTGCCATTCGTTAGGCCAGATTGAAAACAGATTGGATTGATTTTTCAATAGCAATTTAGGTGCAGAATGAGATATGATCATAATTCCATTAATTAATATAGGAACAGGAAGCAGCCAGATGTAAGCATGGCAATAGATTCAATTGAAGGGCACGGTGCAAGGGAGGTAAGCGGGAACAAAGCCCCCCCCACCCAATAAAATGTAAAACAATTCTATAATGTTGAGGACAGGTGTGCACCATCTAAAAGCCAGAAAATTAAAAATGCACACACTCTTGAGGCACTGATATAGATAGGTGCTGACCATAGAATTTGGTGCAATTTCCATGACAACTGTGTATGTGAACATACTCCAAGGATGTTACTTGTAAGGTTTGCTAGATAGTGTAAGGGGGAACCTCGCTGCAAGTTCAAAACATTCATCATCTCTATAGCAAAAGAGAAACGATGTACACATTGAAAGCAGCTCTTACAAATGCTGCGCTATAGTGAGGGGGAGAAATGGCAGCACTGCAAAGTAGAACTCTCCCATTTAAGGAATGCTGTATTTATATGTAGCTTTAATATTTGTTTTGGTAACAATGCTGTGTTAATGTAGTTGAATGGGATTTTTAATTCTTTATATGAAACACCATCGGGTCTAAGAAAAACTGCATGAGTGACTTCTTACTATTGTTTTTTACATTTATAAATCATGTCCACATGATTAAATTTATTAAAACTGGACATGTTCGCAAACACATTGCTGATTTGGGTTTAAAGACAGTAAAAAAATCTACTTAGTGAGAGGTGATGGAGAAAATGAGGGTGATTTTTTTCTCCCCAGAAACAATGACATCCATTTTGAATTTGACGAACACATCATCATGGTAATTTATTTCACTGACGTTTTAAATGTTGGAAACAACAGCCTCACTACTCTTCTTACAAGGACCATCAATGAATCAGTCACACGCCAATGCCTCTGTAAAGGTTTGTGTTTTAGATCCTTGTTCTTGTATGTGACAAATTTGAAAGGGATTGTGCTATGTCACTTGAGGAGGTTCTTGAAACAGAAACAAATCTCAAGGATTTGAATCAGTGGCTCTTCAGCCACACGACAGCTTCTGACATGGTCATCAGCAATACTGCATACATTGTCAGAAACTGAGTACTTCAGGCATCTAGCTCTCTGCCTCTAATTTCTGGAGCACACTGACAGGGAAATGTTTTGACGTCATAGCTCACAAAATTCCATGTTGATATCTGAAATTTGAATTAATTTAGAAATGTTACATGGCAGATATTTAATATTCAAAAACCTTCTTCAAGATTGTGCAGAAACAGTCTGACAGTTTGAGAAATGTTGGTATGAAACCATCAATAGAATTGGAAGAAGTGAGAAACAGGAAAAGGAAGGGGTTACTGGATTTTCAGTGGTTTTATTTGCAGGGAGGCAGCTACTGCAATTTATTAAAAAAACAAAAGCAAAGAACATATCCTTAACACCAACCAATGAACTTCACATCCAATAGATTATTCCTGGAGCACTGCTATAATAATATCATTAATTTGGTGACCGATTGCAGATAATTAACATTTTATCCAATTAATTGGAGCCAAAAATAACATGATAATCATGGCATCAATAGTGGTTAAAAGGGACTAGGTATATCCATATTGTCCCCTTCCCATCTGATCCAAAAGATATATCACTGAATCACAATTTAGTGTTACTATTTACCAAATAAGTTGTCCTCTACAACAATCCTATTGGTTGCTTTCATCAGGGATAAAGAAAGAAAAGCACATGAATCTTTCATGCTGTCCAGAATGAACTGGATGGGGGCAAACAAAAACAAATCAAATCGTGTACCTCGAGGACGACTTGGGAGTGTTTGGCAACCTTGTCAGTGATGAAGGAAAGAGAAAGAGGGAAGGGAAGGGATTTTCAAAAGACATGAGGATGAAGAACAGAAAAGAAAAAAATTGCAGTGAGCAAGCAGCAAAGCCAGTGCATCAGCAAATCATTGCACAAAAACACAGCCCACAAGAGGAACTGTGTGAAGCCAAGCATACACATAACTGTCTGAAGCACACGCACAGAAAGCTGCCTCTAGCATACAGTAACATCAGAAGCATTAGTTCCAAAGCTGGAAGATTTATTTGATTTGGGGACCTGACTCTCAAAATATTTAAAGAAAAATACAGGCCCTAGCTTTTTCTAATGTTTCTGCACAAAATATATGTACAGATGTAAAAGGCAACATAAATCATTGCACTAATTGTCTACATCAAATAATGTGGCGTTATCATCTGCAAGATTGAGATCTGAGGTCCCCACTCAAACTTAAAACCAGCAGCAATGCTGTTGACTTTCTCTGACCCCACATCCACTTCTATTTTTGGGTTGTACATCAGAACCACTTCATAATAAATATCTATCATGATTTTAAAATGGTTTTGAAAATGTTACATAATGACAGTGAGATCAGACTTATCTCTTCTGAATATCATATTAAAGGCAGTAGCATTGAAGTATACAAGAACACGTAGAAATTAAAGAAAAGTGTATATTAACAGAAGAAACCCTGATATAGATTAAAAACTTGATGGTTAGATACACAACCAATCCAAAAGTATTGCATTCAATGGTAATATTCCATTGGTTAACATCAATAACAAAAACAACCAAAAATACATATTTTCCCCATCTGTATGACTGGAACAAAGTATTGCTCATTCCTACACCACTCCTACCAAATAACAAATAGCAGACAAGTAACCAAATTGATTAAATCAAAAGTGTTCATTTCCAGATATATTTTCCAAGTGATAATGACTTTTCAGGCTTAAGTGCGAAACAAAAGGAATCTCTATAATTTTCAGTGTAGAGGGCTCTTTATAACTTCCCTGTCGTAGAAAAAAAGATTGGAATAACACAAGCTCTTGTTAGCTTCAAGAAATATATCCATGTTCTCCTTTTGCTCTTCTGGTGGCCAAAGCAAGTTTAATTATAAATATCTCACAGGATGAAAATGTTGGTCATCAGCCAATTTACCAAGTTTCTGAACATCTTTGAGCAATTAATAAATAAAACAACCAATTGTATCTCAATTTTCAAGAGATTTTTTGCGAAATTCCGAATCAATGAAACACTGTTAATATAAAGTTTCACTGAGGAACAAATGTATTACACTAACTACAAGGAAAAAAATAATAATGTGACATGAAAGCTTTCATGACAATTAAATGTACTCATATCAAGTTAACTGGCTTTTTAACAGATTTGGATGAAATACCAAGGTTCTGATGCTTTCTACTGTAAAGGCATTATGGTGGTCATTAAAGTCTTTCGGAGACTACATCATCACTATTAATGCTAAACACATCCGGGGCCTGCTTTATTAGTGATGCTACAAATTATTGAGCTTAAAAAGAGCAAAAACCTACATTCATTAACCTGGAGACTTTCACAACACTAGTTCTGATATTATAATAGCCCGAACAAAAAAAACATCCAGCTAAGAGGAAATTTACATTAATTAACATTTGATACGAAACATCTGCTCATATAACCAAAAATGTTTGCAAACCAGAAAACACTTCAAAAATTATCTTTTATAACAACACTGTTTAAATGTGCACTAAATCTGCTGCATCTTATAAATATATAAGTCTGGTATATCAGTTGAAATGCTGGATTGATACAATTCAATAATGAAGTGGGATTTTTTGCCACTAATCATACACAAAGCTTGAACCCATACATACGTATGGCCAAGAACTGCACATCATGTTGATCCATAACAGTAACCAATCTGGTAAAATAATATGGGAACATATATTCAAAGACATATCCCACAAGATGACCATTCTATTATGTACACTGAATTTGTCCGTCTCCTATCATTGCAACCCCTTTTGGAACAGAACAGCAGTATGCAGAATCAAAGCTCCATCAATTCATCAAAAATATTGTATTTCCATTTCTGTAGTCACTATGTGATTGTGAAGCATTCAATCATGTGTCAGTACCATGTCTAAAATCTGTAGACCACTTTTTGAGTCATTTGGTTCATTTATGTTAATGAATCAAAGATGTGATGAGGAAGGATGTCTTATTATTTATACGTCTAACATCCGGCCACTGAAGAGGCAATATATACATTGAAATGTTTCATTAACAGACAGGTAATGAACATTAATGTATTCTAAAATATGATCTAATAAGAGCTGCTAATATTAACTTCCATATACGCCAATGGTTTGGGCAGAGGATCTGCTTCCTAATGATGTAATATTTACATCAGCAAATAAAAAGGGAAAAAAAATCAAAAGTCTACTTTCCATTTATAATACTATATTTAATATTAATCTAACCAACAATGTTGGTACACTGTTTGATTTTCAAGAACATTTATTAACCAAATACTGTAACTGTATTGTGTTGTTAAGTATTATAATCAGGCTGAATATAATTAGTGGAAAACTTCATGAATTAGCAACAGGTAATTCATCAAACAAGATATTGTAGCATACGAAATGTGAATAAACATAATCAGAAATGAAGGACAAAATATTTCCAAAGCCGTATTTGGCAGTACGTGATTTAAATGTCTTTGATTTGAAGCAAATTTTAAAACTTTCTTTTAATACTTGTGAACTTTTAGGCAAGATCTATTCATGATAACCACAACCTGTGTAATTCTCATCCAAATATAACATGTCAGTGCATTTTATTATTTCCAATGCATTCTCAAGATCTTCCATTTTCTGTTAAGGAAAGTAACTGCACTGTTAAGTTCTATTTTGTAATTATTTTTCCTAAAGAAATATATATATATATATATATATATATATATATATATATATTTGTTTTAGAATTGATGTATCTAATACTATGTTATTCCCTCTACTCTCTTGAAATCCATCATCTTGTGTTTCCATCATGATTCAAACATCTGCCTGCAATTAGTTTTTGTTAGAAAATAAGGTAGACTTCCCATGCTGGAATACTGTCCATGAGGCATCATAGAGAAGTTTGTAAGAAAAACACCAAACGTATCTCACCTAATTGATTAAAGGCTTGTTAGCTTGTTATTACTTCCTTCTTAGCATGGAGACTAAATGTGGTAGAAGGCAATTAAGATTAAATTTAAAAATAACTCCCGAAGAACAATAATGTTTCTTCAGTTTAGTAACTTATTTGAAGTGCAAGCATCAATAATTGCAAATAGTAATTATTGCTTCGTTTCCTCTTTATCCCTATTTATTAACAATGTTTAGGTCAACTATTTTGCAGTTGGCTTCAATGCAAATTAGAAAGGTTAACAGGAATATGCATGGCAGCATCTACTGTAAGTGAAGTGGGAAAGGTTATTATGTTATTTATAGGAAATTCCAATGAATGACACAAGGAAAACATTCCTATGAAATAACAAACAAGATTCTAGTGTTTCTATAAAGGCATCTATTATAAAAGCAAGGAAACCACAGTGAATATATACAAGCTTAGAACACAGATTCCATTTCATATGGCTGTTTTAGCTGTTAAGAGGCAGAAGGAATACCAGAAGCCATTCAGTGGTGTTAGAAAGGACATTCTGAAATTATACCAACAAGGAGAGATTCCAGTTAAAAAGGGAACAGTTTGAAAAATGCCCTGCCTTTTTAATTCTAATACTTTTACAAATCTGGTTAGAAAATTATTAACATAGTACAAAAATTGAAGAATGAAGTTTAAAGGTATTTTTATTGACAAAAGATTATTAAAAAAATACTTTATCACAAGTGACTGTTGTGAGGGAGACTAGCATAATTTAAAAGGGAAATGGAAAAACATTTAAAGAGGGAAGAAAAGAAAGAACAGACTGAGAGAAGGTAGGTCTGGTTGAATATCTAATAGTGTTTATCCGTGCTTTAGGTTTCTATTGCAATCTTTTTAAATAAAATGTCATAATAATAAGAGGAACTACGTTTTTTGAAAAGGCAAAATTACTTTAAGACAAAAATTGAACAGTGGATTGATTGACCAATTGGTAAGTGAACATAACATACTTTGCAGCAGTGGACCAGCCCGTACTAAATTCATTGTAGATCCGAGAAGACACAACATTACGCTATACCGATTCGATGTAGCTGTGCTCAATTGCAATGCGTGGATTTATGCCAGAAAAGTGTTAAGGAAAGGATTAAGAAATTGGCTGCAATTGGCCCACCATTCAATGCACTAATATAATAATTATTATTTTTTGATACAAAAGGTACAGGAGGATGCTACACCTGAGCAACTGCACCATTATAACCAGGAAAACTTGGAACTTGCAGATTAACAGAGGGCAAAGTCAGTCTTTGATATAACATCACATTTTAATTGGTTGCAAAAGCAAAGTAATTAATAAAACAAAAAAAAACGAATTGCAAATCAGGTTCAATGAAGAAGTATCGTAAATGATTCTCAAACAATAACTCTGGGCATCAGTGATTATTGCTCAGAAGTTACTTTATCTGACCTTCCTTAGTGTTAAATCCACTGTGAATTTTTGTGAGATTTCTATACAGTAATCTGGAATAAAATTCATGGAGAAAAAAGCGTCAAGAAATGTCTCCCTGTTAAAGGAAATGCATGATCTGATTTAAGTGTGCAAAACCTCTTGCACCCAGCTTCAAGCAAGGTATGGAGGAAGAACTGATGGGACTATATTTTCCAGCTGCATTAAATAGATTGGTTGACTTTAACGCGGAACACTTTTGGATCTTTATCAGCAATCAGAAAGTATAAGGATGCAACATCAATATTAAGATTAAACACTAATAGCTATAATTTAACTGTTTCCGAAAAAAAAGCTGAAGAAGCATTAATATATCACTCCAGACTTTCTACATTTCTGCCAGAGTTTAAGTTCTTTCATAAACCATTAAGAATGAAGACCACTCCATTGCCCCTGCCCAAACAGGGTCCAAATTCTATTTGCGTGACTGAGAACCAAAATATAAAGAATAATTACGAAAACATGATACCATCACTTGCAGACACAAGTGACAAGGTGGCGACTTTGTACAGCTAAGCAAGACATAAAGGGAAATAGAAAAAAATAACTGTAAGCACAGATCCAAACTAAACCACATTTGCAAGATAAGGTAGTATAGGGAGAACAGACATCCAGGAGAACTTCTTCAGACATAAAATGATTCTTATCGGGAATGTACTTCTGGAAGAGTGGCTGAAAGCAAACTTTCCAAAATTATTGCAAAAGACAGATTAGGCTGTGAAGACTATAGAAAGGTGGACTGTATAGCCTCCTTTTCCTGAAATTGTACTTATGTCTTTTGTGTCCTTTTTCAGTCTTATTAAAGTCTGAATCAGGCACTGGAAATATATTATTTTCTTTTTAATCATCTGTAGAGTTTAAATCATCAATTCATATTAACCTTGGAAAGTTCAGAAATAGGAAAATTCAATACAACAGAAAAATTACAGTTGCACTTGGACGTATTAGCTCAGATGAATGTGTGTGAAATAATGTTTTATATCTGGAGACATCAAAAGGACAAAACTTTGCGTATCCTTATGAGGATCAATTCTGCATTCTCTTGCAAACATTGTTAAAGATGGTTGAGGAGTGTTCCATCTGCATGATTTAATTACAATAGCATTCCCTGCCCATGACAAATAGAAAGATCAAGCTTTTATTATTTGGATCCTTATCATGAACTCATTATCAAAACTGCTGCACATCCAGTGAACTACTCTCGGAAGTAGCGTGATAGTTGTTTTGAAGATTTTTTAGACAAAGCCTTCCGTAGCAAGTGTTGTTGCAGGATTTTTTTTGCAATAGTGGTTTTCTGCAAATACTGACGTATTCCTGGCAATCACTACCCTATCTTGCAAAACATCATGTCAGGTACTTAAAGGAAAACAGTGCCATCATTGCAGAAAATGTTTTTATTAGTATACAGCAACAAGAGAAATTGTGTTAGTGAGTCAACAAATACAGAAACATACAGAAAGCCGATGACAGAGGAATAGCAATCTGACGACCTTGAGGATTATGCATTCTGTGGGAGTGTCACCTGATTTTCATCCACATTTACAGCACAGCGTAAAGTATCAGATGAGACTATATCAAAGGAGATCATAAGATCAGAAAGAGGTGTCCAGGCCACATGCAGCAAACCCCACATTTGGATAATCAGCTCTCAAGACCATAGGATTCCACTTCTACTTCTGATTTTGTTACTTTGTCATTCATATTTTTCAATTTTATGCCCACTGGGGTTGGAAAAGTGTATTGTCATGCACTCTTGCCATGGTGCCAATTAAACCTCGAATCCCAACGAAAATCTAATGGTACCAACAAGTGAATGGGAAAATGGAAATAGTTGACAAATTTGCTATTGGATTTAAAGTTCATGCTTGTCCCCTGAGGCTGCAAACAAGCATGTTAGTGAGTGCATGAAGCTTGGACTCTCTTGCTCTGGAATAGCAGCACAGTGTTGTGAAAAGGCCAAAGCACAGATCAATGTCACTACGATATAAGTTCAGGCTAGTAAACAAAGATGAAGCAAATTGGGATGTATTATCATTTCCAGAATCGTGTTTCCTTAGATTTTCTTCCTTCTAATAACAGAATTAATTCACAATGAAGTAAAACATTGTTGGGGTTTCAAGATACTACAGTCAATCAAAATTAATATTTTTTGTCACATTTATTTTAAAGTTTCACTTATTGGAGTTGAATTATAATAAATATCACTAAATGTTTAAAGTTAAATATATTTTCTTCCGATTGAAAATCCAACAACATGAAAAATAATCTGCATCCTTATTAACTTTCATCTGTTTGGACAATACCAAATATAGTGCTTAAAAGAACTAAAATTTTAGTTGTGTGATATCTGCTAAATTCATGCAATTCTAAAACTGCCACTATTAGGTTTTGCTTCCTGATTCCACCATTTTCTCTAGCTTTTGGAGGTAGGCAATACATTTATACTGTTTCCACCAAAATGTAACTGAAAGAACAATGAGAAAAGTCTGACACAAATCCAAAATTTTCACCCAGACCAAACATGAGCTGGCATCCTGCATTTGGATGTCCTTTCTCTTGGCCTCTCTTGGTAACTTCCAACTGCTCAATCAATTAAAAAAAGACTATTTGCATGGAACGTAATTGCATTACGATTTCTCATTGAGATGCCTTTATGCATCTCACAGAAGGATTTTCATTCATTGGCCAAGGGTGGTGAATAGATGGGGGAAAAATATTATACATCTCAAAGGAATTACTTAAAAATTAGAATGTTGGATATGTATCTATGCTGTTTGTTTTCCAGCAGAAATTTCCAAACAGCAGAGGTTCATTGGACTCCACTGTGATAAATTAATGAATGTCTTTTGTAGCCACATGCTTTCTAAACAGATATATTGATCCAGTAATCCCAGTTATATGAATCTATACATTAGATTATCTGATGTTCCTATTTCAGACATAATCCATTTTCCTAGTTTTAACCTCACAAATGTAATTCCCTCTTGAACCATCTGGAATATCAGCATCCAACTATTTTCATGTTTAGCAGTATTGAATACAGTGACTTCAAGGTCAATGCATTGTACACTGTAGTAAGCTGTGTGAAGTCAAAGTTTAATTTAGTGCTGAAGATATTAGGTTCACAGGTTACTGCAAATCTGACAACAAAGGCTAGACACATCATTTCCTTATTAATGTTCCCAACATAGAAACGTAATCCATGAATAGTAAAGTGATGGTGTTTGAATGTATGATTTTCTTTTAAATACAAGCAGTCACTCCCATACAAAAGTGAACATAAATTCACTTTGTACTTCAAAAGAGAATGTCAAACCTATCCCCCTGCTTCAATGAAAAGCATATCTACTCCAAACAGTCTAATGACACTCACTGCAAGGAGGAGGGACTGTCTCTAAAAGGCCTACCTATCTTGGCTCCTTTCTTCAGAAGGGTGACCACCACTGCTGTATTGCGGCACCCCACTGCTCTGTCCAGAGGTCTCATACCGCTGTAGTCCACGTGTTCAATCATTGCTCCATGATCCACAAGGTATTGCACCTGTCACCAAGTTTAACAAATACAAACATCAAAGCATTAAATATTTTAGTGATCATAACTTATCAGTATGATTAAGAATAGCAGAAATATTGTTTGACAGACAATTCAGTATAAGGAAAAATATATTATTGCCTAGAAATGGAATTGGTTAATATTTTATTCACTATTGCCTTAGTTAGAAATTGACTTTACCTGGAGTGAAATGAGATTATGAACATCTCCAGGTCATTTTCCATCAGTCAGGAAATTCTGCCAGCATCCCCAGATACATTTTATATGATCAAATGTGATCTCCTTGTCAGAAATCAATGACATAAGGCATTTTCTGTGGAAAGCTCCTTGGAGCATCCGTGGGGAAAATTAAACCAAAGTGTCCAGGCAACAACAAGTGAGAAACACTCCCTGATAGGTAGGTTACATAGAAACATAGAAATTAGGTGCAGGAGTAGGCCATTCAGCCCTTCGAGCCTGCACCGCCATTCAATATGATCATGGCTGATCATCCAACTCAGTATCCCGTACCTGCCTTCTCTCCATACCCTCTGATCCCCTTAGCCACAAGGGCCACATCCAACTCACTCTTAAATATAGCCAATGAACTGGCCTCAACTACCCTCTGTGGCAGAGAGTTCCAGAGACTCACCACTCTCTGTGTGAAAAAAGTCTTTCTCATCTCGGTCTTAAAGGATTTCCCCCTTATCCTTAAGCTGTGACCCCTTGTCCTGGACTTCCCCAACATCGGGAACAATCTTCCTGCATCTAGCCTGTCCAACCCCTTAAGAATTTTGTAAGTTTCTATAAGATCCCCTCTCAATCTCCTAAATTCCAGCGAGTATAAACCGAGTCTATCCAGTCTTTCTTCATAAGACAGTCCTGACATCCCAGGAATCAGTCTGGTGAACCTTCTCTGCACTCCCTCTATGGCAATAATGTCCTTCCTCAGATTTGGAGACCAAAACTGTACGCAATACTCCAGGTGTGGTCTCACCAAGACCCTGTACAACTGAAGTAGAACCTCCCTGCTCCTGTACTCAAATCCTTTAATAGAGCAACAGCAGATTGGGACTCCCTGACAAATCTTATGGTGTTGGATAGATTGATGGGACTGAAGGCTGATAAATCCCCAGGGCCTGATGGTCTGCGTCCCAGGGTACTTAAGGAAGTGGCTCTAGAAATCGTGGATGCCTTGGTGATAATTTTCCAATGTTCTATAGACTCAGGATCAGTTCCTGTGGATTGGAGGAATTAACCTGGTGAACCGACGCTGCACTCCCTCAATAGCAATAATGACCTTCCTCAAATTAGGAGACCAAAATTGCACACAATACTCCAGGTGTGGGCTCACCGGGGCCTTATGCAGCTGCAGTAGGACCTCCATGTTCCTAAACTCAAATCCTCTTGCAATGAAGGCCAACATGCCATCAGCGTTCTTCACTGCCTGCTGTACCTGCATGCTTACTTTCAGTGACTGATGTACAAGCACACCCAGGTCTCGTTGCACCTCCCCTTTTCCTAATCTGACGCCATTCAGATAATAATCTGCCTTCCTGTTCTTGCCACCAAAGTGGATAACCTCATATTTATTAACATTATACTGCATCTGCAATGCATCTGCCCACTCACGCAACCTATCCAAGTCACCCTGCAGCCTCATAGCATTTTTCCTGCATCTAGATTTTGTCTAAATCGTTAATATATATTGTAAATAACTGGGGTCCCAGCACCGAGCCTTGCGACACCCCACTAGTTATGCCCTGCCATTCTGAAAAAGGACCCGTTAATTCCTACTCTTTGCTTCCTTTCTGCCAACCTGTTCTCTATTCATGTCAATACCCTACCCCCAATACCATGTGCTCTAATTTTGCACATTAATCTCTTGTGTGGGACATTGTCAAAGGCTTTTTGAAAGTTCTGATACACCATATCCACTGGCCCTCCTTTACATCCTCAAAATATTCCAGAAGATTAGTCAAGCATGATTTCCCCTTTATAAATCCATGATGACTTTGACCCATCCTGTCACAGCTTTCCAAATGCGCTGCTATAACATCTTTAACAATCGACTCAAGCATCTTCCCCACTATCAATGTAAGGCTAACTGGTCTATAATTCCACGTTTTCTCTCTCCCTCCTTCCTTAAAAAGTGGGGTTACATTGCCTACCCTCCAGTCCACAGCAACTGATCCAGAGTCGAGAGAACATTGGAAAATGATCACCAATGCATCCACGATTTCTAGGGCCAGACTCCCACCCACTGTTTTCTCCACTGCACCCATTTGTTTCACTGAGATTGAGACAATGATCCTTTGAAGTTCACAACCTCCTGCATAACTGACTCTCCCGGAAGCCAGATGCCCTCATCATCTAATAGACTTCATCCCCCAACACCTTTGATCATCAAGAGCCAAGGCTCAACTCACCAACACTCCTCACAGACCTACATCTCCACATTAAGGTGAGAGGGGAAAGATTTAAGAGGAACTTGAGGGATAACCTTATTCACACAAAGCATGGTGGGTATCAGAATCGAGCTGGCAGCAGAAGTGGTAGAAGCTGGTACAATAACAACATTTAAAAGAGAGAGAGACGAGGAACTACAGATACCGGAATCTTGACCAAAACACAAAGTGCTGGAGTATCTCAGCAGGTCAGGCAGCATTTGTGGAGGGAATAGACAAGATGACATTTTGGGTGATGATCCTTAAGATCTTTGGTCAGGACCTTCTTTGGACCCATCCTCAGGAGTCCAAAGAAAGGACCTGACCCAAAACAGTACCTACCTATTCCCTCCACAGTTACTGCCTGACCTGCTCAGCTACTCCAGCACTCAGCTTTTGCTCAATATTTAAAATACATTTGGATAGGCACATGTATGGAAAATATTTAGAGGGACATGGGTGAAATGGGACCAACGTAGATCTTGGCATCTTGGTTGACATGGACGAGTTGGGCCGAAGGGCTATTTCTACATTGTATGATTAAGTGACATCATGACCTATCTAATCAATGCATGCTAACAACTAAAGGAAGATGACAATGCCATTCCCACTGGATTTGCCCTGACCTTCTCTACGGATTCCATCTTGTAGGTCCCAACCTTTTAGTCTTTTTGCAGACTCTTTCTCCTGGTTGACGTGCGTTATGCAGACGTCCTCCCTGCCTCTGACACTCCACACAGACCCTTCCTTTCCTATTCCTAATGCCTTGTTTATCAGACCATAGCCCTCTCCCTTATTTCTTTCTTGGTATTCATTGTGGGGATGGTACATTGGACATTATTGTTAGCACTGCACTATAATGATGATCGTGGTATAAAACACTAAAACTAAAGACCATAGGTTTCAAAGGGGTAAGCGATAATAAGGGATCTGCGAAGGAACCTATTTACACAGAGGATGTTTGTAATCTGGAAAGCACTACTCGAGTGGATGGTGGAGTTACATTCTCTCACAACATTTAAGAAATACTTAGACGGACACTTGAATTGGCAAGATATAGAGGGCTACAGACCCAAATCGCGGCACGAGGCTCTGCGGTAGATTTTCTGCTTTACAGCGCTAGAGACCTGGGTTCCATCCTGACTACGCGTGGTGTCTGTATGGAGTTTGTATGTTCTCTCCGTGACCGCATGGGTTTTCTCTGGATGCTCCGGTTTCCTCCCATACTCCAAAGACTTACAAGATTAATGGTTACTATGGCTTAGATAAAAATGGTAAAATGTCCCTTGTGTGCAGGATAGTGTTAGTGTACGGGCATTGCTGGTCGGCTCGGACGGTGGGCTGAAGGGCCGGTTTCTATGCTGTATCTCTAAACTAAACGAAAGTGCTGCTAAACAGGATTAGAATCGATGGTTACTTGAAAGACAGCATGGATATAATAGCACTGAGGGCCTGTTTCTGTGTTGTATTGCACTGTGATTCGACACCTTTCATCATCTTGCAGTGTAAATTATTTTTTGCTAATAACCCACAGGAAGGAACAAAGGAATAACGAAACAATGACAATGTGACAACAGTAAAAATGAAGGGACAAGATGTGAAAAAAAAATGAACAAAACAAGTATATACAGGAGGAAGAGTGAGAGGCATTACTCAACCGCATTTGAAATGTCTGCAAGATCAAAAGTTTGTTAGGATTACAGTATCCACTCAGTTACTAAATAATTAAATGTTAGTTTTCTGAGCATTTTGATTCTGTACCAAAAAAATCTAAATATCCTTCAAGTAAACATTGTACTTTGAATAAATCACCATTAAGAGTAGAATTATCTCATCATTCTTTTGTCATTAAGCTTTTTACCACCATATTAAATATCACTTAAATTAATGTTAAACCTAAAGTATATAAGGTCACAAGGCAGATCCCATGCCTTAATAGTAGCAGCAATCATGGGCCTTACCTGCATACTCATGACAGTGTGATCTTCTGCTGGTTTCCAAGCTGCCAGGCTAGAGACCTGGCTGTTGAGCCTGCACTGTGCAAGCATAACACTGTCCATTCAACTGAATGGATGAAATTGGCTGCCAGGAGCAAGATAGGCAGTATTTTTTATATTCAGTTAAATTAGTTTCATGTTTTAAAACAGTCTTTATGTGACATAAATATAATTTTAAAAAATGTCGTGCCAAAAACAACAAAAGAGATTTGATGGGCCAACTAACAGCAATGATAGTCTTTCTGAAGACGGGTCCTGACCCGAAACGTCACCTATCAATTTTTTCGAGAGATACAGCCTGACCCGCTGAGTTACTCCAGCACTTTGTACGTTTCTTTGACAATCTTTGAGTGTGTGTTTGTGTGTGTGTGTGTGCGCACGAGATACTGTGTGTGTGTGTGTGTGTGTGTGTGTGTGTGTGTGTGTGTGTGTGTGTGTGTGTGTGTGTGTGTGTGTGAGATACTGTGTGTGTGTGTGTGTGTGTGTGTGTGCGTGTGTGCGTGCGCAGCTAATCCATGTCAAGGTGCACAAAAACATCGCCACACCTACATGTCTAATTATAGTTGTTTTTATATGGTCAAACAAAGTATCGGCTTTTACAAAAGATAGACACAAAATGCTGGAGTATCTCAGCGGGTCAGGCACCATCTCTGGAGAAAATGTATAGGTAATGTTCGGGTCGGGACCCTTCTTCAGACATTATCAGTTTTTGCAGTTTTGACCCATCTGTTAATTTAATGCAGACTATTTGGTTTTCAAATCTGAGAGAAACAAACCAAAAATGAATCTAATTAAAAAATCTGACCATATTTAGGTTTTTAATATCCCTTCCTTTGATTCAAGCACCGCTGTTTAAATAGGGAATGTGAAGTGATATTCCAGGACGCCAAACATAAACCATGGTGAGCAACTGTTGATATTTTCAAGTCAACAGTGTTAAAATACTTTTGTATACAAGATACTTACAACATCTGCATCACCATAAAATGCAGCAAGATCAAGAGGTGTCCTTCCATTTTTATCTGCATGATCTGTTGCAGCACCTCTTTCTACTAGGGACTGAACTACAGGCAAGTGTCCCTTCAGACATGCCCAGCTGAGGGCAGTCAATCCCTCCTTATCCATTAGTGAAAGTGCTGCTCCTATAGAACACAGAACATACAATGTTAAATGAAAGAGACAAGTGAAAGAGTCTTCATTATCACATACTTTTAAATACATTGCTGAACTTTGTATAACCTCAGATTATGAAATGACCAATGTTATCTGGAATCTAATCCTTTATTCCACAAAACAATTAACTACATTTTTTTTCGGAAATGTCTAAACTCCGTTGACGAGGTTTTGATTTTCAGCTCATTTTTAAAACCATTTGATGACAGCATCCATTTACCTGTCTTGTCTCTTTGAACAAAGGAATGTCTATAACTAATGCCCTTTAATGCATCGTCATGACATTTCTTGTGATGTCAAATAATAATATATTTTATTGAAAATTGAATGTTCTCAATTCTGTTAACCCTTGCTGTCTCCTCCCCTTCCCACCTCTCCGTCGCCTATCTCCTTCGCTCCTTAGATGCTGCTGCACCCGCCGAGTTTCTCCAGCCTTTTGTGTACCCATAATATATTTTATGATCTGTTATGGGTTTCAGAAAGTTCATAGACAGTTGTTCTTGCTTCTATACTTTGCACAATAATAGTCTTTGAACTTTGCCTTCTCTCCATTTGCATTGCCCAGTTGATGAGGTGAATGCAATTTAGGTTGCAGGGTTATCTAATTTCCTGTCATACCTGTAATATGGGGCTTATCTGGAATACTTCCAGCAGTATTTGCATTTAAATATGTCAGGACATTCATTTTAAAATTGCCGCATACATAATTTTGGTACATCTATTACTTTCTTCATTTCAGCCGGGCATAAAAATAGGTAGAGGAATGTAATTCAAATATTTTGATCCATTAACCACATATGCTTTTCTCAAAGTTGTCTGTTGAGGCAAAGGAAGAACAATACATTCCAGATGAGGAATAGGACACAGATGAGAAATTGGAGGAGCCCAGGACAGATCCTTTAGGGGCATTTGGCTACGTAGATTTTATCCAATAATAAATTCAGTGATGTTTACTGCAACAGGAAATCAAAAGCATTTACTTAATTTCATGAACATCTTTGTCTTCCTTGTTTTGATAGAATCATTATACGTGAAATTAACAGAGCAAACAGCTCTACAGTAAAGGCATAAACTGCCTCCTGATGTTGGTATATTCAGAGTCTTGGGGCAATGTCTTTCTCAATGTCATACTCTGAAATACATGTTGGACACAGATGATGTGTAATGAGTTACATGGCAGTGGTTGGATCACGTGCGTCTAGTGATGTCATCTACTGGAAGGGAATTGATACCCCAATTATTACCTCATAACCTAAATTCTTACATTTATAACAAAATGTACATTAATTGGTAATATTTATTACTGTGGTTTTTTTTAAATTACTGTCTTGATTTAAAAGTACTGTTTCCAGGGATTGTTGGAGAAAGGAGATCATAAAGCATAAAGAGTCATGGCTAAGTGTGACATGCTGAAGCAATTTAATGCTGAGATCACGGATATTCCCTTGGACAAGTACATCACAGATATGGAAAAAAGGCATATGGATCGGAGTAGTGGCATATATCAGCCATGATTCGTAGGGGACGCCGTCGAGTATGGCTGCCCTGCCAGCAGCTGTTAGTCTTTTCACCCTTTTTTACATTTTTAGTTAGTTAAAAGTGTTTGTTTTGGAGGTTTTTAGCCTTTTTATGTGGGGGGTGGGGGGGGGGAAGGGGGAAACTAGTTTTCTCAGTACCTACCTGGTCGGAGATGCAGCTTTTCTCCGGGCCGTATCTTAGTCCCTTCCTCGCGGCTTACCGACAGTCTGGAGCGGCGTTTCCTGCCGGGACAGCCCAGACTTCAGCTTTGGCGGATGCACAGCGCTGGAGCGCCATCGTGGAGCGGGCAATGCCTTGCCCGGGTCGCCGTGCGGTAAGCTCCGGAGGGCTGGACGCCGACTCCAACATCGCGGAGCTGCAGTCTGCGGTCTGCGGAGCTTCCAGCCACGCGCGGCGCTGAACTGTAAACACCGGGGAGCCTGGGATCTCACGGAGGTCGCCAGAGTCGGAGCTCCGACCAGCGCAGCTCATGGACTTCGGGTGCCGTGGTCTTCGGGGAGGAAGCGGCCGCTCCAGACGCTCCAGGCCGCTGAGGAGTGTTCACCCGACGCCAGAGCTTCATCATCCGGCGAGAGGGCCTGAAGCATCGGACTGTCATAGCAGCGACTGCGGAGGCCTCAATAGGCCCGACTATGGGTGAACTGGGGATGGGACTGGACTTTGTTGCCTTCCCCCACAGTGGGAACCATTGTGGGGGGATGTTTTTATGTTTACTGTTAAATTCTTTAATGTTGTGTATTATCTTTATTTGTGTGCTGCATGGCAAGTCAAATTTCACTGCACCAATTGGTGTATGTGCTAATAAATGTCCTTTGATCTCAGAAACACCACTACGTATTCCATTATTTTTGCTCATTTAATCCCATTTAAATTGGAGCAAAAACTTTATATATTTTAAACATTGACGCTGGAGTGCAGCGACATTTTGCCGCAGCCGGGCAAGATAATCTTAAATATACCTGTTGTTTTTAAAGCTGCAGTAAGTAAAAAAATAATTGTTCTAGTTGATATCTAGTACATATGACAAATTAATACTTTTGAGTCACTATCTACAACGACATTCATGATTAATATACTTTCATATCAATGCTATTTTAAACATTTGAATAATTGTGAAATGTATGATATTTTCAATGATTTCTCTATAAAACTAACCTTGAGCAAGCAAGAATTCCACTGTGTCCAGATGCCCTTCAGATGCTGCCATCATTAGTGGGGTCCTACCCTGCTTATCGGCCATGTTTGAATCCGCACCGTGAGTTAATAGCAAATCCACTATCTGAAAACACAAATAACATTGAACTATTTCAAAGCAGTTTGTAATGTAGTACATTTTTGTGATAGAAATTCTCGTAAATCCGCAAGAGTAGAGAAAGATAACCTGCAGCAGCAACATCTGTTAATATAGCACCTTGTAGAAAAAATCATCTCAAGGTGCTTCATGGCAATGTTATCACACAAAAGATTTGGAAAACAGGTGTAGATTTAAACGTGTTAAAGGATGAAGGAGAAGTAGAATGGTGGAGAATAATGGGAAGGGAATTTTAGACCTTGGCATCTTGGCAGCTGTAGGCAAAATATAAAAGGTAGACACTGAGCACTGGGGATGCCTTGGAGGGTTATAAGGCTACAGATGACCATTGAGCTAGGGAGGCTGAAACAACGGAGGGAGTTGATGCTTACATAAAATGATAATTCATGTTTTCAATTAATTTGGGCCTGGATTAGTTGGTATTAGCTACAGGGAGAGGTTGCACTGTCTTGGATTGTTTTCTCTGGAACTCCAGAGGTTTCAGGGACACATGATAGAAGTATATAAAATTACAAGAGGCACAGATAGGATAGATTGACTATCATTTTTCCCAGGATGAAAAAAGTCATATACTAGAGGGCATAGCCTTAAGGTGAGAGGGGTGAAGTTTAAATGGGGCATGTTTTTCTTACACAGAGGCTGACAAGAGCCTGGAACGCCCTGCCACGGATGATGATTGAGGCAGATATGGTCGTGCCATTTAAGAGACTTTTGGATAGGCTTATCGTTATGCGGGAAATGGAGGGATATGGATTATGTGTAGGCGGCATGTATGCCACAGACGTTGTGGGACAAAGGGCTTGATCTTGTGCTCTATTGTTCTAAGTACAATCATTCATTTTCCAGCATCTGGGCAATGCTGGTAAGGCCATCATTTATTGACCATTATTGAGAAGGTGGTATGGAGGAAACTTCTTGACCTGCTCCAGTCATTTTAGTGTCAGGTAATGGCGCTGTTGGATAGTGAACTTCAGAATCCACCCAGTGAAGGAACAACAATATACTTCCAACTGTGTAACATGGATAAGAACCAGCAGGTGTTCTCATACATCTGTGAACCTTGTCCTTCTTGGTAGAGATCACAGTTTTGGAAAGTTCTGTCAGGGCTGAATGGTGCATTTTCCAGATGGTACATGCCACAACTATTCTGCACGAATGCTGGAGGGAATGAAAGTTAGGTAGCTGATGAAGTGTTTATTAAGCAGGCCTGTTCACAGTGTTGTAGTTTGACTCATCCAGAGTATTCTATCACACCTTTGATTTGTGCATTGTCGATGTTGGAACCATTCTGAAATATCAGGACATGAGTCACTGTCACAGAACACCCAACTTCTGATCTCCCCTTGTAGCCATGGTATCATGTGGCCAGTCCGGTGGATTGTGCGGTCAATGGTGGCCACCAGGATGTTGATGGTGAGGGATTGAGAAATAATAATTCCACTAAAGATCAAAGATATGAGGCTAGAGTTTCCCTTTTATGAGATTGGCACCGTCTAACTACATAAATATGGTATTATACTTATCAGCCCATGACTGAACATTGTTTGGATCTTGCTGTGTGTAAAGGGGCTGTCCCACTTGAGCAACCTAATCTGTAAGTTAAGAAGAGTGTCTTCGACCTTCAAGCTCGAGGGAACTCGCTTGGAAAGCCTCGAGCTGGATCGACCGCGCACACACACACATTGCAAACGCGGGGGCCAGGGAAAGTGGGGGAGCGCTGTCTGCGCAATGAAGAGGAAGGTAAACGGCTGCCACAGTGTATGGTAAGTCCTTCAGAGAGCACGGGGGGCTGGGGCGGGAGGGGAGAGAGGGGGAGAGCAGGACAGAGAAGGGAAGAGAAGGGGAGAGAAGTGGGAGACAAGGGGAGAGAAGTTGAGAGAAGGGGGGGAGAAGGAGCGGAGACACATTTAAGAAGTACTAGACTAAGTGGGACCCGTTGGGTCCCATCATCACAAGGGAGGGCTGGTACCCCAACACAATATTCCACCTATCCACCAATTCCAATATTGGTGGCCAGTTTGGGGGGGGGGGGCTTTCTGGAGTGATATTATGGGTGTTGTGGGCTGAAGGGACTGGTTTACAGAGGGCTAGTATGGACTTTGTGGGCCGAATGGATTCTTGGACTGGCGGCTCAGTTACTCAAACCTGTTGTGCTGGCAGCTCACTCACTCTCGGCTGGTGGGCTGGCAATTGACTCAAGGCTATTCCATTTCAAGCAGGGTGCAAGGCCACCAAATTCAAGTGCAGTTTCATACCATTTAAAGCAGGGTGCAAGGCCACTAAAGACAACGAGTCGTGACCTCTTCCTCCTCCATTTTGCAGAGACTGAGCCACACCCACACTTTTGGGTTTTATAGTCCCTCCCACCAGAAGGAGCATGGCCTTCATGGCGTGATTGACAGGAGAAAGAATCTCAACATTTTTTAAACACTAATAACTCTTTTATTTTTCATCGATGGAAAAAATCCTCGGCACCTGATGAGCGGGGGGATCTAAATCGCCGGAAGTGGCGGCGCTGCGTGGCAGCTGCGGCTCACCTGCAGTCCGTCTGTTTTTTTCTTTTTTTTTCGTCTTTTTGTGTCTGTTTTAGTTAGAATTTTGGTTTATTAGGCTGTGTTTGTGTGGGGGGGGGGGGAGAAACAAGGTTTTAGTCTCTCCCTTCGGGGGGATGCGACCTTTTCTTGTCGTGTCCCCCGTCACCGTCTCCGTCTGTGCTGAGGCCTAATGGCGGAGCTGGTGGCCTCGGAGATGTGGCGAGCGTTCGGAGCTCCGGTGTTCCAGCGGCGGCAACGGCCCGGCTTCGGGGCTTCGGCGCTCCAGCAGTTGCTCCAGCGGTGCTCCAGCAGCGGCCCGGCTTCGGCGCTCTGGCGGCTCTCCAGCGGTGCTCCGGCAGCGGCCCGGCTTCGGGGCTTCGGCGCTCCAGCGGCTCTCCAGCGGTGCTCCAGCGGCGGCCCGGCTGCGGCGCTCCAGCGGCTCTCCAGTGGTGCTCCGGCGGCGGCCCGGCTTCGGGGCTTCGGCGCTCCAGCGGCTCTCCAGCGGTGCCCCGGCGGCGGCCCGGCTGCGGCGCTCCAGCGGCTCTCCAGCGGTGCTCCAGCGGCGGCCCGGCTGCGGCGCTCCGGCGGCTCCAGCGTTCCCGTGGTCGATCCTGACTGGGAGCTGTGGTGTTGTTCCGGCATTCCGGCAGCGGTGGCGGTGACGGCCTGGCTTCGGAGGCTCGGCCGCGGGCCTAGTGGACGATGACATCGAAGGCCTGGATTGCCTCAGTACAGAGAGGGAACAAGTAGGGGAAAAAGACAAAGACTTTAAGACTTTTGCCTTCCACCACAGTGAGGAGGTGCCTGGTGAACTCACTGTGGTGGATGTTAAATATGTGTTTATTGTGTGTTTTGTTTTAATTTATTACATGTTATGACTGCAAGGTAACAAATTTCGTTCAGACCGAAAGGTCTGAATGACAATAAAGGAATCTGAATCTGAATCTGAATCTGAATCTGAATCTAAATAAGATGGCCAAAAATCACATCCGTACGTGGTAGCGTTTTTTTCTAAAATCAATATAAAGCGCAAACAGGAAGTGGTCAAGATTAGACTTTTAATTATATATAGAAGGCAAGGCAACTTTAATTAGGCAAGGCAACTTTAATTAGACAAGGCAACATTAATTAAGCAAGGCAACTTTAATTAGGCAACACAACTTTAGCATTTCCAAACCAAAGGCAACACAGCTTTAGCATTTCCAAACCAAAGGCAACACAGCTTTAGAATTTCCAAACCAAAGGCAACACAGCTTTAGCATTTCCAAACTATATTTTCAAACCACATTAAGGGCACTGACAGGTCAGTGAAACCACTCACAGTTTAGTAGAGATGTGTTCAGTGTTATTCACAGCTCAGACTGAGAGACGTGACCGTCTCGCTCCCCCATCTTGCAGAGACTGACTGAGGCACTCAACACTTCCGGGTTTTATAGTCCCTACGGAAGGGGTGTGGCCTTCAGGAGAGAGAATCTCAACATTTTTTAAACACTAATAACTGTTTTATTTTCCATCGATGGGAAAAATCCTCTTGTCCTGCGCAGTGGAGGGGGACTCTGAGCAAGATGGCCAAAAATCACCGCCATAAGTGGCAGCGTTTTTTCTAAAATCAATATACAGAACAACAGGAAGTGGTCAAGATCAGACTTTTACTAATATAGATAATAAAGCTTAGCGGGCATTTTACCTACTGGCAGGTTTTCCTTGGTCCCGAAAACTCCAATGAGCCAATCAAAATGCCCGGTCAGTTAAGGCGATTGCTTACGGCTGCCCTTGACTGCCTGTAATTAAATATCCACCCCACTCCGAGTGCACTACGAGTTAAAAAAAACCATGCCGACCAAATTTTATTCGCGGAAAATTTTTCAACATGCTGAAAAATGTTCTGTGACCTAGATGAGGCCACGGGTATTCGGGAACTTCCCTCGAGCATGAAGGAGAGTTCCAGCGACCTCATAGGACCTCCTATGACCATGTGTCGACCATGCTGCGAGTTTGAAGGTCGAAGACACTCTTCTAAACTCGCAGGTTAGGTCGCCCAAGTGGGACAGCCCCTTTAGGGTTCTGGCCTAAGGAACAGCTGTAGTAATGCCCTGGACTTGAATAATTGACATCCAATGGCCACAGTCGTCTTTTGTGAAAGAATAATTCACACTGCTGGAGTATTTTCCCATTGTTGCCAACTGGTCATAGCTTCCAGATGCACGCTTGATCAAATGTTACCTTGATAACATGGGCAGTAATTCTCTCCTCTCCTCAGGAATTCTGCTCTTTGGGCCATATTTGGGCCTGGAGACACATGCTCCTGGTGAAATAAGTGCCATTTGATAGCACTGTGTGTGATTATTTCCATCATTTTGTTCTTGATTGAGTCATCACTGCTGGGTATTAATCCAGGTATTTCTCACCCAAATGCACTAGGCCAGTACCTTCACCAAAGGATTTCCGGTGGTTCCAGACAGAGACTCATTACCACCTATTCAAAGGCAATTCAAGGACGCTTGCATTGACTAGATCTCAAAATATGTTTTAAAAAATCACTGAAATTCAGCATGCAGATCAGAGTTGGACAGGACCTGAATAAATGTATCACGTTTGGGTTGGATACCAGAAAAAAATCCAAGTGCTGCCTTGTGATCAGGTCTGGCTGGGGTCTGCACAGACCACTAATGACAATGTAAAATTGAAAGCGACCCAGCTAATACTCATGGAACCACAAAAGAAAATGGTGAAATGTAAGATGCGAACCAATACTGGTGATTTTCTGGTTAAAAGGTGGGAAGACTGGAGCAGTTGGATGACACAAAAATATTGAAATTCATGGAGGTATGGAATACCTTTGTCACAGCACGGCAATTCAGCTCACCTGCCAGTGTCCTTGTCTCACTGCACTGAACAATGGGACAATCCCTCGCCTGTTAGACTGCGACACTGCTGCTCCTTGTTCCAAAAGCAGTCTGCACACTTCAAGCTTTCCTCGTCCAGCTGCAGCAGTCAGTGCTGAGAACGTACAAACACATCAGTTCAGAAGGGCATGAGTATTTTGAAAAGAAAGTCAAGTCCAGCCCATCCATTTTATATTATTCAAATCAGATATGCTTCAGTGAGCTTCCAGAACCCACTTGTTTTGCCTGTTTCAAAGCACTGCTCTCTAACGGATTCCTAATTTTGGTGACTAGGCCACTGCTTTGCCGAACACTTGCCCTCTGTCCACCAGGACCAGTTGGACTTTTCGTTTGTTGGGCTCTTCAAGTTCCCTTCACATTCCCATGACATCCTGTCTGTCCTCAGCTTTCTCCTCTGTAAAAACAGCACCTTATATTCTGTTTGGATAGACTATAATCCTATGGCATGTACAATGAATTCTCCGGATTAAGGTAAACGCATGAGCCCACCCCCTCCTCTGAGCTACCCAGTTTTCCCTATCCCCCAACTGCACAGAGCCCCACCTCTACCGTTTCCATCTGCTCAGCACCCACACCTCCATACTCCGAGTCCCCCAGTTTTCATCCCTCCATTCCCTATACCATCCTTCCCGCTGGTTCTATTTTTCACCCACACTTTCTTTTCCTCTCAGATTCCACCCATTACATCCTGTTGTCTTCTCTACTTATCGCCTCCAGCCTTGGTTACTATCTCCACTCTTCTCTCCCCCACCCGACTTATCTGCTAAGTAATCCCTCTTCCTATTGCAACCAATCTACCACTTACTATTATTCCATCCCCTCACCACACTTCTTTCTACCAGCTAACTGCATTTTACTCCATCAGTCTTTGAAACTGTTGTGATCTGGAATGCTGCCTGTCCATTTCCTTTCACATATGCTGCCTGTCCATTTCCTTTCACATATGCTGCCTGACCCGCTGAGTTCCTCCCGCAGTCTATCTTTTGCTCCAGATTCCAGCATTGGCGGTCTCTTGTGTCTCCTATTTTTGGAAAATGTTTTATCTGGCATCCTGCCTCTTGAAACTTGAAACCATTATTGAAGTAAAACAAAGTCTGACTGCATTAAGATTTCCAATTGCCTTCACATTCTGAGCCCAATTTACTTAACCTTCATTCCTGACACACCAAGCAAACTGCATTGTGTAAATAAATACCTTTCAAGAAAAAAAATCTTACTCACAAGTGTAAGACCAGAACAATGCACATTATTCCACTGGCTAACAGCCTTTTTAAATCATTGAATTTATTAAATAGAAAGCATCACAAAAGTGATATTACAGAGCTAACCACAGAGCTATTTTATATTTCAGTTATCTTCAATATATTGCCCATAATTCTAAACATTTTTTTTCAAAATTATCAAGAAATTAAAGTGGTACCCCTAGTTGAGAGAATTAGAGAGGACAGTATATTGGGCTTGTCTTCTTTAGAGAAGAGGTTACTCTTCTGTATATAGAGATAAAGAACACATTACCGATAATGGGAAGAATAAGAATACAAAAAGAGCTACTTAAAAATGGGAAAGAAATGCTAATCAACCCCAGTTTTTCTATTATTATTACAACATTTAACCATAATTCCTAAAAGAGCTAGACTTATCACGAGGAAGTCAGATCTGCCTTATCTGTTTCATAGATCTGGCATGTTCTACAGTAGGGATGGACGTGCAGGAAGGAAAGAAGGAGAATGAGACTGGGTAGGTAGTAGAATCTTTTGCGAACAATGACTACAATTCTAAAAGCTTTATGGTAGACTACAGTAAGCTATGTAAAAAGATACAGTTGGGCCTAAATTTAAGGTCTTAAATTGGGGGACGATTTACTTCAAAAGTATAAGACATGACTTGACAAGGGTAGAAAGGGAGCAACTGCGAGAAATTAAACTAACATCCAATAAATGGGAGGTGTTAAAAAAAACATAGTGAAATAGTGAATGTTGTGAGAGAGGGGTGTCTAAAACTAGAGGATACAGGTTTAAGAAGTAAAGATGGCAAGATTAGGCAACCAAAGGAAGTTGAGGGTTTGATCGGGAAAAAGGAAGCGGATGTCAGGTACAGGTAATCATAAGGGCATGAGAATTTTGAAAGATAAGGTCCATTGAATTCAACAAGTCCACCCTATCCAGTGATGTCTATGAGGTTTGTACGGAAAGTAGGAGAAATCTTAAGAAAGCTTTTAGTAGGACAAAAAGGAGACATGAAATTTCTCTTTTACAAATATATTTGAAGAGAATAGTGGTGAAAGATTGGATTTCATCAGCAACCAATAAGGTCTTTATGTGAAACCAGGGGACATGTTTGGTGCCCTGAATGAATATTTCATGTTAGTATTCACCAGGGAGAAGAATAAGGAGGGGAGTCTAAAATTGGAGGGCACAGGTTTAAAGTGAGAAGGTAATATTTCAGGGAATTCTGAGGGTTAAAATGTTCACTTTGGGTGATGGGTATATGGATCAAGGTGCTTGAGGTGGTGGTAGAGCCTGATGTAACTATAGCAATGAAAAAGCAGTTGGACAGGTACATGTACAGGAATGAATAGAGGTGCATTTGCCAAATGCAAAATGGGATTAGTAAAGGCAGGCAAACTCGGTTGGCAAGTAGAAGATAGGCCAAAGAACCTGTTTCCATGCTGTCCGACACTTAAGTAAGCAATGTATATAGAAATATAATCATTTTACTCAGGAGGAATACCAAAGAAGTAAAGACCATGAAACCATATGAATTTTCCAATTTACAATTTAAATCAAATTAAATCAATTATGCAACAGAAAATCCAAGCAAAATTACTCTAGAATTCAAGATCATATGTTCAGCCAAGTACGTTGATGTATTTAAAGAGACATTAAATAAATGTAGAAGGAAAGAACATGAAGATATGCTGAAAGATGAATGAAGAGTCCAAGGAAGTTCATGTGGAGTCTAAACATCATCACATACTGAATTCCCAAGTAGTTTATTTCTCTTTCATACATTACGCAACTCAGTAATATGTAACTGTTTAATACAAAATTCTCCTAAGTTGTTCTATATTAACAAAGATCCTCAGCAGAGATGTGATCTCAGTTTCCATTTATTTCCCGATGACACCTCAGGTAACGTCTGCAGATGGAACCAACAAATGTTACTTTTGAAATAGAAAATAATTCATCTTTTGTACAAAAATTCAAAGGTTTTGGAGTGAAATCTTTGAAATTTTCACAAAAGTGTTTAAAATAAAAATGACACCAAAGCCAGAATGGATTATTTTCAGAATGACAGAAGGTAGTCCGGAATTAAATGTGCATCAAAATAATTTATTTGATTACGGCTTAATAATAGGAAAAAAACTAATCTTAAAATTCTGGAAAAATGCTCCTATACCAACATTAAATTTGTGGATTTCAACTATGTTTGAAACACTACATCTGGAAGATATGAGGCTCCGCCTGGAAGGAAAATCAGAATGCTTCTTTCAGACATGGTCTGCATTTATAGAATTGCTACAAAGATAGGGTGCAGGAGTACCTCCGGCCTTGGTAGGAGGGGGATGAAAAACTATGGAGTTGGTGGATTCCTTTTGCGTGATATATATAACAGAGTAACTGCCTTTTTTTTTCCTTTTCCTTTTTTTTAGGGTCTATCTCTTAACCCCCTTTCTCTATTTCTTTGACCAAGGGTTTCTTCTCCCTTTTGGCACGCTCTTTCACTATCACAACTCTTTTCACCTATTTCACTCTCTTTCTTTCTATTCTTTTTCTTTAAAAGCCATAAAATTATGGGGTACAATGATTGTAACAAGATATATGTGAAGTACATTGATGTATTTACCTCTAATAAATAAAATATTAAAAAAAAAGAAATAGAAAATAAAAGTGTTTTATTAGTGATCACTGATGGTCTTATGACAAATGGTTTCCTGCTGGAGTGGGGAAATATGCCTTGTATTTCGCTGCAGTTCCACATTTGGTCATTCTTTATCTTATCAAGTGTAATTAATTTTAAAACTTGCTAATTTCTGATATCTGCAAATTATTAATCCCCTTTTATATATGTCATTTTTTATATTTACGTATGCTTGAAAATAAACTCATACTGACAATACTGGTGAATTCTACACTGTTTTTACACTGAGAATGTTGTGCGTGACTGAATAATTTTCTTTGGAACATTAGTTTGACGGCTGGATCAATGACATTCATTTGGGGGCAAGGTGGAGATGTCTCAGAAATGATTGTTAAGACAGCCTTTAGAAAATTCCATGTATACAATAAATTATTGGGTTTGTTTCTATGTTTGAAACTTAGTGATGTCAGCTCCTATCAAATCGAGAAAATTAAACTCAGGCTTCCAAAAATACCCTTACTGGTTATAAACACTTGACAAACATAATCAAAACAAAACAAGATTAATTACAAACACTCAAAATGCATGATTTTATGTTTTTTTACATGGAACATAAAGAAAGTCATAATTAAAAGAGTAATGCTCTTTTAATTCAAGAGCACTGGTAAGAACAGTTGCTTTTCATGGTGAGGTGAATGAAAGGAGTTGGAGACTGGGTACATAGGGTGACATAAGGCAGATGCAGATTATTAAACTTAAGAACCTAGTTAAAGTAATTCCAATTAAGCTTCCAAGTGAATGTGTCAGGGCACAGAAACAGGCACAAATCTTCTGCCTTGCACGAACACAGACTGTGGTAAAACTGCCGATTATACAGAAAAGGATTCCCTGTTATTGGTGTTGAAACCTCTGGAAAGAAGTGATCTCACACTCTAAATACAGTATGGTGGCCTGGAGCCAATGTTTAAACTTGAAGCATACAGTTTAAAAGGTTCTCAAATGGCAGGCTAACTGCTCTGAAGTTACTCATGCTTTGAAACAAATTTATTTTCGTATGTGAAAGTTTCCAATTCTATAAATCATTCTGGCAGTACGAGATGAGTGAATAGAACTCTGGACACAGTTTCAGTAAACATGCTTAAGCTCGCAATTTCCTTGTATCCTTCGAAGAAATACTTGCAATACTGGGTTACTTCAACCAGTGTAAAAGAAGAGTCGTTAAAGCACGAGTCAAGTTATTGCCTTGCTTTGCTATACTGCAACTTAAGTTTTCCAGAAACAACAATCTGGTTTTCCAATGGATGTTAACTTTTTTTGCTACATCTGGTTATTTGCGGCTTTTTAGATTAACTCATTCATTTCAAAATCTTTTATTTCTGTTTAAGACTACTTTCTACTGATTATAGTTTGAATAATAATAACCACCATTTTTTTTTTATTCACTGTATTATAATTGCACAATAGAGTAACTAGGTAGAATGCTGATTTGCAAAATTCAAGGATAAAAATGGTTCAATTTTATTCAGACTTTCTATTGTTCCCGAGCCTTCAGTCTCTAGTAAAAAATCAACAGTGCAAAAAAAATGTTGCTTTTGAACCAGAACTCAATTCATACAATTGTCCAAACTTTCAATAATTTCCAATTTGGATTTGTTCTGAACATACATCAAAAAAATTGTAGTCTGTCTAAAAGATATCTTGGAATCGTTTTTGGAACTTAAATCAACATGGTAGTCTGACTTCAATTGCTCACTGAAATGGTATTAATATTTGTAACTTTGGTTATCAAAAACTACAGCAGGATCTTTATTGGTTGGGCTGAGGAATAATAAATGGAGTTTAATGTAGATAAATGCGAGGTGTTGCATTTTGGTAAGTCAACTAATTGTAAAGTAAAACACTGACATTACTATGATTGCAATCTGATTAAGCCAAGTAGCAAGGCATAAATAAAAATAAAATATATTTGATTTAATCAGACGGATCAATTTAGACAGGGAAGGACTGTTGGATACACAGAGCACAATATAGCCAGTGCTTTGAAAACTGTGTGAGCCAAATTATACATTGGTGATATCTCCACGTTGGCAACTTTAGACTCATTTGATTAGTGGATGATGGGTTAATAATAATTACTAACCCTTCAAACTGAAGATTAATATTAGCATTGATTTTCAGGATGTTTAGAAAAACTCCAAGTGTACAAGGGTAGCCCTTTACAGAGAACAGATTCAGGCCAAATTCCAACCCTGGCCAAATCTTGACCCAGTCTCAGTTTCTCGTTGAACATCAATAGAGACCCTGCCCATTGCATCCAACAGCGCTGTTAGGGCAGGTTGTTGTGAATTCAGTTGCAGAGGTAAGTTTATTGTGTGAAGCAAGACACAAAGCACTGAAGCAACCCTTTGAAAGAATGTCCCTATTTATGTTCTCCAGAGATGCTGCCTGACCTGCTGAGTTGCTCCAGCAAATTAGCATCTGCAATTTCTTCTGTCTCCAGGTTTATCATAAGCTCCATCAACATACAAGCTATGATTTCCATCAATATTTTGGCTGTTACATACCTGTTTCTCCCCAAAGGGTATCAAAATTGTTAATCTGAGCTCGTTCCACTTCTTCTTCATCTTTTTCTGGCAGATCCAATAGATAAGAGACAGTCTGAAATGGTTCAAAAGAATATTACGAGAATGAGATCAATTTGTTTCTGACTTTTGTGGGTCATATTTTGCATTATCTAATAAAGGGTTTGCAGATAATAGATTACAGATAATAGATCCATTAAGGTGTTTTGGTTCACTAATGATTTGTGCCACAAAGCAGAAAAGCACCAAAATCTCAGCTTTGGGCAACTTAAGACTGTAACATTTCAGTACTTGGCAGAAGCATACCAAAATTCACCTGCTCAAATTGAGTTTCAAGAAATCCCATAGGATTTTTGGCTAAAATACATCAGGGAAAGATACCTCAAATATATATTTCAAAAATCAAATCATTCCAAAATCCCATCTAGGGCAGTGATGGACAGAAGATACTTTTGTGTAGAACAAAATGAGATTGCAGTTTCAAACTTTCAACCTCTCCATAGAATCATTAATGAAAGAGACCTTTGGTAAAACTTACCAATTAGAACTATTTTAGAGTTCCTCCCCATTACTATTTTCCCCCTTGCTTCAAGAATTTTTCTTATTTATTTTTGAAAATTATTTACAAATGCTCTTCCATCGTTGGATGTTGTTGAAGTTGTACTCCTCAAGCAGATTGTTGATTGCTTCAGATTCCAGCATCTGCAGTCTCGTGTTCCTAAAATGAAACCTTTTGGTTTTGTGCTAATATCTATTTCATTGGCGATATGTTCTCTCTTTCCCTCACATATAAATGTTTTTAATCTTCTGATATCATCTATCTTTGTTCAATAAATGCTTTGCCTACCAATTTGATTCAAGTCCACATGGATCAGATCCTGTCTAAACATAATAAAGTAAGCCTTGCTGCAGTTAAATACTTTTATATTGATCATTTTTATGATAATTTTATGATATTTTTAAGCCCGCTTTTTTCAAGATCACACACAGAAGGATCAAATTCCAAATAATATTGTTGAACATTCATAACTCAACAAATTTTAAACGCTCTGCGAGGTCCATTGGAATGCTGATCTATGGTGTTTTTCCCACTCTGTGGAAGAGAAGCAGGCACTTCTCTGTTGATTATATTGTTATACCCAGTACTTGGACAAAATACAATTAGATTCCTAGTTTCTATGGGATTATAAATCATAAAACAATTGCACTATTCATCATACACATTACGCACCTCAGTATATCCCATGCTAGCTGCAGCTATAAGTGCCTGTTGAACTGCTTGGCTCTTTTTAATCACAGCTTGCTGTTGCCCTGCCAGTGTCCAATCGGCCTGGATCAGAAACTTAACAATTTCCAAGTGGCCACGCAGGGCTGCATGAACTAAGGCGCACTGCCCATTCTTATCCAAGTGGTCCACCTTTGGAAAAGAGGAAAATATTAGCATGACCAGGAACGTCGGTTCACTTCCATTAAAGCAATGCATTAGAAAGATTTAATTGAAGATTAGTATTTCCTGCAGAATAAAAGCTTCATTCGTTTCATCCCAAACATCTTCGACTCAATGTAGATTAAAATCATTTACTGCAGTCCTAAATACTCTGACTCAGCAATCTGTCTAGAATTAGCATCAATCACTATAGTTCAAGGAACACAGTTTGATGGAAAAGAGAAAAAAACAGTGCAGGAGGTTTTTACTTAAATCTTATTTAGAATCAATGAACATGATTTTTTAATTGACATGACAAAGTAGATCAACTGATTGAATTGATTCAGTAGAAAGAAAAAAAAATAGAAAATTATAGCAGTAATGGTCATCGTCAATATAAATTGTCACAACAAACCAAACTTTTGTATATAATTTTGAAGACTTACCTTTGCATGCTTTTTGGACAGTAGATGAACAACAGTGAGGTGTCCAGAGGCAGCTGCATATCCCAAAGGAATCAGTCCACTCTCTGAGCAGGCATCCACATTCGCTCCAAACTCCAGCAGGAGAGCAACCATGTCCGAGTTACCAAGGTGGGCCTGAACGCAGAGTATCGGGGCGTTGTTCAACACTTCAGTCCGGTAATTCACATTGGCACCACCCAAAATAAGCAAACGGCTCACCTATTTATTGATAAGATTCTCAGCATTAGCGAGACGGTCAAAAAATAAATCAGGATCTCTACAATAAGTGCACAACGTATGCTGTGGTTTGGTCCTGTTGGGTTAAATAGTCAGCTGATCTTTTTCTCCACTACAACTGTATTCAAAATGCAGTTAAAAAAAGCGTTTTCACTGTACTCAGTACACGTGACAATAATAAATTGAATTAAACTAAACATGGTTTGCATTTGTCTCAATTATACTGTAAAAATGTATGTTCAATAGGTTCACAACATTTTCAATTGAAATATAGCACATTTTCAACTAAAATAGTAAAATTTTGAAATAATTGCTGAATTCTTGCTGTATGTTCAAATTCTGACTATAATTAAAATGACAGAGGAACAACTGTTTAATTTCTAATGTTAAACTTGTCTTCACAATAGGAACTTTTTCTTTCCAAATGTTCTCTATAACTACTGCCTTCAATAAATAATTCACAAACTCAGTCCTGAGTAATCCCCAGCACTAGGGCTATGATCCACTAACTAGGTCAGACAAGAATAAAAGCCTTGCTTATTATTTCAGGAACTGTGAATTGAAATGACCATTATGTAATTATCACATCTTCACTTCTGATCTTATGTTGCAAAGCGTGTCATTGATGAGCAAATAATATTAGGCACTGCCCTGAAGAATTCCTGCCATGAAGTCTTGGGACTGAGATTTAAAAAACTCCAACAGCTATAACCTTTGCGTGCATAGGATGCTGGTTACTGGGCAGTTTTCCCTGGCTTCCTCTGATTTCAATTTTACTAATATTTCTTGATGCCACATTGCAACAAACATTAACTAAACCACAAAGGCAGTTATTTTCACCTGACCTCAAGAATTCTGCTCTTTTCTCCGTACGTTTGCAAGACCACAAAAAATAGGACAGAGTTGTGGATATAGCTCAATTCGTCACAAAAACAAGGCTCCCTCCACTTTATCTCCTTTTATACATCATGTTGCCTCAGGAATGTAACCAACATAAACAAGGATCATTTACAAACTGGTCATTCCATTTTCTCCTCTCTCCTGTTGGGCAGATGATCAAAAAGCTTGAAAGTACATACTAGCAGATCCAGGAACACCTTATTTTCTGCTGTAATCAGACGACTGAACCGTTCTCCCATAGCTAGGATGTAGTCCCTATCTACAAACCTACCGCAATTCGGACCTTGTAATCTTTTTACCTGCACTTTCTCTATAATGCCCTAACACTATAGTCTGCACTCTGGCATTTTTCTTGTTGCACTATCTGTGGTACTTCTGTATGGTTGGATTGTATTCGTATATAGTATAATTTGACTAGATAATGCACAAATACAGCTTTTCATTTTTTTCGGTACACATGACAATAATAAACCAATACCAATATGTAGACTAAGAACTGTGTGCAGAACTAAGTGGTCATAAATGAATTTACACGAAGCACAGTGAATAAGTTATGGGTGAGAAAGTTACTGATTACATTACTGATGGCAATTAGTTATATCGGATTTGTCCTGTTTTTTTTTGTGTACAAGACAGAGCTAGACAATCTTCCATTGTCAGGCAGATGGCAGTATTGTAGATGTACTGCAGGGACTGGATAATGGCACAACCAGTCCTGAAGCATATCATCAGCAATACAGTCAGAATATTGTTAAGGCCAACAGCCTCTGCTGTTATCAGTGCGCTCAACTTGTTTTTCATAGTCTGCATTAAACCCAAATAATTATATGTGCTATCTAAGGAACGGATGATGAAACAATTGCAACTTTCAGGTGATTTGCCTAAAGCATAGTGAAAATAAATTCATAATTTATTTGCTTATGTTGCAACTATCAGTTCTAACTTTTCATTTAACATTTATCACCAGTGAAATTCAAGCTGACCTCCAGTGAAAGATAAAATTTAAGTTGATATTTCTGATATTCTATTCAAAATTCTATTCTAACGGCTGCTGAGACAGTAGTACAAAGTTTGTTAAACTAATCCCCTGTCTGGGGTACACAAAAAGCTGGAGAAACTCAGCGGGTGCAGCAGCATCTAAGGAGCGAAGGAGATAGGCGACGTTTCGGGTCTAATCTGTCCCCTGTCTAATCCCCTGTCTGTATTCTCGGGTGAAAATAAAAGATCTCAAGGCTTCAGTCTGAATCAATGTCTACCTTTTAACATAACCGGATTGTCAAGTGTTCATCACATTGCTGTTTGTGGGAGATACATTTATAGTGCAAAATGGCACTCGTGAAAACAATCTCCCTCTTCATTTTCAACAAAATTTACTTATTTTCCACAATTACAACTACTTTACTAAGGGGTCGACAAAGACACTGTTATTGTAAATTTGTATCTTCCGAAACACTGTATCGCCCTGGAGTGACCTGCCGTGGTCTGAGTGCTCTGGCAAATCTCCAAGGAGAGCACTGATTGCTGAACAACGCAACTTGATTTGTGTCTTATGTGGAATTCACATCAAAAGAGCAAGTCCAACCCAATCTAAGAAATACCATGTTAGAAACTAAAGTGAAATAAATCAACCTGAAAATGGTCATTATTATATTTTGGTTGTTACATATTACGTTATAATATATAATGTTTTTTTGAATTCTTCTCTTATCTTATCTTTTTTGGTTGCGGAGGACACACTGAGTTACTGCCTGACTCATTGAGTTACTCCAGCATTTTGTGTCTATGATAATTCCACGCATGGGTGGCATGGGTCTTGGAGTGTAATCTACAGATAGTGGTGTTCCCATGTGCCTGCAGCCAATGACTATCTTGGTAAAAGGTGACAGTTTTGAAAGGTACTGTTGCAGTTGTCCGGTGAATCATTGCAATATATTTTGTAAATGTTAGACAGTGCCCTCAATGTGGTAAAGAGATGAAGAATGATCCTGTGAACCAGGATAGCTTACATTGTTAAAGCTGCTATATAAATATATTAGGTGATGGGAGGTTTTAAGGTGCTCACTTTTTTAATTAATAGTGAGGAATTCAAAACTCTCAAAATGTTAAGAATTATTTTGTATTGAATGTTTTGCCTCGAATTTGGTTTATCACATCCAAAAACTTGATTGCACAAACTTAACTTATTACATGTAGGTCTCAAGTTAAAACAAAATTCATATGCAATATTATTTTAGTACAGATGTTTAAAAGTGAGCTTTTTACTTCTTGCAAGCTAATTAATTGAATGTTGTTTAATAGAAATATTTTCATGTATTTTGCAAAATTTGGCCGAGTTATAAACTGGTTAGGGTTTGAGGCTGGTGTCATCTTTCTCTGTGCCTTGTGCCAAAAGGGAGAAACTACTGCAGTGCCACGAATCTCCTCTCTTTAGTGAAGATTTTGAAATTTACATATTTTTCTAGCATCATTGGGCTAGATAATGTGTACAACACAGCATGCTTGATTGAATACATTTAGTAGAAAGCAAAACAAATAGAAAACTGTAGTAATAATGGTCATCTATCTAAGTTGAAAATTATACTGCAACATACCAGCAATAACCCTCAAAAATGCATAATGGCATTTTGAAATTATGCAGGTAGATCAGGGGTTGCAATAATTTACATACACAAAGGACATTGAAAAAAATCACACTAAATAAAGCATGAAGTATGCATTAAAAAAACCCAACTGGTGCTGGCAGGGTTCATGTGAGGGAAATTTGAAGGTTAAAGAGAAAGGACAAGGCAGGGCACTAAAATTGGCAATGATAACCAGAGTGTAACAAGCAATAAAGGATAGAATTATATGGATGCATTTGCAAAAAGAATTGCAATATAAAGAAATTGATTTAAAAAAAACAAATTTACAACATCGCTATTGTAATGTACACATTTGCAAAATGTTGGAAGAATTGCTAGTAGGAAAAGGAACACATCCATATGACCAAGTACAATAACAAGGCTCGGCTGCAAGGTGATAAAGGCTGGGAACTATATATTCCACGATACTTGGACTCTTTGGAAGAATATGGAAAAAAAGAGATGGAATGGCTCCATAAATAAATGATGAGATCAATACAATGATGAGTTACGGTTTTAGCTCAGAAGACCAAAATACAAAATCCACTTGGGCAGAAATGTCACCATTAGCAGCAATTTATAGGACCCAAAATAGTACTAACACTGTAAATAAAAATGAAAGATCAAATGGTTGATGAGCAGTGGCAGATATTTAAGGAGACATTTCATAATTATCAATCGTGAGAATTAATGAAACTTTGAGAATAAATATCCATTAGAGGTTGACTAAGGACATTAAGAATGCAGTAAAAAAGAAAGACATATTTAATAATTAATATTTTGAATATTAGTCATAGGTCAAACAATTGACGAGATTTAAGAAACTGTTAAAGAATGAAAGAATGGGGGCTTAAAGAGAAGATACTGCAGTGAAATGGATACCTTTAAGCTTCACATCAAAATCAAATTGGCAAAGATGGCCTTGAGCATGTAATTGTAGAGTGTAGTTTCTTAGAATATTAAGCTGTGGAACTAATCATGGTGCAAGTCTTTTTTAGACGTATTCACTGGTAATGAGACAGAATTAATGAGTGATCTCGTAGCGAAGGATTCTCTAGGGCAGACTGATCGTAACATGATAGAACTTCATTACCAGTTTGCAAATGAGGAACGTTGGTCTGAAACTATTATCTTGATATAATCATGGATGATCTATAACTAAATGCCATAACCTCACGTCTCCTCCATTCCCAAACTATTTACTACCTTCTTAAATATATTCAGTGAGCTCTGAGTGATCATTTTCATCCTAAATGCCTTACCCTACATTCTGAAGCTGAGTGGGATAAGCCATCCCATCCCCATTCCCAACCCACCCCCTACTCCCTGAGCCAGGACAACCATTCTCACCCCTCCCCTGCCCCCTAAAAATGCAGTTGGTTTCTCCATGCAAGGATCCTCTCTCCTTCTGCTGAACTCTCATGAGTAATAATGATCTAATCTCTCGCCAGACCATTGCTCTGTCATCAGTTTGGTGAACCTTTACTCTGAAGGTTGGAAATGAGAAAAAAAAAAACAAATGTTGACATAAAAAAGAACTGGAAAAAATAGCTGATGAAAGAAAGTTACCAAGGAATGTAAAAACACACAGCAAAGGTAAAATAACTATATCTAAAAAGAGGAAGCTAGCAAAACTAACATTAGTCACTTAGGGAATGGATCAGGGGAATTAATAACACAATTTTCTGCTTTGATATCTTTATATGCATTTTGATTGCGTATTTTGAGTAAAAGACATTAAAAGTATCCTTCCCAATCATACCAGAAAATACTGTAGCAAATGTGAAGTTAAAGTTCAAGCATTTTCATCACAGAAAAGGTGTTTGGGAAACAAGTGACTGACAAATGGAGCTGAAGGCCTGCACCTTAAATTCTCACAAGATTCGGCTGCAGAGAGCATGGCTGCTTTAGTTGTGATCTTCCTAATTTCTCCTGGACAGAGCTCTGCGGTTTAAAAACTGCAAATGTATCACCTCTGTTCAAGATACGATGGGACAAGATACAATCCTTTGTGGGACCCTGATAGTTGCCACTGAGAAATGGTTAGAGTCCATTATTGAGGAAATAGCAGCAAGGCATTTAGAAAGTCACCACACAATTAACAGTGTTAACATGACTTTATGAAAGGGAACTGGATCTGACAAACCTATTAATGCTCTTTTGGGATTGTGCAGTGTATAAAGGGAAGCAATAGATATAGTATATTTGGAATTTCAGAAGGCATTTGACGAAGTGCTGTATAAAAAAGGTAACTTTATATATTGGAAAACAGTGGCATTTGGATAAATATTTTGGCATGGATAGTGGAGGGAGAAACTAAGAAGAAAGATAATGTGTCATTTAGCCAAATTTGCTGACTATACAACAATAAGTAGAAATGCAATTTGTGATGGAGTGCAGAAAATCTGCAAGGAATATTAAGCAAATTGGCAAAATATTGGCTGTAGGAGAATAATATTGGGAAATAGGAATTTGGTGGCAAAAATAGAAAAGAATATTAACTGGGGAGAGACCATAGAACAGTGGAGCAGAAAGATCTGGATGTCAACGTGCATTAACAGAGAAAGTTATCATATACGAACAAGTAATTAGGAAGGAAAGAGAAATGTGGGCCTCTAATAAAAAGTCAATGGAGTATAAATATATGAAAACGTTGCTAAATATGTGCACCAGTGAAACCGCGTGACTGTGTATGATTTTGGTCCTCTTTTTTAAGGTATGATTATGCTTGCACTGGAGGAAGTTCAATGAAGGATCACAAGATTGATTTATAGGATGATGGGGCTGCCTGACAAGAATAGGCCAAGTAAGTATGGTCAATATGTTGGAGTTTAGCAAAATGAGAAGTGATCTAATTTAAGTATGGAAGGTTTCAAAGGACTTAACAAAGTCGATAGTGAAAGGCTGCTTTCTGTCAAGGACTACTCTGGAAATGGGGAGACAAAGTTTCAAAATCTTGAGCCAGGTGGCATTATTAAAGAACTGAATTGTAAATAGAGATAAAATTGCATGCTATTTGAAACATGCACTGTTAATAGTTAAGGGCCTGTCCCACCAGCATGCGATTGTATGCGTCTAGCGTGACGCAATGTGGTAGCCTGAGGCGTACGGCCACACATCGAACCGCGGAGGTGTACGGAGTTGTGCGGGGCTGGTCCCGACTTCATCCTCACCAATCAGCTGGGCAGGAGGCGGGCCGACTGAATTTGGACGTCGCATGGCATCGGGCGGTGACGTCATCATGCAACGGCATGCTGGGCGGTGACGTCATCGCGCAACGCCATGCGCTAGGCGTACGCCGTCAGCTGCTTACGTCGTCAATGCGGCTGTGGGCCGACAGGCGGTTGGTGCGCAGGACTTTTGGACAGTGTCAGTTTTTCGGAGCCCCGCGCGATGTCGGGACCATCCCCGCACAACTCCATACGCCTCCGGCGATCGAAGTGGGAACGGCCCCACGAGGCCGTACGGCTCAAGCGACCACTTTAGGTCACGCTAGCCACATGCAGTCACATGCCCTTTATATTGATGCTGATTTTAAATTAACAGATTTACACTTTCTACCTTAACTCATCAAATTATACATGATGTAATTGAATGACAGACGTGATGACTTTGAATGTGATTCAATGTGTCTATTTCGGGCACTCCTGCTTAAAGAGTGCATTGTTGCTCGATACACAAGAAAATCTCAACATCAGGACAAAATACAAAAGGTAAGAGATGTATGTGTTCTTGTATGACCTCTTGAAAAGAAACGTTTTTACTGCCCATTTAATATCTTTGTGTCTTTATGATTTTGTTAACATATCAAAAATAAACAACCAGTAATAAGGTAAATTGTACTCTTTTGAACCATGCTGCTTAGTCTAAAGATAAACATTAAATGTATAAACTTAATGTCAAGATACTTGTTTCATTATCTTAATGCAAGTTTTTAAAAAGTATTACTCAGCCTTTGGCAGGTGAAATGTAGGTCTAGATTTTTGGAAAGCTCATTGTGTGTTTTGAAATTTGTCCTTGGTGGCCAGGATAAAAATAGAAAGAGAAATACAACTCTGGCATAAAATACTGATTGTAACCACCACCAGAGACTTTTCAAATATGAAAAAGTGTTGCCTAAATGGTAGATAGCTACAGGAAAACTCCAAAATATAATGCTAGATAGTTTAGGAGAGATTTCTTTGAAATATTGATGAAGCAGATGCCCTATATTATATTCAGTTGGCACTGGAGACCTCTCGAACTGGGTGTCCTGATAATGAAGGTAGGCAGGTGAGGCTGATCGAGCAAGATAGGATATGTTATGGAGCCTTTCTGCCATACCTAGCAAGAATTACTTGTGACGTGACATAAATAAAGCACACATAAACAGAAACCTCTGCCTTCTAGACTTACTAAATTATTGCTGTCACTTATTTACAATTAAGTTCTGAGAATAACAAACACAAGAGTACATTTTGTATGACTTTTTTTGCGCATTGTTTTGTTTCAGTCAGAAAATAATTTCCAAACCAGAACACAAGTTTAAGGTGTATTATCATGACCACATGGAAAAGATATATGATTGAAAAACATCAATAAAACAGAGGAACATCTTTTTTGGTGGCACAGGAACAGTCTATACCTCAATGTTGAATTCAAATCTAAAAAAAATCATATAAACCCAAACAATTATTAATTATGCTTTTACCTTGATATTTGGAGTGTATAAATTGCGTAAAGATGCCAATGCTGTGGACAGCCCTTCTGTACTGTAAGATATCCACAACCCTTGCAGAATGGAGGATGAAACTCCAACCTTTTTGCTCAGACCCTTAAAGAGAAAAGAGAAAGATATTTATCTCCATCACAAAACTGAAATGCGAGTATTACGTGCACTTCTGGTCGTCCCATTACAGGAAGAAAATGGAGGCGTTAAAAAGGGTGCAGAGGAGGTTAGCCAGAATGATGCCTGGATTAGGCGGTATTTGCTACAGGGAGAGGTTGGACAGACTTGGATTCTTTTCGCTGGAAGATAGTGGGGAGATCTGATAGAAGTATATTAAATTATAAGAGGCATAGATTGGGTAGACAGTCAGAACTTTTCCCAGGCTGGAGATATCAAATACTAGAGAACATAGCTTCAAGGTGAAAGCTTAAAGATGATATGCAGAGCAAGTTTCGTTTGCGCAGAGGGTGGTGGGTACCTGGAGTGCGTTGACAGGGGTAGTAGTTGAGGGAAATATGATAGTGATATTTTTAGAGATAGGATTGGATAGGAACATGGATATGCAGGGAATGGAGGGATATGGATTATGTTCAGGCAGATAAGAGTTAATCTTGCCATCATGTTCAGCACAGGCTTTATTGGCCAAAGGGCCCGTTCTCCTGCTGTACCTTCCTGTGTTCTATGAGTTACCGATTCTATGGAAATATTCTGGATTGTTGTTTGGAATGACAGGACCTGGATTTGCAATATTTCCAGCCCTCACTGCAATTAGGAGACAAAACTGGTGGAAGGACAGAAATACTGGAACATTATATGGATTGAAGGGAAAATAAAATAAATGTCAGCTGTAATATTGGTCAGCATCACACTGAGACAGCGGTATATATAATAGGATGGTGTAGCATAGTTTAAATATGCCATTGCAATCAGCCAAGATCATATTGAATGGCAGTGCTGTCTCAAAGGGCCAAATGGCCGACACCTGCACAGATTTTCTATGTTTCTATGCATTGTTATCAACGCAGCTGCTTCACATTGACTTTAGTTAGTTCTGTTTGATGTAATCTACACACAAAGGTTATCTAATATCTTTCATAAATAAGATTACCTTGAAAATATGAGCTTTAAGAATGTGGTGTCCCAGCTCAATGGTCTGCTGGCGGTTCAGTTTGCCTTCTTGACGAGAGAACCAAAATGCCAGCAACGTGTGGCCACTCCTGAGAACAACAGAACTCATTTTAGAACCATATTTTGAAGATAATTGTACATTATTTTCCCTAAAGCTGCTCATTTACTTCTTCGCTTTTGTGCTTCCAGATACAATTAAGAGAAGTGCATCAACTTTGTCGGGAAAAAAAAGAAACATTTAATGACTTTCATATGAGTTTCATATCCTCAGGATCTCCCAAAGCACTTACAGCCAACAAAGCACTCTGTGATGTTTATTCATGATTTAATTTTGGAAAATAAAAGCAGCCAATTTGCACACAGCAATTTCCCCTCGAAAGCCCTGCACATAGCAATCCCAGCTACACAGCAGCAGGATAATGGGCTAAGCCAAATAATTTATTTTCCGAGCAGTAAAAAACATGCTGTGCGGATCAAATTTGGCTTAAAAAGGAAGATTACAGCAAGTTTGTACTTACTTCTCAGCCTTTTAGCACGCAGCTCAAGTTGTTCATGCAGAATTTTCAGAAATATTTAAAACATGATTCTGATATAAAACTCATTCCCCCCAATTATGTTCACAATAGTACATGGCCTAACTTTAAATACCAGAATGATTTTCAGCTCTGTTGAACATACAATTGATAATTCCTTGTTATTCACAGAACAACCCAGTTTTAAACCCCTGTCTCACTGTGCGAGTTGGCCCACGAGTGACCCCGAGTTTTCACTCGTGGTGATCACGTAGCGGGAACGTCGGAACTCGCACGAGCAACTTATCGACTCGTGGCGCTAACGGCAGGTACTCGGGAAACTTGTTAACTCGTGAAAAAAATCAAACATGTTTGATTTTTTCCACGAGTCAAATTAACTGTTCAAGTTAAAAATGGAAACATTTAAACTCGTTGTAATAACGTAGTGGCCCGTGCGTTTATCTTAGTGTCTCGTGAGTCTACCGTGTTCTTTTGCTCGCGTAAAGACTGAACCAAAGATAGACACAAAATGCTGGAGTAACTCAGCGGACCAGGCAGCATCTCTGGAGAGAAGGAATGGAGTCGAGACCCTTCTTCAGACTTACCCGAAATGCCACCCATTCCTTCTCTCCAGAGATGCGGCCTGTCCTGCTGAGTTACTCCAGCATTTTGTGTCTATCTTCGGCCTTTCTGCGATGATCTGCCACTTGTCCTTTATTACTGAGGCGCCTGCCCGTGGCTTCGTATTCGTCACTCTGTCTCATGAGGACGCGGTTAAAGACTGCCGAAGGGGCAAGTCTTGGGTGGGATGTGTCCACGTGTGATGCTCCATATACCCCCCGGGGCCGAGAGTGTGGGATTGGGAAGGAACTGCAGATGCTGGTTCACACCGGAGATAGACACACACAATACTGGAGTAACTCCGAGGGACAGGCAGCATAGAGATGGGATGGGTGAGATTTCGGGTCGAGACCTTACTTCAGACTTCTCCAGAGATCCCGCTGAGTTTACTCCAGTAGTTGGTGTCTATCCCGGTGAAGCCCGGCTTGGCCGACCCGCCGCCTCTACTTGCTGGTCAGTCCAGTGATCATCGCCCTCCGCCCCGGATGCAGCGGAGGTTTCCATCCGGTGAGTTGTCCAGCGCTCACGGTGGACGAGGGAGGACAGCAATAGGCCAGGTGAATGAATAGCAGCACATAAATGAGTCGACCTTTAATATTTATTGATTTTATGTTTTAATTTACAAGCTGCTTCAAGCGAGGCAAGTTTTATTTTCAGTCCGAAGAAGAGTCTCGACCCAAACGTTTCAACGAAAAAGCTGGAGTAACTCAGAGGGTCAGGCAGCAACTCTGGAGAGAAGGAATAGGTGACTTTTCGGGTCGAGATCCTTCTTCAGAAGACGAGCCCTTATCCAAAACGTCACCTTCTCCAGAGATGTTACCTAGCCCGCGTTACGCCAGCTAAAGCCTTGGGATCGTCGCCAACATGAAGACGGTGCGAAGCCCCCGCGCCCGGTGCAATGGACGGGGAGCTGGAGAGGGGAGGGAAGGGGTCACACACATGGCCGGAAGCAGAGGGGTCAGTCAGGGCCAACAATGAGATGGAGAAAGACAGAAACACCGATGTGCAAAGGGGACCTACAATAGCGCATGATCTCTCTCGCGTTATGGCGGGTGATTGTCGCCTGTCCGCTGTTTCTGCCCCTAAAGCCTTGGGATCGTTGCCCTTTGTGTTGGCGTGGAGGGGGAGGGGGCTATTGTGCTGCTTGAATGCCCCCTGCTATCATAGGTTTTGAGGCTGGTGGGCAATCACTACCAAAGTGTCTGCCTGCAGACAGCGCACCTCTCCTACACATGTCTCCCGCGCTAAGCAGAGAATGATCCCAGCACCCAAGAGCCTTGTCTGTCACCCCCCACCCCCAACCACCCTCCACCTCAACTTACGCCTGGGCACCAAAGCAGCTCAGGAGGCGACCCCTGAGGTCCGTCTCCCAACAATCTGATGTGCAACTGATGTGAAAGAACAGCGGCTGCGGCCGGCACCCGGCATGGACTTCTCACACCCTCACACACTTACCTTCATTCACGATTGGCTCAAGAGTAACGGGAGAGGAACTTGGTAAATCGGGAGAGGAACTTGGAACATCGCAGCAATGACATACCCGTGGGAACTCGGTTCAACACTTGATCATAAACTTGAAATCTCGTACATAACCACGAGTCTGTTTTTTTTCTTTCACTTGGGGTCACTCGTGGGATGACTCGCACCGTGAGACAGGGCCATGACTAACATAATCTGGACTGAGATTGTGTGATTTAATGGACAAAAAATCATATTAGATTTCTTGCCAAACTGTTCCCTAACACTGAAGCGTCATTACTTTCTCAGTACTGTTCACACTTAATGCTGAGCCTTCTTTTCATCTTCAGGGAGTTTTCTAATTCAAACAATTTCAAAACTGGATATGTTAACACATAACCCTCCTCTTGCTCAGCTGTATGGAAGCACCTCATGAGCATTAAAAACAAACAGGTGAGATGAGACATTGAAGTGCATATCATGCAAGATCTTATACACCCACACTTTACAGTGATCTAAACCTAGAACTAGACTTCCTGGGAGAGCATTGTCTACACTGGTTATGCTTCACCAAGATGATTCTTTCTGAGATCTGTGATACCAAATGTAACCTCATACACATGCTTGGACGGCTTTGTCCATGGGAGTGAAGGTCACGGTCATTTTCATCTTCCTAGCCTCAGGAACATTTCAGGCTGCTGTCTTAAATATACGTCCTTTCTCACAGTTTGCTGTCCACGGCAACATTAGGGTGATGACCCAAATCCATGCCCAGTCAGGACATTGCAGGAAACTAGAGAGGAAATTGTGGGAGCTCTGGTTGTAATTTATGAGTCGTCCTTAAATACAGGAGAGGTGCCAGAGGATTGGAGGGTGGCAAATGTTGTGCCTCTATTCAAGAAGGGCTGCAAGGAAAATGCTGGGAATTATAGGCTGGTGAGCTTAACATCTGTAGTTGGTAACATACTGGAGAGTATTCTGAGGAATAGGATATACAGGCATTTGGATGGGCAAGGGTTGATTAAGGACAATCAGCATGGTTTTGTACGTGGGAGGTCGTGTCTCACAAATCTGATTGTTTTTTGAAGACATGAGCAAAAAGGTTGATAAAGGCAGAGCTGTAGATGTTGTGTACATGGACTTCAGTAAGGCGTTTGACAAGGTTCTGCACAGTAGGCTGCTCTGGAAGGTTAGATCTCATGGGATCCAAGGAGAGATAGCTGAATGGATAGCAAATTGGCTCCATGGAAGGAAGCAGAGGGTGGAAGTTTGCTTCTCAGACTGGAGGCCTGTGATGAGTGGTGTTCCACAGGGCTCGGTGCTGGGCCCGTTACTGTCTGTCATTTACGTCAATGATTTGGATGAGAACATACAGGGCTAGATTAGCAAGTTTGCTGATGATATAAAAGTGAGTAGTTTTGCAGATAGTGAAGATGGCTGTGAACGATTGCAGCAGAATATGGATCGATTGGCCAGGTGACCAGAGGAATGGTTGATGGGATTTAAGTGTGAGGTGTTGCATTTTTGGATTTCGAATAAGGGCAGGACCTACACAGTAAATGGTAGGCCTCTGGGTAGTGTTTGTAGAGCAGAGGGATCTAGGAGTACAAGTGCATGGTTCCTTGAAGGTCTAGTCGCAGGTACATAAGGTGGTCAAAAAGGCTTTTGGCACTTTGGCCTTCATCAGACAGAGTATTGAATATAGAAGTTGGGAGGTTATGTTGCAGTTGTATAAGACGTTGGGGAGATCGCATTTGGAATATTGAGTTCAGTTCTGGGCACCATGTTATAGGAAAGATATTGTCAGAGCTTGAAAGAGTTCAGAAAAGATTAACAAGGAAGTTGCCAGGACTAGAGGGTGTGAGCTATAGGGAGAAGTTGAGTAGACTGGGTCTCTATTCCGTGGATTGTAGAAGGATGAAGGGTAATTTATAGAGGTATACAAAATCATGAGAGGAATAGATGGGGTGGGAGATTGCAACCTTCACGTGGTCCGCCCTGTTTCAACTAATGCAGTCAACTGGCATGCACAATCAAATAAGATCAAATAGAACAAGTTGTCCTACAACTTTAGGCTGTGTACACCATACGCAAGAAGAAGAAGAGGAATAGATCGGGTAGATGCACAGAGTAGGGGTAACTTTTTCACACAGAGGGTGGTGAGTGGATGGAACAAGCTGCCAGAGGAGGTAGTTGAGGCTGGGACTATCCCATCGTTTAAAAAACAGTTGAACTGGTACAGGAATAGGACAGGTTTGGAGGGTTATGGACCAAGCGCAGGCAAGTGGGACTCGGGTAGCTGGGAAATTGTTGGCCGGTGTGAGCGAGTCGGGCCGAAGGGCCTTTTTCCCACTATCACTCTATGACAACCCCCTTGCAATTTCTTGCTTGGAGGGCCTAGTTGCATATGGTACTTGTGCAATTGTTAAAATGATACAATTGCAAAAGTACCATATGGTACTTGTGCTTAATAACTCTGTTTCCAGATAGGCTGGAAACAGAGTTATTAAGAGGACATAATTGATGTCAGGATAAACAGGTTAAACGCGTAAGCAAATATGGTACTGGTTGTTAATATTGGTAATGATACAAAGAGAGGTTGGAAACTGAGTTATGAAGAGAATATAAGGAGGCTACAAATCCACAAGTATACGTTAAATGCTTAAGCAAAGATTTGACAAACAGAATACATCATGGAAAATGCAAATCTACCCATGATTAAAATAAAAAAGGCATCTTATCTAAATGGTACAAGTTAGCACAGCTTTGAAATGCAGAGGATTATGGGTGTCCGAGTGCGTGCTTTACAGAGGATATTAACAGACATTAGGAAAGCCAACAAAAAAACAAAGTGATGGTTTAATTCAGCAACCCTATGCCCTCTAGTATTTGACATTTCTAGCCTGGGACAAAGACTCTGTCCTATTTATGCCTCTAATAATTTTCTAGGCTTCCATCAAATCTCGACCTTCGATGCTCCAGATAAAACTTTGCATGTTTGGCCAACCTCTCTTTACAGCGAATACTCTTTAATCGATGCAAATCCTTCCTGTAATACAGTGATCCGAACTGCAAATTAAACAACGAATGTGTATCTACCAAATTTTATACAGCTGCAAAATGACTTCTGACTTTTCCACTCAACATACTGACCTATGAAGGCAAGTATGTTGCATGCCTCCTTTACCACCCGACCTACTGGTATTGCCACTTTCAGGGAGCTAGTGGCTTGCACTTCAATGCTCCAAAGGGTCTTGCCAATTGCTGTATGCTTTCCTCTTACACTTGACCTCCCAAAATGCAATATCTCACTCTTCTGCAGATTAAATTCAGTCTGCCATTTTCCCACCTGTATTTCTAACTGATCAATATCCTGCTGTACGCTTTGACAACCTTCATCATTGTCCACACGTTGCTGGGTTCGTGTTTTTTGCAAACTTATTAAACTACACATTTTCATGCAAATCATTTGTATATTTCACAAACAACAGATGTCCCTGCACTGATCCCTGCAGAACAGCATTGGTCACAGAATACCAGTCAGAATAACAACCCTCTGCCACTAATCTGTTTTATATGGCCAAGATAATTTTAAATCTAATCTTTCAAACCTCCATGGATCCCACGTGCCTTAACAGAGGAAACAAATGTAGTGCACATGTATTGTGCCATATACCACTTTCAGAATAGGTCAATGGGTTAGTAACCAATTAAGTACTTTGGAAATGTTACAAAATTGAAAATCTGACTGCTAACTTACCATAAAATCACATAAATGGAAAAATGACAATGTGCAGATTATTTGTTTTTAGAATTGCTGATTTAGAAATAAATATTGACCATGACATTTATGGGATAATTTCTTTGCTCCTCTATTACATCATCGTCCTCAGAGAGCAGATGGAGCTTTGGAGAAATGTCTCATTTGGTAGATAAAACGTACAAAAAATGTAGACAAATACTTTAAAAAAAACACTTTGTTCAATGCTTTAAGCAATACTGCCTCATCATTTATCACGGAAGTAGTTAGTGAAGTGTATGCAGAGCCATCAGAAATGTGGTACGTTTAGCACAATAAATAAGTTATCAACAATACCTTATAACTGTTTAAAATTACGGAAAGTTTATACGCTTAAACAACTTAAATCACAATTAAATTCTATCATGGGTGCTTTGTGCTTTGTGGTAGAATTCCTACACCAGAATGTTTTCTCAGGCATGTCAAAATATTTTTATCAACAGTTCTGCAATGTGGTGGGAACCTCTGATGTTTAAGCAGAAAATGATTTTTTTAGTTAAGCTTTAAACATTTTGATATCTGTTATTTAGACACTCGTAGTGCTCTCTACAAAGACAGATCCTGAATCTCCTCATGACAATGTTAATAATTGCATGTGGATAAGGTGTGTTCAGATAGTTGGCTCTCTTGCAAATCTCACGATTCGATGTTATAAATCACTTTCCTTTCGATTTCAACTTTTTCTTTGTTCATTGCTTCCTCTAACTTTATATGGTATGTTTTTAAAACTTCTCTGACCACAGCTTAGATTCACAATTAGGAAAACTACTGGAGAGAATAATGTTAAACGTGGGATCAATTTAATTTAAAAAAAGGCCATAAATTAAAAACCATGTGAGCATGGTGAACGAGGTCTTGGTGGCTGCAATGAAATTCATTGACATCAATGCGCGGGTGAGGCATATCTTCAGTGCCACCAAATAGACATGGTGTACCACCCCACTCACAAATATGTATATACTCTATTAATGTGTAATTAGATGTGGCCGTTCTGTGTTGTCTTAACTGCCATGTTAAAAAAACTAGCATGGATTTGCGGAAGGTCAGGAAAGAAGCTGCACCTGAGCTTTTATTTCTGCTTAAATATATGTCTACTTTGTAAAAAGCTTAGAACCAATTTGATCGAGTGCAAGCAACATGGCTTCCTGGAAGTTTTAAATGTCAATTAATGATTCAGTGTAATTTACCAGGTCGCTGGGGATTACAAATAGAATAGAAATGAAAAGTCATATGATTGCAATACTGTCATTATAAAACCTCCTGGAATTTTCCAAGACTGCTTAATTTACCCTTCTCATCGAAGGTCAGCTTAAATCTCCAGTCTAGCTGCAGTAAAGAAAGGTATCACGCAAGCAAAAATAACTTGAATTGTTTTTCAGTGATAAATGGACATCTCAGCCATCTGACGGGACTGGGTTTGATGCGATTACTAAAAACAGGTAAAGTGGTTGTACGGATTAATCAAGGGTGTTTTATTGCCACATGTCCCAGATAGAACAATGACATTCTTACCTGCAGCAGCACAACAGTGCAAACCTAAGATAGATACCTAAGGTGTTTTCAATAGAGAGCTAGATAGGGCTCTTAAAAATAGCGGAGTCGGGGGATATCGGGGGAAGGCAGGAACGGGGTACTGATTGGGGATGATCAGCCATGATCACATTGAATGGCGGTGCTGGCTCAAAGGACCAAATGGCCTACTCCAGCACCTATTATCTAATGATATTGGAAAACCAATAGGAATAAGTAATAAAATGAAGTTTGCAGTAAATGAAGGACATATTTGTCTCATTTTACAGTGGATAGTTTTTGTGTCCACCTCTTATTCAAGAGCATGATGCTACATAGTCAAGTATTGTGTTAAAGAAGGAACTGCAGATGCTGGAAAATCCAGGGTACACAAAAGGCTGGAGAAACTCAGCGGGTGCAGCAGCATCTAAGGAGTGAAGGAGATAGGCGACGTTTCGGGTCGAGACCCTTCCTTCTAGTCAAGTATTGTGTTGATTAGGACTACTAAGAGGAATTTCTCAAGTATTACGCACTTGTTGAAGCAACAAATGCTAATGTGATATTCTGGCTCCAATTTGGGTAAATATGCTGACCGCTATAGCCAACCACTCGCAGAGGTCACCAGTCAGCATGACAACCACTGCAGAGAGTGTTTAGTTTAGTTTAAAGCTACAGTGTGGAAACAGGACCTTCGGCCCACCGAGTCGGCCATGACCAGCGATCCCCCCAAGCGAACACTATCCTACACAACTGGAGACAATTTACAATGGTATGAAGAGCCAGTGATAGCAGAGAGGCCTTGACGCAAGGAGCATGAATCTAGGAGCACAGCTTCAACCTTCCCTATGTCTCTGCACTCTTCAGCATGGAAACTCCTTTTCACCAGACAACCTGACTACATGCTGATGGATGACAGCAGACCTTTCAGCTGCCATTGCACCAGAGGCAATGCTTCACCATCCCGGCTCAGCTAGCTGCCATCATATTGCTGGAGTCCATTTTTAGCAGAAGCCTCAAGGCTGTGATGGTGGCTGTGCCATTTGGCTTCAAGTGCAAACTACTGCCATCTGCTTCTCTAGCCAGGGAAGATTGGGGGGATGGGGGGGGGGGGGGAGAGAGGTACCAGAAAATCTATGGCATACATCTGATTTCCTCTCTGAGGATGACAACATTTGTGCTCCCGCTACTGCCACTCCAACTGGGCCCTTACAGTTGACCGAGCAAGCACACTGAAATCAAGGAAATGTGATCAAGACTGAATGTTGTGTGGCAATTAGCAAACGTTCACTTACTGAGCCAGCAGCTGACACAGTCTTAAAAATGGAACAGGTTGAGGCTTCCTTTGGGATGGGGAGGAAGCTTTCAATAGTTCCTGCTATTCTATTATATAGTAGCATTCAACACAGTCATTACATTGATAATAGACTGCAGCGATGACTGAAGCTAGCTCAAAAGGTGGGCAGTATGACAGCTTTAGTGACAGGCAGGTCTCTTTAGGACTAAAGCAGCAAATTAACCAGCATCAGTCCTTCCGAAATTGATAGGATGCCTTTCATCGCTGCCCTATTCTAAATCTGTACCAGGTCAGCTGAATTCAGTTACATCAGCATTTGGAGGATACAACAATCTTGTATATAAGACCACAAAAATGAGAAAGGAGACAGACAAAACACAGCCACAATAGTTGACTATAATTGTTGCATGGTCAATTTAGATTTCAGGAAAAGGGAAGTGCCCATAAAAACAACATGTTTAAGATGCCCGAAGACAATTGCAAATATAGAAAACTCTACAAACTTTGACACAAATAATTCCTCCTAACTCAGAGAAAACTGTACAAGCACATTAGAAATCTCCCATTCAGTAGTATAAACATGTGAGCAACACAGAGTTAGTTACACAATGACAGTAATAATGAATACGATGTCTGCTCTTACATCCATTGTGAAACTACTGAAAATTATGCACAGCTAACCCTTGTTTGTGTATATTAGTGTCGCTGGGACGTGTGGCTGAACTAATGATATGACGTTTATTTGCCTTATTGGACAGATTGACCTGAGACTCTTCATCACATATTATTAGGTTGTAGCTGTAACTCATGCAGCTGGTTTTCTTTAATTAGCCTCTTGCAAGTCCATTTATGCATCAGAGATTACAGGATACATTTTCACATGCACTGATGATATCTTGATAAAACCTCTATGTGGGAATCCTAATACCTGCCTTCTCAGACACAACACAAAGGACAACCGAACATGCCTGAGCTGTCCATGTTAATCATCTGGATAAAGCACAAGTGTGAAAAATTGTAGAAAATATATGGTCCAACTTCACCCGTCGTTGAATTGTTTGCCCACAATCCACATCCCTTAAGCAAAGAGACCTGTGGACAATATTAATCAAATTCACTCCTCACTCATCTCCCATCACCCCAGGGATACGAGACTGGACGAGAAACCCTAGGAACGGCCAGGAACTCGATCAACCTGAAATGTTTTGGTGGAGCGGGACTACGTGATACTGGTGCCCCTTGCTGTTAAGGAGATTCTATTACCTGGCAAATGGCAAGACTGGCTTTGTCAACTCTGCCTTTGTCTTGCAGGTAGATGGATAGGAAAGGTTTGGAGGGATATGAGCCAAGCGGAGGCAAGTAGGACTAGCTCAGTTCTGCGATGTGGGCAGCATGAATAAATTGGACCGAAGGGCCTGTTTTGTGCTCTATAACGCCGCAAGAAGTTTTCTGCAAATTATAGTGGTGGCACAGCGGTAGAGTTGCTGCCTTAAATGCCGGAGACCTGGGTTTGATTCTGACTACGGGTGCCAACTGTATGGCGTTTGTATGTTCTCTCTGTGACCTGCGTGGGTTTTCTCCTGGTGTCCGGTTTCCTCCCATGCTCCAGACGTACAGGTTTCTAGGCTAATTGGCTTGGTAAAATTGTCCATAGTGTGTGTAGTACAGTGCTAGTGTGCAGGAATTGCTGGTTGGCATGGTCTCGGTGGGCCAAAAGGCCTGTTTCCTTGCTGTATCCCTTAACTAAATTAAACTACATTTATCTCAATAACTAAAACAGAATTCACATCTAAGTATCAAATATAACAGCAACCTTTCAAACTAATTTACTAGATAATTATTTCCTTACTAATTGTGTTTGGCAGTTGTGTTAATTGATTGTGAAATGTTGAGAGATTGCTGTGCAAATACTTTGTTCTGATTATGAACATGAGAATACGTTTTTTGCGGCTGTTGTGACCCTCATGTACTGCATTTCACAAAGCACCTTCATCACCAAAAACACTTAAGCATGGTGAATTTTTGCAGGTCAACTTTTCAGTCATGCGTCAATAATGTGCCCTTCAACAATGAATAGGTGTTTTTCTAATCTAAGCTTGCTCATCCTTTATTAACTGATTACCGAGCAACGTTGGTAAAGATCTAAGCAGATGGTATTTGCAGAATCTTGACAACCAGATAGCAGTGGCACTGAAATAAAATACAAGGTCAAATTTTCCATGATAAATTGTAGTCATCTAGTGAATTGGAAACCAAACAAAATATGAAAAGTAATTATGTACAATTTATTATGAGATAAACTCACTTAATGTTCCATCTTGATTCTGTCACAATTAAAATTGTATTTTTATAAATTCTTATTTTCAAAGTGTTTAGAATGGCAATTTGATGAGTCCTAGTTACATGCCTTGGTATTTAGTTTAGAGATACAGTGTGCAAACAGGCCCATTGGCCCACCAAGTCCGCACCGACCAGCGATCCCCACACATTAACACCACCCTACACACCAGGACAATTTACATTTTTACACCAAGCCAATTAACCTACAAAACTGTACGTCTTTGGATTGGGAGAGAAAACCGGGGAGAATGTACAAACTCTGTACAGACAGCACCCGTAATCGGGATTGAACCCTGTCTTTGGTGCTGTAAGGCAGCACCTCTACCATTGCACCCCACTATGCTACCTAAGGAAGTGTAATTATTCTCTGATATTCGTTATGTTGATGGATGTCACTTCTGAAGATAAATGGTTATGACCAACTACAATGAATCATCCTGTGCGTGACGACGGTTCTGCAAGGTCTGAGTTAACCATATAACAATTACAGCACGGAGACAGGCCCTCTCGGCCCTTCCAGTCCGTGCCGACCATTTGTTTTCCCTAGTCCCATCTACCTGCACTCAGACCATTCCATTCCCTTCACGTCCATATACCTATCCACTTTACTTTTAAATGTTAAAATCGATCCTGCCTCCACCACCTCTGCTGGAAGCTCATTCCACAACAGCCACCACCCTCTGAGTAAAGAAGTTCCCCCTCACGTTACCCCTAAACTTCTGTCCCTTAATTCTCATGTCATGCCCTCTTGTTTGAATCTTCCCTACCCTCAATGGAAAAGCTTATCCACGTCAACTCTATCCCTTTCATCATTTTAAAGACCTCAATCAAGTCACCCCTTAACCTTCTGCGCTCCAAAGAATAAAGACCTAACTTGTTCAACCTTTCTCTGTAACATAGTTGCTGGAACCCTGGCAACATTCTAGTAAATCTCCTCTGTACTCTCTCTATTTTGTTGACATCCTTCCTATAACTAGGAGACCAAAATTGTACACCATACTCCAGAAACCAATGCCTTGTACAATTTTAACATTACTTCCCTACTCCTATATTCAATGCTCGTAATTTATAAAGGCCAGCACACCAAAGGCTTTCTTTACCACCCTATCTACATGCGATTCCACCTTCAGGGAACTATGCACAGTTATTCCTAGATCCCTCTGTTCCACAGCATTCCTCAATTCCCTACCATTTACCATGTACGTCCTATTTTGATTTGTCCTGCCAAGATGTAGCACTTCACACTTATCAGCATTAAACTCCATCTGCCATCTTTCAGCCCACTTTTCCAAATGGCCCAAATCTCTCTGTAGACTTTGAGAATCTACTTCATTATCCACAATACCACCTATCTTAGTATCATCTGCATACTTACTTATCCAATTTTCCACCCCATCCAGATCATTGATGTACATGACAAACAACAGTGGACCCAACACAGATCCCTGAGGCACCCCACTGGTCACCGGCTTCCAACCTGACAAACAGCCATCCACCATTACTCTCTGACATCTCCCATTCAGCCACTGTTGAATCCATCTTGCTACTCCGCCATTAACACCCAAAGATTGAACCTTCTTAACCAACCTTCCATGGGGAACCTTGTCAAAGGCCTTACTGAAATCCATATAGACAACATCCACTGCTTTACCCTCATCAATTTCCCTAGTTACCGCTTCAAAAAATTCAAGAAGGTTTGTCAAACATGACCTTCCAGGCACAAATCCATGTTGACTGTTCCTGATCAGACCCAGATCAGTTACTTGAGTTATACTTTGAAATCGTAATGGCCATATTGAAGAATGATAAAAAATAAATCATTGCAATAAAGTGCACTCTGATTTTGTTCCACTGCTGTTTCATCAGGATTGACTAAGCAGAAATGTCCTTGAGGCACTTAAGCCATCGTTGTTGGTCCCTGCCATAAAGTATTTTCACTGGACACTATTTACAAACTTCTCCCTGGCAGAGTCAGTTTCACATACAATTATGTAAAAGCAAACCTAAAATGCTGGAAATACTCAGCATCAGGCTCCATCTTGTGCTGCCCCTACACTTGATGATTTCACTGTTCTTTTGCTTGACCTCCAATATTCCACCCAACATAAACTTATATCCGCTCAACCACACTATCCTGGCCACAGACTTATCTCACCATTGCCATCAGGAAGAAGGTGCAGGAGCCTGAAGACTGTAACGTCCAGGTTCAGGAACAGCTTCTTCCCCACAGCCATCAGGCTATTAAAAACAACAAATAAGCTTTGAGCTTTGAACTGCAAAAGACTATATTATTATTTGTTATTTGCACTATATTTGTTATTTATTGAACTTTTTCTTTCCCCCCCCGTTATATACAATGTTTACATGTTCACATATTCTGTTGTGCTGCAGCAAGTAAGAATTTCATTGTCCCGTCCGGGACATATGACAATAAAACACTCTTGACCAATGTTAAACACTAGACCTGCCCTAGCTGAAGTGTTCTGTACAGTTTTGGGCAATTTGAGAAATATGTAAGACTCTGAGAGGCATACTAGACTGGCAATGGAAATTTATAAATATATTAATGTGAATAATCTTGGATATTTTCCTTTAGCATACCATATTAAGAAAAAATGATAAAAATGTTTAAAGTTGCGCTGGATTTCAATGGATATAATAAAGAGAAATGCTTTCTAATGGGTGAAAGATTGATAACCAGACAGGACCGTTTTAGGATGAATGGCAAAAGAACCAGAGATATTGTGAGGAAGGAGCCGCATTTACAGATCAATAGTCCGGGTCTGAAGAAGGGTTCGGCCCAAAACGTTGCCTATTTCCTTCGCTCCATAGATGCTGCCGCACCCACTGAGTTTCTCATGCACTTTTGTCTACCTTTGTTTACAGATCAATAGTTGCCTTCAGCAGGGAATTTCTTGAGCTAAAAGTGGTGCTCAGGAAAGAATAATGCAATGTGGTTGACATTGTAATACCAGTGTAAAAGCAGTCAGTGTAATACCAATAGATTACTGGCCTCTTTCATTGTTCCATTCAAGCTTTACTGAACCAATCATAACTTACACCATCCCATTTATCCATTGTGTTGGTTGACATGCAAGGAGTCCTTGTAGGATGGACAATTAACAAAGTGAACCAGCAGTTCATCTCTTGTTTGCAATTCACACTCAGTCCATGCCAGTCAATATCACTATAGCTTTTTTAACTTTTAGCCTTTAATTTTTGTTTCTTTTCAAAATTACTATTTGTGCATTCCAATTTTGATTCTTGGATCAAACTTGAACAGCCAAATTTCAGATGCTTCATTACTGACCCCCATTCCATTGTAAGTTCAGAAGAGGGGAAATATTCCAACAATGGTAAGTTGTTCAATTCCATTCACAACGCCACAGGAAATTAAGCAATCCATCTTTTCAAGGAGCAAGACCTGGACAACATTCTGGCATGGGTTGACAAGTGATAAGTAACATTTGCCAGTCACTGACCATGTCTAGCAAGTGGAACTCTAACCACCAATCAGGCACATGCCGTGAGTAATTACTCAGGGTAGGCACTCAGTCGATTTAAAAAAAAAAAAAACTGCGCATGCGCAGATTGTTCTCTCCGTAAAAATAAAAAATAAAAATAAAAACAGTAACAATTCAATTTGCCCAAGACTTGCTAATCTCCTTTATTCTGAATTACTGAATGGGTGGGTGGTGAAGATTGATGGCAGGTGGAGAGATGGTGGGAAAAATGGGAGTACAGGGAAAAGTTGAATCAGTTGTCATCTTTTTGAAAGACAACACTTGTTCAAGGGACCAATTGGGGGGAGAGTTCCTTTCACAGCGTGTGGAGAGTCTGTGCCAGGAGTAAAGTTGCGGGGAGGGCAGGACTGTTGAGAAGGAGGGGGTCGGGAATAATGCCAGTAACTCACTCACTCACCGCTACCGCAGCTCTCCAGGCGCAAAGCCACGCACTGTAGCCGGGGATAGAAGCAGCTCGGTGAGCTGCAAGCGGCCGCCGGGACCCGACAGCAGAACTGGCCGCCACTTCAGTGCCTTCTGCCGGCCCGCTCACTTTCTGGCAGTGCTCTCCGTCTGAACACCTCTCACCTGCCGCTCTCTCATGTCAGCCGCTTCCTGCAAATCCTTAAATTCCCACAGTCGAGTAACCTCAATCGCGCTGTCGGAATTTAAGGACATGAGTGAGGCCAGCGAGCGACAGGAGAGAGGTTTTGCATGACTCCGTGCAAGGAGCCTCGCAAGTGGCATTATCCCGATCCCCTCCTTCACAACATTCGTGCCCTCCACGCAACTTTACCCCGGGCCAGACTCCCCAAATGCTATGAAAGGAGCTCTCCCCCCCCCCCCCCCCCCCCCCACACCCCGGGAAATACGGTATTTAAAAACATCACCAAGAAATGTACTTACCACATAATTGGTACACTAGCTCCATTCTTCTCTCTCCGTTTCCAAAGATACACTTAAAATATTGCCAATCCATATTTGAAAACCCCGCCAAGAAACTAGCGCTGCGCATGTGCAGTACAGCAAAGGCAAAATTTCAGCTGCCTACAGTCCCGCTTGAAAGTGACGGCTTCAGGCAGCACTGACGGCACGTGGGCTGCACAGAGCTTCACATGTTACAAGCGCTGCGGTTGAAAGGCACGGAGAGGGTCATGATACAGAAAAACAGGGCCTCAACTCTGACCATTGCTTCCTGTTGGCTGTATGCAGAAGGACCAGCAGGCTGGCAAAGGGACATAGAAGCTGAAAGTTGAACAGTTGACCCCAGAGAACAAATAACTTTTAGGGGATTACACATATTGGAGAAATGTGAAACCCACCTTGACTCCCTGATGGACAGGAGGGACGTAATCAAGTGAACATCAAGAGGTTCTTCATCCTCAAATGTATTCAGAAATATAGATGAAACTGTGTGTCAACCCTGACGTAGCATGCACTTCTTGATGGAGTTGAATATGAAGGAGGGGCTCCAAGAGATAAAGAAACAGCAACCTATGCCCTTTGTCCCATAGAGTCCAAGACCATCTTCCAATCCAGAGGCTGGGGCAGGAAGCAGGATGAGTTGAGCAAATGGTTCTTCTTCCAAAAGAAGCTGCTCTATGATCAGCATCATTTAATGAAGAGGTTGGTTCAGCAAAGCATTTGCAGCTGGACATATTAAGGAACTGCCATTCTCCTTTACAGGGCTATAAGAATGAAAGACCAGACAGAATGAAAGGCCAAACAGAACAGTCTCTCAGAACTTGCTATCCTCTAGCTCGGAGCTTTCTGATAACAGCAAGTGGGTGAGTCTGGAGTAGCCATTAACTCTGGAGGAGCTGACAAGCTAGCTGTAAAACTGTAGATAAATGAGAGTTACTAAATGTATACTTAGTACTCTGATAAATAGAGTTAAGCCAAGGCCCCTCAGTCTCATTCAGTACACATCCTGTACAATGTGGTGCAGGATGGATTCATCAGCATCGATTGAAAATTGTTTAAAGAACAGAGAGTGAAAATGAACGTGTTATTTGCAGATCACCAAACAGTTGCTAGTAGATGGCACAGGAACAGTAATGCATAAGCAATTGACAATACGCCTTTTGATGAGTGTAAAGTATCCAATTTTGATGATATATGAAAACTAGATAAGAAAGTGAGATGTGAACGTGCTTAGAATCTTCAACTGATGCAGCAAGGTAAAGGCAGATGGAGTTGTGGAAATTTGTAAAGGGCCTGTCCCACCAGCATGCGATTGCATGCGTCTAGTGCGACCAAAGGTGGTTGCTTGAGGAGTACGGCCGCGCGGGGCCGGTTCCACTTCGAACCGCAGAGGCATATGGAGTTGTGCGGGGCTCGTCCCAACATCATATTCACCAATCAGCTGGGCAGGAGGCAGGCAGACTGAATTTGGACGTCGCAGGCAGACTGAATTTTCGAACAGTGCAGGATTTTTGGCACATCGCGCGATGTCGGGACCAGCCCTGCACAACTCCATACGCCTCCGCGGTTCGAAGTGGGGCCGTATGGCCCCACGCGGCCGTACGCCTCAAGCGACCACGTTTGGTCGCGCTAGACGCATGCAATCGCATGCTGGTGGGACAGGCCCTTAAGGCTGTTCACTTTGGTGGAAATAAATAGAAAAGCACTATTCGTAAAATGGTAAGAAACGTAACAGAAATTGTTAACGGAAAAGCTTGTGTGAGGTGGTTCAGGGAACAATCAATGAATATGCTGGAAGGCAAATGGTTTGTTGTTTTTTTATTGCAATGGATTGGAGTACAAAAGAATTACTTAACATATACATTCAGAGTACAGGGTGGAGTTTTGTACACCACATTTAAGTAAGAACATACAGGCCTTGGGGGCACTTCAGTGTACATTTACAAGCTTTTTACTGTAATGAAGGGGTTGTCCTTATAAAGAGAGTCTATATTCACATGTGAACAATAAGGAGTTTTTCAAGCATAGTCATATATTCATACATTCAGAAACAGGTCCGTTTGGCCCAATGTATCCATGCCGAATAAGTAGCTATCATTGCAAATCAGGAAACAAGGAAAGTTGTACACAGTAAGATCTGAAAAAAGCAACGTGGCAATGAGAATATCATCTATTTTTGTTATGTTGAGATTGAAAGCCCTGTCCCACTGTACGAGTTCATTCAAGTTCTCCCAAATTTACCCTGATTCGAACTCGGAGATTTACGGTAATGGCCTCTCGTAAGTACTCGGGGCTCTCGTGGACATTTTTCAACGTTGAAAAATCTTCACGAGTCTTCCTGAGCTTACCGCGTTTCCCAAGTACCTGCCCGAGCTCCGCTGTGTTCATTCTACGTGCTTACCACGAGTTTGATTTTTTTTTTAAACTCAGGAGAGCACTTGAATGAACTCGTACAGTGGGACAGGGCTTTTAACTTCCCTGCTCTACTTTGTAATAATCTCATGGATGGTTTACAGTCGTCTAGGAAATAAAAACAGGGTCTCCATTAACACCCTGACAAAAAAAGTAGAGACAAGTGTACAACTCAGCCCTTTCTAGGTGCAGGAAGGGCTTTTAAAAAGAACAAACGAGTTTCCTGCTTTTTCTAATTAATTTAATTGCTACTTTCATTATCAAATTCAATGCATGTAGCAGTAGTTATTTTATCGGTTTGGCTGCAAAGTTGAAAACATTAGGCAAGGTGCTCTAACATCTAGAATGGCACAGTAAGTCTGAAGAAAGATCCTGACCTGAAACATCACCTATGCATTCCTTCTATTGATCACGCCTGACCTGCTAAATTACTCCAGCACTTTGTGTTTTGCTCAAAATTGCATCTGCAATTCCTCGAGTCTCCACAGCACGGAAAGTACTACACAAGTATTCCCAGGAATGAGCATGCTCATGGAACCAGCATTTAAGGAGCCATTATCATGAACCCTACAATGGATCACCCCATAGTACCAGGTTGATCCTGAGAACTGCTGTTGGGGGAACCAGGAGTGGTGATTCCGCTCAGCATGTGATGGATATTGGTAACACACCTCTCACTTGAGCTGTTATCACGAAAAAATCCCTGGGCCAGTGTGAGCTGTGCAGTCAAATAAAGAGAGATGGAGAAAGCAGTTTCCTTCAATTCCAGCAGGAGGTCATGAGAAAGATCATGGGATCCAGTTTAGCCAAGTTGCAGCCCTGACATCCTCATCTCAGCCCCAAACCACTCACGAGCAATCCTCACAGGCAGCCTCTCCTTACCAATCCAAGGCCAGGGTTTCATCCCATGTTCCCAACACAGCAATGTGTCGCCTGAGTCTTTTAATTAGAATTTGGATGAAAGTACTTGTGACTGTTTGGTCTGGAGGACCAAAAACACTGTAATGAATCTGTAGCTTATGCAATTAGAGTGTATAGGTCAAATTCTTGAGTACCGTAAAAGGGTCCAAAAGTGGTTATCACTCATCACCAATGGAAAACTTGAATTTTGGTTGCATTATATGCAGAAAAATACTCCACTTTCCGGTTTCTAAGCAAACATATAGATAGCTAAACTAACATTTTAGTTCTGTCTTACTGAGATGTGTGCATTTATGATAACTGATATCAGTTTTACCATTTGGTCTTGAGTTTGCCGGGAACTAGGCAGGTCACGGCTTACATCCTGAAATGAAACTGCAGGTGATTAATGAGCATCAGAAACATTTAATTGCATTTACTTATACTAATGGCTTCCGACTACTTTGGGAAAACAATACATCACTCAGTTTTCCCATTTGATGGAATGGGAATATTTCCCATGAGAAATAATGCTTTATAATCACAAAGAGCTCTGTTGGAAAATGCCTCAAACATGACTGAATACAGAGCTCATACCTCAACGCTACAGGTATTTTTTTCCGCTGTCGTGCATTTTGTTTCAGGTGTCAGTGTCACCATGGCACAGTAATCACAACTGAATTCTGCCATGAGTTTTAATACACATCAGGAGGAAATAAGAAACCCATGATTACACAGCAGCACTTTATTAATGGCTCAGATTGAACACCTGAGGTCTGTTTTATAATCTTCCATTCAATTTAATCTACTAAGATCAATGTAATATTTCAACCTGTCAAATGCAGCCGCCTTTTTTTTACGGTTGGCAGACATCACAGCATAGATTTAGTGAAAAATTGCAGGCAAAAAATATTACATGTGGGACCACATCTTGTCTGGCTTTATCAAACTTTGGTCACTTCCATCTCCCTCTCACACCCAACCTCCCCCCCCCCCCAACCCTAATTTCACAAGATACATCTACAAGTTGTCACGCTAACTGAGAGCTAATTTATTAACAATTCTTTCCACTGTCATATATGATGTATCGTTCATTTATGGTTTTATGCATTGTCTGAGTTAATTACCTCTGATGCTGCTGCAGAATTTTCATTGTATCTGTACCTCACTGTTCTTGTGTATATGACAATAAACCTAACTTGAGAGTATCAGTCCACTGAGTCTTGACAAATAATTGATCAATCTCAAGTAACATCCTGTCAGTTAGTATTTGAAAATATGAATTCAGTGAAATCTGGGCTACTGGCCCTGTTCAACCGGTGACGTATTTATAAGCTTACAAGTAAAAACACTTTCTCCAACCTTTTCCAAAGTCATTAACCATGTCAATTTCTTATTAATTCACGTCATTCCTTTAATATCCTGTTTGAGATTCCCATTTCTGCCATGACAAATGATCTGTTCTCTCATAAACAACCTTTCTCTGTGACAATAGGAGGTCAACTTTCCTTGACTATTCTGCAGAGTTTAATAATTTCTTCATAGCAGACTCCTCCAACACCCTCCTTGGTTGAATTAAGTTCATGTATATTTACCTCAGCATAGCCAGAGAGACTCAAGAAAAACGTCTCACCACCACAATTCAGTTTTGAATCTGCCCCTCCCTGTTTTTACTTATATATTGCACTTTGCCAATATCATTTATAGACTTCTAAACATGTAATGACACAAAATTATTCCTCCAGGACTCGACTCCAAAGTTCCACTGTTTTGGTTTTAGAGTACTTGTCCTGCATGATATTCAGATATTCCTCAATTTTTTCCAAAATTTGATCCTAGCTATGAACCCTGTGATATTGTCATCAATTTCAAATCTTTCCCTTGGCATGCTCAGGCTAAACTAGACTGCCCTCAATGTAAAGATTGTCTGTCCTAATTCCTGACGCTATATCAACCAACAAAATTCCACTTTTAGATCAGCAACAGTGTAAATCTATCTCTTATTCCTTCTTCTTTCTCTGTACTGATGTTGATTCATTACCAAGCACAAACAGATTGGTGTGGGTGAAAGTGGGATAAGAATTAAAGACCCCAGTTGCCCATCATTGTACGTCCACCCCACTCCAACCTTCCTGCCTGTGGTCTCCTATACTGTTTCAACAAAGCTTGATGCTAGCTTCAGGATCATCTTTTACCTAATATGTTGCAGCTTAAGAGACCCAAAATCAAATTCAACAACTTCAGATATCTTCCTTTGCCAACTAGTATCAGATTTGTCCAGTTCTATTGCAAGGTACATAAAAATGCTGGAGAAACTCAGCGGGTGCAGCAGCATCTTTGGAGCGAAGGAAATAGGCAACGTTTCGGGCCGAAACCCTTCTTCAGACTAGAGAAGGGTTTTTGCCCGAAACTTTGCCTATTCCCTTCGCTCCATTGATGCTGCTGCACCCGCTGAGTTTCTCCAGCATTTTTGTGTACCTTCGATTTTCCAGCATCTGCAGTTCCTTCTTAAACAGTTCTATTGCAAGGTTGTTTTGAGTATTTCCAACATTCTCCTTTTGGATTTTGAGTTTCAGCAACAGCTCTGACCTACATTCCAGTTTTATACATCACTTTTTCTCATTCCTCTCAAAACGCTTTAGTTAATCTATTAACCAGCCAACTCTGAAAACAAGGCAACCCCAGCCTCGCCCAACCAGAGATATTCCCTTTGTCCTAACCATTCCATCCTGATCTTTTCTGCAACTTTCTTTCCCAGTTTTGATTCTACTTGAAACATTATTTGTTTTCGGTTTATATTTACACAGATTTTACATGACCTGCTGAGTTTTTTCAGTACTTTCAACCTTTGATTAGTACTCTTTGCACTATGCTAAATATTAGTTCCCTTATCCTCCAATACACCGTGATAGGATAATGTGCCATCCCTTAGGCTCTCTGATAGCATCTCCCTCACCAGCAAATGCAACCACCAAACCAAGGGCACTAGCCCAATGCGAATAAGCACCTCACATGGATTCTCAATGGACAGCATCCTGACATGGGAATATTTCACCTTTCCTTCATTGTTGTTCGGCCTAAATCTTGTGTTCCTTACACATAGTACCTTCACCGTGGATGGATAGCAGCAATGGCTACCCTTACTTTCTCAATGATAACTACAGATACGTAAAAAATGCTGGCTTTGTCAGTGATATTCCAATACTAAAAGCCAATGATGAATATATTTCAAGGCACAGGGAAACCCATAAATTTCATCGTGTGGTCTTGAAATTGTTGAAATTTACCTCAACGACCTTGGTACAATACCAGTGCCCGCCTAGACTATGCACTCAACCATGGTTTCAGGATGATTCAAAGTTTATACATATAAGGGAGATACTGCAGTGATTAAATGCAAGCGCTAATTTACTAAAACTTTTGCAGTGTTTCAAATCACTTTGAAAATGTACATGCTCAAAAAATGGTATTTGTGAAGAATAAAAACCTTAGCCACTGAATGAACAGAAACTCAACTAATGCAGATGGCAACTGATGGCTCAGAAATAATAATTCTATCTCAAGAATTTTCTTTTTATGACACCATTCATATTTTAATAAAGAACATCAAATTGCATTTTGTGTCAGAGCTTTTCCAAACCTATTACTGGTATAAAAATCTCTGGACTGCTATCAGCACACTCAATGCATTGCCTCATCAAAATGCATTTACTGATATGAATTTTCTACCCATTCACTACATGAAGAGGAAACATTATATCCCTGCTACGTGCATGAGATCATAAATGTCTCTTACAATTTACATTCATTTCCCACTGGAAGGCACATGAAGAATTAATCAAATTTTAAGTTAGAACTGCCAATAATTTTCTGACCTCAACGGACTTTTCATGTTGGCTTGTCAAGAGGCATATCGCTTTTACTTGAGTAGGGAACAGTCTACTACTATAGCAAAGAACAGTCCTGGTCGCGTAAAGAAATTGCATTAAACTATAATGCAGTCTCCACTGAAAGATTGCTCATTCTTGACTGTATGGATTTATCATTCCGGGCACCAAAATAAACATTCTGACAATCGCCTTTGAGTAAAGTTTCAACAGGCATATAAACATCATATCTCTAAGATCAGGACAGAGGATGGGAAGACTGAGGTTAATGATTCACATCATGACATTCCAAAGCCCTTTCACTATCCAAAAGCACAAATCAGGGGTGTCTGGAAATGCTCTCAATTTACCTGAATAAATGCAGCTCCAACTGTTTCCAAGAAGCTCGATGCCAGCCAGTGCAAAGCAGCCCATTCAACTGGCATCACTCCATCGCCCAAAACATTAAATCCAGTCAGCAAACGATGCCTTCAAAGTCCACTGCAGTTACTCACCAAGGATACAGTGATAGCACAACCCATGACCTCTACCACCAAGAAAGATCTGGTAGCAGATTCCCCTTCGAGCCATATACCATCCTGATCTGAAAATGTAATGCCTTTCTTTCATTGCTGCCAAGTCTAAATCATGGAACTCCCTACCCAACAGCAATATGGGAGTACTTTTATCAGAAGGACTACAGAAAGATTGCTATTCAAGAAGGTGGATGACCACACCTCTTCAAAGGTAGTTAAATCTGGGAAGTTGACATCTTTAAGCGAGCACTGCAGTATACAGGGATTCCAATAATCCATGTGAAAATGCGTGGATAAACATGAGCGGACTACACCAATTTCTTTGCCAATCCAGAAAACCTTATATTCATTCTTGTAATGGAAAGAGCCTTTCTATTTTAGAAAAGTAGTCACAAATTAACACAAAGACCTTTAAAGTGATTTAAGAACAGTTTGAAAGTCACAAAAAGAGCTAAAAGAAATCTATTTACATGTTAGGCTGGATCACTCAAGTGGATGTTCACCTGTGACTCCAAACACCGTTTGGTACCACAACATGCACTGCTTGCCATTTACCAATGGTCTGATGAACTTTGGACTAAGTCCTACAGGCTCAGAAACCAGTGAACACTATTCTACATGCCAATCCTTTGAGGGAAGGGCACATGATCAGATCTGATGCACACTGATCACACACAACACAGATCTTATAAGTAACAAGACCCTTGAAGATGTTTATATACAATGATGAGAAAATCAAGCACAGGTCATCCAGCCCTTTGAGCTTGTCTCATCATTCATTATGCCTGTGGCTGATCTACCCCGTGCCATTTTCCTGCACTAACCCTGTAGCCCTTGTAGCTCAATGTCCAGAAACCTACCTACCACTATTAAACATAAACACAATGATTGAGCAACAATCAACTAGCTGGAGAATTCCAAAGGTTCATCTCCCGTTGATTGGAGCATCTTCTACTCATGTCAATTAATTTCACCCCTTATTTTGAAAACCATGCTCTCTTCTCAGCCTATCAAGCTCATGACAAATTGTATCTGTTTTAATAAGATCTCCCCTCATTCTAAAGTCCAAAGAGTACAGTTTACTCCATCTCTCCTCATGTTGCAACCCCAATTTCTTTGGAACCAGCCCAGTGAATCTCCAATGCACTTCCTCTATAGAAGCATATTCTTTACTCCTGTAGGAAGGATCCCAAAGCATCACATCCATTTTCTCCAGAGATGCTATCCAACCAACTGAGTTACTCCAACATTTAGTGTCCACCTTTACACCTGTATTCAATTGTTCTTATGATAAGGCCAAAGATACCACTTGTCCTTTTAATCACTTGATAGACCTTCAGTAACTTGAACACAAGCACACCTAGGTCCCTTTGAACATCAACACTAAATTTTTCACCATTACCAAATACGGTTTGGTTATATTCAACAAAGTTTTTGACCTCCCATTTTTCCATATTATGCCTCATATGCCATGTTCTTGTTCACTCACTCATTTTGTTCATATCCCCGTAAGGCCCGTACCCTCCCTCATACTCACAATCCAACCAAATTTAGTAACTGTCAGTAATCTCGGAAAATATGTTATTTGATTCCTTCAGCCAAATTGTCTATATGGATTGACTGTTAATTTGATTCCCGACTGTGCCTTATTTTGGGGAGGGGTGTGACTTCAAACCCATGCTAACCCCAATAAGCACATGACTTATACATACATGTCAGCATGTTTTCACATCAATTACCAGGCGGAGAGGTAATTAAATACTAAATAATTCTTGCAGCCTCCCTTCAATTATTTTTTTTTATGTATCAAATTCACATATCTCCACAAATGTTATCTGGCCTGCTGAGTTCCACTAGCACTTTGCTTTTTTGTCAGGAAAGTAGTATATCATTTGTTTATTTATTTTTAATGACATATCTTTGTATGATTGGTAAAATTAAGAAGTTACTTTTTGATTCATAATTCATTTTCAATATGGATGGAAGTATTACTGAAAGATTTTACACCTCTTGTATGAACTCAACAATGGTTAACAGTTATGGACCTCCCCCTTAAAACACGAGTGCTATTCTCAATAAAATTCTCCCATACAGAGTGCCATCAAACTAAAACAAATCAAGCAGTACAAACAATCTGGTCTGGTCCACAAGTCTGCAGGAATGCCTTGGCGGACCACAGTCAGACTATTCCACTCTGTAATAGTTCCCCATGTATGCCCTGCCTGTAGCACATGCTGCTCAAACTCATGGCCTTGCAGCTGCCAAAACAACAGCGATGTACCACAGTGACAGGGACTCTAAGCCCATTCCAACTGAGTGTCTGTTGGCAGTAGTGCACAACCACCCAAAACTCCAATATTTACATGGAATGGATAAATTCATGAACATCATTGACTTTTCCCATTCACAAAAAGATTGGCAAACGCATCACAGCATACATTTAAAGCCACGCCGATATTCTTGGAAATAGCACCAGCGATACAGCCAGTATAACTGCTACCATACAACTGGAAAGCTTGGGTTCAATATCACACCAAATGTATAAATAAAAGTAATGATCTGTTGAGAATTAAAGTAAAATCAAGAAAATTCACATGACCTATCCTGAAACCTACATTAATGTCATTGAATGCATTCTGAAGTCAGGACCACTTCTGAAGAGATTCAGGAGACATGAACAATAAGTATCTTTGACAACGTGCTTTTTTGAGCCACTAATCAACCTACTTTTCTTTGCCTTCCTTGTACATGTTGCCACTGTTTAATCAGTCCAGCCTTGTACAAAACGTTCAATTTACTTCTTCAGTCATTTAGTTCCCCAAAAAGATGATTCACAGTGCCATATTCCAGGTTTATTTCCAACCCATTTATTTTCAGAGAACATTGTGTTCACTGCATAAACTACAAATGCTATCACACTAAATTAAGAATGGGAATGACTTAATATCTGTTTGTGCAGGCAGAACAAGCAGAGATTTGTGCTTTGTACATGAGGATTTGCGTGAGTGTTGACTGTCAAAGCTTTCACTCTACTCAAATGATAAAATGATTCAAATTCAGGAAAAAATGTTTATAAATAAAATATGTTTAGAGACACATCAGAAATAGGATTAGAATTTCCATTTGTCATGGATCATACATCAGCTGTACCTTTTCTGTATGTCAATCATTGCACTTTTCCGTTATGTCACCACTCAGACAGGCTAAAAATCATAATGCTACCACGAAGGAAAAGAGCAATTGGCCACCTGCATTTAAAGTCATCAAGAACCAAGTCATCAAGTGCCACAGCCTGTCTCTTCTACTTGTGAAATCTCACACTTTAATTCTCACACCAAGCACATGTCAATCCCACACCCTATTTAACGGACTGGTATAACGTGGATATTTCACACAGTAGGTAAACTTATCAGAGTGTTTATTTCAAGAGTCAAGAGAGTCTAACTGTCATATGCATCGAAACATAACAATTACATTCTTACTTGCAGCAGCACAACAGTAAACACAGTGTCTGACAGATAACATAATAAGCAAAAACATTTCAATAAATTAAAAAAATAATATAGTACAAATCAAAACCCCACAGTCCCTAGCGCGATCCAGACAGCTCGTAATTTAGTTGAGTTGGTGCTCGTAACGTTCAACAGCTGATGGATGTTGGGAAGAAGCTGTTCCTGAACCTGGTGATCATGGTATATATACTATAACTATAACTCTGTGCCGGTGGCAGAAGTGAAATGGGAGCGTTGCCTGGGTCCCTGATGATGTTGGCAGCGCCTCCTATAGTTCGCTTCTGTTCTGGGGAGGTCAGTACCCGTGATGGGCTGGGTAGAGTCCACCACTGTTTGTAATCTTCTCCGTTCCTGGGCGTTTGGGTTGACAAACCAGGCCGCGATGCAACCTGTCAATATGCTCACAACCGTACTCTCTTAGAGAGAGTATTTGTCGACATAAAGAATCTCTTCAATCTTCTAAGGAAGTGGAGGCGTTGATGGGCTTTTCTTATGATTGTATCAATGTGCTGGGTCCAGAACAGATGTTCAGCGATATGCACTCCCAGGAACATGAAGTTACTGACTCTCTCCACCATCAATATGCCAAACACAGGTTCATGGATCCTCTGCCTTCCTCTTCTAAAGTCAACAATCAGCTTCTTGGTTTTACTGATGTTGAGAGCAAAATTGCTGTCCTGGCACCATTCAAGCAGATGATCAATATCTCTCCTATACTGACTCATCAATACCTGTAATTTGCCCAACATCAGTGGCGTTGTCAGCAAATTTAAAGATGGACTTGGAACTGTGCACGGCAACATAGTCATGGGTATAGAGTGAGTAGAGCAGGAATTGAGCACACATCCTTGAGGTGCACATATGTGTCACTAGACTTGAATGCCCGAGATCTAGTCCACAGATGGAGGACGTCATGGCTCATCTGAGGCTTCTGGTTGGGGGACAATCGGATGGTTTTAGTGGGAACACATTCCTTCACACATTTCCTATGAAGTCAGTAACAACCGTGACATATCGTTCATGTCTGTTGCTGGGTCCTTGAACATTATCTGATCTATTAATTCCGCAAAACTCCTAGGGTCGTTTCTCTATCTCTTCTGAGCAGTTCTGTGCAGCCCACTCCATAGGCGCTACCTATACGCAGGAAGAAGGAGCACAGCAAGGTTGTTGGATTTCCCAAAATGAGGATGAGAGATGGAGTGATAGGCATCCTTGAAGGTAGAATGGCAGTGGTCGGGGATGTTTGATCATCTGGTGCTGCAGGACATGTGCTGGTGGTAGTTTAGAAGTGCTTCGTCAAACTGGCCTTGTTGAAGTCCTTGGCTATGAGAGGAAAGGCACGGGGTACGCCAACTGGTGATAGCTGACCATGGCATTGAGCTTCTCCAGTGCTCAACGAGGTCCTGCCTGTGTGAGATGTTGACTGTGGTCATGATGGAGGTGAATTCCCTCGGGAGGTAGTAGGGAGGTACTTGTGGAGATGTGCGGTAGGCAGGAGTTGGACAGTGTGGCTACATCTGAGCACCAGGAAGAGTTTACCGTGAGGCAGGAATCTCTGTCTCTTCCTTTCCCTGATGCCTCCCTTTTATATTATAAATAGAAACATAGAAAATAGGTGCAGGAGTAGACCATTCGGCCCTTCGAGCCAGCACCGCCATTCAATATGATCATGGGCTGATCATCCAAAATCTGTACCCCTTTCCCGTTTTGTCCCCATATCCCTTGATTCCGTCAGCCCTAAGAGCTATATCTAACTCGCTCTTGAATACATGTACAATTCATCAAAACAGATACATCTTTCTTCCTGGAGTTCAGGACTGAAGGTTCACATCTTAGAAAGGTTACAGCAAGGAAGGAACCCATTTGGCCGATCATTTCCATGCTCACTCTCTACAAAACAAATCCAGGTAGCTTTATTCCTCTGTGCTCTACCTATACTCTGCAACATTTTGTTTTCAAATGTTTCTAAATTTGAATGCTTGCTTCTTTGTGATGAAAAACAGCAGCTTAAGGATAAGCTATGAATTTCTGAGGTAATGAAAAGTGTGAACAAATAAGTAATTAATCTTGATGATAAAGAAAATACTATAAGATACAAACATAACATTCAAAAAATAAATGAGAAAACTCATCTCTTCTGCCAAATGTTTTAATGTTTTTCTTTGATGGATGTTGCAGACAAGTCGTACAGCATTGAACCAGCCCTTCAGCCCAACCCATCCATGCTGACCAAGATGCCCCATCTAAATTAGTCCCATTTACCCATGCTTGGCCAATATCCCTCAGACCCTTTCCTATCCAAGTACCTGTCCAAATGTCTTTAAAATGTTGTTATGGTATCTGCCTCAACTACTTCCTCTGGCAGGTTGTCATGCCTACACAACACACAGTCCAGTTATATTTTCTACAGCAAGAAAAAACAAGGAATGCATGAGCATCTGAACGTGAGTAACCCTTATCTAGTGATCATCGTGAAGAATCTTGGTGGATTATCGTTGGAGCAAGGATATTCCACCAAGAAACTAAAATATGACTTAGTAAAGTTTTAAAGGAGGGACATTAAATAATGATGGGGAAGAGTCTCAGCATAAAGGTCAAACAGTGAAGAACAGGACAAGATTACATTTCTTGGAATTCTCTGGCTTAGAGATTTTGAATGCTGAGTCTTGCTTGCTGGCATGGATTTTTGGTGTACAGGAAAATTAGGGTTCATGGAACAGGTCACAATATTGAAGCTGAGACCAAAGGCCACATAAGGCCAAATTGCAATGAATGAGCAGGCTGGGGGATAAGGTGGCCAAATCAAGCTCTTACTCATGTACACTCACATAGGACATTCCATTCTACTATGCTCTCTCCAGACCTTTACATCCCTGGAAAGGCAAGAACTGATTAGTATTTTATGCATAGGAAAGCATGCCTCATGAAATGAATTGTCTTTTTTTGAAGAGATGACCAAGAGGATTGATGAGGGCAGGGCAGTAGATATTGTTTACATGGACAATGTGTTGTGTACATGGACCATAACAAGGCCCTTCACAAGGTCGTATGGTCAGTTGGGTTGAAAGGTCATTTCACAGAGATCAACTGGACAACTACTTGCACAAGTTTATTTAGGGAACTCAAGGGGGTGTACAGTGCCTTCCATAATGTTTAGGACAAAGACCCATCATTTATTTATTTGCCTCTGTACTCCACAATTTGAGAGTTGTAATAGAAAAAAATCACATGTGGTTAAAGTGCTCATTGTCGGATTTTATTAAAGGGTATTTTTATACATTTTGGTTTCACCATGTAGAAATTACAGCTGTGTTGATATATATTCCCCCCATTTCAGGGCACCGTAATGTTTGGGTCACATGGCTTCACAGGTGTTTGTAATTGATCAGATGTGTTTAAATGCCTCCTTAATGCAGGTATAAGAGAGCGCTCAGCTCCTAGTCTTTCCATCACCTTTGGAAACTGTTATTGCTGTTTATCAACATGTGGACCAAAGTCAAATACGTCATTATGTGAAAAACAAGAATAAAACTGTTAAAGAGACATCAGCCAAACATTAGGCTTACCAAAATCAACTGTTTGGAACATCATTAAGAAAAAAGAGAGCACCGGTGAGCTTACTAATCGCAAAGGGAATGGCAGGCCAAGGAAGACCTCCACAGCTGATGACAGATGAATTCTCTCTATAATAAAGAAAAATCCACAAACACCTGTCAGACAGATCAGAAACACTCTTCAGGTGTGGATTTGTCAATGACCACTGTCCGCAGAGGACTTCATGAAACAGAAATACAGAGGCTACACTGCAAGATGCAATCCACTGGTTAGCCGCAAAAGAGCAACCAGATTCTGGAAAAAAGGTCTTGTGGACAGATGAGATGCATATTAACATATCAGAGTGATGGCAAGAGCAGCGTATGGAGGAGAGAAGGAAATGCCAAAGATCCAAAGCATACCACCTCATCTATGAAATACAGTGGTGGGGGTGTTATAGCCTGGGCATGTATGGCTGCTGTAGGTACTGGCTCGCTTATCTTCATTGATGATACAACGGCTGATGGTCGTAGCGTAATGAATTCTGAAGTGTATAGACACATCCCATCTGCTCACGTTCAAACAAATGCCTCAAAACCCATTGGCCAGCGGTTCATTCTACAGCAAGACAATGATCCCAAACATACTGCTAAAGCAACAAAGGAGTTTTTCTAAGCTATAAAATAGTCAATTCTTGAGTGGCCAAGTCAATCACCCGATCTGAACCCAATTGAGCATGCCTTTTATATGCTGAAGAGAAAACTGAACGGGACTAGCCCCCAAAACATGCATAGGCTAAAGATGCTGCAATACAGGCCTGGCAGAACATCACCAGAGAAGACACCCAGCAACTGGTGATGTCCATGCCTCGCAGACTTCAAGCAGTCATTGCATTCAAAGGATATGCAACAAAATACTAAACATGACTACTTTCATTTACATGACATTGCTGTGTCCCAAACATTGTGGTGCCCTGAAATTGGGGGACTATGTATAAACACAGCTGTAATTTCTACATGGTGAATATAATAATGGTAGCTATAATAATGGCCTTTATTAAAATCTGACAATGTGCACTTTAACCACATGTGATTTTGTTCTATTACAAATCTCAAATTGTGGAGTACAGAGGCAAATAAATAAATGATGGGTCTTTGTCCCAAACATTATGGAGGGCACTGTATATAGGGTAAAATGACTGAAAACTTACACTTAATGATGATCTTGTCTTAAACTATAATCATGCCAAAAATGCTCTAAATTACAGGTTAAATAACACTTGTCATCACTTGAGCATGCCACACATTGCGGGTGCTTTTGTGTTTCCCCTGCAGACTTCTGTTGTTAAAGCTTAGGAGCTAATCATAACTTTGGCCTCTTCCCAATTCAAAACAAAGCAATAGGAAATTTTGAGACACTAGAAACTGCAGATGCAGGAACTGGTCATGTCCATGCCTCGCAGACTTCATGCAGTCATTGCATGCAAAGGGTATGCGACAAAATACTAAACACGACTACTTTCATTTACATGACATTGCTGTCATGCCAGAGTGAGGCCTTACGCAAACTGGGGGAACAGCACCGCACTTTCTGCTCGGGTAGCTTAAAACCCAACGATATTAACACAGAATTTTTCAATTTCATGTAATATCCCTTCTCTCTTTCTCCTGCAGCCGGTGCATACACATTTCTCTCGCCATTCCAGTCACTCCTTTCCCCTCCTTTGTACATTTATCTTCCATCTCCGAGGCCTACACCCTTGATGCCCCGCTCTTTCCCCTCCCACTGCTCCCTTCACTCCGCTTTACATTTCACTCAACTTCTTTCCTTATCTGACATCCTTTTGTCACCTCTAGCGTCTGTAATTTACTTCACCCTTCTGCCAATCACTCACCCTCACCTGTATGCATTGACCATTTGCCTGGCTTTGCCTCATCCCATCTTTCTTCCCCAGCAATTCTCAGAGCAATCCCTTCAAATTCATTCAGCCACTTATTTCCATATTAGCTCATATGCCCATTAATTCCTACTTGAATCTCCCACTAGCCATCTGTGTAAGGGGTAATGGCAGTAGCCAATTAGCCTAATACCTTTGTAATGTGGGAGGAAACCCACTCATACTCAGTAAACTACACCCACATACCACCAAAGGTTAGAGTCAAACCTGAGCTACTGGAGCTGTGACTCAGTTGCGCCACCGGCTGTATCAGTGTGCCTTTGGGAAATGTCATACTTATTGTCTTGTAGAAAATTCTGAGCTCTGCCAGACAGAAGCTAAATGCAAATATTTACTTCCAATTATAAAATTTGTGTTGAAATAACATAAAATAGTGTGGCCAATGTTAAAATGTACACTGAAAATATTTGGTGAAATATATTAGAGAAAATTAGAAATGATATGAGCTTTACTTTTTGGTTTGCCCTACTTTTGGAATTGTGATTTAATGTCAGCAACACAGAGATTTCAAATGGTCTTTGATTGCTCGAAGGAATGTTAACAAATAGCAAAGTGGATTAAATAGAGATTGTCAAGATCTCTGAAGAGTTTATTGTTTTCTAGTTAAACTACACCATTTTGGGGCATCAAAAATATCACATTGCTTCAGGGAACTGTTACTAAGAATTATGAAAATGGGAATCATTCCAAACTCCGCATTAATACACCATTTTTGTCATGAAATACAAAATGTTGTACCCTTTATCTGTGCACTATGGATAGCTTGATTGTATTCATGTATAGTCTTTTCTTTGACTGAATAGCACAAACAAAAGCTTTTCACTGTACTTTGGTACATGTGACAACAATAAACTAACCTAAACTAATCAATGCCAGATCCTCTAATTGAATGCTTGAATTGCTTTTATGTACAAGGCTTTGGAGCGAGACTTGGGAAGAGGCAATGCTGTAGATATTTTTTTTTCAGCTGGCATGGAAATAATGGCCACTTTCTCTATCATGGAAGTCTGATTCAAGGCAGAGAGATAAAGAATCATTTGAACAGGGGAGGAAGAGAAAAACCTGAGGAGAAAACAAATGGACTGGATGAATAGAGTCAGATGCAGAATTAAAAGAGATTTGAGCTATGAAGCTAAACTAAGAAATTCCAGAGGTTATCCCAAACTCCAAACGCAACTAGAAATTCCATCAATTACAATGGTGTGAAGGTTTCTAGAGTGGACAAAAGGGAGGGGTTAGTGGATTAACAGTGCTAGATGTTTAAACAGCTGGTATATGATGCTTAGCAGACATTTATCCCACTTTGAAAGAAGAAAAATAAACCACCCATCCCAGAAGAAAGATAAACCACCAATGGTTAGCAGAGATGAAGGAATATATTAAATCAGAGACTACAACAAATGAGGTCAGTAAGGAAAATTGGCACAGAACAGGAGAACAGGACCTGGGCAGATCAGCCATAACCACAATGAATGGCAGGGCAGGCTTGAGCGGCTGAGTAGCTTACTTATGCCCTAAGTTGGAGATTGTCAAGAAGCAGCGATCATCTCTCTACCAGTAATCAGGCAACTGAACCATCCTATCCCATACCAGAGAGCAGTACGGACCCAGCATCTACCTCAATGGAGACCCTCGGACGACCTTTCATCGGAATTTACTTTACTTTATCTTGCACTTAACGTTATTCCCGTTACCCTATATCTGTACACTGTGGATGGCTTGATTGTAATCACATCTCGTCTTTCCGCTGACTGGATAACACACAACAAAAAAAGCTTTTCACTGTACCTCGGTACACGTGACAATAAACTACACTAAACTAAATCCTGGGAAATTTACCAGCACTGGAACTGCATGAGCAGTACAGCCTTTTGACTACATAAGCTCAGTACATTTCAGGACTTTCAAATCAAATTCACAAAGCTAGGAAGAGCAAGGAAAGGAAGGCCAAAACCTAAGTTATGAAATTGATTTTGAATCCTGAGAGAAAAATCAAAAAGAAAATGGCCAACAAGACCGAGTTAATTGTTAATTAAAGCAGCAGCTTGGACATTAACTGATAATCAAACAAAATATTTCTAATTTAAAATAATGTTAATCACTGCAATAAATGTCAAGTATACCTATGAAAAAACACAGTAGAACATGCAGGCTAATTCAATGGAATTCATGCTAATTCATCTGGAATTCTGTTTGTACCCTGAGGCAAAATTACGTAGATAAAAAATAGACACCATGGAATTCAAGTCCTTTTCCATTATTGCATGGACGACTGTACCGCATAGAAAATAATCGGATTACGGAAGAAGATGGGAACACAATCTATTTCAATAAATGTAAATGCCAGAAGTATTTTGTAGTAGTGCATATATCAAATTAGGATTTAGGAAAACAGATAAAGTACTCATTAAATGAGATTTTCAATATCACAACTGAAGGGATATTTGGTGAAGGCTGTTTATGATTACAATGTCAAATGGTTCAAATACCAAAGCAGAATATGATTAAATCTCCTTTCCTTGAAACAGGATTATCTAAAAAATGTTTTAAAAGCTAATGTACCTAAATAAGCTGTGATAAGGATATAGACATGATAGCATTCTTGAAGCTTGTAATATTGTGAAGAACTAGATAGTTTGACAGGCACAAAATGCTGGAGTAACTCAGCGGGACAGGCAGCATCGCTGGAGGGAAGGAATGGGTGACGTTTCGGGTCGAGACCCTTCTTCAGATCCTGCTATTCGACGAGAGTTGAGCAACATCCTCACAGGGATGCTGCCAGTCCCGCTGAGTTACTCCAGCATTTTGTGTCTACTTTCGATTTAAACCAGCAGCTGCAGTTCTTTCCTACACATATATAGTTTTGACGGGTATCCAGAATTTATAACGTCTCCACCAGAGTGGCCAACATCAGAGTTATTTTCTTCAAAACAATAATTCAACTGCGGATATATGACATTTACGGGAATTATCCTATTGATATAGCAACAAGCAAATTGTTTTTAACATATCTCTATCCAACTTTATCACGGATAAAATCCCCATTAGTTTCTCACCTGGGATCACAGAGGAACTTTGTCTTCTCTCCATCCTCTCTCCATATTAGCCATTCTCGAAAGGATGGATGAACAAACATCCGTGTCATATCCCTCCGTTTTATCAGAAACATAGAAAGATTGTCCAGTCTTTGTTGAAAGTCCTCCCATTCAAGGCTCCCATCAATATTGCCAGCATTGATTGCCTGGTAAAGCTGGTCATCTGTCATTGGATGCAAGGATGCCACAGCTACATTCAGAAGTGGTAGCACTCGTTCAAATGAGGACTGTGTAGGGAATTTCATGTTGCACTGCAAGAGATAGACCTCAGCAAGGGAAACAGGTACTACTTTATAGCTTGAACTCTTAAGCACCAAATATCCTTTCTCAATCAAGTCAAAAGTCAGTTTTAAGTAGAGGTACGACCCTTGGCTCAAAGCTTTGAGATGAGTACTGAGTTTTCCAAACGTTGCGTTGTCCATTTTACCATTAAGGGAGATGTTATTCTGGATTTCAGGACTGCTGTGAATTCGATGAAGAATATAGGCTTGTAAATCCTGATCTATTGCCTCATTCACTTCCATTTTGTCCAGGTAGATCTTATGGAATGGAAGAAGTTTGGCCACTTCCTGTGAAAACATTGTTTTTTGGAAGAAATAAAGTGACTAAAGTTAGATGGAAGTGAGATCACGATAGTGGTACAGCATTTGAAAATTTACTGTATTTGTTGGCCTACACTGGCACTCAATGTTCTGTTACTCATTACCTAAAATTCTTATCTTTGTTTTCACATCCATCCACTGGTCTGTCATACTATTTGTAAACTGTCCACAACTGTCTACAACCCTCAGATATGTACATTCTTCCAATTCTGACCATGTCCATAGTAAAGTAAAATATGATTAGAGTAAATGGGTGCCTGATCGTTGGTGTGGACTCGGTGGCTGAAGGGCCTGTTTCAGTGCTGGACTTTATGAGTAGGAAGTATTGCTGGAACTGTGTTAAACACTGGTTCAGTCACAGCTACAGTACTGTGTACAGTTATGGTCAACAACACACCAGAAGAATGTGATAGCACAAGAAAGATCTAGGGACTTTATGCACATTTCTCCTATTCTCTTTGGTATTTCATAACTTTACATATCCCAGTGTTAGTTAAATATCTTTTCAACTCTTCCTCAAAAGATGGTGTAAACAGAGTTATTTAATATTTTAAAGACAAAAGTAGTTAGACAAGTGAATAGAAAATTGGCTTCTCGGTCTGGAAGCCTGTGATTAGTGGTGTGCCTCAGGGTTTGGTGCTGGGTCCGTTACTGTTTGTCATCTACATCAATGATTTGGATGAGAACATACACGGCAGGATTAGCAAGTTTGCAGATGATACAAAAGTGGGTGGTTTTGCAGATAAAGAAGACAGTTGTGAAAAATTGCTGCAGAATCTTGAGCGCAGGAAGACGAGGGGTGATCTTATTGAGGTGTATAAGATCCTGAGAGGAATATGGGTAGGCGCAGAGTCTCTTGCTCAGAGTAGGTGAATCGAGGACCAGAGGACATAGGTTTAAGGTGAAGGGGAAAATATTTAATAGGAATCTGAGGGGTAACTTTTTCACACAAAGGGTGGTGGATGTATGGAACAAGTTGCAAGAGGAGGTAGTTGAGGTAGGGACTTTTCAACATTTAAGAAACAATTAGACAGGTACATATATAGGACAGGTTTGGAGGGATATGAACGAAATGCTGGCATGTGGGACTAGTGTAGCTGGGATAAGTTGGCTGGTGTGGGCAAGTTGGGCCGAAGGGCCTCTTTCTACACTGCATCACTCTGACTCTATTTAATAAGCAAGAGATGAATAGAGATTGTGAATAGACAGAATTGAGCAGATGAGGTTGTGATCTGATAAGTTACAATCTTGTTAAATGGCAGAGTTGGTGAACAGGCTGAGTATTCTGCTCCTGCTCTTAATTTGCTTATTTTAGGGTGGAGTCAAATAGACATACCTTAAGAGTTGTGCGAACTGTCACTATCAACTTCAGCCATGATGGGAATTTTCCAATCATTTTAGTGAGAAATGACACAATCGTGTCCCCATAATCTGGTTTGTGGAACTCTGCTTCATTTAGCCCATCGATTAAGACGATGTAATCTTCATCAGCAATTTTTCGCTCTGAAAGAAAAAAACTAATCAACTTTCAGGGGTGATATTCTCCCTTTATGTACAAAACAGTTTAAAAATTCCAGATACGTGACAATTTTTTTGCAAAAATTGAATACAATGACATTTCATCCAATTTGAGTAACTATAATCTACAGTGAAATAAAAAATAATTTAATTTACCAAGAAAAAATTATCTTGCAATGCATTTCATTTAATTTGTATTCACACATATGTCCAATTCTACTGATTTGAGCAATCTCCTGATGCTGAGGCTGAACGATAATGTTGCTGCTCCATGTTGTATCACAATGTCAGCAACTTGACTTTAACCCTGATCTTGGGCACTGTATGTGTGGACTTTCTATGTTCTCCCTGTGTGGGTTCCCTTCAAGTGGCCCAATTTACATCCGTACACCAAACATGTGCAGACAAGTGTAAATGACCCTTATTCTGACAGGTGGTAGAATCTGGGGAATCTTACATAATCAGGGGGAAAATTGGGATAAGTGTAAATGGGTTCTTGTGGTCCGAGCTGTTTCAATGGGCTGAAGGGCATCTTTCCATGTTCTACTACTTCTATGATTATGACCGATCTCTCATTGCCCTGGCATCACTAATCATTTCTGCTCTGGGCTACATTGCTTATTTCATCAAGGACCAGAATGCAGCCCACTGCTGGGAAATGATTTCTGACTCATGGGCATGATGAAGGATTGTGTGGGCATTTCACTGTATGTGCCTGGCTGCATTTACAGTATGCTTGTGACAACAATTTACTCCAGGCTCGCAATCTGTCAAAGCTATCACTGTTATGAATGCTTGTGAATGGCAGAAACACTCAATTATCACTTTAAAAAAATCAAAACTTTTTTTAATAAGTAAGTTAAAACATTAAATACACATGCAAGGATATTTAAAAACATTTATTCAAACTAAATTAAATCAAATAAAAAGTTTTATGTATCTTTGTCCCAACAGCCTACTTTTCCCATGCATTTCAAAGGGCCAACTCTATTTGCACAGATTCATCTGATATGGGTTCAATGGGCAGATTTTCTACCCTGTCAGATGGGAAATGTGGTATTCACATTACCCTGCTATATTCCGTGAGCCAGGGTATAATATAATGGCAGTATATGTGTCCCATGTTGAGCGCTCAGACCTCTGTAGATCGGACTTTATCTTGCACTACACATTGTGCCCTTTATCCTGTATCGGTACACTGTGGATGGCTTGATTGTATCATATATAGTCTTTTCATTGACTGGATAGCACGCCAAGAAAAGCTTTTCACTGTCCCTCGTCACACGTGACAATAAACTAAACTAAATTAAAAACTAAAATGAGTAGAAATGCAAATGCTAGTTTAAACTGAAGATAAAAAGGAGGGAGAGTTAAAGTGTTTAGCAACCGGGAGATCAGGTAAGTTTAGGCGGACTGAGTGGAAGTGTTCAGCGAAACTAAAATGAACCAGCTCGGGTGCTTAATGTGTTCACAATTCACAATCCACGGGAGCTATAATACATACATAATGCTATTTAGGATCTTAAATGGCTGAATACAAATACCCATAACACAATATGAAGAAACATATAACGAGGAAACCTTAATGAAGTGAGAAAGTCTCAAATTGATCAGATTTCCCATTTTAAAAATAAAACAGGTAGCCGGTTTATATAGTAATTCTATCAGCAGACTTAGACACAGGTTTCCAAATTATTTGGCACTGAAGGTATTGGCCATATTTGAAGTGTGCAATTATATTTAATGGCAGAATGTAATTACTGTGTTTAATTATTACAGATGGGCAAATTGTATTAAAGAAAACAAATCAATTGAAAATATTACTGAAGAAATAAGATAGCTAAATGAACGATTTGAACTGTCAAGCAAGCCTACATCAATCCAAAGGGATAAAATACTTTCCATTTCCACAGTTGATGTTAATGTTGCATTTTTACTTGAAATACAGCACGTTTGAGTCATACCAAGCTGTAGTCATACCAACAATGAGATTAGCTTTAAAACATATTTCCATTTGACACGATTTACACTTCTGTTTTTCACGAGTCACCATCCTAGTTAAATGAGACTATGCATGAACAAATTGTGAAAGGTTGTAAATTGGATGAAATTAACCAGAATAAAAAGACATTACACATTTTATTTCAATCACGCAGGAGGAAGTAAAAGTTTGAGCCCAAAGAGCTGGATTCTCATCCCAGATCTATACAAATCCCTTTGTACCCTGCAATTTTCTATCTTTATTTCCTTCCAGATGAAATACTAACTAAAATCAAGGTGCGTATCAAGCTAGGCAGCTTTGTCATAGCTTCCAAGAAAATACAAGAAATAGTTTTTATGTACACCTGATCTCCTTTTGTAGGGGTAAAATATTGCTGTCTGGCCAAATAGCTGTTTGTGAAGCACAGTTACAATCAGTTATTGCAGAATATGTTTATGTTCTCCCCCCTTCCCCCTCCCCTGCAGTACTGCAAACATTGGCCTACCTTTACGTAAGTTGTCAAGTGGTTCCAGGACTCCTCTTCGAAATGAAGCCATAGGATCTTGAACACAAGATCGTAAGCTGAGCATACTCTGTAAATGTGGTTCTCGAAGTAGCTGCTCCCTGTAGGCAACAAGCTGGGGTGATCGGCAAAGGAGAGCTGCCACATTGTGTACAAACTCTGGAACTAAGCAGGTGTAGGCATTGTCTGCTTGGCAGTAATGGTATGCTACCACCTGAAAAGATAAATTTAATAAGCAATTTTCTAACATTTAGTCAATTCCTCAGTTGATCAAAAAAACATTGAAATAGCAGGTCGGATATAAATTATGAATTTGATCCAAAATGTTATTCTTGGGGAAATTGATTCTGGAACAAAAATACCTCTGGCAGGGAATATGCATTATTAATATTCATGTGATCTGCCAGTGTACTGATCTAAGACTATTCTCCATGGCCAGAATGAGTCCCACCGTAAACTGGAGGAGCAGAACCTCAAATTTAGCTTGGGTAGTTTGCACCCCAGCAGTATGAACATTGACCTCTCCAATTTCAGGTAGTCCTTGCTTTCTCTCTCATTTCCCTCCCCTTCCCAGCTCTCCCACAGCCCACTGTCTCCACCCCCACATCAGTCTGAATAAGCATCTCGACCCGAAAGGTCACCTATTCCTTCGTTCCATAGATGCTGCCTCACCCGCTGGGTTTCTCCAGCATTTTGTCTACCTTCTATTTTTCCAGCATCTGCAGTTCCTTCTTAAACATTAAGACTATACAATGTATATTTGTTATTGGTTTAGTTTCAGTTGTCAGTTTAGAGATACAGCGTGGAAACGAGTCCTTCAGCCCACTGAATTAATACCGACCAACTATTAGATTTTAATATTTTCCCTGAAATTGCTGCTCGTTTACTTGCTTTGCTTTAAAATGCCAAGATATTTTCCAGAAATAAAACACCATATTTTTAAAATTGACTGCTGGTCAGCTAAATACAAGCTTTAAAATATGTTTTCAACATTGCAAAGGATGTTGCAATCTTAACAAGGTTTTGGCTGATTTCAAGTACCAAATTAAATATAATACAACTTGTCAGTCATCTTTTAATGGCAGACCAATTAAACACCATGGCAATGTCACACATCTGCCCTGATTCATGTTAACATGAATTGTTGAAAAAATATGGGCAGAAGCTTTCCGTGCATGTCTTTTACTGTGGAATATGGCTTTACAAACTCATTTTATTGCCAAACGGTCACAAACAGATTACCTTAAATCCTTCTGCTAGATTAAAACATTGAACCAACAAGTGAGACGCATTTACCGGGTTAGGGCGAGGCTTTATCAGAAAGTCTTCCGAGACTTTCGCAGAAACTTTCTAATTTGAGACTTTTTCATCAGTATAGCACAGCACAGTGGCACAGCAGTTGAGTTGCTGCCTTATAACACCAGAGACTCGGGTTCGATCCTGACTACGAATGCTGTCTGTATGGCGTTTGTACATTCTCCCCGTGACCATGTGTGTTTTCCCTGGGTGCTCTGGTTTCCTTCCACACTCCAAAGACATACATGTTTGTAGGTTCATTGGCTTCTGTAAACTGTGTAGGATAGTGTTAATGTATGGGGAATAGTGTTACTGTAGGATAGTGTTAATGTATGGGGATTGCTGACGGTGTGGATTCAGTGGGCTGAAGGGCCTGTTGTCTCGTTGTATCTGAACGAAACTCCAAGAACGTGCAGGGTTGTAAGTTAATTGGCTTCGGTAAATTGTCCCCAGTGAGTGGGATAAAACTAGTGTAGGGGTGATCGCCTGTCCGGGTGGACTTGGTGGGGAAAAAAGGCCTGTTTCCACACTGTAAACTAAACGGTGGCTGTATATATTGCTGAGATGGAGAGAGACAGAGATAATATGACAGTCTTGTTTTCATGTTAAGGTAACAGCTGCCAATTTTTCATTGTTAATTAAGACAACAATCATTCCATCTTTATCTTGGGATGAAACATAGAAACATAGAAACATAGAAACATAGAACATAGAAACATAGAAACATAGAAATTAGGTGCAGGAGTAGGCCATTCAGCCCTTCGAGCCTGCACCGCCATTCAATATGATCATGGCTGATCATCCAACTCAGTATCCCGTACCTGCCTTCTCTCCATACCCTCTGATCCCCTTAGCCACAAGGGCCACATCCAACTCACTCTTAAATATAGCCAATGAACTGGCCTCAACTACCCTCTGTGGCAGAGAGTTCCAGAGACTCACCACTCTCTGTGTGAAAAAAGTCTTTCTCATCTCGGTCTTAAAGGATTTCCCCCTTATCCTTAAGCTGTGACCCCTTGTCCTGGACTTCCCCAACATCGGGAACAATCTTCCTGCATCTAGCCTGTCCAACCCCTTAAGAATTTTGTAAGTTTCTATAAGATCCCCTCTCAATCTCCTAAATTCCAGAGAGTATAAACCGAGTCTATCCAGTCCTTTCTTCATAAGACAGTCCTGACATCCCAGGAATCAGTCTGGTGAACCTTCTCTGCACTCCCTCTATGGCAATAATGTCCTTCCTCAGATTTGGAGACCAAAACTGCACGCAATACTCCAGGTGTGGTCTCACCAAGACCCTGTACAACTGAAGTAGAACCTTCCTGCTCCTGTACTCAAATCCTTTTGCTATGAAAGCTAACATACCATTCGCTTTTTTTTCACTGCCTGCTGCACCTGCATGCCTACTTTCAATGACTGGTGTACCATGACACCCAGGTCTCGCTGCATCTCGCCTTTTCCTAATCGGCCACCATTTAAATAATAGTCTGCTTTGCTGTTTTTGCCACCAAAGTGGATAACCTCACATTTATCCACATTATACTGCATCTGCCAAACATTTGCCCACTCACCCAGCCTATCCAAGTCACCTTGCAGTCTCCTAGCATCCTCCTCACAGCGAACACTGCCCCCCAGCTTAGTGTCATCCGCAAACTTGGAGATATTGCCTTCAATTCCCTCATCCAGATCATTAATATATATTGTAAATAGCTGGGGTCCCAGCACTGAGCCCTGCGGTACCCCACTAGTTACTGCCTGCCATTGTGAAAAGGACCCGTTTACTCCTACTCTTTGCTTCCTGTTTGCCAGCCAGTTCTCTATCCACATCAATACTGAACCCCTAATACCGTATGCTTTAAGTTTGTATACTAATCTCTTATGTGGGACCTTGTCGAAGCTTGTTGAAATAAGTACAAAATTATTTATAACGATAACAGCCTGGACCTTGCAGCAGTTATGATGTTAACCGTCACAAATTCCTAATACACATGGCAAGTTCAGACTGTCGCTCGTGGGATCCAATGCACCCTCACAGACAGAATTGTTTTCGATCCTGCTCCATTGCAATTACATTGAAATTAAGTGAACTGACATAAATTTAAGCTGTTTACAAAGTAGACCCACCGTAAAACAGCTTACAAGATCTTCTGTTTAATTACATGCAGTCTAGATGAGTATTTAATGGTATGATACCATAGTTGTTGATTACCATGGTTCTGTCTTAACAAACAGTAGCTGAGATTGGCAAAGGCTTAGTTATTACTAGAGATCTGCAGATTTTGGTGGGGGTTTAAAAAAATAGGTCATTTTCCTTCTGACACAAATTTGAGGCCTTTGTTTTCTTGGATTACAAAGATTTTCCTAAACATTTTAGATTCAAATAATTCATTGAAAATTAATTATTTCTCATGAAATCCCATATTGAATACAAATAATACATTTTATTAATCAAAATGCTTCAATGATTACCTAAATTAAATTGTTAATGATGTTGTTTATGCTCAATTAAGCTTTTGTCTCTTTTGTGTGGCACAGTCCAGATGACTCAACCCTCTGGCAATAAAATAATTTGGATTTAGTTTCCTTTTTAAGTGATGGTCAGTTTATAGTTGATCATGATTTTAGTTTGTGATTTGGAAATGGAAAATAATTTAATAAAGGAGCATGAAATTGCCAGTACAGTTAACAGAGATTTGAGTTGGAGGTGAAAAAATAGGCTGAGTGTGGGATCGCTCCAGAGCTTTGGTTTCAATTTAGGTTGATTATTTTGGGATCAATTTCTTGTGCTTAAATCCTTTAAGTATTTTTCAATTAAAAATGAAAATCTATCTGTACCAAAGGCAATATTACCTTGCAGTAACATCGCAACCAGCATTAAGCAGTATGAAAATCAGGGGTGTAATCAATAAAAGAAACAACAGAAATGTTGGTAACTCATTTTCGGTTTTTACCCTCAATAACTTCTCTTTTGACTCCTCCCATTTCCTCCAAACACAAGGCGTAGCTATGGGCACACGCATGGGCCCCAGCTACAGTTGCCTCTTTGTCGGGTACGTTGAACAATCCTTGTTCTCAGCGTACCAGGGCCCCATCCCCGACCTCTACCTCCGTTACATCGACGACTGCTTTGGTGTCACCTCCTGCACCCACACACAACTGACTGACTTCATCCATTTCACCACCAACTTCCATCCGGCACTCAAATACACTTGGACCATTTCCGACATTTCCCTACCATTCCTTGACCTCACCATCTCTATTGCAGGTGATACACTCCCAACTGACACCCACTACAAACCAACTGACTCCCACAGCTACCTGGACTACTCTTCCTCCCACCCTGCTTCCTGTAAGGACTCCATCCCCTATTCCCAATTCCTCCGACTACGCCGCATCTGCTCCCAGGATGAGGTGTTCCACACCAGGTCATCACAAATGGCCTCATTCTTCAGAGAACGGGGATTCCCCTCCCCCACTATAGATGAGGCTCGCACCAGAGTCTCCTCCATACCCCGCAACACTGCCCTCTCTCCCCATTCCCCCACTCGCAACAAGGTCGCAACATTCCCCCTGGTCCTCACCTTTCACCCCACCAGCCGGCAAATACAACACATAGTCCTCCGCCAGTTTCGCCACCTCCAACGTGACCCCTCCACTCGCCACATCTTCCCATCTCCCCCCGTCTGCCTTCCGCAAAGACCGCTCCCTCCGCAACTCCCTTGACAATTCTTCCCTTCCCTCCCGCTCTCCCCGTTCCCCGGGCACTTTCCCTTGCAACCGCAAGAAATGCTACACTTGTCCCTTCACCTCCCCCCTCCACTCCTTTCAGGGACCCAAGCAGCCCTTCCAGGTCTGACAGAGGTTCACCTGCACCTCCTCCAACCTCATCTACTGCATCCGCTGCTCCAGATGCCAGATGATCTATATCAGTGAGACCAAGCGGAGGCTTGGCGATTGTTTCGCCGAACACCTCCGCTCGGTCCGCAATAACCAACCCGACCTCCCAGTGGCTCAGCACTTCAACTCCCCCTCCCATTCCGCATCCGACCTCTCGGTCCTGGGCCTCCTCCACGGCCAGAGTGAGCAACACTGCAAGTTGGAGGAACAGCGACTCATATTCCGCTTGGGGAGTCTGCATCCTCTGGCCTTGAACATTGAATTTTCTCAATTCTTTTAACCCTTGCTGTCTCTTCTCCTCCCCTTCCCACCTCTCCCTCAGCCCTTGGGCCCTGGCATTCCCTCTCTCTCTATCCCCGAAACGTCGCCTTTCTCCTTCGCTCCTTAGATGCTGCTGCACCCGCTGAGTTTCTCCAGCCTTTTGTGTCCCCCCTTCTGTTTTTGATGACTGACATAATAGTCTGCTAATTTACCATTTAGCAGATCAAGGTCATACTCAAATCTGCATAATCTCTGCAATGAGTCATCCCTTTATTTCCATTTCCCTACCCGTTTTTTTTGCCCAACAAATTATCTACCATTAAGTTTCTAACCAGTTCCCTATTTAAAAGGCCTAATTGACTGCATCCACCTTCCTTGCAGGAAGCCGTGTTCCACAGCATAAGCCATTCATAGATCAGCGCACGCTGCCCTCGGGACGGCTGCTATGGCGAGGAGACGGTTGCCCACCTCTTCACAGAGTGTGGATTTGCCAAAAGAGTCTGGAGAAAAATGCAAGGGTCCCTGGTACGCTTTATCCCGAACAGCTCCGTCACAGAGGACTCGGTGATTTACGGACTGTTCCCAGGGACACATTCAGAGGCTGACATCAAGTGCTGCTGGAGGGTCACAAACTCGGTAAAAGACGCCCTTTGGTCTGCCCGAGCATTGTTCACCACCCAGCAGAGCGAGATGTCCGTCAGGGAATGTTGCCGACTGGCCCGCTGCAGACTTCAGGAGTATGTGCTGAGGGACGCACTGAAGCTCGGTGCAGCCAACGCCAAGGCTCGGTGGGGGAGGGCCACAGTCTAAGACCCTTCCGCTGCTGGACATGGGGGGCACGGTATGGTGGAGACACCCCCCAATATAAGGGAAGGTATCCCACGCCATGGTGGCACGGGTGGGGGACTGATTTGTGGAAATTTGGGGGAAAGAAATGTCTAAACTGTATTGATCTATTGTACAGCCTCCGAAAATGTCGGATGGATTTTCCGCAAGGTTAATGTATTGTATATATTTATCATTTGAATAAAGTATATTTTGAAATATTCAAAAAAAATTCATAGATCAGTAGAAACTGAATATTCATTCCTTAATCACAGGTAAAATCCTTGTTCTTAAAAACATTAGAATTTTGGCTACATTGCTTGCTGATCCCAAGACAAGCTTCAAACACGGACAGAGCTGCTTCTTCCCACCAGCCTAACATTACTCTACTGAACCCTGCCTCAGCTCGCTTACTGTTGAATCTCTCAGTTGTGCTGCTGTTATCTCTATACTAGACTAATTTAACTCACTTCTGGTTGCTCTCCCTCATTCTACCTTGTATAAAATTGTGGTAATCTGAAACACCATTGCCTCAGTCCTACTTGGCATGAAGAAGCATTTTGTTTATACATTACTCCTTTGTTCTCCATTATCTGGGCCCTTTTCCAGCCTTTCAACCCTGAGGTATTTCCCTGCCTTCAGTTCTGGCTCTTGAGCGCTTCCAAAATCATAAACTCAGGAATTCCTATGCTGTCTCTGTTTCTTTTGCTTCATTTAAGATTTAAGTTTTCAGCCTAACTCAATGACTAAGCTTTTGGTCAGCCGCAAAAATGTTCCAACAGAATATGTTGGGATGCTCTGGCCACTAAAAGTCCTACATAAATAGCAAAAGTACTTGGTATTATTGTTGCATTTAAAATTGCCAGAGGGAGCATTTTCAGAGGTTTAGTTATTTTGCATAGAAGTAGCAATACATATTTATTAATTTATACTTTAGTATTGGGTACCAAATGCAAGAATCAATAGTTCAGCAATTAGTGCTTTTTTAATGCCCAAGCATCTTTTTTCTGCTTGAACATTCAGAATACATATACAATATTAGCAACCACTGACTGTAAAAGATGCTAAATAGAGCTGGGCATGATTAATGAATTTGCACTCATGTTTTTAGATCAATATAAAGATTAATTAAGTCATTCGAAAGAATAGAACAATCAATAATGAAAAGCAGAGATTTTGAAGTTTGCATTTGTCTTTGTAAAGTAATGATTCATCAGCTAGGCATTGCTTATCAGAATCATCAATATAGTTGTATGTTCATGAGTAAGGAATCCAGTTAATGATATTTAATAGTGTCCAAACTATAAAATAACTGAGCTGGTAATTGCTCTAACTTGATCTAATATGAAACATAAACTGTGGGACATTAAAGTATTACATTTCCATCATATTTCACGCCTCGTTGTACCTGAGTGGCCAGTCTTTTCATGGCTTCCTCCTGACGCCGACGGAGTTCAGGTGTGCTTGGACAACTCCCACTGGAGATGGATGGATGCCCTTGAGATGGCTGGGTAAGTGGTAGATCTCTGCTGCTTTCTACATCTGCAGTAGAAAAGAGAATAGCAGTCAATCTGAGAACACATTGTTGGCCTTGTCAAAGTGCAGCTCAAAAAATGTAATTCACTATTCTTTGTATCATGTTATTTTGGCAAGGAATCCATCCAACTGTGGAGTACTCATTTCCAGCACTCAACTTCAAGACTGCATGCATAACCAACAGTATTAAATTTGTTGAATCAAGCCAAAATATCTGAAAGCAGTACAATAAATTCATTAGAAATTGTCTGCAAACTGTCAGTTTACCTAAGATTACTTTATAATCCCCTTGTACTCTCCACCCCTTTCCCTTCTCCAGTAGTTGTTTAAGAAAGTTTGATTTCTACCGTTTTTTTAAATTAATATGCAAAGATCATCGATCTAAAAGGTTAGCTGTTCCCCTCTCTGCAGTTATAACCTGATGGGCTGAGTATTTCCAGCATTTTCTGCTCCTTTATGCCAAAGTTCATCTGTATGAACTATACATGAAAATCAAAGCTGCTAATATAAATGGTGGTGTTATTATTATTATTTTTTCTCTGGACCCTTTGAACCTTTTTGAACTTGGCATTGAGCTCGTGTTTTGCTGACGGAAGGAGGACAATTTAAAGATGCCAGAATCTGGTAACAGGTGAAGGAAATGTGGGGAGAATAAAGTAGGTGCATGAAGGTCAACATTAATTCGGCGGGCTGAACTGCCTATTTCCATGCTGGTCACACAGCACAGAAACAGGCCCTTCGCCCCACCACATACATACATGCTGACCTTTTTGCCCATCTGCACAAATCCCATTCATCAGATAGAAACCATGACCTGACATGCTTGTATTTGTGTTTTGTTTTTAAATCTGCTCCTATTCTTTTTTTTCCCCCTCTGGCTGAGCTTTACACAAATTCTACCAATATTTCTACTAACTCTCTGTACTCTAGAGAAAGCAGCACATTTTCTTCAGTGCATATGTATCTGAACATCCCACAAGAAGTATTTTCTGTTCACTCAAAGTTATTCACCTTCTTTTCTAAAGTATAATAATTCAGAATTCAACCAACTTTGCAGATGTAGCCAAAACAGTATTCTAGACATGTCGATTTCACCTCTGCGGTTCATTGCAGTGCTAAATGTTCCACATTTGGTGGGATTCATGCTCCTAACTCAGAAGCAATGATTTATGTATCACACTATGCAACTCGAGCACAAATATATCTTGGTGAAACCTTTCTACAATATTAAAGTTCTGTGCTGTCACTCACTATGCATGAATTCACAGCATTTGGTGTACAGATACATCCACAACAGGGAATGAGATAAACCAGTTAATATGCATTTCACCATTGATGAATAAGAATGGGATCCGAGTGAGATGCTCCAGCTCCATTTCAATCATTTGTGAAATTGTGCACTTGCACTCAACAACCTTACAACGGAGCGCAAGGAAAATGCAATCTGTTAAACACAGGCACGTTCCTCAAGATTCTTCTGATGTTTTCTGGGAGATATAAATTATCAAAGGGGGGGGGGGGGGGAGGCAGATGTCCTGGGGAGTATGGAAATAGACATTGTCATTCTCAAAGAGGAAGACCAAGAACAGTCAGTGGGTGATAGCGTAGTCAGTGGAGCAAGCAGCCTAGGCTTGAAATAGGCTAAAGTGAAATAGGCTAGAATGGGGGAGCGAGGTGGGACTTCAAGAGGCTGATGAAACAGATAAACACAAAAGTTATTGTGCATGCCTGTGTGCATCTGTGTGAATCTTGACTGCCTATGGGTCAGTCTGTCTATGTTAGCCACACAGAGCCCGAAATGCTTCTAACAGATGATTGCAAGAAATAACACAATCTCATAGATAAGTGAGGGTGAGATCTCAGCACTTTATAACACTTCTTAACAACATCTAAATGCTTTTGATTCAGCTTAATTTACACTCTGCTTGTTCCTCTCCCTCCTCAGTATACGCATTGACACTTACTCACTCATTCCCCATCCAGTCTGCATTCACGCCTCCCCAGGCACGTGCACTCACATGTGCTCCTGCATTAATTCTCACACACATACTTTGACAAGCACCCCTCCTGCACACAGACTGAGGCAGTGACTAAGCAGTACATTTTGTCTTTCACATACCCATTACCACTCTCCACACTAATCATTCCTTCCCACTACTGTAACTGTAGTGTGCACCATCTACAAATTGCACTGCAGTTACTTGCCTGGATTATTCCAACTGCACCTGTCACCACCTAAAAGGAAGATAAGAGCAACAGGCACATGGGAATACCTGCATGTTTCCTACACTACAGGCGCACACTATGTTGACTTAGGAATAGATTGCCAGTCCTTCACCTCCATTGGGCCCAAATCCTGAATACTACAATTCTTGCCCAATGATAGCACCATTAGAGGACATTGAAGAGTCAAGAGCATTTAATTTTCATATGCACCAGGAATGTAACATTCTTCAAAAGGACTGCAGGTGTTTAAGGTGGTACCTTACATCCACCTTCTCAAAGACAACTACAGACAGGCAGTTAGATTTGCCAGCAACTATCACATCAAGAAAAATAAATAAATAAAAAGCTGATGATTTCACAGAGCCTTCTAAGAAAGCAAGAATGTGGAAGAGCCTCACGGATGTTGACAAATGTTATGTCTTCGGGGCAAAGGTTGGTGCTAGGAGAGAACATGGTGTTAGATCCTTGCCTTGATCCAAATATAATAAACACACAGTGCCCTCCATGTTTGGGACAAAGACCCATCATTTATTTATTTGCCTCTGTACTCCACAATTTGAGATTTGTAATAGAAAAAAAAAATCACATGTGGTTGAAGTGCACATTGTCAGATTTTAATAAAGGGCATTTTTATACATTTTGGTTTCACTATGTTGAAATTACAGCAGTGTTTTTACGTAGACCCCCCACGTCCCCAATTTTGGGGCACCATAATGTTTTGGACACAGCAATGTCTTGTAAATGAAAGTAGTCATGTTTAGTATTTTGTTGCATATCCTTTGCATGCAATGACTGCTTGAAGTCTGCGATTCATGGACATCACCAGTTGCTGGATGTCTTCTCTGGTGATGCTCTGCCAGGCCTGTATTGTAGCCATCTTTAGTTTATGCTTGCTTTGGGGGCTAGTACCCTTCAGTTTTCTCTTCAGCATAAAAAAGGCATGCTCAATTGGGTTCTGATCGGGTGATTGACTTGGCCACTCAAGAATTGACCATTTTTTAACTTTGAAAAACTCCTTTGTTGCTTTAGCAGTATGTTTGGGATCATTGTCTTGCTGTAGAATGAACCGTCGGCCAATGAGTTTGGAGGCATTTGTTTGAACGAGCAGATAAGATGTGTCCATACCAGGGGTGGGGAACCTGTGGCCTTCTAGGCCATTAAGTGCGGCTTTTTCAATGAATCCAAATTTAGTTGAACAAATCCTTCTATTTTTATTAATGTTTTTGTTTGTCTTTTATTATTTTTATTTTTTAATCTTAAAATGAACGTATTTAAAATACCAAAGAGTAAAAAAAGATTCAACGAAATAATCCTCCCCGCATGAAAAATGCTTTTTTGCTTTTCAACCACTTATTGCTGCAAATCTACATTCTCCTACCTAACCCAAATCAAGACGCCCTTAAGGTCGCAAATGATTGATACCCATCTAGAAGATCAGCTGAAACCGTACCTCCGTTTTGCAACCAAATATTCAAATGCTTTCCCACAAAAAGCAGTCACAACAAAGTAATTAAAAGTTAGTTAACTTTAGAATGAACAATTTTTTTTTCATTTTCTTGATGTTAGTACATACTAGTTAGATTTTTACAAAATAATGTACATTTTGAAGTATATCTAATTGAAGTTTCTTGGATGCGGCCTTGTTAGATTACAGCTAACTTAATTCTGCATTACAACATGAAAAGGTTCCCTACCCCTGTTCTATACACTTCAAAATTCATTATGCTACGACCATCAGCCGTTGTATCATCAATGAATATAAGTGAGCCAGTACCTTCAGCAGCCATACATGCCCAGGCCATAACACCCCCACAACCGTGTTTCACAGATGAGGTGGTATGCTTTGGATCTTGGGCAGTTCCTTCTCTCCTTCATTACTTTGCTCTTGCCATCACTCTGATATAAGTTAATCTTTGTCTCATCCGTCTACAAGACCTTTTTCCAGAACTGAGGTTGCACTTTTAAGTACTTCTTGGCAAACTGTAACCTGGCCATCCTATTTTTGCGGCTAACCAGAGGTCTGCACCTTGCAGTGCAGCCTCCGTATTTCTGTTCATGAAGTCTTCTGCGGACAGTGGTCATTGACAAATCCACTCCCGAAGAGTTTCTGATCTGTTGGACAGGTGTTTGGGGATTTTTCTTTACTATAGAGAGAATTCTTCGGTCATCAGCTGTGGAGGTCTTCCTGGGCCTGCCTGTCCCTTTGCGATTGGTAAGCTCACCAGTGCTCTCTTTCTTCTTAATAATGTTCCAAGCAGTTGATTTTGGTAAGCCTAATGTTTGGCTGATGTCTCTAACAGTTTTATTCTTGTTTCTCAGTCTCATAATGGCTTATAACCATATAACAACCATATAACAATTACAGCACGGAAACAGGCCCTCTCGGCCCTTCCAGTCCGTGCCGACCATTTGTTTTCCCCTAATTATTTGGCACAACTTTGGTCCTCATGTTGATAAACAGCAATAAAAAGTATCTAAAGGTGATGGGAAGACTGGAGGAAAGATTAGGTGCTGGGAGCTCTCTTATACCTACATTTAGGAGTCAATTAAACGTACCTGTGCAATTACAAATGCCTGTGAAGCCACGTGTCCCGAACATTATGGTGCCCTGAAATGGGGGACTATGTATAAACACAGCTGTAATTTCTACGGTAAAACCAAAATGTAAAAAAATGGCCTTTAATAAAATCTGACGAGTCCAACAAAACCACATGTGATTTTTTCGATTAAATTGTGGACTACAGAGGCAAATAAATACATGATGGGTCTTTGTCCCAAACATTATGGAGGGCACTGTACTTCAAGGACACTGAACAGAACGTTTTGTTTTATTCGTCTTTCATTCCTTTAATTTCCCGGACATGTGTGGCCTCTCCCTTTCTGACTCATAATAACACCTGATGCATTTAAATACAATGTTAGTTAGCATAATATCCCTCCCTTATTAAACAAAGGATTTCCGCATCATCATATTGTAAACCAAAAATTTCCACACCATCTAGGATGTGGCATTCATCACTTTGAGTGCAAGGTGGGAGGCATGATCAGAGGAATTTGATGCTTACACAGACAGCATAGAACTGTTTGTTAAAGGAACAACGTCGGTGTAGCTCACACTTACAGTATTGTACAGTGCTGGAGCTTTACTTCCAGATACTTTCAAAACAGGAGAACGAATGAAACAAAATGTTCTGTGTTCAGTGTCGTTGAAGTTTATTACATTCAGTTCAAAGCAAGGATTTGTCATAGGGTTCTGGACTTCAAGTAACCCTTAGATTCCTTCTCTCTCAGTCCCTCCCCACCATAGTTGGCCTACTCGCTTCACTGTTGTCCTGTTTAGTTTCATTAGTTAGTTTCACTCGTCATTACCTTCTCCACAGCCAACAATGGACAATTGTGGGCTCCACCTTTCTTTAATCATCAGTGCTGGTTTTGATTTGTCAATTTTGCATATCTTTCATTCATTTGTTCTTTGTACTATTTCATAGCTCTAATTTCCCTCTCCCCTGACTCAGTCTGAAGAAGGCTCTCAACCCCAAATGTCTCCTAATCCTTTTCTCCAGAGATGCTGCCTGATCCACTGAGTTAGTCCAGCATATTGTGTCTATTCAGGGTTCTGGACTTAACAGGTTCTGGATTGAGTGAGACCCAAGTACCGGGAAGCTGAGCATAATTCATTTTCTGGATAGACATTTGTCCCAGTATTATACAATCTCACTCATCCCAAGCAACAAATTTACTTGCAGGAATGATGTTGCTTGGAATAGAGCATTCTAAAATTCAAGGTCATCTAAGCATTAGGGAGGGCATTTGAATGGACATTCTCATGTATCAAGGAGATGCACGGACCTAAGCGAACACACAAATAGTCTAAAATATTAATGCATTACACCACTTCATACAAGAATTATCCAGTGGCAGCAGCAGAATTATTCACATCTTTAGATGAAAATGAAATTTACTCATATTTAATAGAGCACCAAGACACATTAATTTATAAAAGGATTCAGAAATAACTATTGTTACAGATAAAAATAAAACCCAAAATGCTAGAAACCATCAGCAGAGCAAAGCTGGCCTGCTGAATCTCCAACATTTATTTCAGTTTCCAACAACCTCAGTTTTAGATATTTCATTTCTTGTTATGGAGCAACTGGAAAAAATGTTTGTACTGGGGCATGGAGACCGTAATGAGCTAAATGTTTCCAAGTAAGAGAGTCCTAAAGCTTCAACATTTGAAACCCTGCAATGCTGTGCAAGATCATTCACTTAGTCTGTCAAAAAAGATTTCATCCTTAAATTTAAAAAAAAAAAATGCTTTCTGCAATGCTTTGTGCAGTAATGAGGACTAATTGAGTCAAATAGCTTAAGTCTTACATCAGCTATGTCCAAGAAATAGAAACTAGCCTTGTGGATGAATCAGTATACAAGACAACAGTAGGCACAAACTTGAAGTGGTGAGTTTTGAGACAAGTGCATTAGCATGAACTAGCCAAAATATTGAAAACCTGTAGAGCAGAATGGTACAAAAGTTTGCATGAATGTACCTATGCTACTCTATACCAGGCAATGGATTACACATGAAAATTTTGAATCAAGCACTCAGACCATTATCAAGCAGCTGAAATTCACTCGACACATCAAGTCCAGTAATATGAAAGTTATGCTGCATCATCCTTTAAGGTTTTCAGGACTACAAGTGTCCACTGTTAGTTCAGCTGGCACTGTGGCATTTGAGGCACACTTTAAGTTTAGTTTAGAGATACAGCGTGGAAACAGGCCCTTCGGCCCAGCGAGTCCGTGCCGACCAGCGATCCCTGCACATTAACACTATCCCACACACACTAGGGACAATTTAACTAAGCCAATGAATCGACAAATCTGCACATCTTTGGAGTGTGGGAGGAAACTGGAGCACCTGGAGAAAACCCACACAGGTCGCTGGGAGAACGTACAAACTCTGTACAGACAGCACCTGTAGACTGGATTAAACCAGGGTCTCCGGCGCTGGAAGGCAGCAATTCTATCGCACCATCACCATGCCGCCCTCTATGCCAGTGCCTCTACTTTGGCCGCTGGTGCATCAATAATACCCTCATCAATGCATCCAATCATCTTCCCCTGACTGCTGGTGCAACAGTTGGGATGCCACAACCCAGAGTTATGGGGCAAGAGACCATTCTGGGCATTATTAAAGAACATAAAATTCTTGTTGACTTTCAGCAGCAAGATGGCAGTCCATGGGGCAGCTGCACCTTGTGGTACATATGGTTCAAAATATGTTTGGACGCTCACTTCACAAAAGAACCACCAGTCGTTTGGAAACTGCATCTAGTGTCATGAACGTGAGGGGTAAAATTAATTATTAATGATTGGATGAACTCGACCTGAAATGTCATTGACATTCTCTTTCCACAGATGCTGCCTGACCTGCTGGATGTTACCGATATTTTCCGTTTTTATATCTAGCAGCATTAAAAAAATCTATTTGTGTAAAATGTTAATATAGATTCTAGATAGTTATTTACATTATGATCCACATTGTGGTAATGTTTTTAACTCTTCTAATAGTTTTTAAACTGTCCTGATATTAATGCTAAATAAAAACTTAATGTCTCACCATGTGGGCAAAAATGATTAAATAGGAAGAAATTATGTTCCATACTTTTGTGGGTCAATCCATAAATGTTCTCTGCTTTAACATTATTTTGCAGAACACTGAACCTAGCTGTATGAAGCTGATCTTGCCTGTCAAGTCAGGAGATTACCTAAAATTAGATACCAGAGTTTACGGAATATTATATTATAGAGCAATCTATTCTCCAGTGGCAGCCTGTATTGTTATTTTCCACAGCAGCAGTATTGCAGTGTCATTGTTACAAAATCAGGACACAATTTTAAAGGCTTATAATGCATCCATACTCTAGAGCCAGTGTAACCTGCAGTGTAAAATGTATATACATTGCCATAGAGTGCTATTGCAATGAATCAGATCCCATAAGTAGAGTAACTCCCAACTGAGCGGATAGTTTTGGAAAGGTGACTCTCACATTCCCCATTCTATCACACTGCAACCTGGTGACCATTGCACTGCCATGTTGCTTTATTGGACTAAATGTAAATATATTTTAATGTACTTTACAACAAATGTTCTTAAATGGGTTTTCTCATCAGCATCTGAAAGTACAGTTCATGAAAAAACTACTTGCTATGAGGGTATTTTCCCTATGGTTAAATTAAAGATATAAGTAGGTGATATGTGCGAGGATTGACAGGTGTGGTTACAATTAAAACAATCAAAACAATTTCAGAGTTGGACACAGAGCAGTAAGAAGAAATAAGCAAACCACAATGCTCCCTTGTTCGCCGGTACACCAGAGATTTTAATTTGTGCAGGTGAAAAAAAAAATCAATTTTGTACTCGTGTGGAATCCATGCCTTTAAATGCTTGAATGTCATGAAGTAACAGATGATTATAAAGCACAAGACCCTGGCAATTGATTCTGCAGTGTACCCCTGAAGTGTTGCAGACAGCAACTTATCAGTTTGAGCAGTGCAATCAAGGTCTCCATTAAGCTTCCAATGTTCTGCGGCTCTTATTAAAGCAGTACTTCACTACAGTGACCAGGCTTTAAGGGTTTGTGAATCCTTTCCAGGAGTAGATAGCTCTCATTACTATCCCCGAAAAATAGTAGGCAGTTGCGAATGCCTTGGAATTAATGAAACTTGCACTTTGAATTGACTACAAACATATTTCAGTAATAGTGTAACACAAGCTGCATTTTAAGCAACATTATTATAACCCCTTGCAATTATTGAGACTCAGGGTTCTGAAGGTGAACTCAAATAGCCACTTCAGCACAGTCTGAACAGTGGTCTGAAGAAGCCAGTAATACTATTATATCCATGCGCTGGGTCTGTCTCATTTTCTAATCTGAAGGAAAACAAGATGAGTCTTCTTTCCTCGTACCGAGCATTACTGGCTTCTCTCATACAGCAGCAAGCACCAACATTATATATACACAAAATGCTGGAGTAACTCAGCGGGTCAGAAAGCATCTCTGGAGAAAAGGAATGGTTACGGGTTAATACCCTTCTTTAGACTATCAGGGAAAGGGAAAAGAGAGATATAAACGGTGTTATAGAGAGCTATAGAACAAATGAATGAATGACATGCAGAAAAGTAACAATGATAAAGGAAACCGGCCATTCCTAGCTGTGGGCTAGGTGAAAACGACTTACAGATAATGAAACTCGACAAGACGACTTTGAAACTAGTATAATGACTTGGGTGGTGGAGAGACGCAGAGAGAGGGGATGCAACGGTTACTTGAAGTTAGAGAAATCAATACTCATACCGTAGGGTTGTAAGCTGTCCAAGCGACCAACATTGACCAGCAGTAATACCAACAATGGCAATGAAGCAGCAAAGTTAAGTTTGACTTTAATTAATTTGACTTTTACATGAGAGCAGTCCAGGCATGTCTATGAGTCCATAATCCTAGCTGCAGAAAAGCACAGATTCTTGTGACGAATGTCTTGTTGAAGAATAATGTGCATATCAGCTGCTCCTCAGAGAAGATAGAAATAATGGTGTCCAGTCCGCATTTATGAGCCCCTCTGAAGCTTTCTGCTCCATGATTCTAGTGTTTCCTTGTGGTACTGGAAAATGTCTATGGAGACTTGAAAACCCCATATCCCTTTCCTTGTTTATTTGCAATAGCAGTGGTTAGGAGACACAAGACTGCAGATGCTGGTACCCTTGATTGAAAAACAAAGTGCGCCATTCCGTTCATTTGAATTGAGTTCTCAATCTTCGTTAAAAAAAGTTTTTTTTTTAAATTGCAATATAGTTCCAATGTTATTTTTAAGTGTTTTTAAGTTACCTATTTTTATTTTTAGGACTTTAACCCATTTTGACTCAAGTCGAGAAGGGAAACAAAATCACGGAATGTTTAAGCAGCAGTCGGACTGAGCAGGCTGAATTTGTTCAATACAAGACAGTGGCCATGGAAGAAATGGAGTAGGAACAGAATTTATGGTGGTGCTGATGTGAATAGCTGTGATATTCCTTTAGCTGGAAGAAATGCCTTCTCGTCGTGGATAGAACGTCATGGATTCTAACCTTGCGGAAGGCAGTGGGGGTAAAATTGACCTTGTTGCTCGTGTTCATATGGAACCTGAGTGCTGGTTATAAATCAACCATTCATTAAGTCTGCTCCATGTAAAACCAAGTACTGGAAATGTGAGGAAAAGAGTGTTCTGGCATATAATATAAAAATGTATCCAGCAATTCTTCAAAAAGCTGAAAAGATCACTGAAGGGTTAAGAAATAAATTATAATCACAGCAGGAAAGTTAACTTACAGTAATGAATAACAGCTGCTGCTGATCATATCTGAAATTACTCATGCCACTCTGATATGCTAAAGTAACTTCATACAGTGATGCTGCTGGGTTTTTGAGCTCCACTGAATAGCATTACCTGACTGATGATGAAAATTACCTGGCAGCAGACCAAACCCCCAGAGAATCTCAACATCAGCTTTATTATAAACGAACTTAAAACTTAGAAAAATGTACCACAAACAGCAAATGAGAATATGCTAAATTTGTCATAGGCTTTCCAGTATAACACACAGTTTTATTTGGAATTACTTGCAAACACGTTTTAGAAGATAAAAGATCATCTTCAAATGTGAAACACGTTGTTTTTTTTTCTCTTCCTGTTAGAGCTGCCTGGAATAATCTTCCATCTCAGCAGTTACGTCATCCTTGTCGCCAATTATGCCTGAATGATGCCTAATGCCAACTGCAATTAGTAGAATACTATTTGTGTGCCATCAATTAAGATGTTGCAATAATAGCAATCAGTAGCCCTCAGAAGCTGTATTTTGTATGTAGGAAAGAACTGCAGATGCTGGTTTAAATCGAAGGTAGACACAAAATGCTGGAGTAACTCCATGGGACAGGCAGCATCTCTGGAGTCAAGGAATGGGTGTCATTTCGGATCGAAACCCTTCTTCAGACTGATGTCAGGAGATTGGGTGGGACAGGGATAGAATGTAGTCGGAGACAGTAAGACTGGTGGGATAACTCGGAAGGGGAGGGGATGGAGAGAGAGGGAAAGCAAGGGCTATTTGAAGTTAGATAAGTCAATGTTCATACCGCTGGGGTGTAAGCTACCCAAGCGAAAAAGAGGTGCTGTTCCTCCAATTTGCACTGGGCCTCACCCTGACAATGGAGGAGGCCCAGGACAGAAAGGTCAGATTTGGAATGGGAGGGGGAGTTAAAATGCTGAGTAACCGGGAGATCAGGTAGGTTAAGGCGGACTGAGCGGAGGCATTCAGCGAAACGATAGCGTTTGGTCTCGCCGATGTACAGGAGTTGAAACCTGGAACAGCGGTTACAGTGGATAAGGTTGGAGGAGGTGCAAGTGAAAGACTGTCGAGGTCCTTGGATGGAGTTGAGTGGAGAGGTAAAGGGACAGGTGTATCTCCTGCGGATGTTGTGGAGGGAATGGTCTCTGCAGAAAGCAATGGAGATGGGAAGATGTGGCAGTAGTGGGATCCCGTTGGAGGTGGCGAAAATGTTGGAGGATTTTTGCTGCATACGACGGCTGATGGGGTGGAAGATGAGGACAAGGCGGATTCTGTCCTTGTTGAGAATGGGGAGAGGGCAAGAACGGAGCTGCGGGATATCGGGGAGGCCCTACTGCAAGCCTCATCAATAATGGAAGAGGGGAAACCCTTGTTTCCTACAGAATGAGGACAATGACCTGGTGTGGAAAACCTCATCCTGGGCGCAGATGCGGCATTGACGGAGAAATTGGAAATAGGGAATAAGAGTCTTTACAGGAAGCAGGGTGGGAAGGAGTGTAGTCTAGATAGCTATGGAAGTCAGTGGATTGGCAATAGATGTCGGTCAATAGTCTGTCTCCTGTGATGAAGACGGTGAGATCTAGAAATGGTAGGAAGATGTCGGAGATGGTCCAGGTTAATTTGAGTGCAGGATGGATATTAGTCATGAAGTTGATGAAGTCAGTGAGTTCTACATGGGTGCAGGAGATAGCACCGATGCAGTCGTCAATGTAGCAGAGGCAGAGTTCGAGGATAGGGCCAGTGCACGCTTGGAACAGGGATTGTTCGACGTACCCTACAAAGAGGCCGGCATAGCTAGGGCCCATGTGAGTGCCCATAGCTACGCCTTGGATTTGGAGGAAGTGGGAGGTCAAAGGAGAAGTTGTTGAGGGCAAGGACCAGCTCTGCTAGGTGGAGGAGAGTATTAATAGATGGAAATTGGCTGGTTCTGCAGTCGAGGAAGAAAGGGCTTTAAGACCTTCCTGGTGGGAGATGGTGTAGAGTGATTGGACATCCATAGTGAAGATGAGGGAGTGGAGGCCCAGAAAATGGAAGTCATTGAAGAGATGAAGAGCGTGTGAGTTGTCTTGGACATAGGTAGGTAGGGATTGGACCAGGGGGGATAGGGTGGAGTCGAGGTATGTGGAAATTAATTTGGTGGGATATGAACAAGCAGAAACAATAGGTCTGCCAGGAAGGAGAAGGGTCTCGACCCGAAACGTCGCCTATCTCCTTCGCTCCTTAGATGCTGCTGCACCCGCTGAGTTTCTCCAGCTTTTTGTGTAACCCCCGGTCTGCCAGGACAGTTTCGTTTGTGGATTTTGGAGAGAAGATAAAATCGGGCCGTGCGAGGCTGGGGAACGATAAGGTTGGAGGCTTTAGAGAGCAGAGAGCCGGAAGTAATGAAATCGGAAATGGTGTGTGATATTAGGGTCTGGTGCTCGAATGTGGGGTCATGGTCCAAGGATAAGTAGGAGGAGGTGTCTGAGAGTTGTTGCCTGGCCTCAGCCTCACAGACTATCATGGCACTCCCTTGTTGGCGGGTTTATTTCATATAAAAGCTGTATTTTATACTTTTCCTTGCTGCTAGTCAACCTATTACAGAAGCAGCAGGGCTTCAACATCAATTTGTCATCTTTAATGGCAGCATTCAACACCTCAAATAATGTGTTAAATAAGCTTCAGAGGGTGCAGTTCATCTTTTTGGCTAGTAATGATCTGCGTTTTTAAGCCTCTGAACAAAGGTGGTAACATAGCCAAAGAAAGCCCAAGAAGAAGGAGACGCAGGAACTGCAGATGCGAGAATCTTGAGCAGTTGCTGGAATCTGGGGAGGAAATGGACAGGCAACGTTTTTAACCCAAGAAGAGTTATGGGCCTGTCCCACAGGCGACTTTTTATGCGACTGCAGGAGACTCTGCGGTCGCCACATATTCGAGGGTGGTTGCCGGGTAGTCGCGTCCGTGCGTGTTTTCCACTCTGACAGTCGCCGTTCCAGTTGCCTAAGTGGGACGGTGATTTCCACTTACTATCTTGAAGCAGTAAAACATAGGGAAACAAGTCTACAGCTCCATGCCATAGTATTGACTATTGTGAACATAAATCATCTGATGATATTCAATGGGAAAATATTTGTAGAAAGTGTACGAAAATAAATAATCACAAAAAATGCAGAATATTTTAAAAAAAGGCAATGAAACAAATCGCAGGAAATATTGCCAAGCTGCTCAACCACATATATTATCTGACCTAATAAATATCTCTCTTTTTATTTAGGGAATAATTAAAATGGTCTGAATGAGTTAATCCCAAATGTAATCTTATCCATTATACTAACAATGTTACCTCCTTTAAAATCTTGGTATTAGTCTCCTGCAAGTATCCTCTGCCCATAACTGCTTTGTACTCTAATAACCTGCTACTTTTGCCTGCCGGGAATTCAATTTACCTTTGGTCTAGCAAATGCCTTACTCATGCAGAGAGATCAACAATTCTTCTGCTTGTGGATGATACCCGTAGAAAGTGTTTGTCACGCTGATATGAGCTACTCATTCTCTTACGAGAGACCATGTCCTACTGGCTTAAGATCAAGTTATCAAGACCAGAAACTCTAAAGTAAAAATGCTGCTGGAATACAACCAGTTGAAACAGCAGAAGACATTATCAAACACACCAGTTAAGCTTCCAGTTGCTATCAAATCTGTTAAGATAGTATGCAAATTGGATGCAAAGAGGAAACAAATTCCTGCTCCCGATAACAGAACGTGTCATCCATATGCTTTTGTAGAATGGCAAGTAATAACTCCTGACATTGATCATTAATCTCAAAAATTCATATGATTTGATGAGATGTCTTCGGTTATGGGGAGAAGGCAGGAGAATGGGTTTAGGAGGGAGAGAAAGATCAGCCATGATTGAATGGCGGAGTAGACTTGATGGGCCTAATGGCATAATTCGGCTCCGATCACTTATGAACTTATTTTCCCAGACTATAAATTGATGAGCACATTGAGATTTGCTATGTCGACAACATATAATGGATGAGTAGCACAGTTAAACGTAATATATGTCAACATCATTGTGTCTTGCAGCACTCACCATTTGTGGTTTGGCACAATGACTTGAAAGCTTATCAGCAATATGATTGTAATTTTGACGTTCCAATTATATTTCCCTTATATTCAGAACTTGAGAAATAGTGGAAACATTAGACTGAGATATCGAGCTTCAGCTTTGCATCTGTAGATGGAATGTTACTCGAGGGTATTCTGAGGGATAGGATATATAGGCATTTAGACGTACAAGGGCTGATTAGGGATGGTCAGCATGGTTTTGTACGTGGGAAGTCATGTCTCACAAATCTGATTGAGATTTTTGAAGACGTGACCAAAAAGGCAGAGCTGTAGATGTTGTATATATGGACTTCCGTAAAGTATTCGACCAGGTTCCTCATGGTAGGCTGCTCTGGAAGGTTAGATTGCATGGGATCTAAAGAGAGATAGCTGAATGGACAGAAAATTGGCTTCATGGAAGGAAACAAAGGGTGATGGTGGAAGGTTTCTTCTCGGACTGGCGGCCTGTGACCAGTGGTGTGCCTCAGGGTTCGGTGCTGGGCCCGTTACAGTTTGTCATCTATATCAATGATTTGGATGAGAGCATACACGGCAAGATTAGCAAGTTTGCAGATGATACAAAAGTGGGTGGTTTTGCAGATAGTGATGGTTGTGAAAAATTACAGCAAGATCTTGATCCATTGACCAAGTGGGCTGAGGAATGGTTGATGGAATTTAATGCAGAAAAATGAGAGGTGTGGCATTTTGAGAAATCTAACATGGGCAGGACCTACGCAGTGAGTGGTAGGGCTCTGGGGTGTGGTAGAGCAGATGGATCTAGGAGTGCAGGTTCATATTTCCATGAACGTGGAGTCGCAGGTAGATAAGGTGGTCAAAAATGCTTTTATCACATTGGCCTTCATCAGCCAGAGTATTGAGTATTGAACTTGGGGGTAGACACAAAATGCTGGAGTAACTCACCGGGATAGGAAGCATCTCTGGAGAGAATTATCTCCAGAGATGCTGCCTGTCCCGCTAAGTTATTCCAGAATTTTGTGTCTACAATTTCATAGAAAATAGGTGCAGGAGTAGGCCATTCGGCCCTTCGAGCCTGCACCACCATTCACCAGTGAAATGTGATCTGTGGATTTGGAAGTCCATGTTCATGACTTGTCTAGGTAACAGAGGGTCATTAAATTATTCTATGACCCAGATTGTACTCAACCTGTCCAATATCCATATGTTCCCCAATAGCTGTCAGTAGGGTTTAAATGAGCTGGCTCTCCACACCTGATATACATCTGGCAAAGAACAGCACACAGGAGCAATGAGTGGACTTAGAACCCTAACCAAAAAGTCCCAGCAGTCTGTGACACCTTGCTGGCTTTCAAGAGTTTTTTTAAAGGAGCTTTTTCAAATGTCTCTGGAAGACATAAATTCATTTTAAAACTAAAATAAATATCTAATTTAAAATAATGTTTTTGTCACATTATTAATGAACAATCCATTAAAATCACAATGATAACTAAAACATTAAGATAAAATAAGCAAAGTACTCATCTTTTTCCGTAAGTTTAGACAGTGCTACTAGGCTTTGGCATGTGGCTCAATGGCAAGTCTAACGATAGAGCAGCAATTCAGATGTGTTGACATTTGAGTTTCAGCTCTCGTTGGACTTCTACCGTTACAATACATTTGCCAAAACCCGAGGTATGAAGAAGGGAAAATAACTGATAGTAAATGTTACTTCTGGAACCCCCAGCTTATAGTCAGCACTATTTGATCCAATAAATATATAATCTACAAGACCAGAAAAAAAATTAAGAAAAAAAATAGGGAGGAGACTATAAAATATACTTTAAAAATAGTTTTCTATATTATTCAGTTAGTGCGGTTACTTTGTCACTGTATTCTAAGAATAATGGATAAGCACCTACCAACCTTGAAAAGATCATGCTTGGATTCTATTAATGATGGCAAGCTGAAGGAAATGTCTGTGTTGAATGAATGAATGTAATATTTTAATAAGACTTATTGTGAAAGTTCAAGGACATTTGTATCAGTTACATTTTAACTCAGTATTAGAATTATCAATATCAAATGACAGATATGATCACTATGCCTCAGATATTATATATAGATGGAATTCAAGCATACAAAATGCAACCTATATACACAATTTTGTGAAATGTGACTGCTGCCTTGCACCTCCCGTTTATGAGTCTGCAAAATAGACCCACTTTTAATGCAGCAAAATTTATTCAATGTTTGCCATGATCATAATATTTACATTATTCCCTTTTTGAATATATCAGTGTTCCACGTTACTGTCACACAAATCCTCCGACTACTAACCAAAGATATGTGATATCAGTTTTGCACTAACCAAAACAAATACTACAGTTTATTGAAAACATTTTGTTCAAGCATTGCTGCAATTGTCGAATAACTTGAATGATGACACTTTGGCATAATCTGATCCAAACTCATTTTTTTATTATGACATTGGTACCTACAATTCGGCATGATGCATATTACAATGAAAGAAACAATGAATTTCAGCTCAAAACAATCAATTTGCTCTAATGAACTCGGATATTGTAGCTCTTCTATCCTATTTTGATTTAGTCAATTATGGATAGATATCCACGATTAGGCTTCACACTCAACAAACTTGGATATTAGATCTTGCAGATTTGACCCTGACCTCGGCTGCCGTCTGTGTGGAGTTTGCACGTTCTCCCTGTGACCTTGTGGGCTTCCTCCCACATTCCAAAGACGGGCAGGCCTGTAGGTTAATTGGTCTCTGTAAATTGCCTCTGGTGTATAGGGGGTAGATGAGAAAGTGAGATAATATAGAAATTATGTGAATACGTGATCGGAGTGCAATCAGTGGGCTGAAGAGCTGGTTCCCATGCTGTATTTCTAAACTAAACTTTATTAAAACATGCCACATTGCCCCGTATTTCCAGTCAATTTGGAATGCTACCGCAAAATCTATGATGTTGTCAATATATAATATAAACCCATTTATCACATGAACTTATTTTTTAAGGCTCCTGGTGAGTTTCAGATTACTATCCCCAGTAACTCTCAAAGCAATTGCAGTTTTGTTTGGAATTAATATCCAAGATGTGGACATTGTTGAAAACTAAAAATGTTTGCCCAGTCCACATTATCCTGAAAAATTGGTGGTGGGGCACCTTTTGGGGCTTTGCAATGTCATCTATGAATAAGGGAACTATATTCCAGTTTCAGTGATTTCATATCCAGTGCTTATCAACTTAGTCATATAAAAGTTTCATATGTCATTCCTCTTAAAAAATATGGGGTACAATTAATTAATCCAGAGGGATCTCGACTTATTTTGAGAAAGTACCGATGGATTTCTCTACAAGCAAAACTTAAGAGGAATGAAAGAAAATAGTAGTTTAAGATCCTTAACTGGTCAAGTACAAGGTTAAAAAAAGGGAGTCAGAAAGAGAGCTAAGTTGGAAAATTGGCTGATGAGCATAAATTATTAAGTGGCAATTTTAACAAATCCTACACTCATGTTGAACTCCATTTCACAGAATCATAGAAAATAGGTGCAGGAGTAGGCCATTCAGCCCTTCGAGCCTGCACCGCCATTCAATATGATCATGGCTGATCATTTGATTAGCTTAACATTTTAATTTCAGATAAGCCTCTTGCGTTTATACTTTTGGATGAATATTTTGCAATCATGATTTTGTTTTCTTAAATTCCTTTCCTTATCTGTGAGCATCTCATTTGTTCCCCTGGCATATGACATTACTCAATTGCAAGCTTCACAAGAGAGATTTACAACTTGTTTTTTCTTTTTTAATCATTTTAATTTTACTGCATATTTGTTTTGGAAAATTTCAGCATCTTTATCTCGATTTAATCCTTGTCGTACCCATTTCACAATGGTTTTGATGGATAGCTATTTAATCTTGCATGGTGCTCCAAAGGCTGGTCTTTACATTCAAGAGTGCACTGAGAATTGTTACTCTGCCTCTGGCTCTTTGGCAAAGCAGTTATCACTTTAAATGGTTCATTTAAGCTCATCATTAGGTGCTTAGACAAAACAAGCCACAAGTATAATGGAAGAAAATTAGGGCGTTAAAGGAAATAATCAGCTAGTTAAGAGGAGCTCCAATTTATCAACCTTTGGATCAAAAGGCAGCTTGATGACATAGCCCGGCTGCTCTAGTGACCCAGTTTCCATGCTATAACTCCACCTTCTGAACCTTCAGAATTTTGTCGGCAGGGCAGTACTCTGCATATCGCCAACTTGTGGACAATTTTACATTTTTATCAAACCAATTAACCTACAAACCTGTACGTCTTTGGAGTGTGGGAGGAAACCGAAGATCTCGGAGAAAACCCACGCAGATCACGGGGAGAACGTACAAACTTCATACAGACAGCACCCGTTGTCGGGATCGAACCCGGATCTCTGGCGCTGCATTTTTGCTGTAAGGCAACTTTACCACTGTGCCACCGTGACTGCTCCAAATGGCCTCAAGTTGATAGAAAGATTTTCTCACTAAACTAGGGGCAACAGAACAACTCAATAGCAAGGTTCTGCAGTCTGATTCCTCAACACACTGAAACTATGAAGTGTAAGAGGTAGCCTCAACCGATTTTAATTTCATATTGGGTGCAGCACACGTCTTCTGTTGTAGCACAAGACCTCAACATAACATAACAGTATATTAAAAATAAAATTTGATCAATTAACATAATCTAGTTGCAGGCAGGCATTATTAATGTATGGTTTTACTTGTTATTGAATTAATTGAAAAATTACAAATTTGTTTGAAATATGTTAAAGTAGGCAGAAATGAAAAAAAACTCAAGTTACATTTCAAAATCTTATCTTTCTACTGTTTTGATTAAAACCCCTTATGTAGATCTGATCTAATGCCGCTCTCTAACTTGTAATTATGAAGAGATTAACAGAAAACATCTTGATTTATCTTTTCAAGCTGTTATTCCTGAGACTTGGAGGAATTGATGTTCTTGTGCAATAGTGGGAAAATTCACATTTACATTACTACAAAATTAACGACAGTTAACTTGGATATTACTTCAGTTTAGACTGTATTCTTTTTAATTAAAAAATGGTAAAACACCATGCCTTCATAAGAGGAGATAATGGGAAAAATTGTTTATTACCTGAAATAAACTAATTTCTCTAAAATAACTGACCATCTAACATGCTATGTCATATGTTTAACCTCACAGACCATTCATAAATCCAAGGTAGACAAAAATGCTGGAGAAACTCAGCAGATGAGGCAGCATCTATGGATCTACGTTTCGGGTCGATCCCCTTCTTCAGATTCCTTTGCTCCATAGATGCTGCCTCACCCACTGAATTTCCCCAGCATTTTTGTCTACCTTCGATTTTTCCAGCATCTGCAGTTCTTTCTTAAACATTCATAAACCCAAGGATGTTTTATGTAAATTTAGAAGAATATCTGCAAAAAATCTCTAATCACTGAAAGGCAAGCAACTGAAAAATAACATATCACAATTTTAGACACAAAATGTTGGAGTAACTTAGTGGGTCAGACAACATATCTGGAGAAAAAGGTTTGGTGATGTTATGGGTCAGGACTCTTCTTCTGAAATGTCACCTATCCATTTTCCCCTGAGATGCTGCCTGGCCCACTGAGTTACTCCAGCATTTTAATTACATCACAATATAATGGACAGGAAAGATTAAACGGGTGAGATCCAAATGGGAGTAATTGAGAATGGCTGAGATAGGACATCTTATTCGGCATGGACAAGTTGGGCCGAAGGGCCTGTTTCCATGCTGTATGGCTCTATGGGCAGACAATTGTACTGATGCTCAGTCTCTGTTTGGAATTAGTGGCTGCTTTTATCTCAAAAGAATGTCTGATTATCCTCATTCCTTTTGAGCTTTTTACATAACATGCATTGATCTGGTAATGAAACCAACTGGAAGGCCTTATTAAAAAAAGAGAAACAACAGAACAGCGTGTGAGATGTGCAGTATTTTACGAACAGCTGTTTTTTATTTTATTTCCAACTGCTTTTCATCTCTCAAAGGCTGAGCTGTTTTGATATTATTTTGTTAAACGCGAGCTATATGAAGACATTAACCCTTTCCGCTCTGCTCTCCAAAATACCCTCTCGACCTAAACTTTGAGAAAACTAGAAGTGGACTAATAGATGAAGAATAGATTAGAGACCTATTTAGTGACTTCCCCAGTATAGATGGTACAATCCATTCCTCTTAATGGAAAGTTTCTTGATTCAAATTATCTTAACGGTTCAACTTTTGGAAAATCACAAGGTTACTGTATATTTCTGTGAAGTTGCCAAGTTTAAAATATTATTTTTGTGCAAAAACAATTTTAACATAGCAGGAAAAGATGGACCATTTAATATCAACTCACTTATTTTGGCAAAACAAAGGTTGGAAATTCAATACGGAATAATATTGCAGAAGTTTCCAGGATGTCATTGTGAAGAAATCACTTTATGTTTCCACCAGCAATGTCCTAGTTCCTTTCAACATATCATAATTGGGTTTTTTATTAATTGAAGATTGTTTCGTTTTTCAGGAAATAATTGGTATGCCTCCCAGCTCCAGAGATGTGGATTTAATCCTGGCTTCTGGTGCTGTCTCTGCAGAGTTTACACATTTTCACAATGTGTTCTTTTCTAGGTTGGGGAAACAAAAGGTTGGGTGACTGCTTTGCAGAACGGTCCTGTTCAGTCTACAACAGTGTCCCCAAGCTTCCATTTGCGTGTACTAATTCTCTTTCTCACTCAGTTTTTTGCTTCTTGCATTGTTTCAGCTGAACAAAACTCAAGGAACAACACCACATTTTCCAACCAAGTACATTGCAGCCAGTACTCGAAAGCAAATTCAACAACTAAAGATAATCAGCAATTTCAGCTTGGTACCTTATCGTTTAATTTTTTCACTCTCTTCTGGTAAGTTAGATTTCATTTGTTTCCTCTAGACATACCTTATGTTATTCATTAGCCTTTACTGCCCTGTTTCAGATAGCACCATCACAACATTACACTGTACCTTTATTGTGCTCCATCTTATCATAGATCTTCCCATTTGTTCTGTCTGTTCCTCTCCCCTTTCCCTTCAACATTAAACTTGTTTAATTTCCAACATTTTCCAGCTGCTGAAAGATATTTAACTTAAAACATCTACTGTATCTTTCCACAGAAGCCAGCAAATGTGCCCATGACTTCAACCATTTTCTCTTTTCTTTTCAGTATTCCAGTGTCTGTAGTATTTTTCTAAAGTCAGTAAATTACAGCAAAATGAAACAAAAGGGAGATAGCGTATATCCCACTTATTTTAGGTAGCCCAGACCTCTTCCCACTTATTTTAAGTTACTTTGACAACCATTGTCCTCCTTTTGTCCACAATTGGAGCCAATAGGTGGGCAAGGAGAGAGTGGTTATAATCACCATTCCACATCATATATTTGGGTTGCTGGCACCCCTTGCAACTACCCGAACACATGTACTCATGTGAATGTTTCATACAGAAAGTGTATACACACACACACGGAAACAAACTCACGCATGCAGACAGAGACACGATCACACACTCAGACACAAATGGATTTCTGCTACCTTGAAACATCGTAGACAATAAAGAATCGGCTACGACTGCCACATTATAGTAATTTCCTGCACTTACTCTCAAAGCCATTTCTCCTTCATATGCTACATTACAGCAAGACTGAGATCTGGAATCATGACTACATCCTAAATGCTACAAATGGATAATTCGAGCTGCGGCGTCACATTAGTCTAATTCCACTCACATCTACTAATGCAAGGTTGCTCTTACTGAGCTAGGCATTTGCTGAATTATTGTGGAACAAATGCATAGCTTTACATTTAACTCCTATAGTTAACCAAATATAGGATAGACAAACATTTTAAACATTTCTTATTAACCAATCTATTTCCAAATAGATCAGTGGGCATCAAGTCTCCAAACAATCAAGAGTTTTTCTATCAATACAGAGCAAAAAGGGAATACTTTCAAGGATGATTATTTTTTAATGTTGCATGGGTGGCCGGTAGTACATTTGGTGCTGCTGCAGCACCATAGCTCCAGAGACCTGGGCTCAAGCAAGAATTTGACTGCATTTTGTGTGGAGCCTTCTTGTGACTGCATGGTAACTTCCCCAAATGCTCGGGTTCGTCCCAAAAGCCAAAGCCTTGCTGGTTGATGGATTGACCATCGACTTAAATTGCTGTTAGTGCAGATGGATGGCAGGATAATAGGGAGAGTACGGATTTGGTGGGGCTGCAAGAGGAAAAATGGGATTACCATTTGGGAGCTTGATGGTCAGCACGAACATGGGAGCTAACAGGCTCTGCTGTATAAATCAATTAGGCTTTGAATATTTATTTTTTGATTGCAAAGAGCATTTAGATAGGTGTAGAGTGGAGCCATGAGATGATAGAAAGAGAGGAAGAGAGATATTGTCACAGCAAACCAAAACTGCAGAGCTATGAAGATGACCACGAGCATAAAACAAGGGAAATCAGGTTCTCTGAATAAATCTATTTTCCCATCCCTACAGATTTGCATAAAGAAATATATTTATTCTTGAGTACATACGCTTTGGTGATGCATGTGGACTATCAGATGCAATCTGCCTCATGCGAGATCCATGGCAGCTGAGGGCGACCAGTCTTGAGATGATGGCTGTTTTTCCAAATCCAATATTCCCAATGATCACTACTCCTCTGTTCACACTGGGATTACTACATTTTAACTGTGTATCTATCTCATGGAAGAGCCAATCTCGCCCAATGAACACCGAATCTGTGGTGATGCTGGGTACTTCAAACAAAAGTGGCTTCAAGGAGATGTCTGGAGGTCTGTATGGTGCAAATCGTACTGTGGGAACAATAAAAGAGCTATTGTCAGAGCAACTCGATAATTCAATTACAAATAATTAATTGCAAGACAATTTTCTAAGGAATAAAACAACTAGAGACTTGGAAGCACCAAAAACAGAAAACACAAAGAGATAAATAAAGGGTCAGAATTGTTTTACAAGAAGTTATTGATAAGTATACAAGCAAGTCCCTGAGATTTTGATTGTTTGCCATTTTAATTATCTATGCCATTTGGATCTGTCTAGAATTATCCTGGAAACTTGATAACGATTATTCCTGCTTTCAATTCAGCACTTTCTAACTACCTTGACTAGCAGCGCCCAATTCCTTTTTAAAATTATTTTTTTATAATCTTGGAAGAAAACATGCAGGTGGGATTTTTCCCATGCCCATGAAGTTCTCTTCCTTCTCAGTGACAGAGGCTGTGGTTTTCGGTGGAGCTATCAGAGCAGTCTAGGTTGTTAACTTTGGTGAATTTTGAAGATTATACATTTTGAAGCCATGGTGCAACAGCAATGAAGGGAAAGGGCGGGCTGCCTGGGGGTGAGATGCTTTTCAAGCAGGCTCTTTTATATTGGTGATGATACTGCGCTTCTTGCAAGTCGTTGGAGCTGCATTTACCTGAAGAAGAAAATCCATCATATTCCTAACTTTTGCCTTGAAAGAGTGGAAAGATGTTAGGAGGTGAGTCATGTACCACGGGGCATTGCTGCAACAGATGGGGACTGTTTATTTGCTGAGGAGTTGCAAATTGAATTAACATTATGCAGTCATCAGCAAACAAAATCATTTCTGATCTTATAATAAAAAGATCAATGATGAAGCAGATGTTTGGGTGAAGAACACCGTCTTGAGCAACACTTGCTGTGATGTGGTCGGGTTAGAATGATTGACATCGAAAAACCACAGTTAGATTATTTTGTGCAGGTTATGACTCAACAATTATATTGTTTTGGGTAATAAAGGTTTTCCTTAATTCCATCTATATCTTTTGTATTTATGTTGCATTAACCATATAACCATATAACCATATAACAATTACAGCACGGAAACAGGCCCTCTCGGCCCTTCCAGTCCGTGCCGACCATTTGTTTTCCTAGTCCCATCTACCTGCACTCAGACCATACCCCTCCATTCCCTTCACGTCCATATACCTATCCACTTTACTCTTAAATGTTAAAATCGATCCTGCCTCCACCACTTCTGCTGGAAGCTCATTCCACACAGCCACCACCCTCCCCCCTCACGTTACCACAAAACTTCTGTCCCTTAATTCTCATGTCATGCCCTCTTGTTTGAATCTTCCCTACCCTCAATGGGAAAAACGTATCCACGTCAACTCTGTCTATCCCTTTCGTCATTTTAAAGACCTCAATCAAGTCCCCCCTTAACCTTCTGCGCTCCAAAGAATAAAGACCTAACTTGTTCAACCTTTCTCTGTAACAGAGTTGCTGGAACCCTGGCAACATTCTAGTAAATCTCCTCTGTACTCTCTCTATTTTGTTGACATCCTTCCTATAACTAGGCGACCAAAATTGTACACCATACTCCAGAATTGGTCTTACCAATGCCTTGTACAATTTTAACATTACTTCCCTACTCCTATATTCAATGCTCTGATTTATAAAGGCCAGCACACCAAAGGCTTTCTTTACCACCCTATCTACATGCGATTCCACCTTCAGGGAACTATGCAGTTATTCCTAGATCCCTCTGTTCCACAGCATTCCTCAATTCCCTACCATTTACCATGTACGTCCTATTTTGATTTGTCCTGCCAAGATGTAGCACTTCACACTTAACAGCATTAAACTCCAATACGCTGACTAAATAAAAACATAAAACTCAGAAAAGCACTGAACGAGGTTATTTTGTCTTTGCTGTCTTTATGAATGAACCAACAATACATATCTTCCTTCTAGAGCCAGACAAATTTTTTCAAATATTTAGCCAGCTTCGTTTTGAACACTTCAAAACTTCTTCCTTCACTACTACCTGGCCATGTCTTCCAGACACTAACCACCTAATGTATACTTTTTTTTCATATCACTCTTGGCCCTATTACCAATCATCTTCATTCCATGTCCTCATGGAACAGAACTCCCCCAGGTCCCTACGTTAGCTTAGGGATACAGCGCGGAAACAGGCCCTTTGGCCCACCGAGTCCGCACCAACCAGCGATGCCCGCACATTAACACTGTCCTACACATACTAGGGACATTTATACCAAGCCAATTAACCTACAAACCTGTATGTCTTTCAAGTGTGGGAGGAAACTGAAGATCTCAGAGAAAACCCACGCGGTCACGGGGAAAATTTACAAACTCCGTACAGACAAACACCAGTAGCCAGGATTGAACCCAGGTCTCTTGTGCTGTAAGCGCTGCAAGGCACGAACTATACCGCTGCACCTCCGTGCGTACCATTTATTATGCAAATCCTGCCCTCATTTGTCTTATAAAAATGCAGTATTTCACATTTATTTGAATTAAATCTGCAAATCCTTGGCCCACTGGCCCAGTTGATCAAGATCAACACTTAGATGACTTTTTCACTGGTGGCACGGCGGTAGAGGTGCTGCATTACAGCACTTACAGCGCCTAAGACCCGGGTTCGATCCGACCTACGGGTGCTGTGTGTACAGAGTTTGTATTTTCTTCCCGTGACCTGTGTGGGTTTTCTCGAAGAACTTCGGTTTCCTCCCACACTCCAAAGATGTACTTGTTTGTAGGTTAATTGGCTTGGAATTAATGTGAAAATTGTCCCTAGTGTAGGATAGTGCGTAATGTGGAGGGATCGCTGGTCGGTATGGACTCGGTGGGCCGAAGGGCCTGTTTCCATGCTGTATCTCTAAACTAAACCTGCACTCACACCTAAATCACTAATATAAACAATGAACAACAGTGGATTACGTGGCTACTGATCCCTGTGGCACACCACTTGTTAAAGGCTAAGTATAGTTCCCATAACATCTGTTTGACTGAAGATATGCAATTGTGATGATGCCCTCCATTCAAAATTGGTGAAATCTCAGGTCAAAGGTAGGTGTAATTTGTAGATGTGCTGTCTTAATCTATAACTGAATTATTCAGGAAACGGAAATCTAAGAGGAGGAAGGTGCGTAGAGATGACCACCATTCTCACTATTTGTCACAGCGACTATTTTTTTTAAGGAACAGATTAAATTAATGAAGGATCCTTCCATTTCAAATATGAAGTTTTCAAAATGTCTTTTCTGATTTCAGTAAATTATAATTTATAAACTCAAGTCAATGTATACATTATTTAGTTTCTAGTAGGAATCACCATTACACTGTTTGGACATTTACATATAGTAAAACCTGCTCCTTGGTCACATTTTATTTCTCAAAACTCCATTTTTTTAACCTTTTAAGCTTAAGGAATTGTACAAAATTGAATCAGTCAAGCCAGTTGCCATAGTCATTCCCCTTTCAATAACTTCCCATCACTGATTCTTACGGAAGGGGAAACAAAATTCAATACAAAGAAACAACGATACAAAACATGCATTTTTAGCTTACAGTTGTATATGCAATTGTATATGCAAACTCCAGCTACAAATTAAAAGTTAGTCATGAAACAGTTAAAGATTATAGCAAGAATTGTAACTTACGTGAATGAGTGTGCCAAGCATGGGCATTAGTGGAGGCTATAGCAAAAATCAGAGAAGAGCCAGAAAGTGATGCAAAATGTTAGCAAAAGTCACAAGCATAAGGGCATTAATAATCAAGCATCAAAGTTTAAGCATTGGATTTGAAAGAACTCTAATGCTAGCTTGTATAGGAAAGAACTACAGATGCTGCTTTAAATCGAAGCATCTCTGGAGAGAAAGAATGGGTGACGTTTCTGGTCGAGAAACCAGTCTGAAGAAGGGTCTCGACGCAAAACGGCACCCATTCCTTCTCTCCAGAAATGCTGCCTGTCCCGCTGAGTTACACCAACATTTTGTGTCTACTGCTAGGTTATTATATTTCCTTCAACATAAATGTTATATTTTCTTCAGCACATTATACAGCCTTATTCCAGATTACATTTACCATTAGGGAACCACGTGTGTGATGTTGCTATTTGTGCTTTGAAACAAATACAAACTCTGCTGTAAGAATCCCTTGAGATGATAAATTTGTTTTTATTAGGTGCTATACCCTTCAGTTTTGCTGTGCAACGTTCATTAAAAAGTTGCAGTAAATAGTAGGCCTGGAAAGCATTATTAAATAAATAAGTAAGATTGCACTATAGAAAAAGTGGTATTCTCATAAGTCTGCACAAGCACATGTAAATGAGCATAGCAGGAATGTTGACAAAATGATGCTTTGTGAAATTGGATTATGTGCACATTAACTAGATTGATTTATTTGTGAGATTAACATTTGTTATATCAAATTATGATTAAATTAAAAGATGACTAAAATTGTATTTAAAACTTCCAAAATCTATGGAAATGTTAATGCAAATACAAATTCAAAGTCTGCCTCGGGCCCTAATCTTCTATCAGCGGATCTCGTTCTCCAATTCTCTGATGTCCAATAGTCCAATCATCTGGGATTCAACCCTTAAAAACCACCAATCTATACTGCCCACTCGCTGCCCCAGGCTGCAATGGCCAAAAGAAGCTTCTGCCTTCTCTCATATCCTGATCTTTTAATCTATTGCATCCTCAGATCCAAATCTTGTGTGGGGAACAAAGCTGCCCTTCCCATTCATAATGGCCACTCCTCATCCAATTCCTGCTCCTGTACTGACTGAATTGAATCCACCCAAAAAGCAGCACATATCTACCAGACTTCGCTGTGCTTTATTTCACTGTTTTCCCCATTATATTTTCCAATGTCCAAAATTGCAATGGGACATTTTTGGATAGCCAACAATTTAGACAAGCAGCTCATTCAAATTGCCTAAAATATATAGATATTTCCAGATATCTCCTTTTCTCTAACATCTCATACTCAGAAACCCAGTTTATATAAGAAAGGGTTTTTAACAATATGTTTAAATAATAACATAAATGTTATCCATTAAATTGCCTTAGTATCATTTAATATTTTAATTGTTTTTCATGTGGTTGCATTTCCTCTGTCCCACCTCAAAGCCTGGGATTTGGGTGAGTATCTTTGCCCAATGTTAATTACTTTGAGTACATTTTTAATTGTAGTTTGAGAATGTTCAGTGTACAAAATTTCCCATGGATCTCCAACATCAGTCAGATGACCTGATGGAATATTAATACATTTAGATATATAACCATTGAACACATGTGAACCACTGTTCAATTTAATTATCTTTCTCTCTGCCTTTCTCCAACTGAAATATTATTACAGATACCTCGACTCCCTATTCAATACCTACTTCAGGTAATTTGTAAAAGCAAATTGACAACATAAATTTTACCCTAAATATAGTTTTTTTTAAGTGGACTCTTTTTATATTTAATAGTTCCCACACAAGAGTAGAAATCATTATTGTAAACCTGCTTCACTTGTCAAGTTGTCAAATGTTGAACTGCAGAGAGTAAGAAAACCTGAGGGGAGAGAGGTGAAATTAGATGTGTGATAAACAAGCGGAGGAAGTGGGGGCAGATGGCTTTCAAATGATAATTCAATTTTCAAAATAGAAATATAAGCAAGTCAAGTTTGATGTTAAACACCAACTTCATTTGGGACCTATGAAATGTTAGCAAAGGCTGATTTCCACTGATCTATTCCAACTGCCCATAACAACTGAGGCAGAAATTCAAAATGAATGGAAGAAAATTTGCAGCCTCTTTTAGACTTCCTCATTTGCTTTATCATTTAATTCAGCGAAATGCATGCTAGTTTAATTGAAAAATATCTATTCCACTGTAACTTTGTGACATGATATCCACTGCAATTCCACAGATCACTGCACGGAAAGATAAGGCTGACATGACTCAGGAATTTACGAACATGCTTTCACTTCCCTCTGGTTTCAATTATATAAACATCATTATTATAATCTTTGAAAACCTTCCATTTTTCAAAATACAATGGCGGCATTCAAACCCATACTCCTGATTCACTAAAAGCTGATCTTGTAACTTAATTATTATGTTACCTCACTACCAATGCATATAATTTTACTTTAAAAAAAAGGATGATTAAAAAAATATTCTTCAGCAATATGTCAAACCAAATTAAATTTAACATGAATGCACCAGTAACTCATATGTGGCATACAACTTTACCAGAATGTAGAAAAATACAGTCAAAGGGCAAAGGTCAGCACTTAAACAGATATGGCCTTTCACAATAATAGTTCAATAGAAAAATTATTGAGATGTGAGTTGATTCTGTTCAGTGTCCATTCACTTCTGTATGTATATAGGTTATTTGTAACCCTCTGTATTGAAATAACTATAGATTCCTGAAGTAGAACATACAGCTTTTAGCCTCAATGCTTCTTGAATTCTCTCCCAATCATTCTGACAAAAGCAGTTTTCAGGGTTTGTGCTCCATCAATTCAGTGGGGTAGAAAGTTCTAATGCAAAACTTCAGGCATTATTTAAAAGGGGCAACTACTCTGATTTTGGGTTAGCAGTGATAAAAAATTGGTGGTGTAGTAAGTAACATAACCAAATTTATAAAGAGATACGCAGATGTAATCAATTAATTTAATTGCAATGTGTAGGAAGGAACTGCAGTTGCTGGTTTACACCAAAGATAGGTACAAAATGCTGGAGTAACTCAGCAGGGCAGACAGCATTTCTGGGGAGAAGGAATGGGTGATGTTTCGGATCGGGTCTGAAGAAGGTTCTCCCTGCGAAACGTCACCCATTATTCCTCTCCAGAGATACTGCCAGTCCATCTCAGTTACTCCAGCATTTTGAGTCTATCTTCATTTAATTGCAAACAGGTTAAATGAATGGACAAAAGTGTAGAATGTTGATTTTACTTCATAGTTAAGGAAATAAAGGATAGACATGAGGATTTAAAATAAAAATAAAAATCTACAAACAGATATTTAGAGATTCATATGAACACAATGAAAAATGTGTAGCAGTCAGCTACAAAAAGTAAAGAATAAAATAATGGAATGATAGGCTTTCTAACTTGGTGGACAACAGAGTTTTGCCAGTTATATAAAACTGATTTATGACATTTGGAGTATTGTGCTTGGTTAAGGACTGCACATCTTGGAAAGGATTTGGTGGACTTGTAGGCAGTGCAGAATATATTTCCCAGATTATGACCACAAAGCCTCGGCGAATGAGAGGAAATGTCCTTAATTTAAGATTGTATTCTATGGACAACAGGAAACAAAAAGGTGATTTGTTCTTTGGATTTTGGAAAGAATTGGTAAAAAAATTATGTTGCTCGCAATCAACCAGGGTCATGAATTCAGAGTCATAGAGTAAAGAAATTGCCTGCCAGCCCACCATGTATGTGCCGATCATCAAGAATCTATGCTCCACATGTTTGCCAGCACTCTGTCCAGAGCCTTCAATGTGTTGGCAATTCACTAGTTTTTCTAGATACATCTTAAATGAAGAGAGAGTACACCTGCCTCTGCCATCTACTCTGGCATTGCTTCCAGATCCCAACCACCCTCAGTGATGAAAAATTTTCCTGGGATCCTCCTTAAACCTCCTGTCTTTATCCTACATCCATGCTTTCTAGTTTTAAAATACTTCTGTTATGTTGCGAAATTCCCTGCTATCTACTATTTCACTCCTCCTCAGAGGGTTGTGTACCTCTATCAGGTCCCATTCATCCTCCCTACTGCAAGAAAATCAGATCCAGACCATCCATTCTCTTCTCATAGTGGAAATGCTCCATTCCTGACTAGGGGGAGGAGGGGCAAGGGCGGAGCTGCGGGGTACAGAGGAGACACGAGTGAGGACCTCATCTATGATGGGAGCGGGGAACCCCCGTTCCCTAAAGAATGAGGACATCTCGGATGTCCTGGTATGGAACACCTCATCTTGGGCGCAGATGGGGTGTAGACAGAGGAATTGGGAGCAGGGGATAGTGTCTTTGCATGAAGCAGGGTGGGAAGAAGTGTAGTCGAGATACTTGTGGGAGTCAGTGGGTTTGTAATAGACGTCAGCCGATATCATCCTGTTGTCTACGACTATTCTCCTCACGATCAAAAATATTTACTTTTGATTGATCTGTGAACTTATACCATTCACATCCAAATCTTTAATGTATATGACAAACAGGAATGGCCTCAGTACCAATCATTTTGGTTCACAAATGGTGCGATATTTCTATTCATGAAGACAAACCTGCACCTCCACCTGCTTTCTATTATCAAGCCAAAAAACAAAGAGCTGGTGGAACTCAGAGGGTCAGGCAGCTTCTGTGGAGGGAACTGGACAGAAGACATTTCAGGTCTGGACCATTCTTCACACACTTTTTACCGCCAATTTTAGATCCAATTTGCCAATATGCCTTAGTGCCCGTGAACTCCAATCAAATGGAGCATTTCTCATGTGTGACCTTCTCAGAAACTTTACTAAAGCCCATACAGCCTACATCATTCACACGGACTCATCAATACATTATTTACTCTAAAAATTGTTGATCCAATTGGTCAAAGGGAATGTATCTTAAAAACAAAGCCACCTCATTAACAAGATAGGTAGGAAATACTACTTCAAGAAAAGGGTCATAGAAGAAAATATGTTGATGCCAGCTATATTAACAGTTAACAAATTAATAAGATACTTCTTTACTAGTTAAACACATTAAGGAATATTAAAGATGGGGATGTAAATACAGACAAGACGCATCATTTATGATCTGTCGACTGCTAAGCTTATTTTGCACATATTTCACACACTTGTGTTTTTTAAATTAATCTTTTCTAAACCACATCGATTTGCTGCATTTAACAGATGTTTCCTTGGAAATCTTGTGGAATGGCATGCTGGTACATATATCCTCTTGAGTGAAGGTAAAATTAATGCATTTCCAGGAATCTGTGCACAATGTTTAACTTTGAATATTTTTAATATTGAACTTTTATATTGTTTATAGTGTACTGTGTTGACATATTCTGTTGTGCTGCTGCCAGTAAGAATTGTATTGTTCTATCGGGGACATATGATAATAAATCTCTCTCGACTCTTGAATATGATATAAAAAAAACACACTGCGTAGAAATGAGATGGTTCTTTACAATATCGTGAAACCAAAACAGCATTGATCGTGAAGTCATTCTTGTTTATCTTAGGGCATTTATTTAGTGACATGTGGCAATTAATTTGTGACACAATAAGAACCTTTGGACAGGTCAGATGACAGCCAAATGGATTAGGGAGTTGTCACTCCACACATGAGAAGTGCTGCTGCCTTAATATTTACAAGGGTACAATTGGAACCAACTGTCAAAACACAAGTGTAGATTAAAATACTTCCTTCTCCATGTATGATTCACATCTAATTGGTTTGATCTTTCCCATCATCTGTAGTGGCCTCAAAAGGCCAAATGAGCAGTACGCTACTCATCATTCTTGCTTTACCAGTAATTATTCAAGTATAACACTTATTCAAGTCTTATTCAAGACGGACACCTTTTTCATTAATACACAGCTAATATTCCAGGTCAGATTTGCACTAACTCATCCACTTACTATTTTAAGTTATTATATCAAGATAAAAGCCACAATGACCGGCTTGAGGCCATATGTAGACAATAGGTAACACTGGATAGTGCAGGAACTGTCAAAAAGATGATACAGTTTGGATAACAAAATTCCAACAAAATTACAATTATAAAAATGTTCCTGATGCGCACCTCTCAGGTCCTGTGGGGTTCGGCCTCCTGTTACATGCTGCCTTGGCATTCTCAGAGATGTCCTCAAGGGTGTGTGACGCTGTTCATCCAGATAAGCCAGGTCCTCCAGATGGGCAGAGCTTGTAGCTGGTGGCAAAACAGAGGTATTGCTTTAAGCATAAGTCAAAGTCAAATATGGGAAGAATCAACAAAAATACAACTTTTAAAATACAGCTTTTGCCTGAAGACAAAAACAACAGATCAAACTATACTGGGTTCAAACTACATCAAAAACGTTTGATTGAAAGGAATACATTGAATCCCAGCACAATCATTCATTCTCATAAAAACAGACCAGCAGATGAGAATGAGATTCTGGGCAAACCAAACAGTTTTACAAGTTGTGTGATCTGTACTGGGGAGACCACAAATTAAGGTAGATCAAGCAAGACTAAACTTTTCAGTTTTATATACTCTTTCACAGGAATAAAAAAGATCTTATTTCAATAATATTTTGATATCATGAGACTTTCTGATATTTATGCTTAAATACTTGTCATAGCTCAAGAGATACAGAACACATTGAGGAGTGCAGATTCTAAGTTGATTTAAGGCTTTATACTGTATCATAACAGTCAGAAGAACTGCTTGGAGAGTTTTGTTTTAGATTACTTTGGAAACGTCAGAAAAAAATTAAACCTTTCACTTACTATTTACAATAGGTTTTTATAGTACTGTATACACAATAGTCTGACATGAAACCTCCATTGACATTTAGGAACTGTTTATTGAAATGAAAACACACTTGCTCGAAATCATACCGATTTTTGTTAAATAATTTGCATTTTGGATATTTGGTTTATTCATCACATTTTAGATATTAACAATCTAACATTTGTAATATGTAATTTAATGCTAATCATCTCAGCAACACATTTGTGTTATAAATCAACTTGTCTAAATTCAGTTTACTAAATCTCTTTAAAACTTTAAACTGGATGTCAACATCATCAACAGAAAGCTTTTTGATGCATTAACTTTAAAATGTTTTAATTTGGATATCAATAACGTTTTAAGATAAAACAGATAACATTCTAAGGTGGTTACCAGCAAATTATGTATATGTTAGAAGAACGACTGAAATTGGATATGATAAAAGTTCAGAGTTAACCAGATTATACATCGATTTAATTAGTTTTAAGTACAGTCATCATATTTTTCTATTGAATGAAGATACTGAAGTTCAGGGTTTTGAATGCTTGAACAAAGCTTTACAGCCTTTAACCTATTGTTCAATTTATCATGACTAAACTTGAGTCTTACTGGGCAGTCATTTGGAAATGTAAATGAGGAAAGGAACTCCAGTTGAGGGTGAAACTGAGTCACCCCTTTGCAGACATTAGAATGAATATAATAGGTGTCAGACTTCCCTACTCCAAAAAAACCCACAGAATGCTGGAGTAACTTAGCATCCCTGGAGACCGTGGAGAACTACGTTCTCCAGAGAGGGTATCTGACCTGCTGAGTTGCTCACTTTGTGTCTTTTTATTTGTAAACCAGCATCTGCAGTTCCTTCTCCCATACTCCAAATTATTTTGTGTTTCCCACCTTACTAAGTTCAGGCAATTCTTTTTAAAGCCTCCTATTTCAACTCCGAGATCTTGCAGAAGAATTGAAAAAGAGAACAAATAGTTTTAATGTTGCAGAATGGAGGTGTTGTGGGATGGATAAGATTAAGAGTATACCTCTGATAGGGAGGGACTTATTTTAAAGTTGATGCATCAAAAAGCTTTCAGTTGATGGTGTTGACATAAAGAACAGGACCTAGGAATATCAAAGCTGCAGAGAGAGATGTTGGCCTCTCAGACAAATTGCAGATGTAGAAGGTGTCAATCATATAAATTGTACTCAAGAATGTATATTCATCCAGACCAACTACCAATGTTCTAGTTCCGCCTCTCACTCAGAAAGAATGGAATCTGTAGCCCAGGAGCAGAGATTGTGATAGGGACAAAAGAAAATGGGACTCAACCTCCAATGCTTAGGGAAAAGTTCTGGTCATCAAACATGAATGAAAGTAAAATGACAACTGAATCGGCAGGCTTAATTCTTGTGATCTGGAAGTTGTTTTGCTCCTCATATTTGTTTAATCTGTTAAATTTGACTGATCCAGATTCATATATAAATGACAACCAATGCAAATTAAAGGCAGTGTTCTGAGTTACCATAACTTCCTAAATTCTCTTTAGTACAGAACAATCTTTGAATGATCACAGAACACTCCTGATCCCTCAATCGTTGCAGTGTTTAAAACCAGACATCATTCAAGATGAAAGATCTCTGTTTGATCACCACCAACAGCAGTGCTTGTTACCACTACATACATTCCACATGATGAATTGGAACAAGTATTTAGGAATCTTCACCCACAACTTCTAAACTTGTAATTTCCAGTGTCAAGGACAAGAGTATCAAGAGTATGTAAGCATCTCAAAGCTCCACATCAAGTCACAGAGGATCTGGTCCTGGGTATCCATCGATAGTACTACAACATAAGTGGGCCAAGATTTTAAACTATAACAGGACGAGGGCAGTACACGTCACCATCTCCTCAGGGGGAAAGAGGGTTAACCAATGAGTGTTACATAGCTTCCACTCTAACATTTTTAAAGCACAAGATATTTTTAATTCTCTAGCTTTATTTCTGCTGTTTTAAAACCATAAATGAACCAAATGTAATTTAAAACATTGTTAAACTAAGATGTGTCTTAACATAAATTTTTCTTGCAAATCCTGCAATTAGTCCCTCCCTCAACAAAAAATATCTGGCAACTCGTTTTTTACATTCTCCCAATATTATCAACAGCTTTTGCATATACCATGACAGCTTAATGCTACTTATGCACTAACTGTCTTCAGGAACATGACAAAAAAGGCTGCATAAAATTCATTTCATAATAAGTGGACACTCTTGGGAACTGTAGTCCATAATCTTCTCTTTCTGATATGGTATTATGCGATAATTGAAATGTTCAAACATGTATTTTCAGCATCCTCACCTTTAAACCCTTTGTCAGCAGAGAGCTATCTGTCTGTTTGGCCTAGATATGGCCACTCTAATTTACATCATGTGGATGCCTTGGATTTATAAAAGCACATTTCATGGCCTATATATGCCACTTAACAGCCAATGAAAAGCTTTTGAAATGGAGGCAATCAGGGAATGCAGCACACATTTTGTACACAACATGCTCACACAGTGATATGGCAGAGTTTTTATTCGGGATGGTTGGTTAAGGAATAATTATTGCTAGCTGGAGAATAGATGTAATGGGGCTTACAGGCAAAGATTCTGGTCTTCCCAATATTTAGCATGAAGAAGGTTAGTGTTGTTTCAAAATTAGTGTTGAATATCAGACTAACAATCTAAATATAATCTAGATACATTGGAACATAGATCGAAAGGTGGTGCTTAGTTCATAGGTCATAGGAGCAGAAGTAGGCCATTCGGCCCATCGAGTCTACTCCGCCATTCAATCATGGCTGATCTATCTTTTTCTCCCAACCCCATTCTCCTTCGGTAAAGCTGGGTGTCTTCAGCATTCACGTGGAAACTAATGCTATGATTTCAGATTATATTTTCATGGAGTAGCATGCATATGACAAACAGGAGGAATCTAAAGATAGATCCCTTGTTCAACACTGCGAACAATAATGCAGATGTGGGAAACAAAGTGATTGATTTTCCAGTAACAAAGCTCTCGCTTACATCTAGCTGGATGATCAGAGAGGGACAATAGAAAAGGATATTATGGTCAACTCTGTCAAAGTTCACAATGAGGTTAGGAAGTAAAGAGATAATTACCCTTGTTATCATCATAGGATATCAGTAGTGACAACCAACCTGCAAGTGTTGTTTTTATTTCAATAGTTGACTCCAGCTGACAAAACAGAAAAGATTTATCTCCAATCTAACATACAAATTATTTGGCTACATGATACTCCCTGCACAGTATACACAGCAATAAAGAAATCTGCAAAGCCACAGCATGTCATTGCAACCCAAATATCATCTGACACAATTACGTGTACATGACATCCTATTTCCTAGCTATAGAATTAACTATAATAACTGACATTTAACTTCGAAGGTGAAAGTTGATGAAGCAAAACTTAGAATTCTGGAAAGGTGGAGAAATGTAAATATTCAACAAATTGAAGCTTTCAGATTCTATTAAACAATCACTGACCAACACTTATGTACATGCAGCAACTGTGTTTTCATCTCTCATTCTTGAGTCAAATTAACATGCCGACATTTTGTTTCTTTCGGGAATACAGACTAGCGGTCTACATAGAAAATAAAAACTATGATGTATAATATCATATAACTACATGATTTTCCAGAAGAAATAATGAGTTTCATAAATGTGGAACATTTTATTTATCATCTTATATTCACCTGATTCCTTTATTGTTCTTTAATTCAAATTTTTACCTTTTTTGATTTCATATATTCTTTTGGCAATGTTTTCAATATTACCGCTGAAGGGGAAAAAAAGCTTTTTCCCCGCGAGGACACTGTTTAGTCAACCATATGAAAACCATTACATCAATCTGTTCATAAAGTATTCTAGGACACAGTACACTCTGGGTTTGCTCAGTCTAAATCAGGTTCGCCAAGTCATAACTGACTCCATCTTGCAATTTCAAGTAATCAACCTCACCATAAATAAATCAGAGTGCTCAATTAACATGTGTGCAACAGCATATTAGAGAAGCTCTACAAAGGACAAAGTACAACTAAGTTTTGATTTTTCACTTCTTTACTAGACCATAAAATCAACTATTAATATTTTTCATGGCATTTGACTGAAAATACATGAGGTAATTTTAACCTCATCTCTCTGATAGCACTAACTGTCAGCATTGGATAAACCACTTGCCTAGTTTTATTTCAGAAATGAATTCCCATCGAGTGAGTTGTTAAAGAAGGTACTGCAGATGCTGGAGAAACGAGGGTACACAAAAGGCTGGAGAAACTCAGCGGGTGCAGCAGCATCTAAGGAGCGAAGGAGATAGGCGACGTTTCGGGTCGAGACCCTTCTTCAGAGTCTGAAGAAGGGTCTCGACCTGAAACGTCGCCTATCTCCTTCGCTCCTTAGATGCTGCTGCACCGCTGAGTTTCTTCAGCCTTTTGTGTACCCTCCCATCGAGTGAGATCGGTTTAAATGACATTCCTTTTTTTTTAAGGGGACACAAACAAGCAATTTAAAATCATCTTCACATGGGAGTATCAACTTAAATGTTTGAAAATCAAAATGCTTGATATCTGAAGCAAAGGGCAGGAAAATCTAACGAGGTCAGGCTGCAACAGGGGAAACAGATCTGTGACATGGTCTGTGGGGAGTGCAGTACATAGTTGGTGCAGGTACATACTTCCATGAAGAAGGTGACACAGGTGGACAGGGTGGTGAAGAAGGCATTTAGTACACTTGGCTTCGTTGGGAAGACAATAGACAATAGGTGCAGGAGTAGGCCATTCGGCCCTTCGAGCCAGCACCGCCATTCAATGTGATCATGGCTGATCATCCCCAAAGAGTACCCCGTTCCTGTTTTATCTCCATATTCCCTGACTCTGCTATCTTTAAGACCCCTATCTAGCTCTCTCTTCAAACTATCCAGAGAACCGCCTCCACCGCCCTCTGAGGCAGAGAATTCCACAGACTCACAACTCTCTGTGTGAAAAAGTGTTTCCTTATCTCCATTCTAAATGGCTTACCCCTTATTCTTAAACTCTGGCCCCTGGTTCTGGACTCCCCTAACATCGAGAACATGTTTCCTGCTTCTAGCGTTCCAAACCCTTAAGAAGGGAATAGACTACAAAAGTTGGGACATGTTACAGTTGTACAAGAATTTAGGAAGGTCACATTTGGAGTATTGTGCACAGTTCTGTTGCCCTGGGATGGGAAGGAGATCACTAAACTGAGAAGGATGTAAAAAAGATTTATGAGGATATTACTGGGTCTAGAAGGTTTGAGCTGCCAAGGAGAGGCTGGTAGGCTGTGTATTTTCACCCAGAATGCAAGACCTTATAGAAGTATATAAAAAGATGCAGGGTATAGATAAGGTGGACACCTCAGTGTAGTGGAATTTAAAACTAGAGATATAGTAGGTTTATGGTGAGAGGATAAATATTTAAAAGGGACCCGAGAGGCTATTTTTTCACAAAGAGGATCCTGTGGTAGTGCGTGGGTACAATTGCAATATTTAAAAGACACTTAGACATGTGCATGGATAGGAAAGGTGTGGAAAGATGTGGGCCAGGCACAGGTAAATGATACTAGTTCAGTTAAGCAATATGGTCAGCATGGGTTGGGCCAAAGGGCCCATTTCTGCTGTATAAGCTCCATGATTCTATGATATCCAGTTACTTTTCTGCACTGCACTTTAGGACATCAGGAATTTATGAAAGGCATTATATAAATATTTGTCCTTCCAAATGTACAATGCAATTACGATCAAACCGTCGGTTTGTTTTTTTGTCTTTTTAAAAAAAGTAGTGTAGTGTGTAATGTTTTCCGGTTTGTTTTACATGGGGAAGAGGGGTTGGGGTCGGGGTCGGGGAAACTTTTTTTTCAGCTTCGTACCTTGCCGGAGATGCGATTAATTTTTGGATCGCATTCTCCTGTCACTCTGCGGCCTACTATTGATGGAGCTGGAGGCCTCCTCGGACTGATCTTGCCCCACCGCGGGGTGTAGACTTACGTCGGAGTCGATCCCTTGCCTGGGATCACTCCAACTACGGCCTGTGGACTTTACGTCAGGAGCTCGCAGTCTTGGGAAAGGCCGTGGATGTCGGGAGCTCCAACATCGCGGAACATTGTTCAACTTAAAACAGCCCCGACGCGGGGTACAATCGTCTGGCGTGGGGGAGCTGACATCCCCCCCGATACAGGAGCTGATCACCTCGACACGGAGGGCCCACCGTCGGCTACGCTAGTCAAGATCATCCCGTCAATGGAGGGTTCGAGGCCCTCGACTGCGGGAGAGCAAAGGGAAGAGTTTGAACTTTTTTTCGCCTTCCATCACAGAGAGGAACGTGATGAATGTTTATGTTAAAATGTGTTTTGTGTGTTCCGTTGCTTTTTATTTGTATGACTGACTTGGCAAATTAAATTCCTTGTATGTTGTAAAACATACTTGGCTAATAAAGTATTATTGTGATTGATTGTGATTTCGAATGATGTAAAACAATACTGTTTTACATTCTTGCCTCAACGAGCACCAGTAAAACAAACACAGATTTGCTGTTGTGGAATCTAGCATGCAAAAGACAATGTTGTTTGCCCACATTACAAATCACTGTTATTAGAATGATTCACAGCCATGTAAAGTGCCTTGAGGTGTCCTTAGAATTATTTACGGCACTTCCACTGCACTCCATCACTATTAACCTGCAGAAACATGATACTAAGCTATCTGTTCAATACTTGTAGGTTATTTTTGCTTTTAAAATCTCAGAAAATATATTTAAGTTGAACAATGTTTCATTTGATTGGAGGAATTTCCAGAAAATACTCAGAAACCTTAGAGAGTAGAAATAATACTAGCTTTGCTCTGTGCCGACATCCAAATATGCAAGAAAAGTTTCTTCTATTTTTGTGTTCTGCAGAAGTAATCAAATACTATGCTGCTTAGAATTTTCTCTTCAATACCAACTTTGCCAATCTGAAGACAGATTATTAAAGATGACCCTCTAAAATGTGTCTATACAAAAACAATTCTAATGCACAAGGATTAACTTGAACATCGCAACTGTAATAAAAATAACTCTTTGGGGATATTATAATTAAGTTTCTAATTTTACTACATGGAATAACTTCACTAAATCAGATCTTCCATCTATTTTGTCAAGTACCTTAAATGAGTTTATGCTTAGTTGGCCTGATTAGTGTGGATCCAAGTAATTTGATTAATGTATTTCACCTGGATTCCAAGGACAAGTAATAAAAGGGAAAAATAAAGTTCTACAGAGTGAATAAGACAAAAAAATGCCAAGAAAGAAAGAATGCCATACAAACCCTGCAATAAACATTCTGAAGATCCAAAGGGGAAAAAAAATAAAGAACATATTTTAAATTTGACACTTAGCAGTTCAATATTCACTGCCAGTTAAAATTATTATGTTGACTACCAACAATGTAAACCATTTACAGCCATTTCTTACCAAGAAAATTGAAAGGGAGTTAAAACTCAAATGATTGCAGGTTTTACTTCATATAGATATTTTTTTTACCATTTATTAATGATTAGTGATAGTAACAAACTCTGGATTCATTTTGATATTCAAATGGCTATACTTGAAAGGCTTTTAACTGTAACCCTGCAGAATGTGATGAACTACCAAAAGTTCTACAATAACAGCAGATTAGTAAAATACAATTTACTCTTGAGGCTTCTGAAAGATAAGATTGGAACCTAACCAACTAAATTATAAATGGAGTTCATTGTGCACATACGTAAAAAGGATATTAATAATTACGAAGCGAATACAAACAGGAATCATCCAATTGGCAGTATAACTTATTTAATATCACAAAATCGCAAAAAGGCTGTTTACTACCATGAATCACATTTAACAGTTCTTAAATTACATATCAGTCTATAATTTATTTTTGCCTGACACTTTATACAGATATGAGTTAAACATTAAAGTAAACGTAATATTAACCCATTATCATCTTTGATCATACATCCAAAACACAAAATATTTTTGGCAAGAGGTAACTATGTAACTATATGGACATCTTAAAGTTGCTTAGTCATAACAGACTCAATTTACCAATTTATACTATACATTTTATAGAACATCGTAAATTCGCAAAATTTAAGTATTAAATTATTAAAACATGAGTTGTTACAATAAATAGTGAATGTAAAAAATCTTGCATGGTAAGCTTGGAATGTGGTTCTGCAATGCCAGCATCATATATTTTAATAAGTCAGGAATTAGAATGTGATAAAATGCAAGTGTTTTGCTCAGTGATTCTCCACACATATGGGTTCTTAGGTTAAGCTAGATATTTATAAAGATGTGCTGAAAGGATGATATTTCCTGATTGAGGAATAATCACTTTAACTCATAGTTGTGCACACACATAATCAAATGTAGAACCAAATTATATCAATAGCCTGATCTTGTAAATGTTGGTTTATTTTAAAGAGTTATTTAAAAATATTAAAATTAGTTTATCGAAATATGTGAACTATCTATAAAATCAACATGTCATATACCTCTGAATAGACCACAGTGAACAATTTTGAAAGCAATAGTATAAAAAAGGTACTCACTGTGCTCCTGCAAGGCAATGGTCTCTATTGAGAGTGCAAACTCAAAGAAACATAGCAAAATCACCTGGATATAAGTACTAATAATCACAGCAAATGATAAATAGTAATGGTCTGTATTTTATTCAACAAAATTGTTAAGTTATTACAGACAACAAATCTATATTCCTACCTGCTACAGAATTTGGTCGAGGCATTAGGTAGAGCGGTATTGAGTGAACAGATTGAGATGAGACAGTCTCCAAGTTCCTTTCTGGGAATTTATTCAAGCTGAATGTGGAGCCAGATATATTTTCATCCACTCGATACAAGCAGGAGTCCATAGCAGATTTCTGACCATGCCATGGTTTAATGTTTGCTCTGGAACTTGATTCTTTCCCACTTTCCCCGCTGTATTTGGTACGGTCCACATTTTCTGAATAACTTGTCAAAGTTGCTACAGATTGGTAAATTGGGGAAAAGGGAGAAACAATGTTTTAGCGATGCAAGTTAATAGTACTCAAACCAATTAAATGTTTACCGGGGCAGCTCTTCCATTGTACCCTGAACCATCTACCCAAGGTGCACTGTTTGTTCCACCATGGCCCAGTGCAGTTCCCTGCTGGGATCTGACTCCTTGCACTTCCTGTTCCAACCCAACGTGGGACTTCCCAGGCAAAGCAGGTGCTTTCACCAACAGAATGGCTTTGACAGCTGGTGAAGTCACTACCCTATGCCCACCAACTGTCCAAGATATCAGTGGTAATAGTTGTCTGAATATCTGACACTCAAGCAATCTGTAACATTTGGGACCTACAACAAAACATCTCAAAAAGATTAGAAATAGTATTTTTTTTAAACAAAGAACATTGATGCATACAACAGCTTCTAAGCCAGAAAGCCATGATGCCTGCAAATGGCAGTGGTGACCAGCTGGAAGAGCCATTAAGTTCTGAAGAGGAACACAGAAGCGGCCTGACTTGCTGAGTTTTTTTAGCATTTTATATTTTTATTTTCCACAGTTGCACTTCTTTGATTTCAAGCGTGAGAAATGTATTATTTTCTTTGTTATTATGGTCAATGTTCATCCACTCCAATGATGCGACAGACCAAAAGGGCTAATTTACTGCAGGCCTCAACCTTGGTTCCTGTTTCTCAAATGTCTCGGCCTAAGCAAATAAATTGCCTGGTATGAAGTCATAAACATACTGAAATTTCTCCTAGAGAGCCACTGGGAAAAGTAATTACGTTTTTATTCCATCAAAACAAATTTTGTTTGTTCAATCCCAATCACTTTCCCTTTACTATAACCTTCTCAGGTCTAAACTAACAATTGACTATCTGATTCCCTTTCTCTCTCTGACCCTCCCCACTCTAGTCTTCTTGCTAATTTTATTGTTTGTATCTATTTGTTATCACCTCTTCCCCAGCCAACAATGGACCATTATGGGCTCCACCTTTCCCGAGTCATCGATGCAGGATCTTTGTTCTATAAATCTAGTTTCCCTCTCCTCAACTCTCAGTCTGATAAAGGGTCGCGATCCAAAACATCACCTATTCCTTTTCTCCAGAAATGCTGCCTGACCCGCTGAGTTATTCCAGCAATTTGTGTCTATCTTCGGTATCTACCAGCATCTGCAGCCCCTTCTTACACCAGTAATCTCCTTGCTGGCCTTGCATCCTTTGTCTATAAATATCAGTTCAAACAAACTTACTTGTCTATTACTCTGTATTTCCTACTCTACTATGACTGTTCATATGAGGCTAGATGCAGGAAGATTGTTCCCGATGTTGGGGAAGTCCAGGACAAGGGGTCACAGCTTAAGGATAAGGGGGAAATCCTTTAAGACCGAGATGAGAAAGACTTTTTTCACACAGAGAGTGGTGAGTCTCTGGAACTCTCTGCCACAGAGGGTAGTTGAGGCCAGTTCATTGGCTATATTTAAGAGTGAGTTGGATGTGGCTCTTGTGGCTAAGGGGATCAGAGGGTATGGAGAGAAGGCAGGTACGGGATACTGAGTTGGATGATCAGCCATGATCATATTGAATGGCGGTGCAGGCTCGAAGGGCTGAATGGCCTACTCCTGCACCTAATTTCTATGTTTCTATGTTTCTATGTAAAGTTCCCATCGTTGTACATACATCCTCCTCACTCTTATCTCTCCTTGTCTCTGTAACCTTCGCCAGTTGTGCATGTCCATCCTGCTCAGCAGTCCTCTGTGTTGATCTAATTCATGTCTCCTCTGCATTTCTCCGCTCGCCCTCCGATTAGCAGTCATGGTGTCAACAACAAGTTCTGGAACACACTAAGTACACTTTCCTGTCTCTCCACTTTATCTGTCTCCTTTAAGATACAACTTTAAACCTTTTTTAACCAAGCATTGGTCTCTCCTCTCCTCAACTCTTCTGCCATGATGGGTTTCACCGTTGTAAAATAAAGTATTTTTTGAAGCTTAATCATGTTAAATGGTATATATACTAGATTTAGAATTATCTTCTTTCTCGTCTTCCACTTTGCCTTTACAAACAAGAACAGCTTTATTTTCATAATAGATAATATGTTGTAGAAATCTATTTTCAAGTCATTGACAGTAAATGAAGATGTATAATTGTGTTGCACTTTGTACTCCACTTCTGAAATTTAGCCACAGATGTCAAGACACCCAGGTTTTAGACAGCATAGCAAGAAGTAGAGTAGCTATGGAAACTATGAGATTCAAAGAGGAGGAAGTACTGACACTTTTGAAAAATATAAAAGTGGATAAGTCTCCAGGTCCTGACAGGATATTCGCTAGGACATTGAGGGAAGTTAGTGTAGAAATAGCAGGAGCTATGACAGAAATATTTCAAATGTCATTAGAAACGGGAATAGTGCCGGAGGATTGGCGTACTGCGCATGTTGTTCCATTGTTTAAAAAGGGTTCAAAGAATAAACCTAGCAATTATAGATCTATTAGTTTGACGTCAGTGGTGGGCAAATTAATGGAAAGGATACTTAGAGATAATATATATAAGCATCTGGATAAACAGGGTCTGATCAGGAACAGTCAACATGGATTTGTGCCTGGAAGGTCATGTTTGACAAACCTTCTTGAATTTTTTGAAGCGGTAACTAGGGAAATTGATGAGGGTAAAGCAGTGGATGTTGTCTATATGGATTTCAGTAAGGCCTTTGACAAGGTTCCCCATGGAAGGTTGGTTAAGAAGGTTCAATCTTTGGGTGTTAATGGCGGAGTAGCAAGATGGATTCAACAGTGGCTGAATGGGAGATGTCAGAGAGTAATGGTGGATGGCTGTTTGTCAGGTTGGAAGCCGGTGACCAGTGGGGTGCCTCAGGGATCTGTGTTGGGTCCACTGTTGTTTGTCATGTACATCAATGATCTGGATGATGGGGTGGAAAATTGGATAAGTAAGTATGCAGATGATACTAATATAGGTGGTGTTGTGGATAATGAAGTAGATTTTCAAAGTCTACAGAGAGATTTGGGCCATTGGAAAAGTGGGCTGAAAGATGGCAGATGGAGTTTAATGCTGTTAAGTGTGAAGTGCTACATCTTGGCAGGACAAATCAAAATAGGACGTACATGGTAAATGGTAGGGAATTGAGGAATGCTGTGGAACAGAGGGATCTAGGAATAACTGTGCATAGTTCCCTGAAGGTGGAATCGCATGTAGATAGGGTGGTAAAGAAAGCCTTTGGTGTGCTGGCCTTTATAAATCAGAGCATTGCGTATAGGAGTAGGGAAGTAATGTTAAAATTGTACAAGGCATTGGTAAGACCAATTCTGGAGTATGGTGTACAATTTTGGTCGCCTAGTTATAGGAAGGATGTCAACAAAATAGAGAGAGTACAGAGGAGATTTACTAGAATGTTGCCAGGGTTCCAGCAACTATGTTACAGAGAAAGGTTTGAACAAGTTAGGTCTTTATTCTTTGGAGCGCAGAAGGTTAAGGGGGGACTTGATTGAGGTCTTTAAAATGATGAAAGGGATAGACAGAGTTGACGTGGATACGTTTTTCCCATTGAGGGTAGGGAAGATTCAAACAGGAGGGCATGACATGAGAATTAAGGGACAGAGGTTTCGGGGTAACGTGAGGGGGAACTTCTTTACTCAGAGGGTGGTGGCTGTGTGGAATGAACTTCCAGCAGAAGTGGTGGAGGCAGGATCGATTTTAACATTTAAGAGTAAAGTGGATAGGTATATGGACGTGAAGGGAATGGAGGGGTATGGTCTGAGTGCAGGTAGATGGGTCTAGGGGAAAACAAATGGTCGGCACGGACTGGAAGGGCCGAGAGGGCCTGTTTCCGTGCTGTAATTGTTATATGGTTATTATATGGTTATAGCAGAATGCAGCCTCCACCATATCTGTTCATTTAGCAAAAGTGCCTCATGAAGAATATTTACTGTGCATCTCTGATGGAGCAGACTGAAATCCCAGGCGAATGTCATAAGTAGCAGTATCACCTTCTGTTTATGGGTATGGAGTACAAATACCAGTAACAGCAAATGGGCCGTTGGATTTTGAGCACTGATAGATATTGCTCTCAATATGTCATTAAATTGTAGACGTTTTTCACTTCACCTTCAAGAGACAAGAGTGCTTTATTGTCACATGTCGTGCAGAACATTCTAAAGCATCAGTGATAAGGATGTTTGGTGAAAATCAGTAGCCAATTTCGGTAGAGATTAAAACTCAATGCACTGTCATTTAAATTCAATCTGCTGCCACGGGTTTCTTTGTTTTTCCCAGGGGTTGTCCTTTAGATTTCCTTTCCAATAGAACTGTCTTACAAAACATGCAGTCATATAAATCTGAAGCATATCCTTTGCAGTTTATGCCCCAAGGATCAGAATCATATTGAGGTTTTTGAAGCATATCTATCACAATTGATTCTGTGCCATATGATAAAGAAAAGAAAAACAACAAAACAATACCAGTAAAATTAAGCATGCAAATTTGACAGTGTGATTGACAACAAGAAAGTGGTAAGGTGGGAGAAATGTTAGTTGAACATAAAACAATCCAACATAGATACAGTCCTTCAGGCCACAGTTATGCCAAGTCATCTGACTGCACATGATCCATATCCCTTAATTTCCTGCATATCCATGTGCCTATCTAAAAGAATGTTAAATACCCATAACACATTTTCTTCCAGCATGACCTCTGGCAGTGCGTTTAGGCACTCACCACTCTTTGTGCAAACAACGTGCACTGCACATCTCCTGTAAATTTCCCCCCACTGATCTTAAAACTATGCTCTTTAGTCTTCTGGAAAAAAGGTTCTGCCAACTGTATCTATGCCTCCTATAATTTCAGATACTTCTATCAGATTTTTCCCCACGCTCCGATGCTCGAGAAAAAACATTCCAAGTTTGTCCAACCTCTTCTTAAGGCTAATAGCCTTTAATCTAGGCAGCGTTGCGATATATCTTTGCTCAGCATCTACAAAACCTCCACGTCCTTCCTGTTATGGGGCAATCAGAACTGCATACAATACTCCAAATGCAGCCTAATCAAATTCATATAAAGTTGCAACCTGATTTCCTTACTCTTCTACTCAATGCCCTGAGCGATATAGGCATGCCATTACCACTCCATCTACTTGCCACATTAAGGGAGCTGTGGTCTTGGATCCCAAGATTGCTCTGTATATAAATGCTGTGAAGGGGCTTGCCATTAACTATGTACTTTCCCCTTATATTCCACCTCCCACACTTCACATTTGCTCTTGGACCCTGCATTGGATTCCATGTTACCTAACCTTCTAGATTGGCGTACTCATCCTCAGAATAAATCTAGTGAATTTACGTTACACTGCCTTAACACGTATATAACATTTCTGTTTTTTTCCACCAAATTATATTTACAAGCTGTTCAGGTATGAGGTTACATGTGACTCCCAGTCCTAAAAGTTTGTTTTTCAATTGAAATTTCCAAACCATTAGGCAATAGGTGTAGGAGTAGGGCATTCGGTCCTTCGAACCAGCACTGCCATTCACTGTGATCATGGCTGATCATCCACAATCTGTACCCTATTGCTGCCTTCTCCCCATACTCCCTGACTACGCTATCTTTAAGAGCTCCATCTAACTCTCTCTTGCAAGCATCCAGAGAATTGACCTCCACTGCCTTCTGAGGCAGATAATTCACAACCCTCTGTGTGAAAACGTTTTTCCTCATCTCTGTTCTAAATGACTTACCCCTTATTCTTAAATTGTGGCCCCTGGTTCTGGACTCCCCCAACATCGGGAACATGTTTCCTGCCTCTAGCGGTGTCCAAACCCTTAATAATCTTATATGTTTCAATAAGATCCCCTCTCATCCTTCTATCATTCTAAGATAGAGATTTTTTTTAATAGATGAGGGTATAAAAAATATATAGCTTAAAGGGGTAAAATAATTTGTGGTTGAAAGCATTCATGTTTGCTTAGCATTAGTATCTATCGATGAGAACAATGCCATAATCAAGGTAACATTTTTTTTGGCTTATTAAATATGTGTACTGATCATAACAAATATTATAAGTTTGTAATCTGCAAAATAGCAAAATGGATTAAAAATAGTTTTTTTTAGATGGTAAAGAAAATATAGTCACAGTATGACATTTTATAACCAAGGAAAACAACTCCAAGCATTTAGAGTACTGATTAAAGAGAAAATCTCATTTTCATGTGGTTAGAGATAATTACTGTAACGTTAAATTTTGCAGAGGGCCTTTCAGGGACAAATTAATATGAAGTTTTATGATGGAAAATAATTCTTGATCCCAGTCCAAGTTGTGAAAAGGGAAAATCATAGAATATATAACATAAGAGCCCAGTCTGTCCATCAAAGATCTATTTAGTGACCCCCACTTCCACCTTTCCCTACATGACTGTAATTGTTCATTACAAGATTTATCCCGTTTAAAGCTACTACTGAATCTACACCCACTGAACTATCTAACACTGCATTTCAAGTCCTATTTACACATGAAGATATTTCTCTCATACTACTCACATTCTGAAACAATTAAACCCTTTCTCTCTAGTTAAAAAGACTTGGGCCACAAAAAAACATTTTTCACTCTGCTTACTCTACCTAACTGAGATTTTTAAAATACTCTCATCAAGATCCAAGAGGAACTGCCCATGCTTTTCAAACTGTTAGAATAATTCCAGTAAATCACCTCTGCACTCTCCCCAAATTGGATCACCCACATTATAGGCTTACAGATGAAAACTAACATCATACAAAAATGGCATAAGGAGCAGAATAATTATTGGAAAGTAGATGAGATCGCGGGTTTTACTTGTTCCTCTCCCGATTCCATGTCTATCCTACAGCATGATATCCAGAACTGGACGGGATACTTAAGTTTGGGAACATTTTAACAAAGGTCGAGAATTACGTTTGGCTTTGGCATTCCTCGATTCTATTTATAAATTCTTGGAACTCGGTAACTTATACAGTTACCCCTGTACCCTTGGTTATTAACTTACTTGTTAATTGTGTTACCTTGTCCTACACCTATATTTATGCACATATGTTGTCAGGAATCCCTCTGTAAAATTAATTTGCATGGTCGCTCTTCTCATTCGTCTAACCAAATTGTTTTCACATTCTTTGGTGTTGAATTTAATCTTCCACTCCTCAGTCTATATACTCTTATGCTTTACCTTCCTTACTGTTAGTATCATCTAAAAGAAATACAAGATGGCACCTTGGTAATCAACAGAATAGCAATGGCCCTTTCAGAACTCCAGTGTGTACTTTCTTAAAGTTAAGAAACAGCCACCCATCACATCATCTACTGCTTTTTGATTTTTTAAATTTGTGCAAGAGCTTCAAACATGTTAATCACACGTTAGTAATTGCATTGCAGCCATTCAGCTTTGGCCTAATCAAAAAGCTTAAAACTAAAATTAAATAAAATTTTCTCCAGACCCTTAGCAATGAAGATTTGACATGAAGGCTAATCTTTCTGGATGTTCACTTTGGAACAGTCAAAATTAATGCATTCCAGTACTATTACGTTCTGGGCTTGTGCTGGCATTGCATCTGTCTCCACACTTTGCTATTTGACTCCATGTGGAGTCCAACAACAGGATCCTGTCTGATTGGGACTCCCCCGTAATGAACTGGGGCAATCTCATCTCTGATCCAATGCCAGGTTAGACCTGGGGCACAGGATTAGGTGGGGAAGGATTAGGTAGATTTTTCAATTATTTCATCTTAGTTTATTATTTCTGAGTAATTCAATGTGTTTTCAGTTAACTTTATTTTTGCACTATATTTTAGAATGTTTTTAATACTTGAACAAATTACATCAATTTTAATAACTTCTAAAGATCTCTGAAAGTAAAAGCCTGTCAGACAGTCTCGGGATGGGGACTCGGCAGTACTTGGCCTGACGAGAGTCTCATTACAGAGACTACAGGGGGCAGGGGATCAACAAGATCTCCTGTTGAATCTAAAACAGGTGAATGGGAGAACATGGACCAGGTCCAACAATATCCAGCCCAAGACGTTTTAAACCTTACAATAAATAAACATTTTTAATATATTTCAATATATTAATGGCCAATTATAAAGCCATTGGAAATGTAATGGAGCTTTAGTGGCTAGTGTGAAATGTAAGGGTCACTAATTGATTGATGCAAGCCCTCATAAGCGACATTTAGTATGACTTGAGACAAAGCTTGTATTGGATCTAGATTAATTTAGGGTTCCATCTGTCACCTTTTATGGTTTCTTATTTCAAAATCAGTCTTCTTTAAATATGCTAGCTTATATAGCTTATAATAGCTTAATTACTGTTGACCATCACATTGATTCATTAGTATCCTACCAATGCACATGCAGATATTAATTCAAGAGACAAATAATTAAATGTATCAGTTACTTTTTTAAGAACATGAGAAGTAGAAGCAGGAGTGGGTCATTTGGCCTCTCTTGCTTGCTTTGCCATTCACTTGCACGATGACCAACCTGTTACTTCAGTGTCCCTCTCCTGGACTAAAGATCCGATCTCTCAAATTTCTTAAAATCAAGAAACAAAGATCTCTGTGTTGAACACACTCAGCAACACCACAACCCTCCTTGGGTAAAGAATTCCAATGATTCTCCATCTCCATGGTTGAAACTTATTTTCTGTCCTGACCTTGAATATATTGCATTCAATCACACATATCATGATTTAGAGCCAGGGATCCTGATACTGGTCACAGCCTGGAAGGACGTAGATAGTTAGTGATTGATTACATTCAAAGTAGAGATGGATAGATACCTTCATATTAAAGGAAGTAAGAGATAGAGACATAGGGCAGATGAGGTAGAGGATCAGCTATAATGTGTTGAACAGTAATGCAAACCAAGAGGTTGTACTGTCAACTCCTGCGCTGATAACAAACAATGTATTATATCAGTGGTTATTGTTTATTTATGTGTTGCATTGTTGCGTTAATGTGCCTGTAAAAAAGCACCTGCAAATATTTGCATTGTTCAGGTCCTGGTGCATATGACAATCAAACATGGTTGACTCTCAACTCATTCAATCTTACTCTAATGTCTCAGTTGTTCTTTCAATTAACACGAGCAAACTCTTTATGTCGTTATATCTCCATGACACAAACATTTTGCTCTTTGTTTCGGTCACACTCTCCTTTTCCTGTGTTTCTCACCTACTCCTTTTACCTGGCGTAAAATTTACACATGGAGGCCATTTGGATACAGTGCCCTCCATAATATTTGAAACAAAGACCCATCATTTATTTATTTGCCTCTGTGCGCCACAATTTGAGATTTGTAATAGAAAAAAAAATCACATGCGGTTAAAATGCACATTAACAGATTTTATTAAAGGGTATTTTTATATATTTGGTTTCACCATGTAGAAATTACAGCTGTGTTTATACATAGTCCCACCATTTCAGGGCACCATAATGTTTGGGACACATGGCTTCACGGGTGTTTGTAATTGCTCAGGTGTATTTAAATGCCTCCTTAATGCAGGTATAAGAAAGCTCTCAGCACCTAGTCTTTCCTCCAGTCTTCCCATCACCTTTGGAAACTTTTATTGCTCTTTATCAACATGTGGACCAAAGTTGTGCCAATGAAAGTCAAAGAAGCCATTATGAGACTGAGAAACAAGAATAAAACTGTTAGAGACATCAGCCAAACATTAGGCTTACCAAAATCAATTGTTTGGAACATCATTAAGAACAAAGAGAGCACCGACGAGCTTACTAATCACAAAGGGACTGGCAGGCCAAGGAACACCTCCACAACTGATGACAGAATAATTAATTGTATAATAAAGAAAAATCCCCAAACATCTGTCCGACAGATCAGAAACACTCTTCAGGGGTCAGGTGTGGATTTATCAATAACCACTGTCCGCAGAAGACTTCATGAATAGAAATACAGAGGCTACACTGCAAGATACAAACCACTGGTTAGCTGCAAAAATAGGATGGCCAGGTTACAGTTTGTACTTAAAAGAACTACCACAGTTCTGGAAAAAGGTCTTGTGGACTGATGAGACGCAGATTAACATATCAGAGTGATGGCAAGAGCAAAGTATGGAGGAGGCCCCATAGCAGAAGCGTCCACATCGCAGGGCTGGAAACGGGAAGTATCCTGAGCTAATTCTGCTAGCACCATCATCTATTGCAACAAGTGATGGCTCGTACTGATTGTCATCGGATGCTTGCTTCCTTTTCAGGACGGATGATGACAGCGATGTCAACATTTGAAACATGGAAGATGGACACGAAAGAAGAAGTGTGGAGGAGAGAAGAAACTGCCCAAAATCCAAAACATACCACCTCATCTGTGAAACACAGTGGTTGGGGTATTATGGCCTATGCATGTATGGCTGCTGAAGGTACTGGCTCACTTATCTTCATTGATTGATGATACAATTACTGATGGTAGCAACATTATGAATTCTGAAGTTTATAGATACATCCTATCTACTCAAGTTCAAACAAATGCCTCAAAACTCATTGGCCGTCGGTTCATTCTACAGCACGATAATTATTCCAAACATACTGCTAAAGCAACAAAGGAGTTTTTCTAAGCTAAAAAATTGTCAATTCTTGAGTGGCCAAGAATGGCCACTCAAGATCTGGATTCAATTGAGCATGCCTTTTATATGCTGAAGAGAAAACTGAACGGGACTAGCCCCCAAAACAAGCATAGGCTAAAGATAGCTGCAATACAGGCCTGGCAGAGCATCACCAGAGAAGATACCCAACAACTGGTGATGTCCATGAATCGCAGACTTCAAGCAGTCATTGCATGCAAAGGATATGCAACAAAATACTAAACATGACTACTCTCATTTACATGACATTGCTGTATCCCAACCATTATGGTGCCCTGAAATCAGGGGGACTTTGTATAAACACAGCTGTAATTTCTACATGGTGAAACCAAAATGTATAAAAAAAACTTTAATATGATCTGACAATGTGCACTTTAACCACATGTGATTTTTTCAATTACAAATCTCAAATTGTGGAATACAGAGGCAAATAAATAAATTACGGGTCTCTGTCCAAAACATTATGGAGGGCCCTGTACATATCTGATACTTCATTGCCAAATCCTTTATTTTACTAGCCATAGTAGACATTCTGCGCTTATACATTTGTTGTTATTATATTAGAACGAGAATGCCACGAAAGTGTTATTGAGAAATTAAGAGTAAACAATGTCTACCACTATTTGGTCAATTTATATAACATAACTAAATTGCGAACAGACCAATCATTCCAGTTATGATTCTACAATATAACAATCATTCTTGTTATCTCAATGTAGCCATTATTATTAAAAATGCAGCTTGAGTACACATTCCAGTGCTCACATATTTATAAAGAACCATATTTGTAGAATATACACAGAGCATTATCTTAAAATAACTCACCAATAATACCACTGTCCCTGCTCTCCAGTGTAGAAGTTGGGCTGGTGACAGTTCCATAAGAGCAATCCTTGACGGTTGCAGAAGTACTAACTGGTGGTAGTGTAGAACAGGGACTGTTCGCAGGTGGGGACGCAGTACTGCTGGTCAAAGTGGAGCAGGGGCTGATACGCTGAGTCTCTGCAGATGTCTGCAAACATAAGAGGGGAACCATGAAAAGATATTGAACATGTGAAAAAACAATTAATTAGAGTTAGGTTATTACAATTTTTAAACAATGAGTCTTTAAAAGGATTGAATGGTTGCCAAAATTCCAACTCACAATCTCCTGAAAAATCAATAGTTGCATAAATTGGCAGCTTGCTTCAAAAGGGGATGTGAAAAATCTTTAAATCACACTCTAAAACTCAAATTCTCAAAAAATAAGAAAAATCGTAAGCAAAGTTTCATATATAATTTAGTCTTGTCGAGTTCCTGAGCCTAGAAATGTACATAATGAACTGTTGCTATAAAAATGATGCTGGGTATTTCAGACTAGCAGAATATTTATTGAACTTTCAATGAAAAGAAAATCTGTTATGAAATATGGCTAAACTTCTGAGTTTCAGTTCAGTTTAGTTTATTGTCATGTGTACCGAGGAACAATGAAAAGTTTTTGTTGCATGCAGCAGAAAGACAATACATAATTACAACCGAGCCATTTATAGTGTACAGATACATGATAAGGGAATAACATTTAGTACAAGGTAAAACCGGAAACGTCTGATCAAGGATAGTCCGAGGGTCACCAAAGACTAAGACAGTAGTTCAGCACTGCTCTCTGGTTGCTTTGAAATCCCCTGCATGAACTCAAATCAACTAATGTTGATTTGTCAACTAATGTTAATAGTGTCTAATGAACCTGGGACCAACAAGACAGCAGTTCACAGGCTTGAACTTGGGCAAATTTATACCCAAATACTTGCTTCTGAAATCTGATGATTCATTTCCTGACATCCCCAAGCCATTCCACCATTTGCAAGACCCAAGTCAAGAATCCAGAGCAATTTGCTTTGATGAGCACAACTCCAATAATACTCAACAATTCAGCCCCACCCAGAGCAGAACAGTTCACCAAACTAATAATTAAACCCTTCGAGCATCAACCTACTGACCTCGGTCCAAAACCCCTATCTTTCAGAATTGTCTAGGTCAAAGACAGCAGGTGCTTGTGAACATCACCAAGAACACATTATTTTACTTCGGAGTCACGTGAGTGACTACGTGAAGAAGAGCCCGCCTCACGCTGGTAACGGCATGACGTCGACGCTGACGGCAGAAGGTGGAGCTGCAGTAAGGAGCAGCTCCTCGCAGCGGTCGGAACGGCCCGCAGGTAAGTGAAGTTACATCGGCGCGGGTTTTAGGTTACGCTGGATGTTCCAACAGCGAAACTAAAAGTAAAAATTTAGACGTTAACGTGCTGATGAGCACAAGATAAAATTTTAACAAAATGGAGAAATCGGGAAGGAAGGCTTCGCGGGTGAAAAGAGCCTCCCGGGGTGAAAGTAAATATACGGGAAGCGAAGCTAGAGTGGACCCGGTTCCGATACCGTTGGCCACTGATTTACCCGATATAGAATTTCCAGATTCTCCGGAAATTATAACCACGGAGGAAAATGTTCCTAAGAAATGCAAAAAGAAAACTGTGAGGCCCGTGGATTCTGATGATTCTGATTTTGAAAGACCTCCAGTTAATAAAACTATGTGGCTAAAAAATGGAGCATATGGAGAAAGTTCTCCAAACTATTATGAGACAAGGGTCACAGTACCCTCATGAATCCCAGAAAATCCCTGAGGGGTTTCAATATGATGAATATGGCTGTGGGCCAAGTTGGGAATATGATACTCCAGACCCACGATTTGGGCTGGAAGAAGTCTCATGGGATAATATCCCGATGGAATTAGGGCTGCAGAAGGCAGACCCTGCTGAATTTGAAATGATTTTTGAAAGCACGCCACAAAGTAAAAAGAAAAGGCTTGATCTGCCTGGGATAGCACAAAGTTTTGCTATACCTGAAGGAAGTGGTGAGGATATGGAAGAAAGCCTAGCTGCCAATATAAATTATATGGTATCTCACCAGCTTCATAGTACTGTGATGAATGAATTATCAGAATTATATAAAGCACCAGGCAATTGTGCCTCATTGGAAGTGCCTACGGTGAATCCGATGGTATGGGCATCTATGACTCCAAGTATGAGAGCCAAGAAATGAAATTTCAAAAGGTGCTAAAATTATTTTCGGCTGCCATCACGGCATTTGGCAGGCAAATGGAGAATCTGGAAATGGACAAGATTCAAAGAGATACTTTGGGTTTAATGTGCAATTCGTTTTATGAGATCAATTGCATGAGGAAAATGGCGATTCGGCCCATATTTCACCTAGATATGCAAGCCTGTGTCAAGAAAGTGGAGTTCAAGCTCCTGGATATTTGTTTGGAGAAAATCTGCCGAAACAACTGAAGCAGTTGGATGAAGAAGCTAAATATTTTAGCACTATTAAGCCTTTTGTCTTTGGACAAAGGAAAGGGTTTTCGGCCCGAAGGAGTTTTGATTTTCGTTATAGAGGCAGAAATTTGTCACGAAGGTATTATCGTGCTACACAGGCCGCTGCTTCCCTGCATTCGGGAAAGAGGAGACCATCACGCTCCTATGGAGAGGTATTAAAGACTTCTATCCTTAAAGAAACTGTGGATGAATCTCCAGTTGGAGGGAGATTGCAAAAATTTTATAATGCCTGGCTTAATATTACTTCTGATCGGTTTATATTACAAGCAGTTTCAGGAGCTATTATTATTTTTAAAGAAGGGGTCAATCCTCCTGTACAGAATAAACCTGCTTATGCTTATGTGTTTTCTCCAGAAGAAAGAATGGAGATTGATGTGGAAATTGGCAAATTATCCGAAAAAGGGGTAATTGAAAAAACTTATGAACATAAGCATCAATTTGTCTCTAATATATTTCGCAGAGATAAGAAAGATGGTGGTTGTAGAATTATTCTAGACCTTACAGATCTAAATAAGTTTGTAGAATACAAACGTTTTAAGATGGAGACATTTAAAACTGCAAAATATTTGATTTCAGCAGGTTCTTATATGGCTAAGATTGATTTAAAAGACGCCTATTATTCTGTACCAATTCATCATCTTTTTCGGAGATACTTAAAGTTTTATTGGCAGGGGCAATTATGGCAGTTCAAAGCTTTACCAAATGGATTAAGTTCAGCTCCTAGACTCTTTACAAAACTGTTGAAACCAGTTTTAGCTCAATTAAGAGCACAGAAACACATTGTAATGGCTTATCTGGATGATATTCTGATTGTTAATGATAGTCAAGAGTCAGCTGAGCACTCAATTTCAGTTACTAAAGCTTTGTTTAAAGAGCTTGGATTCTTAATTCATCCAATTAAATCCCAGCTGCAGCAGTTCAATCAATTGATTTTCTGGGGTTTGTAATTAACTCAGTAACTATGTTAGTTACGTTGCCAGCAAAGAAGACAAATGATATTTTGCAAATGTGTAATTATCTCATTCACAAACCTTATCCCTCCATCCGAGAAGTGGCAAAAGTCATTGGTACATTAGTGGGCAGCTTTTCCGGCAGTGGAATTTGGGCCATTACATTATCAAAATCTTCAAAGGGACAAAGTAAGGGCTCTTAAAGATAAGGCAGGTCACTTTGACAGACCTATGCAATTAACAAAGGAAGCAGTATTGGAATTGCAATGGTGGGTTGAAAATGTCCCACAAGCTGCTAAGAAGATCATGATTAAACAGCCTGAAATGGTTTTGCAAACAGATGCTAGTGCTCTCGGATGGGGGGCCACAGATTTATCTACCAGTTGTGGAGGTAGATGGAAAACTGAAGAGCAAGTGTTGCTCCAACAGTATGGTATTAACTATTTGGAGTTATTGGGGGCCTTTTATGGGCTTAAAGCATATTGTTCTGCTAAACAATGTCTGCATGTATTAATACAATTAGACAATAAAACGGCTGTGGTTTACATTAATCACATGGGGGGAGTTAGATCAGTATCATGTGATTGTCTGGTCAATGAGATATGGCAATGGTGTATTGATCGGCAGATATGGATTTCAGCAAGCTATATTCCAGGTAAAGACAATGTGGTAGCAGATGGAAGGTCCAGGATTTTTAAAGATAATACGGAATGGATGCTTAAGCCAGCAATATTTAAGAATATTGTTAAACGTTTTGGCTTGCCAGAAATTGATTTGTTTGCATCCAGGCTTAATCATCAATTGCCTCATTATGTGTCTTGGGAACACGATCCGGACGCAGTTGCAGTAGATGCATTTTCATTACACTGGGGAAAAATGTTCTTTTATGCTTTTCCACCATTTGCTCTGATCCAGAGATGCTTGAAGAAAATAGAGCAAGATTCAGCTTCCGGATTGTTGGTAGTGCCAAATTGGCCAACTCAACCTTGGTTCCCAGTTATGCTAAATATGATTAAAGAACCATATATGCAGATTCCTAACTGTAGTGATATCTTGACTAATCCAGTAACAAATCAAGGTTACCCATTATATGCATATATGAATTTGTTAATCTGCAGGTTTTGACCAGACCACTACAGGAACTGGGATTGTCGGACCAAACTTTGACAGTTATTGGTGCATCATGGCGACATAGTACACAGAAACAATATATGACACATATTAAGAAATGGGAAGAATTTTGCACACAGTCAAATATTTCTGATGAATCTGTGAATGTTACTCATGTTTTGGAATTCCTTGCCAATTTGCACTTTGGGCAACATTTAAGTTACAGTGCCATTAACACTGCACGCTGTGCCTTGTCGTCCTATTTAGGACTTATGATTGGTGAGAAGTCAATTGGGTCGCATCCATTAATATCACGATTCATGAAAGGAATTTTTCACATGAATCCGCCAAAACCTAGATATACAGAGATTTGGGATGTGAGCATAGTTCTTGCTCTACTTAGAAAATGGACGCCAATTGAAGGTTGACATTGGATAGGTTAACATTGAAATTGGTCATGTTAATGGCACTGGTCTCAGCCCAAAGAGTGCAAACTTTACAAATGTTGCGTTTAGACTGTATGCATGTGACTACAGATAACGTTGTATTCTATGTTTACGATCTGATCAAACAAAGTAGACCAGGGAGATCTGGAACAAAGGTAACCTTTCAAGCTTTTCATATTGAGCCTGCTTTGTGTGTGGTTAGACATTTGAACCAATATATTAAAATTACGGACACTTTTCGAGGAAACGAAAAGACATTGCTGCTTACGCACAAAAAGCCACACACAAAAGCTTCAGTTCAAACTATCTCAAAATGGTTGAAACAGGTGTTGGTTTTAGCGGGAGTAGACACTGATGTCTTCAAATCTCACTCCACCAGGGCGGCAGCTACGTCCGCGGCGAAGGGGCGGGACGTACCTCTCGAGCATATTTTAAAAATCGCAGGGTGGAGTAAAGAAGAAACTTTTTCAAAGTTCTACAACAAACCTGTTCACACTATGACAAGCTTTGGACACGCGGTGTTGGGAGCACTATAATCACCTGCTTTGTTTGCTATTAATTGCTATAATCAGTTGTGTAGTCACTGATATCTTTTGTCACTTGTAATCAATTTTTCCCTCAAATATAAGGAGGGTATTATATGGTCTTTCAACCATTAAAAAATTTAATTGTGAAAAAGATCTAACTTTTGTCTGCTTTCTCATGTATGTGTTTACTTAGCCGGACTGTCGTACGGATTAATTCTACGACATAAAAAAACACAGAAAGCTTTAAAACTCTTCACGTAGTCACTCACGTGACTCCGAAGTAAAATAGTAAGATTAAACGAGAACTCACCTGTTCGAAGTTTGATCGTTATTTTACGAGGAGTTACGATGAGGGATTACGTGCCCTCCACTCCCACCCTCGTAAAATAAATGATCAAATGGTGGTTCTAAGTCTTTTTATGGGCCTTACTATGTTACTCCGGCTTTGGTGTTCTGTGTTTTTCATGCCGTTGCTTTGAAGTATGCCGTTACCAGCGTGAGGCGGGCTCTTCTTCACGTAATCCCTCATCGTAACTCCTCGTAAAATAACGATCAAACTTCGAACAGGTGAGTTTCTCGTTTAATCTTACTATTTTACATGCTGGTTTGATAATAGGTAACCCTTTTTTGTGGCAGTGACTAAATCATGGAACTGCCAATGTAACTTTTAAGTGTCACCACCAGAAGAACTACAACAAGTTGAGTTGGTGGCTCACCACCATCTTCCTAGGGGTAATAAGGATGGCATTCCCAGTTATGCCCACACCCAAAAGCAATCAAAAAGTCCAAGAAACACAGATTTTTTTTTTACAATGCTATACACTATTTTACTACACCACTAACAAGAGATTGTTTTTTTTGCATTAAACTTCTAATAGCTGGAATACATTAATTGTTTTTTGACTAATGGCATTCGAATACTTTTTTCTGCGACACCTTTCAATAGTAGCCAAATATGCAATTTATGGCCGAACACATGCAGCTTTCTGTCCGATTTGGCTTACAGGAGCTCCTGGTTGCTAGCCACTTAAATTAACCTTTCCATATCCAAACCAACCTATCTGTCCTCTGCCTCCTCCAATGCCCAAGTGAGGCCACATGCAAACTGGAAGAATACCATCTCATATTCTGTTTGGGCAGCCTTCAAAACAACAGAATGAATTCTCCAATTTCAGGTAAGCACCCCACCCCAACTTCTCCTTATCTACTCAGTTTCAACCCCTCCATCCTATGCAGTTTTCTCTCTAATCCCCGCTGTCCCACCTAGTTCCTTTAACCTATCTATCTCTTCCATCTAATCAACACTACTCCCTAGGCTGGATACCCCTTTTTTCTTTCCACTTCCTCCTCCCCATCAACCCATTTCAATCCCCACCTTCCTTTAACAGATTCCACTATTTGCACTGTTTTGTCTTTTCCATTTATCCCCCCCCAGTTCAGCTTTCTTTTCCCCACCTTATTTATCTGTCAATCAATCCATCCTTATCTGGTTCCACCTATCACTTGCCAGCTCTTGCCCCACCCCTTCCTTTCACCGCTTTTTCAAGCTATCTCCTACATCAGTCTGAAGAACAGTTCCGACCCAAAACTATGTCTGTCTATTTCTGTCCAGAGATGCTGCCTGATCTGCTGAGTCCTCCAGAAAATCTTATTTTCCTTAAGATTCCCACATCTGCACTGTCTCTCCACTCCTATATTCAATTGCTCAACAATGATTCCTGGCTTAGTCGTAAGACGTACCAATGCATTAAAACTCATAAATAAAAGCCAATTGAGTAAACTGATGGGTTAACAGAGTCCATAGACTTCCAGTCCAGCACAGCAATTGTGTTTATTTTTTTAAATAAATATTTAAAAATTATGTGCAATTGACTTTAATGCTAAAAAATAAAAATATTTATATTTGGAATTGAAGCTATAAAAAGATTAAATATCAATATATGTAAATTATCATAAGCAAATTTTGGCATCAAATTGGTCCATGGTGTGTACAAATTTGTAAACAAAACACAATGATAAATGAAGCCTAAAAATAATACATACCTTTCCTCACTGCAGAGTAACAGCTGTAAGAGTCATTCAGCTTCAGTTTATCATGAAATGCTTTTGAGCCATTATTTACCTCTTGTTATTTCTGAAACATCTGTTATTTTAATAATGACTTTTGTTACATCTCAATCAATAAATCCCTTTCTGAACATTTACAAGTATAGAATGTCAGCAACTTCTAGAGAAACTCAATGTGTCCTTTCTCACCTAGTGGAACAGCACACAAAAGGGCCTGTCCCACTGTACAAGGTAATTCAAGAGTTCTCCCGAGTTTTCCCCTGATTTGAACTCGGAGAATGTCCGTAGCGGGTCCGTAGGAGTTCGTGGATGTCTCGTAGCACCTCGTACGAGTAACGGTAGGTACTCGGGAAATCTGGTAAACTCATGACATTTTTTCAACACTGAAAAATGTCCACGAGTAAAAAAATACTCGTGATGAAAAATATTGTTACTATCGCTACGGACATTCTCCGAGTTCAAATCAGGGGAAAACTCGGGAGAACTCTTGAATTACCTCTTACATTGGGACAGGCCCTAAAGCCTACCATTTTTTACTTCTTCCTTCCAAGTACTTCTCTTTGCAGAAACTGTTATTTTAGTTACACACTACTTGACATGATAGAGTGATATAACACTTCTTTTGATTGGGAAATGTGATCAATAGGGACATATGCTCAAAACATACATCAGGTTAGGACACGTTCAATTGCTGTATGTGCTCAAATAATCAACTGGCACGGTACCATTATAGAATCCAAATAATCAGTTTCTTATTCTAGTACAAATGAAATGGGAGTATTTGATAACAATTGTACAATGAGTCTTCATCCCAATGGGAACAAGTAGAAACACCATCACCTGCAGATTCCAAAACCCTGGAATTTGCTACCTAACAGCAGTGTGGTTGTATTCTCAGCAGTTGAACTGTAGCAATTAAAAATTACAGTTCACCACAAAGTAATTATAGATCAGCAATTAAAGCACACGAGACTGCAGATGCTTGAATCCTGAGCAAAAGGCAAACTCTGGAAGAACTAAGTGGGTCAGGCAGCACCTATGGAGGGAAATGGACAGACACCCAGAGATGCCAACCCTAAATTTAGTTCACAGTAACATTCAACCCATTTGTCAGTAACAAATGGGGGTAAATGCATTTCTCTCAGTAACATGTTGCGGCACCAGAAATATGTATGGCAACGACCCAAAATCTGCAACGCGCGTTGAATCCAACCTTCCTTTTTTCAACTAGTACTATATACAAACTCATTAAACACACATAAACATCCTTTAGTATACACATACACATAAACTCAATTGTCTAAATGACAATGCCGATGTTGGGGGAGTTCAGAACCAGGGGCCACAGTCTTAGAATAAGGAGTAAGCCATTTAGAACGGAGACAAGGAAACACTTTTTCTCACAGAGAGTGGCGAGTCTGTGGAATTCTCTGCCTCATAGGGCGGTGGAGGCCGGTTCTCTGGGTGCTTTCAACAGAGAACTAGATAGGGCTCTTAAAGATAGCGGAGTCAGTGGATATGGGAGAAGGCAGGAACGGGGTACTGATTGGGGATGATCAGCCGTGATCACAGTGAATGGTGGTGCTGGCTCAAAGGGCCGAATGGCCTCCTCCTGCACCTATTGTCTATTGAAAACATACAACACAGGCAATGGGCCCTTAGCCCCACAATGCTAATGTTACCTCTGTTCCTTGCACATGAATGTCTTAACAGCCTTTTGACCATCTCTGTCTGTAGCATCATCCTGTACCCACCATCGCTCGTTCCCGTTCTCGCTCGTTCCCGTTCCCGCCCTTCCCGCTGCACGTGTCCAACCGCCGCTCGTTCCCGCTCCCGCTCTTCCCGCTGCACGTGTCCAACCGCCGCTCGTTCCCGCTCCCGCCCTTCCCGCTGCACGTGTCCAACCGCCGCTCGTTCCCGCTCCCGCCCTTCCCGCTGCACGTGTCCGACCGCCGCTCGTTCCCGCTCCCGCCCTTCCCGCTGCACGTGTCCGACCGCCGCTCGTTCCCGCCCTTCCCGCTGCACGTGTCCAACCGCCGCTCATTCCCGCTCCCGCCCCCGCCCTTCCCGTTTATTGTTTTGATTATTTTTCGTTCCCGCCCTTCTCCGTAACGACATGTTTGCCTGCCGGAACACCGTATTTAGGTTGTTTCGCCGGGACGAAATACGGCGAATCCGGGACAGTTGGTAACCCTGGACACCATTTTAGGTTGGAACCCTTTTAAATATGAATAATTTCCCTCCATCGATGCGGCCTAACCAGCAATGCGCTTTTTCCTTAAAAATGATGGATTTACCACCCATGCCTACATCTGGAAAAATGAATTCAATAATCAGCCTTTGTCAATGGAATTGTAATCAATTTCAAGTTATTCTGAAAATGCTTTGATGCATGCTAAAATTACTTTTCAAGATGATGAAAAAAATCCTATTATGTTATGAAAGGCTGGTGCAGTACGATATAAATTGCACAAACTAAAATTTTAAAGAGCCCAGTACACACTATGCAACGAAATATGAGAAAGATTAGCACAAGCATTCACTATTGCATTCATAGTTGGACTTTCATCATAGAGTCTATCTTAGCCACCAAACTGTACATAGAACACAGAAAACTACAGAAGGACATTATTGCCATAGAGGGAGTGCAGAGAAGGTTCACCAGACTGATTCCTGGGATGTCAGGACTGTCTTATGAAGAAAGACTGGATAGACTTGGTTTATACTCTCTGGAATTTAGGAGATTAAGAGGGGATCTTATAGAAACTTACAAAATTCTTAAGGGGTTGGACAGGCTAGATGCAGGAAGATTGTTCCCGATGTTGGGGAAGTCCAGGACAAGGGGTCACAGCTTAAGGATAAGGGGGAAATCCTTTAAGACCGAGATGAGAAAGACTTTCTTCACACAGAGAGTGGTGAGTCTCTGGAACTCTCTGCCACAGAGGGTAGTTGAGGCCAGTTCATTGGCTATATTTAAGAGTGAGTTGGATGTGGCCCTTGTGGCTAAGGGGATCAGAGGGTATGGAGAGAAGGCAGGTACGGGATACTGAGTTGGATGATCAGCCATGATCATATTGAATGGCGGTGCAGGCTCGAAGGGCTGAATGGCCTACTCCTGCACCTAATTTCTATGTTAACTACAGCACAGGAACTGGTCCTTAGGCCCACAACTTCTGTGCTGAACACGATGCCATGACAACTGATCTCCTCTGCCTGCAGATGACACTTATCCCTCTTGTCCTTGCAGTGCACTATTTGGTTCCTGTCAGATAGTGCAATATAACTTGGTATTACAGTAAAAGTACTGGTTATCCATGGGTAGGAAAACAGAGTTAAAATTTCTCTTTTTCTCTCCTCAGATGACGCCCGAGTAAGTTGAGAATTCTCAGAAATTTGTTTTCATTTCACAACTCCAACTTTTGCACTTTTTTTGGCTCCTGAAAATTTTGTATTCTAGTAGATTCATTTTTTGACACAGACTTCTGACATCAGAAGCAACATTACTATTTACATACTTCTTACCTCCCTAATTTTTAAATGCCTTTCCTTCACTACATTTAAAATGTACATGTGGTGATGGGGCTGCATCTGGTTCATAAAGATTGAGCCATTTAAATGGCAGTAGGGTTGAGATTTCCCAGCCTGTTGACAGATTTGGAAAGGTTAAACCTGTCAGCATCCTCGATTCTGGAGTCCCCATGGAGTCCACTGGTAGATCCCAGTCTTGCTGAGATTCTCCGATAATTATGCTGCTGAAATCACCTCTCTGATCTAGAGCCAGGTTAGACCTGGCAAGGATCCCACTGATTTCAAAGGGGATGGTAGGGCTATGAATTATAATGCATTGGAGAAGGTAAGATTATCTTTATTTATTCTTTAGCGTAATATTTGTAGTCATTTGCACTTCAATGTTTTCATTGTTCATTTGATTATTTACTTCAATTTTGAACATCTCTAAATTCCAAGGGCATGTAAAAACGGTGAAATCACCCTTGCAACGTTTACTGCATTTGTATCTTGTACAATTTATCTTTAAAAATAAAATCCTCATTCTAGTCGGGTCAGCACACGCTCTCACTGAAGACAGAGTGTCATGTATGTGCTAAAAATAAGCAACAGAACATTACATCTACCTACTGTGTCCTGCACTGAAATGTTGCATGTGTGTTCATATTAGTGAAAATGCTACCTTTCCATTTTTGATATGAAACCAATTAGAATTGATAGTGAAAACTTTTACGATATTCCAACTGCATATTCCAACAGCAGGTTGGAAGCAGTTTTTGTACAGTTACCTAGCGGGTGACGGTGGAGTGCCAACTACTGAAAATGCACCTCCTTGTACCGAGGCCAAGGCCGGCAGTTGCATGCCCAGTTGGGATGTGAGGCACGGTCTGTGATCTGAGTAGTGACAAAGACTGATGGCAGCGGCAATAGCAGGGGAGGTTACAGAGGTGCAGTGACAAAGGGAAAATGTGATCACGCTTCTGCTGAGTTGGATGGAAGACAAGAGAGAGGAACAAATCAGAGTCTGGAGTAGACAAAAGTGCTGCAGAAACTCAGCGAGTGCAGCAGCATCTATGGTGCGAAGGAAATAGGCAACGTTTCGGGCCGAAACCCGTCTTCAGACTGATATAGGGTGGGGGGGGGGGGGGGGGGGGGGGGGGGGGGGGCGGGGAGAAGAAAGGAGAAAGGAAGAGCAGGAGCCCGAGGGCAGAGGGAGAGCTGAGAAGGGGAGGAGACAGCGAGGGCTACCGGAAATTGGAGAAGTCAATGTTTATGCCCCTAGGGTGCAATCAGAGTCTAGGCCGGTCAAATACACAAGGGTGGGGATAATAATAATAATAATGGAGGCCCATACCATGAGTAGAGATTCCCAGAATCCCAGACAGTTTAGTTTACTTGAGATACAGCATGGAAACAGGATCTTCAGCCCAGAGTGTACGCTCATCAGTCCACATTGGTTCCATGTTATCCCACCTCTTCATCCACACTCTATACACTAGCTACAATTTACAGAGGACAATTAACCTACAAACCCACACGTCTTTGGGATGTTGGAGGAAACCAGAGGATATCTACACGGTCACATGTAGAACATGCAACCTTCACATATGAAGTCAGGATCGAACCCGGTCTGTGGCGGCGTGAGGCAGCAGTTCCACCAGCTGTGCCACTTTGAGTTTATTTCTCTGCTCCTTTGTCTACTGCATTGGTGTTGCCTCCTGTATCCATGTAATAAGGTTAATTGCCGGGATGGCGGGACTGTCATATGTTGAGAGAATGGAGCATGTATACTCTGGAATTTAGAAGGATGAGAGGGAATCTTATTGAAACGTATAAGATTATTAAGGGTTAAGGGAATTAATGAACCCATTAAGAGAGGCAAAGTATTAACTCACCTAAAATCGCTCAAAACAGACATAATTTTCCTCCAAGAGACTCACCTTAAAAAGGGAGCGCAATACAGATTGAAAACAAAATGGATTGCTCAAACGTATCATTCCTCATTCACGCATAAATCTAGAGGGGTTGCAATTCTAATCCGTAAAGGTATACCTTTTAAACATATATCAACTACAGAAGATACTGATGGTAGATACATCATAGTAGTAGGCGAATTATACTCAAAAAAAGTGACTCTCCTTAATATATATGGACCAAATTTTGATAGTCCACTGTTTTTCAAGAGAATACTTAATATTATTCCGGAATGCACACAAAATAATTTAATAATTGGTGGAGATTTAAATTGTACACTGGATTCATATTTAGATAGATCATCAACTCAAAGAAAGTCAAAATCTCTGTCAAGTGAATTTTTAAACTCATATATAAACAATACCAATATTAAGGATATCTGGAGAATTGAAAACCCATCCGGAAGAGAATACTCATTTTACTCATCTGTGCATAAAACATATTCAATGATAGATTATTTCTTAGTAGACTCTAAACTAATTCCATTTACTTATAAATCACAATATCATAATATTATAATTTTGGATCATGCCCCATTAATGTTTATGATTAAACTAAACGGAATAAAACTTTATCAACACACAAAACAATTAAATTTTGAATTTGGTGATAAACCACATGAATTATTGGCACACCTGCTTCGTAAACTGGATGGGGAAAAAATGATTCATAAGATTAGATCAGAAAGGGAGAAATACTAACACTCCCCAAAGATATTAATGACAGATTTTTACAATACTATCAAAATCTTTACTCAACTAAAGTGACACAACAATCAATAGGAATGGAAGCATTTTTACAGAAATGTAACCTTAAAGGCTTAGATCTACAAGAACAAGAATTATTAGGAGCTGAAATAACAACTAAAGATATTAAAGAGTCAATTAGATCTTTAAAAAATGGAAAGGCCGCCGGCCCTGATGGGCTAAGTTCTGAATTCTATAAAAAATTTTATGATCTGATTTCTCCACGCTTACAAACACTGTATAAACAAGTTTATACTCAACAGCAACTCCCGGAAACTTTAAATGAATCTACAATAATACTTATACCTAAAACTGATAAGGATCTAGAAGACCCGGCCTCATATAGAGCAATAGCTCTATTAAATACTGATCAGAAAATATTAACTAAAATCCTATCTTATAGATTGAGCTTAGTAATTAACAAATTAATACACTCTGATCAAACAGGTTTTATCCCAAAACGTCACTCATTTTATAATCTTAGACGATTGTTTAATATTATATATTCAAATAGAATTGCTAATCTATATAATCTAGCAATTATATCGCTAGATGCTGAAAAAGCCTTCGATCAAGTAGAATGGCCATATTTATTTGGATACGTTTGAAAACGTGGATACGTTTTTCCCATTGAGGGTAGGGAAGATTCAAACAAGAGGGCATGACATGAGAATTAAGGGACAGAGGTTTCGGGGTAACGTGAGGGGGAACTTCTTTACTCAGAGGGTGGTGGCTGTGTGGAATCAGCTTCCAGCAGAAGTGGTGGAGGCAGGATCGATTTTAACATTTAAGAGTAAAGTGGATAGGTATATGGATGTGAAGGGAATGGAGGGGTATGGTCTGAGTGCAGGTAGATGGGACTAGGGGAAAACAAATGGTCGGCACGGACTGGAAGGGCCGAGAGGGCCTGTTTCCGTGCTGTAATTGTTATATGGTTATATGGTTATATGGTTATTTTCAGTGATGGAAAAATTTCAATTGGGAGAGAAGTACTGTGCATGGGTTAAATTATTATATTCTAACTCAACAGCTAGAATGCTAACAAATCAAATGTTTTCAGCTAATTTTAATCTTTCCAGAGGTTGTAGACAAGGATGTTCGTTATCTCCATTATTATTCGCTTTAGCAATTGAACCACTCACAGAAAATGTCAGATCTAATCCAGAAATACATGGGTACAATACTAAAGATACAATGAATAATTTTTTTCTATATGCAGATGATGTACTAATATATATTACAAAGCCAGAAATTAGTATTCCAAATTTATTAAATCTAATAACTCAATTCGGTCAGTTCTCAGGATATCGAATTAATTGGAATAAAAGCGAAATCATGTCAATAACGGATCACAATTTACATATACTACAACAATCACCTTTTAAAATAGTTGAAGAAACATTTAAATATCTAGGTATTTATGTAACTAAGGGGTATAGTTCTTTATGTAAATCAAATTTCCCACCTTTACTGAATAAACTAAATAAGAATATTCAATACTGGAAAACACTTCCTATTTCAATGTTCGGTAGAATTAATGCTATAAAAATGATTTTTCTGCTGCAATTACTGTACTTATTTCAGTCAATCCCGATATATATTCCAAAATCTTTTTTAAAAAAAACAGACTCTACTGTTACAAGTTTCATCTGGGATTACAAGAATCATAGAATAAATAAAAAACATTTATGTAAATCAAAGATTAATGGAGGTTTAGCTCTACCAATTTTTTTGTTTTATTTTTGGGCAGTTTATATTAAAAAACATGAATTTTTGGCTGGAAGAAATGGATCAACAACCAGATTGGTTAAAGATGGAAAAAGAGGACTGTCTACCTTTTGAAATCGGTTTGATTATATTTGCACCTATAAAATTGCACAATAATATATACTGGTACACGAATCTGGAAACAACTTAAAAAGGCTTTAAAACTGGATAATATACCACTGTCTCCCTATTGTAAACAATCCCTTATTCAAACCTTCCATGCTGGATAAAGGCTTTATACAATGGAAAAACTATGGAATCAAAAAGATGGAACACCTTTATAAGAAAGGCACTTATCTTTCATTTCAGGAACTGCAACAGATTTATGGATTACACTCAAATAATTGTTTTCGATATCTTTTGATTATGTTAAATCAAATACACAAGATTATAGGAATAAGGAACCAGAAATCCTTGATGAATGTCTGAATAAGCATCCTAATACAGAAAAACTAACAACTTATATTTACAATACCCTTTTAGATAGCGAGATACCATCGACGGAATCATATAGACATACATGGGAAAATGAAATAAATCAATCCATAACGAAAGATATATGGGACAATATATACATCAATGCTCGCTAAACTCCCGACATGCTTTAATACAATTTAAAGTATTACATAGATTACATTACTCCAAAGTTAAATTAAATAGAATCCACAGATATCCTCTACCTGCGATAAATGTCAACATCCAGAGGCTAATTTAACACATACTTTTGCAAATTGTATAAAAATTAAGAATTTCTGGATTGAGATTTTTAGAATAACTTCTGAAGTTATTAATACTAAATTGGATCCGGACCCAAAATTAATAATACTTGGAACATCAGAACAAAGTTTAACTCTTACAAGTTAAAGAAATTTCCTAGATTACAGTATAATAATTGGGAAGAAATTAATATTAAAATTTTGGAAAGGCCCTATATCCCCCACAATTAAAATGTGGATTACGGAAATGTCGGAGACCCTACACCTGGAAAGAATCAGATTTGCCCTAATGGACAAACAAGAAGTTTTTGTTAGACCATGGTCTTCTTTCATTGATTACTTAAAAGGGTAGAATGGTTCGGCAGGGAACCCTAACTGAAACTTGGACTCAGGATTAGATGAAAAGTTATATTTTATATTCCTTGATCTTAACTCGTATGATGTATTAATAGTAAATTATTTCATTCTTTATGATTTTCTTTTTTGATGTTGATTTTTATTTTATTTTTCTTTCTGCTTTCCTCTCTTAAAAAAAAAAAATTATTGGAGTCAAAATGATTCATTTGACAATATTAATAATGTATGACCGTTGTACATGAAATATTGCTATCATAACATATGTTTGCTAAGTCACTGTCTACATACTCTAATAAAAATATATTTAAAAAAAAAGATTATTAAGGGTTTGGACACGCTAGAGGCAGGAAACATGTTACCGATGTTGGGGAGTCCAGAACTAGGGGCCACAGTTTAAGAATAATGGGTAAGCCATTTAGAATGGAGATGAGGAAACACTTTTTCACACAGAGAGTTGTGAGTCTGTGGAATTCTCTGCCTCAGAGGACGTTGGAAGCCAGTTCTCTGGATACTTTCAAGAGATAGCTAGATAGGGCTCTTGAAGATAGCGGAGTCAGGGGATATGGGAAGGTGGGAATGGGGTATTGATTGTGGATGATCAGCCATGATCATATTGAATGGTGGTGCTGACTTGAAGGGCCGAATGGCCTACTCCTGCATCTATTGTCTATTGTCTGTCAATTTCATCACCTTCACTACTGACATCCACCCTTCCCTCAAATTCATTTGGACAATTTCTGACACCTCTCCCCACGGATGCTGTCTGTACGGAGTTTATATATTCTTTCGGTGTCCGCGTGGTGCTCAGGTTGCCTTCCACATTCCAAAGACGCGCAGATTTGTAGGTTAATTGGCATCTGTAAAATTGTCCCTAGGGTTTAGGATAGAACTAGTATATGAGTGATCGTTAGTTGGCACAGACTCTGTGGGTCCAAGGGCCTGTTTCCACTTTGTATTTCTAAACAGCAGAGTCCAGACAACGAGGCTTGACCTGAAACATCGACTGTCCATTTTCCTCCACAGATGCTACCAAATGTACTGAGTTCCTCTAGCAGTTTGTTTTTTTATTACAAATGCCAGCATCTGTGGTCTCTTGTGTCTGCAATGTGACCGAGTAGCTTTGGGAGTGCTCCAGGGAGAACTTGCTTGATTTACTGCATAATACTCCAAAGCGAGCACTGCACAGGAATAATTCCATTTGATGCATGCCTGCTGAGTATATTGTGTCAGACCCGCAAGCATCACACACTGAGAAGTGCAAGATCAAATGTTCAGGGTTATACTAAATGACCAGGAAATGGTTTCTAGTATCTTTCACTTAATGTGTCTATTTTCATTTGCGTAGTACTATTTACTTCAGCACTTCACAATATAAATCCTACATAAAAGAGTTAACATTTCAGATCCATGATCTTCCAACAAAACCTGGTCCACAATGTCATTAATCACGATAAAAAAATTCTGCTTTTTCAACAACACAATTGAACAACAAGACAAAAATCATCTGTTAATTATCTGGCACTTCATCTATCATATAAATCTCCTGGGCAATATATCACATTGCCCATGAAGAGACACAAAAAGGCTGTGTTGCTCTGAGGCCTGTACCAAATCTGTGCAAGACTCTCTGGTAGGAATATTTTATTACACAAGATCCCAGCATTGTTTACAACAGAAAAATATTTATACAGTTAAATATGCAAATAGGCATTTTTTCTGTAACTTGTTGCCAGCCTGGAACTCAAAGACAATTGGGCTGCTTACCATTTAGTTCTTCATTTTATTTTGTGCTCTTTTGGGGATCTGGCCATGACTGACAAGACTAGCATTACGGCCTATCAGTAAATGTCCTTAATAGTGCGGCAGTTAATCAGCTAATTGAATTGTTACAGGATTATTAAAAGATACTGACCAGATTCATCAGGTGGGGAGGAGCCAGTGACATACTTCCAAGTTAGTATACAGTGTAATCTGCAGATCGCGATCTCCCCATGTACAAACTGCCTATTCTTTATGTTAGTAGAGGCTGCAAGGTTGGGAGGTGTTGTCACAGTCGGAGAAGTGAGTAAATGCAGCACATTTTTGTACACTACAGCCAGAGGGACCAAAGTTTTATGGCGTTGGAGCTATGCCAATCAAGTGTGCTGCTTTGTACTATGCGGCTTGAGTGTTGGGGTTGAAGCCATTCAAGCAAATAAAGAATTCCATCAAACTCTTCTTCTGCCTGAAAGAGGGTGGAGAGGCTTTGAGGTTTTAGGAAGTGAGTCAGGCATGGCAGGTTTACAAGCCTCTGTCTTGTTCTTGTAGCCACAGTATTTATATGACTGGTCCAAATAAGTTTCTGACCAATGCCCCATCTTCCGAAAATGGAGATTACCTTGCGGCTTCATCCTCATCCCATGCGCTTTTAATTATCTACCACCATTTAAAATTGATGTAGTAGACTGCAGAACTACTATCTAATCCATTGTTCGGGGGATTGCTTTGCTCTTTCTATTGCATGTTGCTCAGCATGCATGTTGTTGCTTCTGTCAGCTATTGGTGTCTCATTGCAGTTATGCAGGCTTGATATTGTTTCCGGCCACTCTTCTCCACTCCCCTATGAACAAAGCTGATTTCCTGACTTAACAGCAATGGTAGGGTGAGGGCTATGCCATACTGTGAATTTCTGCTGCTGCCGATGTCTCACAGTGCCTCATGAATGCCCAATTTACAACAGCCAGAACCTTTTCTCATGACTATTAAATAAATTCTAGCTTCAAAAATGCAATAGTAAGTGAGTCTCTCCATGGCTGTTTTAAGCACCTCTAACTCAGCCCAAATCAAATTCCAGGGCAATGTATAATTGTGTGAATAAAAAATTAAGATGAGAACAATTTTGGAGGGATGAACCATTGAAAAAGAGAGAGCAGATAAATACAAAAGCTTGAGCTCACAACAAGCAAAAGGTCATCAGAAAGTTTCCACAATGTTTTCCTTGACCAATGAATTGTGCTGAATCTCAGAAGTTTAAAGCATAGATGGGCATTTACCCTACCAGCACCCTCTGACTAATTCTATTGCTCTCTCCTTATATCCTTCCACATTTTTTTCACTTATCCCATATCATTTTACATTGTTGTTGAAGCTGCTTCAATACAGAACAAAATTCCAGCTATACTGCAGTTTCTCATGTCATGAAATGTATTTGTAACAGCTTTAGCTACGTGACAAAAATGTTCCCCATGATACCAATAACCTAATTTCAACAATGCTAACTCCATCACAATATAGTGCACAATACAAGAGGCAGCTATACATTTACATCGTTTTTTCCCTTATAGATCCATACCTGATTTTCATCCTGTTCATCCATGCTGTATTCTGTATTTGTCTGTACTTCTGAGGCTTTATCTCCCAACAGAAAGCCTAGTCGTGTCATTAGTGTACTTGCAGCCTCATCCACAGAGGGTGGCGGTCCAAGTTCCTGTTCTGAATCACCTGTGCAGGAAGATGAATAATAAATCAATTCAATTAAGTAACATCGCCCTAATTTACACACGAGAGGACAATAGCATGACATCATGATCAGTTTCCCTGATCTACATATGTATCACTAATGTTTACTCATTTATACAGTATGTTATAAGGGCTGCACAGCTGCAGAATTGGGATGTTTATCCTCATAGAACTGGTAGACATGTATCTTTGTGGATACTAAACCAAAATACATGCCCACATGAATATGAATTCAGATTTGCAGCCATCGAAATATAACCAGACTGTTCAAAGCATAAAGTGAATTTAAAATCTTTCAATTCACTGCAATATTCACCCTTGCAGAAGTTTTCCTGAAACACTTGAACAATTGCTTCAAATATCCAAAAATACTATTTTGCTCATACATACCATCCCAACTGCCATTGCAAAAAAACTAATGTACAGAATTGCTTTGAAGTAAGTGCCTCTGATGAGCATACAAAAGCCATAACCCACTTGCACTAGGAAAAAAAAGGTACCGAGGGGAATAGTTAAATATAGCTTGGAGGCTGCTTGACACAGAAAATCCATGCAACACATGAATGTGACAGGCCTTTCATATTGATTTTTAATGGTGATAGGAACATTCAAAGAGTATAAGACATAAAATAAACAATGCATGCATAATAATGTAGTGAATGGTCTCCATCAGCACATTTGTTTTGGCATATTATGCAGAAATTCTATGAGCCTAACAAAGTACCCATTAGTCTCAGCTGTGAACATTTTGAAGATATCAACAGATAATGTGCCCGCTGAATTTGTGCATTCACATCACATAAACATTTGGCTGCTGCATATAAATGCCACATTGCCTGTGTGTAGTTTTTCCAGTTATTGTAAGATTTGCTAATTTATTTTTCACCGTTCTGCTTGCCCTTCATTGTTATCCTGGCAATGTAAAGAAAAACTACTAAACACAGAAGCAAAATATATCTAGGAGCATTGGTAAAGGAGATGACCTGATACACCAGAGCCAGTTATGTCACTTAATGAGTAGGCTGATGAGTTACTCATACTTGCTCTTTGTATATCTCCCTAAGAAATTCTACCTAATCTATGAAATTGTTTTACTTCACTATAGCATGTTTAACGATAAGAGCAAAACTTGACAAATACTAAAGCTCCTCTGGATAAATGTCGTTAGAAGTCTTATTGTAGATACAATTAAACCCCTGTCTCACTGTGCGAGTTGGCCCACGAGTGACCCCGAGTTTTCACTCGTGGTGATCACGTAGCGGGAACGTCGGAACTCGCACGAGCAACTTATCGACTCGTGGCGCTAACGGCAGGTACTCGGGAAACTTGTTAACTCGTGAAAAAAATCAAACATGTTTGATTTTTTCCACGAGTCAAATTAACTGTTCAAGTGTAAAATGGAAACATTTTAACTCGTTGTAATAACGTAGTGGCCCCGTGCGTTTATCTTAGTGTCTCGTGAGTGTACCGTGGGAACTTTAATAATCTGTTCTTTTGCTCGTAAGACTGATCCAAAGATAGACACAAAATGCTGGAGTTTATAACTCAGCGGACCAGGCAGCATCTCTGGAGAGAAGGAATAGAGTCGAGACCCTTCTTCAGACTTACCCGAAATGCCACCCATTCCTTCGCTCCAGAGATGCTGCCTGTCCCGCCGAGTTACTCCAGCATTGTGTGTGTCTATCTCCGGTGTGAACCAGCATCTGCAGTTCCTTCCCAATCCCACACTCTCGGCCCCGGGGGGGTGGATGGAGCATCACACGTGGACACATCCCACCCACCACCCCAGACTTGCCCCTACAGCAGGTCTTTAAGCCGTTCATTGAGACAGAGTGAAGCCACGGGGACAAGTGGCAGAAAGGCCGAAGATAGACACGAAATGCTGGAGTAACTCTGCGGGACAGGCTGCATCTCTGGAGCGAAGGAAAGTCTGAAGAAGGGTCTCGACTCTATTCCTTCTCTCCAGAGATGCTGCCTGGTCCGCTGAGTTGTGTGTGTGTGTCTCTCTCCCTCTCTGTCTATCTGTGTGTATCTGTGTGTGTGTCTGCTGTCGGGTCCCGGTGGCCGCTCAAAGTCACCCGAGCTGCTTAATTCCTCTGAAGTGGTGGCCAGCTGCTGTCTGTGTGTATCTCTGTGTGTGTGTGTGTGTGTGTGTGTGTCTCTCTCTCTCCCTCTCTGTCTATCTGTGTGTATCTGTGTGTGTGTCTGATGTCGGGTCCCGGTGGCCGCTCAAAGTCATCCGAGCTGCCTCATTCCTCTGAAGTGGTGACCAGCTGCTGTCTGTGTGTATCTGTGTGTGTGTGTGTGTGTGTGTGTGTGTGTGTGTGTGTGTGTGTGTGTCTATCTGTGTGTGTGTGTGTGTGTGTGTGTGTGTGTGTGTGTGTGTGTGTGTGTGTGGAGTGGGTGTGTGTGTGTACTGTCGGGTCCCGGTGGCCGCTCAGTCACCCGAGCTGCTTAATTCCTCTGAAGTGGTGGCCAGCTGCTGTGTGTGTGTGTGTGTGTGTGTGTGTGTGTGTGTGTGTGTGTGTGTGTGTGTGTGTGTGTGTGTGTGTGTGTGTGTGTCTCTCTCTCTCCTCTCTGTCTATCTGTGTGTATCTGTGTGTGTGTCTGATGTCGGGTCCCGGTGGCCGCTCAAAGTCATCCGAGCTGCCTCATTCCTCTGAAGTGGTGACCAGCTGCTGTCTGTGTGTATCTCTCTGTGTGTGTGTGTGTGTGTGTGTGTGTGTGTGTGTGTGTGTGTGTGTGTGTGTGTGTGTGTGTGTGTGTCTCTCTCTCTCCCTCTCTGTCTATCTGTGTGTGTGTGTGTGTGTGTGTACTGTCGGGTCCCGGCGGCCGCTCAGTCACCCGAGCTGCTTAATTCCTCTGAAGTGGTGGCCAGCTGCTGTCTGTGTGTATCTCTCTCTCTCTCTCTCTCTGTGTGTGTGTGTGTGTGTGTGTGTGTGTGTGTGTGTGTGTGTGTGTGTGTGTGTGTGTGTGTCTGCTGTCGGGTCCCAACGGCCGCTCAATGTCAGTCACCCGGGCTGCTTCCTTTTTTAAAATTATTTAAAATAGAGATCCATTGCAAAAAAGTATTTAAAAACATAAAAAAACAAGAAATGCTTGGTAGAATGCGCATTTTCCCATTGTAGGTCATATCAATAGATGCGGCGCGCTGAAATAAACTCAAAACCACAGGATGGAGATGTATTTTAACATTGTTGCTTTATTAAACCATACCTTCATTCACGGTTGGCTCAAGAGTAACGGGAGAGGAACTTGCTAACTCGGGAGAGGAACTTGCTAACTCGGGAGAGGAACTTGCAACATCGCAGCAATTACATACCCGTGGGAACTCGGCCACACACTTGATCATACACTTGCAGTCTCGTGCGCAGCCACGAGTCTATCACTCGGGGTACCTCGTGGGTCAACTCGCACAGTGAGACAGGGGCATTAGACCACAGCATTTTCATGCTTTATCAGAAAGGACACCTGTTCAGATTCATTTACAGTTCACAAAACAAATACATGCCATGCATGTAAATCATTTAATAGCCTCTGTAACTTCCACTGCTAAGAAAATAAAGTTTTCGTACACATGCTGCCCCTTTCAAATTAACTGAACTAACAAACTAGTGTCTGCATAAAAATCAAAGGAGCACCCTACTATTGAGAGTCACAACTGATTTAGAACCGTGGAGTGAGAATGAAATAGGGCTAGATTTTTTCATTACTTCGCCAACATTTTTAATTTTCTGTATGCAGATACAAAATCCATAATTGCTCCATTTATGTGGGGACTTCTACACCTGTAGCTTTTCGCACCATTATGTCACTGTTTAACACATCGCACAAATAAACCATCCACTTTGAAAACCATTTACGGCATTTTGAGAGCAGAATGAATAAAAGTGCAAATTCCACATGGTTGACATTTAATGAGGTTTTACTGATAAATTAAAATTAATCATTTTTCAGGCAGCCCTTCGCTGTGTAGCTTTCTCCGATTTTATTAGTCAAAATGGAAAGATTCAAGCCCCATTATTAATACTCGTTTCCAAACAAATCCATTTCCCATAGATCATTTCATGTTTGAGAGAAGGAGGAAAAGGATGAAAACTAATGGGAAGTTACAACTGGAAGTTCAGGGTACCTGTAAAAAGATTTAGAATATGTCTGAATGTAAAGCATGACTGGAAGTATTACCAAGAAGAAAGGAAAAGGGTGTTTCTGAACTTTGTAAAAAGGAGAAAGACGGAGAGCATAAAGTAGAACCAAAAAACATTGTAAGAGGAAGAAATGAAATAAGCAGTAATTGGAAAGAAGCAAATTCCAGAAGATAGAAGCATTGTGCTTGAAGGAGCCAGAGACTTTTGGTGTTCTGACGATGCCGGGCAAGAAAAGATTGCTACGAATGCAAGGAACACAGCAGCATGACTTTGGAAATTGATTAGCTGCTGTCAAGGAAGTCAATGAAGCTTGACTAATAGGACATTAATGAGAGGATGCAGCAATGTTATTTTACATAAATTCATGCTTTGAATTACAATGGTAATATGAGAATCATCCTAGGAGGTTGCGAGAAAAGTAAACCTTAAGATAATGAAAACATGGCATAGTTTCAACTGGGTTTTAATGTAAGATCATTGAACTAAAATGTTAACTCAGTTTCTCTCACCACAGTCATTGTCTCACCTGCTGAGTATTTCCACCATTCTGTTTCTTAATTCTATTCACCGACACAAATTTCCTATGGGTTGAAAATCTCTAATCCAGCACCATTGGGACCTGACTGGTCACAGACCACAGATAAATCAGATGTATTCATATTTTCAGTGGTTAAATTGTGAGATCTGATCAATTAATATTCAGCTCTGCCAGTCAAATTTATTTCAGTGGGTAAATTTGTCTCAAAAGACACAGATAAATTCAAATCACTTACTAACGCTTTTATTTAACTGAGATGATTAAATGTAAAAAAACAACAAATAGTGTTTCATTGCCTCTTCATTTAATTTTTAAATGTTTTAATAATTTTAAAATGTTGGTGTATTTTTAATGGTTAATTGTTTTTATATATTGCCCTTACTATCCCTGGCCTCATTCAATCTTCATATTGGCCAGCAGGCCCAAAATATGAGACAAAGTTATGTTATTTGGCCAACAGGCCCAAAATATGAGACAAACTTATGTACTCCGGTTCCTGACTCACTGACCAGTATTTCCTTAAGTAATTCCTTATAATTATGGATTAAATATCAATCAATGTCGATCAACTCATCCTTAGCATCACCTTAGAAATCCTGCAAAGCCCCTGCAAGTTATAATGGAAAGGCTGATTCAAATTGTCAAATGAAAAGACAATGGAAAAATTGGAATTGCAGGTAGACAAAAATGCTGGAGAAACGCAGCGGCTGAGGTGGCATCTATGGAGCGAAGGAAATAGGCAACGTTTTGGGTTGAGACCCTTCTTCAGACTGATGTGAGGTGGGGGTGGGGGGGGGGGGGGGGGGGCAGGAAGAAGAAAGAAATTGCAGAATTTCTGAATAAAAACCAATATACTGAAGATGGATTAATAAAAAAAAGATGAAAGGTTAATGGCATAGATTTCCCAAGGATCGACAAGCTGCTCGAGTTTGTAGTTACTTGCCCCTGCAGTCCACTTTTGCTTGTACTAAATCCATGCTGGCATGCTGGGAGGGTATGAGAACGGGCCGATAAATTTGGGGAGGATCACCAGAGAGGAGATCATGGTCGGATGAAAGAATAGAAGCGCAGGGATACAGATTATGGGGGTGAACCAAAGGACAACAGTGGATATTAGCAGGGAGTGGAGACTGATCATTGTGAATGGACAAGAGATAAAAGAGTAAATCCTTTCCTCTGATGAAAGGTTATCATCATGAAATGTTTACCCTGTTTCTCTCTTCATTATTGTTGCCTGTCCCATTGTGTACCTCCAACATTTTCTGGTTTTATCTCAGATTTCCAGCATTTGTTGCCTTCTTCATTTTTAAAATAGGAACAGACTATTTTAAGGTAGAGTTAAGGTAGATAGACTCCCCAAAAACCCAGTTATGAATGAACCCCTTAGGTATTGCTGGGATTTTCTCCCGTTCAGGAGACCCACACGTTCATTGCATAAACTTGGCAGAACTTTGTGCATGTGGATTAATCGACCATTGTAAACCCATTGACGTCACTGTGCGTGCCATTTGGCCTTCTTGCGGGGGCAAGTATGGTTTGTATTGAATTTTTTTAATGTGCCCTACATGAGTACAAAATAATAGATTTACTAGAATAAAATTCACCTGCATGTTCTGTTATGTGTGATAAAGCCTCAGCCTTTGAAGTTAAAACTAAACACTACTGCCTGCTATTTAAAAATAACTCATCAGGAATCTGCAGAGTTAGATTGCTTCATCTCAGGATACAGAATCAAAAGTTCTGATCAATCCTATTCTCCTTAGAAAGTCTCGCCATCTTGTCAGTTGAATAGGATCCTGTATTGGTAGCATGATGCAACAATATTTTGTTCTCTTTACCAAAGACAACAAATGGAATAGAAGTGGAAAAGAGAATTCTCACACCTGGGCATCATTTTACAAATCAGTAAACACCTTTTATATTCATCCAATTAATTGCATTCTATTCTTTAAAACACAGACAATGCTCGACAACAATCCCCCCAGGATAGCATAATTTTTCAACTGCACTTACCCGTTTAGCTGTGAACAGCAGTAATTATAATATTTTTCATGCACTTTTAACATAAGGTTTGAAGTATTTAAATGCTGAAAATGGAAAATAAAATCCCTTTAACCAGACAGTTGCAGCGGCATATGCTCAAAGCGAAGGGAGTACCTTGAACATCAGGGAGGGGAAGTCTCTGGCAGGGATGTTACTCCCACTTGAGCAATCTCATTAGCTAGAATTTCCAGCAGGCAAGTAGGTCTATACCACTTGTTTGTTTCAGAGGGTTTTAGCACTGACTGCAAGTTATGAATATCAAAACACAAATGATATGGAATTAGAAATAATCAAGTTTGCTAAATAATTACTTGATGTCACTTATACAATTTTCTTTCCCCCTCCTGAGGGGAAGTGGGGATGTTCTAGAGGGGTGAACAGCCATAGGTTGTGGTCCATACTGGTACCAATTTTGTAGAAATAAAATAGGATGAAGTTCTGCAAGTGATTAAAGAGCAGAACATCAAAGGGAGTAATTTCTGGATTTCAACCAGTGCTACAATTCAGCACCAACAGAAATAGTGCAAATGTGCACTTGGTCGAAGAGGACATGCAGGAAGGCAGACTTGAAATCTTGCGGCAATTGTACTTTTTTTTGAGGGGGAGTGCTGCCTACCCATCTTTGACAGTCCCTTGGGAATGTGTGTATAAGATTTTATTTTAAGGTGGGGTAACTGTTGCACACAGTTTTGAATGAACAATGTCTTCGTCCAAAGGCAAGAAGTCCACGACAACTGGCGCCCAAGCTTTACTACACAAACTTAGCAGAAATATGTGGGGACATGCTTTTATCTGAATCTTTTCCCTCAGATTCCCCAGTACTAATATTTTAATCTCTGCCTTCCTTCTTCCCAGTTGGCTCCCTAACTCCCTTCCTCTTAGCAATGTTCACTTCATTCACACACTGTATCTTTATCACCACGCATCACAAGGTTGAGGGGATGCCTGATAGAAGTATATAAAATTATGAGGGGCAGAGATAGGGTAGATAGTCATAAGGGTAGATTGAGTAGTCAGAACCCTTTTCCTCAGGTGAAAATGTCAAAGACTAGAAGGCATAGTTTTAAGGCCAGATTATGAGGTTTGAAGGGCCTATTCTTGTTCTATACTGTTCTATGTTATCTCCAAGGTAGACAAAAGTGCTGGAGAAACTCAGCGGGTGCAGCAGCATCTATGGAGCGAAGGAAATAGGCAACGTTTCGGGCCAAAACCCTTCTTCAGACTGATGTAGGGTGTTGGGGGGGGGGGGAGAAGAAAGGAGAAAGGAAGAGGAGCCCAAGGGCTGAGGGAGAGCTGGGAAGGCCCCCCACCTTACCCTACATTAGTCTGAAGAATGGTTTCAGCCCGAAACGTTGCCTATTTCCTTCGCTCCATAGATGCTGCTGCACCTGCTGAGTTTCCCCAGCACTTTTGTCTACCTTTGATTTTCCAGCATCTGCAGTTCCTTCTTAAACACATATCTCCAAGGTCACTCTCCCAATTCAACCTCACCACGCCATGTCACTCAAGGCTTATACACTCTTCAACCTTCATGGAAAACCACAGGAGAATCTTCAAGTACCTACCCAATGCTGTCTGACCACCCAGTGCATTCAGGGATAGGTGGATGGATGTTGCTGCATTCATCCTATAGGAGTGGAGCATCTCATTCCGCTACCAGGAAGGCTCAATTGTACTGCTGTTATGTGACTGACTGGATAAGAGGTGCGCTTGCTCCCCTTATCTTCAGTTGTTATTATCTGCATCTTACTTGGAGGACTTTCTGGTCCATTTGATACAAAGGTTATTGAGGCACCAGGAAGAGTACAAGATATTTTTACGATGATACAAGAACTATGGGAAGATAGGAACATAAAAAACAGAAGCAAGAGTAGACCATTTAGTCCTGTGTATGCTCCACCATTCAATAAGACCATGACTGATGTCATTTCCTAGTGTTGTATCCCTTTGTTGCATTAATAACTGAAAAAAATCGATCTATTTATTTCCTGAATACACCGAATGTCTCAGCCTCCATGGTTATCTTGGAAACAGAGTTCCAAGCATTCAACAACCGCTGGATGAAGAATTTCTTCTCATCTCTAACGTTAATGCCCATCTCCTTATTTTGAAGATAGACAAAATGCTGGAATAACTCAGCGGGACAGGCAGCATCTCTAGAGAGAAGGAATGGGTGATGTTTTGGGTCGAGACCCTTCTTCATCCTTATTTTGAACTGTGACACCAGATCCAGACTTCCATGCCAGGGGAAATAACTGTCAAGCACCGTACGATTTGTGTGCATCTCATTTATGTCTCACATTCTTTTTAATTTAAAAGAATAGAGGTCCAGTCTGTTTAGTCTCACCCCATACATCCAACCCGGCATCCCAGTTGGTGAATATTTTCTGCACTCACTCTTTCACAAATATATCCTTTTTTTGACAAAAAGAACCAGGGCACTGCACAGCGTTCCAAATGCAATCAAATTACACTAGAATCTTTCTCTGGAATCTAGACGTTCTCGTCTGAAGAAGGGTCTCGACCCGAAACGTCGCCTATCTCCTTCGCTCCTTAGATGCTGCTGCACCCGCTGAGTTTCTCCAGCTTTTTGTGTAACACTAGAATCTTTGCTGTTTTGCACCTTGTATTTATCAGTACTGTGCTTATACTAGTTAATCAACTTTCATATGAACAAAGCATTTCATTGCACCAAAGGTTCAAAGTTCAAAGGTAATTATTGGTCACGTACACCACTTGGTAGTGAAATGTTTCTTGCCAATGCAGCACATAAAAGAATACAGACAACAATAATAAAGAGATTTTAAACACAAAAAACATCCCCCCACAATGGTTCCCATTATGAGGGAAGGCACAATGTCCAGTTCCCATCCCATGTCCTCCCATAGTCGGGCCTATTGAGGCCTCCGCAGTCGCCTTCACGGAGGCCCGATGTTCCAGGCCATTCTCGCCGGGTGGTGGTGCTCCGGCGTCAGGAGAATCCTCACAGCGGCTTGGGAAACCTGGAACGGCCGCTTCCTTACCGGAGTCCGCGGCTTTCAAAGCCATAGTGTATATAATGCATTCATCTAAAACTGAATCTCACAAGGACAATGGATAAACAGAGAAAAATGTCCCTTCTCATGTCAAATCTTTTAGCAATAGATGCTAAAATAGTGAATGCCTCACTTATTGCTGAAACAGCAGATCGTATTCAGAAAGTACTGGAGGTACTCAGCGGGTTAGGTAGCATCTATGGAGGGAATAGACAGATTATGTTTCGGGTTGGGAACACTTGTTCCGACTCTTTTTGAAGAGAGGTAGGGTAAAGTGTTACATCTCCTGGAGTTGCAGGGGAAAGTGACTAGGGAGTGGGGGATTGGGTGAGAAGGGATAAGCGAACTAGTGGTCTCTGCAGAAAGCAGTGGGATAGGAAGATGTAACTGGGATCACATTGGTGAAAATGTCAGAGAATGATGTGTTGGATGTGGAAGCTGGTAGGGTTATAGTCATACTATACGGAAACTTCCATTATTCCACTCGTCACCCCCAAAAAATAAAGTGGCCTGTCTCAATGACTACTGCCCAGTAGCTGTAACACTGACTATAACAAAGTGATTTGAAAGATTGGTAATATCCCATGTTTGTGACAGCCTCCTGGACAAACTAGGTTGCATATAATTTGCATAGAGGAAAAAGTAGGTCTGCAGAGGATGACGTCTCTCTTGTACTACATTCAGTCCTGGGTCAACTTGAGGAAAAGAACACCTATGTCAGGACGCTATTCACTGTCTACAGCTCAGCCTTCAACATCATAATGCCGAATATGCTCATCCCTAAACTTCTGGACCTTAGCCTTGGGACCAGTAAATCGAGTTTCACTACCTTAATTGGAACATGTGACAATAAAATACCTTTGAACCATCTGAATTGGTTTCTGATCGACAGACCAAAATCGGTTAGAATTGGTCATAACCTTTCTCCACCCTGACCCTCAACACTGGTGCCCCTACTCTGTGCTCTACTCCATCTACGCCCATGACTGTGTGGCAAAGTACAACACCAACTCCATCTTTAATTTTCCCAATAATGCCACTATTCCTGGCCAGATCTACAATAACGAGTCAATGTGCAGTAAAGAGATAGAGAACCTTGCGTCATAGTGTCAGGACAACAACCTACCCCTTAAATATCAGCATGATAAGAGTTGGTTGTTGAGCTCAGGAAACGGGGGGGACGAACACAACCATGACCTAATCGGCAGAATAGCTGTACAGATGGCGACAGCTTCAAGTTCCTCACCATCCATATCACCAGCAAACTAACCTGCTCCCTACACAATGATGCAGTCATCAAGTATCAATGAAGATAGCGATTGCATTGGAAACTGGATTTTAGCAAGGCTTATGAAAATATTGATAAAGGATTCAAAATAGCATGGGATCCAGATTAAAAAAAAACAAGTTTGATTAAAGATCAGTGGCAGAAAAGGGTAATATTTGACCAGAGTTGTGTATCTGGATGGCTGGAGGTACATTGAGTTGCATTGAGCAAGAACAGCTCATTAGCAATTCAGGATTCACTAGCTATGTCGTTTGTGTCATTAGATGTACCTGTACAATTAGCTGCATCAATGTTCTTGTTTATCATAAAATTTCAAACATCAGAATGGATCGACTTCCTGCTCTAATTTATGGGCCTGTCCCACTTAGGTGATTTTTTAGGCAACTACAGGCGACTAGTTTGTCGCCACATGTTTGCCGGGAGTAGTCTCCTCAGTCGCGCTAAAAGTCGTAGCGTCTTTCTGGTCATCGCAAATTTTCAACATGTTGAAAATTTTTCGGCGACAGTGGGTATGACGCCAATGAGTGTAGCTTGACGTCTCCTGGCGTAGGTGCTGTCGTAGGTTTACGCCAGGATGACGTAGGTTGTCGCAGGTTTTTCGGCGACCTGGCAGTCGCCGGCAGTTGCATAAAAAAATCAGCAAGTAAGACAGGCCCATTAGGCAGCTCTTGCTCAATGCATCACAGGCACGTCAACATTTCAGACCCTGATCATTATGCAGAAGAAAGACAGACTTTATGAGCAGCAGGGGATAGAAAAGTGATAAAATCCTAATGGGATGAAAGGCATGACATGGCATTTAAACTGGCTTACATGCTATTTGAGTTGGGGGGGGGGGTGAGGGTGGCAGAGAATGGGATTGTACTAGTTTACAGCCTATGTTAATAGTACAAAAGAAGCCACACTCATTACATCAGAAAATAATCTTTAGCAAAATTAAACAATGAGTCTGGAGCATGTACTTTAAACAAGATAAAGCTCTTAAAGTTAAAACATTTCAAATACGTTTTTTTTTAAACTATAAACACCAATACACATTAAGTTTTTAGAGTTTCAATTTGAAAGAGCAATAATTCCCAGTTGCATATATAATCTCTTGAACAATTTACTATATAGTTCTAGCATTAACAATACTGTGTGATAGAGTTACATTCTTGTCTGGTTGAACAACATATCAGGTCAAAGGCAGCGGCAATATTTATAGAGAGTAGCGGCTAATATTTTGCGCCTTTGAGGCGGCAAAAGGCACAATGGAATTAGAAATCTTGGGACAAACTCGCAGAGTGCCAGTAGATAAACGGATTTAAAAATAATTTCAGGTTTAATTAAATTAATAATATGATTTAAAACTGCAAAGATAATAAATAATCCAGAGATCCGGGTTTGATTTTGGCCACAGTTTCTGTGTGTGTGGAAATTACAAGTTCTCTCCATTCCTCCAGTTTCTTTCCGTATCCCAAAGACCTGTCGGAAAATTACTTTGCTACTGTAAATCACTCCTGGCAGGAGGTCAATGGCAAAAAGAATGAAAGGGGAGTTGATGGGCTTGTTTGAGAGAGAACAAGTTGGAGGAGTACTAAGATTCAAAAACTGGCATGGAGTTGATGGGCTAAATGTCCCCCTACTGTGCCATTACATAAATTAATACGTCAAGTGTTTAAAAAGGACAAGAGCATTATTGTGGACCATTAAGGGGATTCATTTTTTAAAAACAAACAGTATGTTTGGATGTGGAGGCGAGTCAATAGAATTGGTACTGAACCCCAAGAAAGGGAGTTTGTGGAATGCCTCCGAGATGGATTATTCGAGCAGCTTGTACTGGAGCTACCAGGGAGAAGGCAATTCTGGAGTTAGTGTTGTGTAATGAACCAGATTTGATAAAGGAACTCGAGGTAAAGGAGGCGTTAGGAGAGGGGTCAGCAACCTACGGCCCCCGGGCCGAATGCGGCCCATAACCCGGAATCATCCGGCCCGCAGGCGGATTTGTTTTCCCGTAATCATCCGGCTCGCCGAGCGCCAAGCGTGGCCGAGCGCTGAGCTCTGGCTGTACCACACCCTGTACAAAGCTGCCGGCACGGCCGCACACCTTCTGTGAACACGTTTAAGAAACAACTTCAGATGCTGGAAAAATTGTAGGTAGGGCGGGATCCATGTGTACATGTGATAGATGTGGCCCGCCATCCGCTCACAGACATGCGTCGGCCCCTATGCAGAACAAGGTTGCCGACCCCTGCATTAGGAGGTAATGACCATAATATGATAAATTTTAATCTACAATTTGAGAGGGAGAAGGGAAAATCGGAAGTGTTAGTATTACAGTGGAGCAAAGGGGACCATGGAGCCATGAGGGAGGAGCTGGCCAAAGTTGACTGGAAAGAGACTCTAGCAGGGATGACAGTGGAACAACAATGGCGGGTATTACTGGGAATACTACAGAAGGTGCAGGATCAGTTCATTCCACGGTGGAAGAAAGATTCTAAGGTGAGTAAGAGGTGATCGTGGCTGACACGGGAAGTCAAGGACAGTATAAAAATAAAAGAGGAGAAGTATAACATAGCAAAGATGAACGGGAAGCCAGAGGATTGGGAAACATTTAAAGAGCAACAGAAGGTAACTAAAAAGGCAATACGGGGAGAAAAGATGAGGTATTTACAATATACATTAATTAATTAGATGAAGGGATTAAAAGCGACATTAGTAAATTTGCAGATCACACCAAGCTGGATGGCAGTGTGAACTGTGAGGAGGATGCTATGAGGATGCAGAGTGACTTGGACAGTTTGGGTGAGTGGGCAGATGCATGGCAGATGCAGTTTAATGTGGATAAATGTGAGGTCATTAAGTAATCAGTTGAGTAGAGGCAAGGGGTTCAGCAAAACTCCGGTCCGACTGAGAACTGGGAATTCAATGATCTTTTATCAAATTATCCAAATATGTACTTTTTAATACAGCAAAGCCAAAAATTCATTTGGCTTTGCTGTATTTGAATTCAGAAAAAAAGGATCATGCCTTTAAAAATGTGTCTGTATTATTAAGCAGCCTGCTGCCAATTAGATGAACATTGATCTAATGTTAGATAATGCAACATTGTCAACTGTGAAAATATGCACTTTATAATATTTCCAGGAAGACTGTGTATATTAAACATGAAGACTGTCTTCAGAAGTGAAACAGACAATATTTTTAGCTACCATTTTTTTCAACTTGAAGAATAAATGGTCCTAATCTGAGAAGAAATATATTATTTTGTAAAATCCAGATTAAGACCAAAATGTCACATTTCATTTGGGCAGCTCAGTGGTGCAGCAGTGGAGCTGCTGACTCACAGCACCAAAGACCCTGGTTCCATCCTCACTACAGGTGCTGTCTGCACAGACTTTGCACGTTCTCCTTGTGGCAGCGTGGGTTTTCTCTGGGTTCTCCAGTTTCCACCAGGCGTGCAAGTTTGAAAATTAATAGGCTTCTGTAAATTGCCCTTCGTGTATAGGATGTGAAAGTGGTCTAACATAGAACTAGCGTATAGGTGATCAAGGGTCGGAGTGGATCTGGTGGGCCAAAGGGCTTGTTTCCACACTGTAACTCTAAACTCTAAACTAAAATAACAAACTCAGGCCATGATGCATCTTCTGCAATGAACTGTTGGAAAATCAAAATGTAAAACATGTAATGTACAACTATACAAAAGTAATGTAACATTTGTTTTAAGACAAAGCATTCTAACCTTAAAGATGAACCTCTTAACATTTAAATACAAAAGAAAAGTTTAGGAAATGCTATAAGAAGCATAGAAACATAGAACATAGGTGCAGGAGGAGCCAGCACCGCCATTCATTGTGATCATGGCTGATCGTCTCCTATCAATAACCCGTGCCTGCCTTCTCCCCATATCCCTTGAATCCATTAGCCCCTAGAGCATCTATGTACTATCTGTACACCACCTTCGAACAGCCCATCAGAGAAGAATGATAGAGCGCAGAGAAAAATACTCATTTCAGGAGACTGTATCAGATGTGCAAATGATGTGACAAGCCCCTTGAAACCGGTTGAGCTTGATCAGAAACACAGATGGCCATTGGTTAGGGAAAGGACATGCTGTTCCTCCAAAGAATTTAGACAAACTTGCTGATGCAAATTGGTAGTACTTGTTCAGTGCTTTGAGGTTTCTAATATCAGTTCTCCTCAATTCTTGTGCATTCAAGTGGGCAGGGATCACCGTTACTCAGTAGATTATGTGTTTGGTCAGAAATAACACTTCAAAGACATCCTCGAAGCCTCCATGCAAATAAAGTAACGTCTTCCTCAACCTATAGGAATCCTTGGTCCAAGACTTCTCAAATTGGCGGAGCAACACTTGTAGTCAAGTACTTCTGTCTCTCTTTACAAGCATTTGGAATCCAAAGACAAAAACATTGGGAGAAGCGTGATATAATCAAATCAGTTCACCCACTAGTTGCAATTGTGGCAGAATTTGACGACCCACACATGACACATTCATCTTCTTCGAATGTGCAGATATAAATAGAGAAAGCAAGGGATCTTCAACCTCAAGGGACTGCTAAAAAAGAGTGCATGTTATCATTTGGAATAATAACTATGCACCAAAATACCTTCATATTTAGGAGATTTAATTTTTACTTCTGAGACTGACATATGCAATGCATTATTGGTAGAGTCAGCTGCAAAAAATTAGCAGCAACCCCACTATGCATCTTTCTAACACAAAGGGAATGTAACATTTTGGAAGACAGTAAACTGCTGATTATCTTTCAATAAATAACTATTTGACTTCACTTAATCAGCAGAAGTGTCAAACTGTACCACCTTGCTGACTTGAATGTGATCTGTGTGGGAAGGCAATTTTCAAGAGATTGAACATTTTAGTGTGAATGTTCTCACTTTGGCTAGGTAATGAAATATTTGTTGCTGGGGATAATTTAAGTTGTTGAGTTTCAGTATATCTAAATGCACTGATGCTGTAACTGATGGGGGTCACTTCAATGATTAGTCATTTTAAACATTAAAATACTTTATGAAAACAGTGTTTGCAACATGGAACCTACTGTTTCATCCAGAGAGATATTATCTACTAATGCCTTGGCACAAAAGCTTCACAAAATTCTAAAAGGTGTTATTAATCTTGTGAATCATATTAAATAAAAGCAACCAGGAATTATTCAAGCTTTAGACAAACAATAAGTAAAGTATTACCATGTTGAAATCCCTTGTTGTATTACAATGCTGAAAGCCCTTGTCTATCCAAGGCAAATTGCTGTTTCATTATCTAATATGAACTCTGACGTAAGCTGGCAGCATTCCTTAAAAAAAGTCTCAACCAGCAGAGCACTTTAACAATGACACATGGTTTGCTCACGTTGCATATCGTGCAGATATATTTGATCAGCTGAATGCTTTCAATCTGTCTTTATGGGGCAGAGGGCACAATTGCTTTGAACAAGCTGACAAAACTGTGGCACTTGGGGAAAAATATCTGTGCACCAAACATGTTTCAAATGATAGGATAGACAAGATACTATTTTCAACAAGGACAATTTTGGAAAGATTCCACAAACCAAGAAGCACCGACGAAAATAATTGTTTAACTAAACCGCACCATAATTTCCAGACGAGCAACTCAAGGGCAAAGGATATGAAAACCAGTGGAATAGTACTAACTCCCCCCCCTCCCCCCACCCCATCTACAAAAGTGGGAGAAGGCTCTCATTTGGCCATGTTATCTTACAAAAGTACACTTAAATATGCATTTCTGTATATTGGTGTAGTGTTCCTGGAGTATATCCTGCTTTTGCCTGCCAAGCTTTTACAATGATTTTGTCTTTATGTTCCATATTCTTGTGTGCAATTGGATTATTTGCCTTGAATCAACAAGATTTAAAGCAAGAACAAGCTAGATGCTGAGTCCAACCTTTGGATTGTGCTGATGGCCATTTCACTAAAGTGAGGTCATCAGAGAAGCAAGATCAAGTTTCTCATCAAATGTAAACTACCTTGAGAAACAAATTTAGTGGGGTTTTTTGATCCATTAATTTCCAGTTGTCCCCGGATCTGCCTACTTGCAAAATATGCCATATATTACCCAGTGATGTTGCTAAATATCATGCATTCCTCTCTAGCCTTCTCCTCTGGTGTCTGGGGAATTGTGTTTCCAGGAGATGGATTGCATTTGCTCTCTCGTGCTGACAAGTAGTAAACTAACAATGATCAGTGTGCACGAGAACTGGGGTCAAAAACCTGGACCAGGTGTTTATTTTGTTCATTGTTATTATTATTCTTTACAAATATGTAAAAGTAAACCTATGCTGCACATCATTTTCCAAATCTTGTCATTTCTCTTTGAGTACGTAACATACTAGCTGCTGCATAGTTATATAGTTGGTGTTGCAGCTGGAGGCAAGGTGAGTGTTGGGGAACATCAGGAGTTAGAAACTCGGGTAGGTTTGCGGTTTGTTGTTTCAGTGGGAGGCACTAGCTTTCTGATGCTGTCAGATGTTGGAAAAGTTAAAGCCAGTCAACCTCCACCCCATAAGGTTGTAGTAAATCAAAAGCAAACTGTAGTTGTTTTTACATGCTGAAACCTACATTGCTACTGCTAAATCTATGGATTTGACTGCTCTGTCATAGCGACCTTAGTGTCGCTGCCAGCTGTCCTAGATAGATCTGAGATCTTATTTCCACAGAAAACTGACGCCCCTGTTCCTTGTGGATAACAAGGATCTATTGTGCATCAATGCCGCAGTCCAGAAGCAACACGAATAACAACAGACGAATGACATAAACAACTTCTTCTCAAGCAGTCTCTTACTCTGATCTTGTTTTTTGGCTTGTGAGGTAGTCAATAAGGCCAATGTGGGAAATGCAGACATGCACAGATCAGGCGGGAGCTAATTTGTAAGATTGGTATTTTCCTTCCACCACCTACATGTGGTCTCTGCTCCTGATGCATGGCCTCTGGATTCTCAATACCATCCCCAATGTTCCCTTTCCACTTGAACAGGTCATGCTCCAGAGATTCCCAGGTGTGGGTGAGGATATTGCTCTTCCAAGAATATTTGAATCATTTTCAACAATCCTTCTCAATGCATTGGGCACTTCACCTCCAGTACACTTCACAGGGCAGTGCAGCCAATCTTCAGAACCAATGAGTAAATGTTTAAACTACAGCAATGACAGTATGGAGGTCACCCCAACCTCAGTAGTCGACCTAAAGCATGCAGAGGCCACCTGCTCGGACGTCGAGCTACAAGACATTGTTGAATTGTTCACCAAGGCAAATGAGAGGATAGATGAAACTCTCAATAGCTGTGAAACCAAGGAAGTCAAGCAACCTGCTCCAACTGCCCTCCCAAAATAAAGGTATACTGCAAATCCTTGGAAAATGCAGATCACTTCCCAGACCTTGGGAGACAGCTCAAGGCAAAAGCAGACATAAGGAAGGAAATTCAACAGAGCTCTCAATGTGTCAGCAAAGCATTTTGATAATTGGAGACATTCCAACCGACTAGCACAAAACCTATGGTTTACTTGTCAATAGTGAGGTCTGCACTCTCGATATTAGGCATCTCAAGACAATGAAAAGAATAGCACCAACGCCAACTGTCAAAACTTCTAAATTCACCAAAAGGATAAGCAAACCAAGATTACTGTTTTTTCCCAGAACAACACCCTCTAGAACTGGGGATTCCAGTTACTTGCAGTCCGTGAAATTGGTCAACCCACATTGTTTGCATACTCAACACCAGACTATCTAAACAGACATGTCTGAAGAAGGGTCTCGACCCAAAACTTCGCCTATTCCTTCTTCCACTGGTTCTGGAACTACAACTTTGTCTGCATCTTACAAGACCATACCCCCATCCCCCTCAGCCAATTAAGCCATTTTTCAATTGAGGAATCATGCCACAGAGAAAAACAAAAGAGCACTTTAAGCCTTTCTGTAAGTCCAATCATCAAAACACTGACTACAAATGCATCCCAAAATTAAAACACATGCCCCAGAATAAAATTCCATATTCCAGTCCTTATCCCCACTACTTCCAAATCATGCACAGTAAATATTGGAGACAAAATGTCAACACATCAGGATGTCATCACTGTCAGCATAACTAAACAATGGTACCAGGAAGAGAAGTGATATCATAGGCTAATATCACAGTAAACTAAGCTCCAAAGTAGTGGAGGCTTACGAGTGAAATTAGACATGTTGTATATTAGGTTGGGTGATATAAGATGAAATCCAAAACTGCCTGTACTAGAAATAAATATTTAATGTAATACTATCTTGGAACTACACTCTCATCAGAGCTTCAATGGCTACAAACTTCATTCCAGTTTGCATTGCCCCGTTCACCTGCATCCACCTATCACTTGTCAAGCTTTGTCCCTCCCTCCCACCTCACTTTTCTAGCTTTCCTCCCCCCCTCCCCCCCACTCCACTGAAGATGGCTCCCGACTAGAAACATTGCCTATCCATTCCCTCCACAAATGCTGCATCTCCATTCCAGTTCTGATGCACTTCAATTGGGTTTTTGTTTCAATGCAGTATTGAAAGTGTGCTGAATCATCAAAGCAGTCGTTTGGGGTGGGGGGGGGGGAGGGGCACAGTGAGGGGCTCAGGTGGATGTAAGAGTTTCCATGTCACTACTTGGAAGGAACAGGGAAAATCTCTAGGTGTCTTCATTAATTCCCTCAGTACAAAATGGCCGAAACAGATTAGATTGTCATTCATCTGTGAGACCGAGTTGTATTATAATTACAACTACACTTCAAAAGTATTTAATTAGCTGGGAAATATTTAGTACATCCTCTGGACATGAAACATTCTCGATAAATGCAATTTATTTCCTAATGAACTATATCTAAATATTTTCTGGGATTTAAATCATGTTGGAAAATTAGAGGATGGTCATATAACCACAATCAGGAGCGGAAATCGCAATAAAAACATGGGGGGGACACCATTTTTTGGTGGCCGTGCGCACGCGCACACACGTGAGACAGGCACGTGCCATGAGTAATTACTCAGGGTAGGCACTCAGTCTGCTAAAAAAAATTAACCGCGCATGCGCAGATTGTTCGCTCCGTTAAACAAATAAATAAATAAAAACAGTGACATTTCAATTCCAAGGCTTCCTAGTCCTAGACCAATTGGGGGAACAGTTCCTTTCACAGCGTGTGGAGAGTCTGTGTCAGGTGTAAAGTTGTGGGGAGGGCACGAGTGTTGACAAGGAGGGTGTCGGGGATAATGGCAGAAGCTTACTCCCTCACCGCTGCCGCAGCTCTCCGGGCACGAAGCCCCCGCACTGTAGCTGGGGATAGAAGCAGCTCGGGTAGCTACGAGCGGCCGCCGGTACCCGACAGCAGAACTGGCCACCACTTCAGCGCCTTCTGCCGGCCCACTCACCGCTGGCAGTGCTCTCTGTCGGAACACCTGTCACCTGCCGTTCGCCGACTTCGCTCATGTCAGCGACTTCCTGCAAATCCTTAAATTCCCACAGCCGAGTAACCTCAATCGCGCTGTCAGAATTTAAGGACATGAGTGAGGCCAGCGAACGGCAGGAGAGTGGTTTGTAGACGGAGAGCTGCCAGAGGTGAGCGGGGACCGGCAGAAGGAGCTAAGGTGGCGGGGTTGTTCCGCTGCCCGGCCCGGCGGCCACCTGAGCTACTTCTCTCCCCCCCCCCCCCCCCCCTCCCCCGGCCACAATGTGGTGGCATTCCACGCCTCCGTGTAAGGAGGCATTATCCCAGTCCCCTCATTGATAACATTCGTACCCTCCCCGCAACCTTACCCTGGGTCAGATTCCCCAAACACTGTGAACGGAGCTCCCCCCCCCCCCCCCCCACACCCTGGGAAATACAGTATTTAAAAACATAAACACAAAATGTACTTACCACATTATTGGTACACAAGCTCCATTCTTCTCTCTTTGTTACCTAACATGCACTTAAAATATTGACAAACCATATTTGAAAACCCCGCCAAGAAACTTGCTCTGTAGTCCGATGCGCATGCACAGTGCTGCAAAGGCAGAATTTCTGCTGCCTTCAGCTCCGATTATCATTGACGGCTTCAGGCAGCGCTGAGGGCACGTGGGTTGCACAGAGCTCCCGTGTTACAAGCGCTGCGGATGAAAGGCATGGAGAATTATGCCTACCTAAGAGATCGATCTCATACATAGGCATCATTCTCCCATGCCTTTACTATTTATATTTAGTTATTACCATGTTATAATTTTAGTCGGGGTAGGCAGTGCCTACCTTGCCTACCTTGACGGCACGTGCCTGACGTGAGGCTTCAACCATGGGCCCTGTGGACGGTAACATCGGGAGCTGACCTGTTTAACTGCAGATGCTGGAAAAATCGAAGGTAGATAAAAATGCTGAAGAAACTCAGCGGGTGAGGCAGCATCTATGGAGCGTCTGAAGAAGGGTCTCGATGCGAAACGTCACCTATTTCTTCGCTCCATAGATGCTGCCTCACCCGCTGAGTTTCTCCAGCATTTTTGTCTACCTTCGGGAGCTGACCTGGTTGGTGACTGACTCCGAACTCCAGCAACAGCAGCTTCGTCCGCCTCGAATCATGGGGCTTCAATCGGCCCGTTCGCAGGGCGTTTCATCGCCCAGCGCAGCTTAAAACCGGCCGCGGGATCTTCCATCCCCCGGCGGGGGCTGTACATCGGGAGCCTCGATCGCCTCGATGCAGCAATTTGACCTCGGGGCAATGGAAGATCCGGTGGCCGATTTTAAGCCGCACCGGGCCGGCGATGAAAGGCCAATTCAAGCTCCGCTCTATGATCTTTGCTCCACCAGGACGTCTCTCTCCTCCAATCACCGCGCTCTATCCTCAGTCCCACCACAACCCCCGGATTTCCGCCCATGACTGCAATGATTACCACAACAAAGCAATCATGGTGGTCACAGTGAAATCAGCTCAAAATCCTCTTGACGTTTGATAGACCAGTGAGTTAGGGAGAGAACACTGATTACAGGGTCAAGCCAGCAAGAAATATTGAAGCAGTCAGCCCAGGTTTTTATATATTCACTATGCTGATCCTTGCAAAAAAAGTGTTTTCCTATTAGGAAAGGTTGAACAGGTTGGGCCCATACTCTTTGAAATTTAGGAGAATTTGAGGTGAGTTACTGAAATATGGAAGGTTCTGAAAGGGCTTGACAAGGTAGCTGCTGAATGCATTCTTCCCCTGGTCTGGGAATCCAGAACTAGGGACCATAGTTTCAGAATAAGGCCCCAACATTTAAAACAGAGATTAATTGGAACATCTATTTTCATAGAGCTGTGAGCTTTGGAAATCTCCACCCCAGAGAGCTGTGAAGGCAGAATCAAGGGTCATGAGGTACAGGCAGGAATGTGTACTTCAGATTATATTAGCCATTATCTTAATGCATGAAAGAGCTGGCTTGTAACATCCAGTCCTACTAATCAATCAAAAAAAAGCTATTTCATATACACTACAAATTACATAAAGCAAGATGACACCCAAAACTGAACTGACTGCTGAAATTAATGTCCATATATTGATGTGTTAAAACTCTTTGCTTACTGATATTAACCCCTTAGATATAACATCAACTATCTCGAAAATATGACATTTTATCTCCTAGCTTTTAAAACCTAACTCTCACCCATGTAGCATAAGATGATTTCTCACTCAAATGGAGCAGAAAGCAGCAATAGCAATTGATGGGATAAATTTAGGAGGTTACAGATGCAATGGAGACTCACTGACAAGTAGGTGCTGAAGGGGAGGAACATTCAATATGATCTCACAAGAGGGAATCCAGAGAAGGTTAAGCTGTGCTTTTCCTAATAGGGCACACCTGCTCCTAGGGGGTTGTGGCACTGTTCAAACTTGTGGCAGCAGCTGATTTGTTTCAACCTGGTACAAATGTTCTGAATAGCTTCCCAAAGGGGTTTAAGTTAAAATCGCATTGTGGTCTAATGGCGTAAGCTATTGCATTACAGTAAGTTTTAAAATGGTGGCTACCAGGATTACTATGGGCTTATTTGCTTTAAAGAACACCGTTGGCAGGATGAATTAGCATGTATTTTTTCTCATTTGAATGAATAAGATCAAAGTACACAACTGCATGTAAAAATGCCGTGCAGTTCCCAGAAATTGAATTATCCTTATTATGCCATATCGTTACCAAAGAGCAAAGTAAAGTAAATGCACATAAGCATCTTTGCAACAATAATATGTGCATTAAATGTGCTATCCCAGTAACACTGTTTAAATCAGTTCAACAAATTATTAATTTAATGTAATCTACCTGCTTGATATCTTAATGTGCTGCAATTTTGTATAACTAACTAATTCATTTGAGAATTGTCACTTGCATTTAAAAATATTTCCATGTCAATAGATTAATAGCTCGTGAATCCATAAATCATTCTGATCCAAAATATGGGAAAAAATAATAGTGATATTAATTGTGCAAATTGGCAAACCACTAATGATGCAGAAAAGATATTGTAATTTGTAAATTACAAATGACGAAAGTTGCTGGGCAATTTCAGCTGTTTCACTGTTAGATTTGCACGAATAACATTTGAGCTCGTACAACTCCTGATTTTCCTGGTTTTTGCACTAATTGCCCAATAAACTTCCTGTAGAAAGCACAGAAATTAAACATAGGTAGTACTTTAACAATGTAATTAATATTAATTACTGCCATTCATTTTCCTGACCCAGTAAGTGAACATTTTAAACATAGAATCTCATCTTTCCAGGCTGTCGATTGCAGCTGGAGATTTTGAAAGAATGAACTTTAATTATAACAATTTTCCCTTTTGTTTTCCTTCACCCTGCCATCCTAATCCAATCTTTCTTTTCCTCTTTTCATTTTTATACCTGTTTTGACATTGAGTTTACCTAATCTAGAATATTGTGTACAGTTTTGGTCTGTTAATTTGAGGAAGGACATCCTTGTGATTGAGGCAGTGCAGCGTAGGTTCACGAGATTGATCCCTGAGATGGCGGGACTGTCATATAAGGAAAGATTGAAAAGACTATGCTTGTATTCACTGGAGTTTAGAAGGATGAGGGGGAATCTTATAGAAACATAGAAAATTATAAAAAGACTGGACAAGCTAAATGCAGGAAAAATGTTCCCAATGTTGGTGAGTCCAGAACCAGGGACCACAGTCTTAGAATAAATGGAAGGTCATTTGAGACAGAGGTGAGAAAAAACGTTTTCACCCAGAGTTGTGAATTTATGGAATTCACTGCCACAGAGGGCAGTGGAGGCCAAGTCACTGGATGGGATTTAAGAGTTAGATAGAGCTCTAGGGGCTAGTGGAGTCAAGGGATATGGGGAGAAGACAGGCACGGGTTATTGATAGCAGACGATCAGCCATGATCACAATGAATGGCGGTGCTGGCTCGAAGGGCCGAATAGCCTCCTCCTGCACCTATTTTCCATGTTTCTATGTTTCTATGTTAATCTAATCAAACCACTTTTTCAGATTCTCCTGATTTTGTTATTCAAACCTTAAGTGGCTTTCTCATATCCATCACCAAGGTCTCAGATATCCTGCTATGCTTGCATGCACTAGTTTGCAATTCCAACAACTTATTGAGCAAAATATTTATTACATAAATATACAATAACAAGAATAAAATTCTCCTCGAAATTCTCTATTCCAGCAAAATCTTATATGATTGGATATCTTGAATGCATGTCATTTAACATCAAGAAATCCAAAGATAGACATAAAATGCTGGAGTAACTTAGTGGGTCAGGCATCATCTCTGGAGAAACGGAATAGGTGAGGTTTTGGGTCGGAATCCTAATTATCTGGCAGGCCCAAAATTTTGCTGACTGGCAGATTTTCGGGTTTATTGGATATTGTGAATACTTTAGATGTTTTTCAGTTTCAGTTTTTTTTAACATGTTACTCGTTATGATAACAAATTTATAGAGTAAAGCCTACAAATTGAAAAGGGGTTAGATAATCACATTAACTGGAATTTTACCTTCCCGTAGAAAGATTTCTCTATTCTCTTATAATAAATTGACCTTGGTACTAGAATAGTAATTCAGTTTTGAACACTTACGTGATTATCCAGCCGCACTTATATGATTAGCCAGCCGCACTTACACATATTTGAACTGGTCAATACGTTTTCTATTTTTTTGCATTTAGAATTATTTGAAAGTATTTTTAAGTATATAATTCCAATCATAAAATATTTCCATTTAAAGCATGTAAGCAGACTTTAAATGTGCTTAATATGTTTTAACTAGAATTATAGATTAAGTTTAACTGCTCAAACATAATAAACATAAGGACAGAATGAACTGTTAAATACGAACATTATCAAGCACAGAACATGAGTTACTTCCCAGCCTCCTGCTTTCCACATGTTTGAGATTTTTCAGTGCTAGGTAGCCAGTGTGATGTCTATAGACACTACATCAGCTACCACATTGCCTTAGGGGCTTGACAGTGAAACAAAGAAATAGGCAAATACAAGATGCAGGCAGCTCAGATGGAATCTTCACGCAGAAGACTTCATAACCCCAGTAACTTGTGTAAATTACCACACTTCAGGTCAGATGCTCCAAGAATGATACAACATTATAGGATAGCAACACTTTAACTGGCAAGGGGGTGTGTGCATGAGGGGGGGGGGGGGGGGGGGGGGGGGGTTGGAGGGTCACACTAACCACCTCCTGCCAACATTGCAGATTACAACTGACAAATACCTCAAGGTTTCCCTAGTCATGGAATGATCCATAGGTTCAGGGAGATCCCAAGAGGGGGAGAAATATTTTTAATAAAAACCTTTGCACTAGGCAGAGATAGTAGCTAGAGCTGGAAAAATGCAATTGTGAAGTACAGAACTCCCCTCAAACAAATACAGTCCACAAGGTAACACGGAAGCTAGCAAACATAATTTGCAATTAGACCTCCAGTACAGAATCACAGGATTCTGTTTGTAGATCCCACAAGTATCCAACAACATTTCTTCACAGGATATCCTACATTTAGTAATTAATTCGGCAGAGGAATAACACACTACTACATGAAATAAACTACATTCTACAGTAAAATAAATGAAGCACAAAAATGATTTTTTTTTTTGTAGTTGAAGTCCTTGGTTAAACACTTCTATACGAAAGCTATCCAACTCTTTTTATTCCCTTTTCAAAAATGTATTTCCAAAACATCTATCTTACCCAGCCACAAGAAGAAATATGACTATTTTGAATGCATTTTCTGATCTCAGCAAGCACTTTCCGTTTGTACAAGACCAAATGCATGCCTGAAGCATAAATTAAACTATCCCACATGCACTACTCCGGAGCAGACCATTATCACAACAAGCACGCAGAGATCAAACCGTGGTATTTTTATATTACAATTTCTAGAAGTGACAACTCTGAACTAAGGCATTCTGAACCTAATTATTTAAATGCGCAATACAATAACCAATTCATCCTTTAGTTTAAAAAACTGGTCTCTGCCGACAACATACCACAATTGCTTCTCCCCTCTCTATTGTTATGCACTGAAAAGAGCCTAAACATTATCAGATCCTCCACTGCAAAGATTACCAGAGCTCCACACATACAGATTTTGGCATTGCTTTTGTGAGACAAATGCACCAGCCTATCCAATCATACAACTATGAAATTTGCTAGCTAGTGGAGAATTGAACCCTGTACATTCTTACCAGGGCAGAAAGCATCCAAGTCTGGCTCCTTGGCTGTGGTTCTGGTTGGGGAACTGAGCTCCGACTCTGGGACTCGAGGGCTTTCCACAAACTTCGCCTTCCTCAGGGGGGCTGGGACAAGAGAGGAAGAGGGTCGTAAGTGAGGGGAACAGCAGGCAACAGATGGAAGCAGTTAACTAAACGGCCCACTGTGACGGAGACGGATTGAATTACTTTATTTGTTGTGCTGCATGAAAGCAGCTGTACTAACCATCTACAACTGAAAGACAAGGTGTCTTGTTTTTCAATAAATACACTACATGTAAAACCACAATACACTATACTAGTACAGACTTCTGCCCATTAATCTCAGCTATCCTTAGTGTAAACTCCAACACATATTAAATAAATCACATTTAATTAAACTTTATAGTACCAGGCAAAAGACATTTTGTCTGTCAATCAGTACTGCATAGTTTAGCAGGTAAGCGACTAGAGATTAAAGAAAAAATACAAGTAGTGTGCAAAATGCACACTACAGGTCAACTGTAATTCAAAACCTCTACAAAATTCATATCCATTTAAAACTTTAGTAATCTGTCCAGAACAAATATGTGCAACATTCAGAAGCATTTCCAAAGGAATGCATTTCTAAGTATCTTGAAAAGGAAACAGGCCCAAAGTCAGTTTGATTCAAGAAAAATAAGCAAAAGAAAGTATGTGGCTATTTTTATGGACAATTTCCTTAATGCAAGCTATTATTTAATATAGTGTTTCCAGCATGGCTTATTGTATCTATCTCACAGAACACTAAATACAGTCCACATAATTTCACAACACTGCAAGCAAGGCTTAGTAGAGTTGAGGTACTTTGTAAAGAGGGTTTAAACATAACACTGAACAGCCTACATACACTGGAGGTTATTTACAGGGACTTAAAATACTCAGTATGTTTGTACATTCCAACATATGTAGTTTGTGACTGTAATGTCTGCTCCTCTGTTTTGATTATTTCAGTACTTTGTAATTCCATTTCCAAATCTTTGTGTTAATCATAATAATTTTGAAGACTATTCTTTTTGATGTGCACAAGCTCTATATGACTGGCTCATAATGGAGAGGAAAATGATATAATAAGCTATGCATTGCATTCCTGAACCACTCATAGCATCCTAGCATGTGAACAGTAGTTATTTGTTTCCTTAATCCTTGTTTGCTGTCTGCATGAACTCTCCCGATAATTGTACTATTCCTCCTTATGCTAGTAGTCCTGTTTTGTCCCCCCAAAATTGATGAGAAAAATCAATTGAATCTGCCTCTACCATCTATCTCAGATGCTAATTATGGGGCGATATGGATGTTTTTCCTCATATAACTTTTTTATTGCCTTTCAATTTAAATCTATGTCCGCTGGTACTAATGGGAACTGTGTCCATCTGCTCTGCCTAAATGCTTCATTATTTAGAGCACCATGATAGAGAACAATCCCATTTTACCCAGCCTTTTCCCATAATAGTCCTTCATCCCAGGAGTCATTCCTGTAAATCTTTTCTAAACCCTTTCCATGTGCTTCACATCCTGTGGTGCCGTGACCCGACCATGACGCAACCAATGAAGCAATATTTAGTGAAGATTTATTGTAATTTTCTCACTTTGTGTATCTCATGCCTCCAAAATCGTGAAGGCTTTCTCTGCTACTTTCTCACTCTGTGTGTTAACAGTCAAAGATCTATGCACACAAGTGCGTATGTTTCTATATTCCTGCACCCATCTTTAGATATTGCCCCATCTTGCATTTCCTCTCTTCATTTCACTTACCAGCTCTGGTCACATATACGCAAAAACAAAATCAGACACCTACCGTGACAACATGTCAGCCTATATTTACTTTCTTTCTTTACATGTTATAAATAAGTAGTTTGATGAAGAATTTACTAGCATCAAGAAATACTCTACAGTAACAGGGATGTGCAGTAAAATGATCATTAAGGAACAATGAATATCTTTACATTGTAGTAATTTAGTCTTAAGCTACACTACTGCAGTGTGCTGTAGCAAAGCAAGAATTTCATTGTCCTATCAGGGACACATGACAATAAACTCACTTGACTTGATAACATTGACCAGTATTGCCATGTTATTTTCTCTAGAGATGCTGGCTAACCTGCTGAGTAACTCCAGAATGTTGTGGTTTCTTTGCCATATTACTCTCAGTGTATCTTACTATCATGATAGGCCTTAAGCCAAAATAAATAAATCTTAACCATATTGCCATCCTTCAGTCAGGCAAACGACATTTAACATTTTTTATTCCAATATTATATCCCCAGTACTATCAGAACACATATTGTTGTTCAATATTTAAAAAAATAGCATTTTATAACATTGTTGCATTAACAAAAGATAGTAAAAGGGAAGAAAGGGAACAAACTTCCAAAATCCCAGCATCACAATTCATGGCAAAATCAATGGTCGCAGATTAAAGTTTTGACTTTAGTTATAGGGTTGTCAACTGTCCTGTATTAGCCGGGACATCCCGCATATTGGGCTAAATTGGTTTGTCCCATATGGGACCACCCTTGTCCCGTATTTGACTGCTACTACTCGTGTTGCGGAGACTGTCGGGTGAGAGCACCTCCTCACCCGTCCCGAAGTAGTGCAGCCCATGGAGTGCAGCAGCAGCGCCTTGCCTGTGGCCCCATCGGTCTGCAGCCCGGCCCGCCGACACCACCACCCCTCCTTCTCATGGCTGATTATCGGTTCACAAGTTGGATGGGGTGCTGGACTTTGTGTGCGACATTGCGCGCAAAGTCTAGCGCCCGGGCCAAAACTCCTCCGCTGGCCTGCCGGCTGGGCTTTGTCTGCAGTCCAGCACCCGGGCTAACTCATCATTCGCCTAGCCACGGCCGAATTGGTCAACGAATTGCCGTTGGGAATTTGTCCCTTATTTTGACCGTTTGTCCCTTATTTTGGAGTGAGACGGTTGGCAACCCTAGTTATGTACCCCTTATAATTCTTCCACTAAGTGCATTCTCTATTAAAAACTCAGAAAGCAGTTTAAAATAACCACAAAAACAGGGCCACCTGGTAATAAGAAGTGCATTATCACCAAACTGCAGTGTACTCAAAGTGTGAGATCCTGATCTGACTCTCAAACACACAAATCCCAGGATCTGAACTGCTCCCCAAGGAGATAGCCGCAAGAGATTGAATCCACAAGGATGGTATAATCTCCATTTTGTTACAAAGAATGCTTTTAGAAGTGTCCAGGTGGATCTGCTGACCCCTGGACACTTCATACACACATTTCACTATTAGAACAGAGTGCACACTCCGGCCTCCAATCTCCTAACACTTCAAATAAGTCACAGACTGAATGGAGCTGACCTTTGTCTGACCCAAGGTGGTGTTCGGCCAATATCTTAACTTGGTTCTGCCAGATATGCACTAGCTCCACTGACAGCTGTCTGTGGCCAGTAGCTGGAGTGTGATTACACTTTGCATTCAATGTAATCAATGGGAGTCACATAGTTAAACAGTATCCTCCTAATGAAAGTGTTTATTATTGACCTCAGTATCTTGTCTTTTGTTCAGCAATACAAGGCCCATGTAGAAGGCTAAACACAACAGGTGTTTGCTAAACCATCAATATTATTTAAACATCTTGATCAGGCATATTTTATTATTGCGATGGTACACTCAAAATATCTGCACTTACACCTCTACAATGATGATGTTCAATTTACATTTCCTGTAGCAGAAAATATGGAGGTTTAAATTGTATAGACCTTAATTTCATATGTCTACATTAATCTAACCACTGTACACATCTCAGTGATCCTGCCCTGGATGATTACATGCCTCCAATTTAAAGGAAGTTGGCAACAAATTTCAAGTACTGTTGAAAGTCACTGAGAACTTGGACATTCTAAGATGGCTGCAAAGGAGCATCTAATAGATTTCTTCAAACTCTGAAGAAGGATTCCAAACCAGAACATCATCCATTTCCCTCCACAGATGCTTCCGTTGAGTTCCTCCAGCACTTTGTTGTTTGTTAATATTCCAGCATCTACAGTCTCTTGTGTCTCCATAAATATGGAGCACCAGTCTGTAAGTCTATTGTCAACAGTGTCACACTTCCAGCTTCTGATCACAAGGTGAAAATGCTCCTGGTCAATGTCATGTATCCACGGCCTCATCCTCAGCCAGGTGAAGGTATCCATATAAATCAGCTCCCTTAAAACATCAAAGGTATGAGTCTCTTTGTTGGAGACAAGGTTAGCATCTACAATTGCCCATACTCAGCCTTCAAATCACTCCGCTACATGTGAGTCGATGAATGCAACATTCATACATAATGCTGCCAGAATGGAGAATGAGCAAAAGACATGGTGCTAACAATCATGTTGTGATGCTCATACAGACGTTCACATCCAGACACGAGGTTGCCAACGGTTTTCCTCCATTACTAGAAATTACTACGCCAATGTGGTGACAAGGACTGGCATCATTAGCTGAGTTAATGCCCCTCGATCTGTGCATAGAACTGAGGAGTGTGAATTTCAAGAGAATCCATAAGCTATGAGAAGGCCGCTATTAGTGAATGCAGCGAGAACCCCTCTTTATTGATCGTCCCTTCCTGCAATTCAGGAAGAGCCTTACCCTCTCATGTCCAAAATGTGGACTTATGACAATGAGATCACATCTGTGAGCACTGCAGTTCATGTGGAGACTGCAATGTCATCTCATGGCTCCTGATGGTATTATCCAAGGGCTTCCAACTTTAACCATATAACCATATAACAATTACAGCACGGAAACAGGCTCTCTCGGCCCTTCCAGTCCGTGCCGACCATTTGTTTTCCCCTAGTCCCATCTACCTGCACTCAGACCATACCCCTCCATTCCCTTCACGTCCATATACCTATCCACTTTACTTTTAAATGTTAAAATCGATCCTGCCTCCACCACTTCTGCTGGAAGTTCATTCCACATAGCCACCACCCTCTGAGTAAAGAAGTTCCCCCTCACGTTAACCCGAAAACTTCTGTCCCTTAATTCTCATGTCATGCCCTCTTGTTTGAATCTTCCCTACCCTCAATGGGAAAAACGTATCCACGTCAACTCTGTCTATCCCTTTCATCATTTTAAAGACCTCAATCAAGTCCCCCCTTAACCTTCTGCGCTCCAAAGAATAAACACCTAACTTGTTCAACCTTTCTCTGTACTGTAACATAGCTGCTGGAACCCTGGCAACATTCTAGTAAATCTCCTCTGTACTCTCTCTATTTTGTTGACATTCTTCCTATAATTAGGCGACCAAAATTGTACACCATACTCCAGAATTGGTCTTACCAATGCCTTGTACAATTTTAACATTACTTCCCTACTCCTATATTCAATGCTCTGATTTATAAAGGCAGCACACAAAGGCTTTCTTTACCACCCTATCTACATGCGATTCCACCTTCAGGGAACTATGCACAGTTATTCCTAGATCCCTCTGTTCCACAGCATTCCTCAATTCCCTACCATTTTACCATGTACGTCCTATTTTGATTTGTCCTGCCAAGATGTAGCACTTCACACTTAACAGCATTAAACTCCATCTGCCATCTTTCAGCCCACTTTTCCAAAATGGCCCAAATCTCTCTGTAGACTTTGAAAATCTACTTCATTATCCACAACACCACCTATCTTAGTATCATCTGCATACTTACTTATCCAATTTTCCACCCCATCATCCAGAATCATTGATGTACATGACAAACAACAGTGGACCCAACACAGATCCCTGAGGCACCCCATGGTCACCGGCTTCCAACCTGACAAACAGCCATCCACCATTACTCTCTGACATCTCCCATTCAGCCACTGTTGAATCCATCTTGCTACTCCACCATTAACACCCAAAGATTGAACCTTCTTAACCAACCTTCCATGGGGAACCTTGTCAAAGGCCTTACTGAAATCCATATAGACAACATCCACTGCTTTACCCTCATCAATTTCCCTAGTTACCACTTCCAAAAATTCAAGAAGGTTTGTCAAACATGACCTTCCAGGCACAAATCCATGTTGACTGTTCCTGATCAGACCCTGTTTATCCAGATGCTTATATATATTATCTCTAAGTATCCTTTCCATTAATTTGCCCACCACTGACGTCAAACTAATAGGTCTATAATTGCTAGGTTTATTCTTTGAACCCTTTTTAAACAATGGAACAACATCCGCAGTACGCCAATCCCCGTTTGGGGTATCGTTGCCCTGTATTATAACGAGGAGGCGAGAGAAGAAAAGACAGTCGCCTTCCTTCCATAATGGCTGCCTTCCCTGCAGAATGGTGGCTGATTTATTCTGGATATCTCAATATGGCTGAGGGTGATGTAGCAGTACGAACTCTCTGCATACGTGGTCCGTGTGATTCACATGGAGCTTTCATTTCACAAGAACCCGGATGTGCCTCAGTTGCAATCTACCATTTCAAAAAACCTTCGGCAAGTCCAAATTCTTTATAAATCTGCATGACATTCATGGTTTCTTCTCTTCTCTCAATGGAAATATGATGAAATAGCTTGCCTTTGAGCAGAGAGCCAGGCTATGATCCTGATTCAACTATGAGCTACAAACTAGCAGCTTTGTATTTGGCCTCATGGCGTCCGCCATCGGAAATGATCAAGAAGATAAATTGTTCAAAGTGACATTGACCTTCAACGTTGCAGAAAGAACAGTCCAGAGATTGATGATTATGGGGAGCTCCGCTTTGAGAAGATTACTGTGGGTTCTCTGCCACCATGCAGGAAAACCTTAGCCTCTGGTTTCCCCAATCCTTGAGGTACAAGGAGGAACATAAGTCCCTGTACATTCATCTTTCAGGGTCCTCTGGCAATGCTCCAAACCTCTGGGTAGGTTTAAACTCAGGCAGGTCATCGTTTGAGCAGCCATAGCAAATTAACATTAACGTTGCCCTACACACACCAACATATTTTGAAACAGTTACAGCTCAGCTGCATCAGGCTTCCCAATGAAGCTAAATGGAACTAATCAGACAAAAAAAAGCATAGCTCTGTGCACAATGATATTGTGGCGGATGCACACCATTTCATCATCAGAAATACATGCTATGGTTCCAGCAGGCAGATTAAAAATTAGGATTACACAGTGGTCAGTCTATGCTCCATGGCACAACCACATCATAGAGGCAGAAATATTTGCATGGCGTGCTGTTTTGTCAGATTCACACGATGTAATCACTGACACTAAGATTTTTCATACCTATTGTTTTAAAGGCAAGAGCTACTCCAACACAATTTTTAAAATATTTGTTAAATAAAATAATTTCCTGTTTTTCTTAACGATACAGACATCTTTGTCAGATTTCATGCAATATTTACCTTGCATAATCTTCAAGAAACAGGCACTGTAAAACCTCCTTGATTGTTAAACAGTATAGTCTAATGTGTTAATGATCAGTTCAACCTACTGTACACTTGAACCATCAGTAGCCAGCATAACCCAAAACACAGCTTGCATCTCTCGACAGCTCCATGACCTCATCATTCTAAAATGCTGTTCTGTTTCTACATTACTATAAAAGACTGTTGGGACTGCTGTATATATATATATATATATATATATATAGATATATATATATCACAGAGCCAGAATAAAGATAAAATGCTGCATTTCAAAAAGTCTGTCAACCACAATCAGTTCATGTAACAAAGAAAAATTAAGTTTGAATTCCATTTCAATGACAACCCTGAATGACTTGGGTATGTTGAAAGCAATAAACACTTTTTTAGCAAGTGTTCCATCTTGAACTTTTATTTTGGATGCAAGTCAAAACCATTTTCAACTAATTTACTAAAAAGTGATCGCCAAATTCAAAGATGTTTGAAAATTCAACATGTTTAACTGGAAATATTTTGATAGACATTTTTCACGCATATTCCTAATTAAATAAATTAATAGTAATCTTAATTGTTGGTATTGGTTTATTATTGTCGCAGAGTTTTAAACATTCTGTTGTGACATGCTGCTCAACATCCAGTGGGGAGGAGTGGTGGGTCTACATTTGTAAGTTCCTCCTTTTAATAGGGACATATTTAGTCTGGACTTTCACTATTTCCTCTTTTAAATACATTCCACTGCTCTTACACAAGTTAAATACTCATAAGACCATTATTAAATTTAAAAATTGGATTAGATGAGCAATAATCAGCAGAAACATATTTTATTTAGATTTGTTTTTACATGCCACTGTCACAACTATAGAACTTGCACCTGTCTATCACAATCATTTGCTGCCGTCATAAATCGCCTCTAAAATAATGCACTAAAAAACATAGCTAAACAAATGGTCAGCTATGAAATGCATAGATAACAGGGCCGTTGCAGCGGAACCTTTGCCTAACATATCATTCCTGGTCATTGTTTCAAGTTTCAAATAAACACTTGTTCATTGTAGTGCTGAATGTTACAACTTTATACGCTGACTGACCAAATTAGAGTGTCACCAACTCATACAAAATTTGCCTTTAATTGAGATAAATTCTCAAGCAGTAAACCCACAGGAGTGGGGGGCGGGCAGAGGGAGGGGGGGGGAGAGGGAGGGGGAGGGGGAGAGGAGAGGGGAGGGGAGAGGAGGGGGAGGGGAGGGGAGGGGAGAGGGGAGGGGGAGGGGGAGGGGAGGGGATGGGGGAGGGGGAGCGGGAGGCTTTAGTTGGAACAGGAAGGTAGATGGTGTAGGAAAGAACTGCAGATGTTGGTTTAATCAAAGATAGACACAAAATGCTGGAGTAACTAGCGGGACAGGCAGCACCTCTGGAGAGAAGGAATGGGTGATGTTTTGGATTGGGACCCTAGATGATGTACTTTATTGGCCACGCCTTCAACTATATAAAACACTTTTTCGACCGTTTGGAATAGTTAAAATCACCCCATTAAGGGAAAGATGTTATGGTTCTTTAGAGGGTGCACAAGAGATTTACATATATCCCTGTCATGCAATTTCAGTTTACTACTATAATGTGAAAAAAAGATAGCAAAGAGCAGTACTAGGTAACATCTCACTTTTCTGATCTGGTCCAATTCTCTATAATTCATCTCCATAACAAGCCATGATAGTAAATTTTAATCACCCAGTAAGAGGGGAGGTGAGCAGAATACCTTTCATCCAGCAGGGCATTTCACTTTTACATGGATATGCTCAAGAATGTGTACATACACTGTGACATTAATTGGGACCACATTGTAAAAAATTGTGCATTACTCACTTGCAGAATTCCATCCATTAATTTTACTGAATGCATAATTGTAGCTGGCAGTGCACAATATTTTGTTATGCCATCCCAACAAATCCCAAGAGAGCACAGCAGAATTTTTTCAAACCAGTCTAACATTAATCTGATTAATGGAGATACTAGGAACTGCAGATGCCAAAATCTTGAGGAAAAAAAATAAAAGTTCTGGAGGAAGACTGAAGAAGGATCCCGTCTCAAAATGTTGAATGTCCATTCCCTCCACAGATGCTGCGTTCCTCCAGCATTTAGTTTTTTTGCTCATTAATCTGATTAAGTTTGTTTATAGTTAGTATCAAAAAAAGTCATTTCATTAATTTGATTGCTTTTTTACAGCTTAACTAGATTTTATTTTGCACCCTGAACCTAATTCTAAAAAAATGATAAAAATAATTGTTTTCAAAGCTAATAAGAAAATCCTGTTCCAGCTCCGCGCTTAAAATAACAACATATAATGCAAAAGTTTTGGAATGGAGCCTGGATCTGTTTAACTGACCGATTTTAACAGAATTAAAATCAGAATGCTCAGATGGTTGTAAAAAAAATCAATTAGGCACTGAGCTCGTTAAACAGACGCTTAGCAGTACTGTCCATTAAAATAATAGCAGGCAGTTGGCCCATTTGATTTTCTGCCAGAACAAGAAATTTGAATCTGCTAGCTTACTTTATGATGCGTACTGGAATGGAGAATTTAGAGGTGTTCCAAGACGTCATGATTCTGTCTAAATGATTAAACACTGAACACTGACAATTTCTAAGGATCTTCTGTAAAGTGGGCATATCTGCATAATACCAACAGAGCCTGATCTTTGGCTTCCAACAATGCTATTTGGTATCATATATTAAAATATTTTCTGTATATCCCATTGTAATTAAAACCTGAACATTGAAAACAATGAAAACATAATAAATAATTTTATTAATACTGTATTTTTAAAGTATGCGACAAAAAAAGATAGGCTTCCACAGACTAAATACACATTCTCACTACTCTGTTTAAGGATAAGGATTAATGTTAAGGATAACTTCTACAAAATTCCTCCCTGACCTTCAAAGCAAAACTTGGGACATTCCAGATGGAAACTCTCAGGAATAGCATCTATCAAGAGCAAAAATAATGAAGGTGGTAAAACTATTCAAACATAAGGCACAGTGCTTAGTTTTAAACATGGTACATTTTACAATGTGTTACAATTTAAAATCAAAATGATTGATTATATTGAGCAAATTTTGATCACCCTTAAATTTGTTAAGTCCAAGGGTAAAGATTGCTCTTAATTTATGCATTGTGGAGCTTCGGAGTGCAGTGGTTATGTGAACGTACCGTAATAATTTGTGTTCAAGCTCCATCTATTCACTTAAAAGGCACAGATTTAAATTCACAGACAATGTACTTGGCAATGACGGCAGTACATCTGGCAGGATTACATGACAGGGGGTTTTAATAGATTAAGCAACTGGTCAAATCTGGCAAAAAATATTAATATGGTATAAGCGAATAACCTGTTACATGCCTATAAAGAATAAACATACTAAATGATTGGAAAAAAACAATACAAAGAAAGGTACAAAGAACATTGTGATTTTTAAGAAGTGGGGTGGGGGAGGGGGGCGAGGGGGCGAGAGATCACACTTGGTTCATTGTCAGCAGCTCAGAGCACCACATCTTTGAAAGGACATAAATGGCTTTGGAGGGACTCTTATGTAGGTTTACCAAACTCAGTCGGTTAAATTACAAATTAAGCACGGATGGCAAATGTTAGTGGCAAATAGCTACTTGATAATATTGTCATGACACCTTTCAGAACTTGCAGAAGTTTCAGACAGGGCCAATGGAGAGGTAATTACCCAGACTGGATTTATTCTTATTTAGTTTGGTTTAGAGATACAGCGCGGAAACGTGCCATTCAGACCACCGGGTCCGCGCCGACCAGCAATCCCCGCACAGTAACACTATCCTACACCCACAATGTACAATTTTACATTTATACTTCTTCTTCGAGTCCGTTGCAATCTCAGATGTCGTTCTGCCAGTATCTGGCGCAGGTCGCAGCTGGTCGGGTCGGTTCAGCCAGGTCCTGGGGGCTGCACTGGGGGGCGTCGTCACACTCCAGTAGGTGGGACATTGCCTGTACTGCTCCACAGCTGCATGTGTCTTCTGCCTGGTAGTTCCATGCTTTAATAAGTGCTTTGTACCTCCCCTGTTCCACTCGTAATTTGTTGAGGGTCTTCCAGGTTGGCCATGGGAGGTCGTGCCTGCTGGCGAGGCATTCAGTCGGTGTGATTCCTCTCTCCATCCAGTCGTGGGCTCGTGTGTTGAGCTGGTTCCATTCATCTTTCCAGATGTTGGTCCTTGCTGTTTCTTTGGTTGTCTGGAGAGGTGGGACTGTCTGCAAGAAACTGGCTCTGGATTTCAGTCGGGGTGGAGGTGCTGTGTGTCCGTGCAGGGGGTGCCTGGTATCGATCTCCTGTGCTCTCTGCTCGTCTTGGGCGACGATGGATCGTCTAATATGGGGGGGCAATACCAGCTAGGGCGTAGAGGCACGGGACTGGCGTTGTCTTTATGCATCCTGTGATAATGCGGCAGGCGTCGTTGAGGGCTGTGTCAACCAGTTTGGTGTGGTGGGAGCGGCTCCAGCTTGAGCACGCGTATTCAGCTGTGGAGAAGCACAGGGCTAGGGCAGTTGCGTGGATGGTTGGTGGATCTGCGCCCCACTTTGAGTTTACCAGTTTACGCAGGATGTTGTTGCGAGTGTTGACCTTGGCTTTGGTGTTCTGAAGGTGGGTTTTGAAAGAGAGTGTCCTGTTGAGTGTGACTCCGAGGTACACGGGGTGGAAGTGTTTGGAGAGTTTGTGGCCATCCCATGAGATGCTCAGTTGTTTTCCTGCATCTCGAGTTTTAAGGTGGAAACTGCATAGTTGGGTTTTTGATGGGTTGGGTTTCAGGTGGTTGTTATTGTAGTAGGTTGTCATCTCTTGGAGGGCGCTTTCCAGGACAGACTCGATCTTCTGGAAGTTCTCCTGTTGGGTGGTGATGCAGAGGTCATCAGCATAGATGAAGCGGCGGCATTGTGGGGGAAGTGGTTGGTCATTGGTGTAGATGTTGAAGAGGAGGAGGGCCAGTACGCTGCCTTGTGGTAGGCCATTCTTTTGGGCTTTCCATTTGCTCTTCTTGTTTATACTAAGCCAATTATCCTACAAACCTGTACGTCTTTGGAGTGTGGGAGGAAACTGAAAATCTCGAAGAAAACCCACACAGATCACGGGGTGAATGTACAAACTCCGTACAGACAGCACCCGTAGTCGGGGATCGAACCCGGGTCTCCGGCGCACCATTCGCTATGAAGCAGCAACTCTACCGCTGTGCCACAATGACCAATTCTTTATTCTGTAGACATGAAATACCTGATGAGATTTTCACTTTGGTGGGTAGTCATTGCTTTGACTGACCAGGGACAGGTGCCCAGAGGCACTACTGGAGCCCAGATAGTCAGGTCACATGGCTTTCATTGCATCCAATGCTCCCAGCTGCTTTGGAACATCATTTGGAGTAATGAAATTGGCCAAAAATTGGCCAAAAGCTTGCTTCTATATTTTGCAGAGAACTCAGAAAGAAGCTTTGGTGAACCATTCACTCAACACTTCACTAAGCGTGCTTACAAAAAGTTAATAGACTTGCAGAAACTTCAATCTTGGTCATAAATTTGAATCCCATCACTGTAACTGCTGAATTTGTGTATATTACATATAATAACTTCTAGTCTCCAACCTAGAGCTTGCATTTTCTTAGTGAAAAAAAAACTCAGCTACAACATCAGTCATTAAGTTTTTATTCAACGTTTCCAAGTTAGAGGAATGAAATTTAATGATTTGCTATGAGATGTACTAATAAAATAAGTTAATCTCTCCACGATTTGATGTGTGATAGCTCTAAAAACCAACTATTCGAGTTAATTAATCTGGGATAATTTCCTGCATCAGTCTGATGTTGAACTGATACATTGCATACATGGGTCCACCTGGCTTTAATACATACTGTAAGTGGCTGTGGCAGACGATGTTTTTCAATAAATATTGAGCAAATTGAGTAAAAACCCCAAAAATTGTTTTAACCATGAAAAAGGACGAAAAATCTTGAAATCTGATTTTTCACACAAATCACCACCTTTAATGCTGCGTAATCTTGCTGAATGCACTCTGATTCAATTAAAATACAAATTTGATAAATATAATTACGTTGTTGTTTCTTTGACAGCACACTGAAAGTAGCAATGAAATATAAAATAAAAACAGAAAATACTGCAAACATTCAGCTGGTCAGGCAACATCGTGGAAAGAGAAATAGTCAGGATTTTGTGTTGAAGACCCTTCATCAGAACAACATTTTCTGATGATGAACAGAGGTTTATGGTGTCTTATTCAGAAATAAGGACAGGAATCTGAGTGGTTCCTCAAAAACCTTTGGGAAATATCACAAGTTTTATTCTTGGATAAATCTGTTATCAGCACTATGATAGATTCTGAAATGCTGCCAACGATTCCACCCATCCAGTTCCATAAGTGTAACATTATATGCTTACAAAAGAATCTGACATCTGGGCCAATTTGATTTAAATTATAGTTTTTATTTGAGAGGGTTTTTTTTTTTACAGAGGGGGAGGCAAGTGCCTGAAACACACTGCCAGTGTTAGTGGTGAGGCAAATACAATAGCAGCATTTAAGACATTTTTTATTTAGGTACATGGATATGCGGGAATGGTAGGATCTGAATTATGTGCAGACAGATAAGAGTTGATCTTGGCATCATATCCGGCACAAACAATGTGAGCCAAAGGGCCAGTTCATATGCCGTACCATTCTATGTTTATGTTTATTTATGTTATTGAATGGTTCCAGTGTACTAATCTCAAGCAAGTATACTGGCAATCCATTCCTGCTGAAGATTATTGTCTATTAAAGAAATGCTTCCTTGCTTTTATGTTCAATTATTATTATAAACCATCAATCTATGCTTATCTATCCTTTCGGTACCTTGTGTCCTTTTTGATTTACTTCAAATAAATATTTACATAATTACAGAATCTTAGTCTATGCTATTGAAGTATTCTTCCTTCCACTGTCTCACCACCCTTCTCTTTTCTTTATTTCTCCCCACAATCCCACACCACACTAGAATAATAATAATAGAATAAAAAATGTATTCGCCACGTATGTATACATACAAGGAATTTGCCTTGATGCTTTGCTCACAAAAGGATAAACAAAAGATAGACAGCAGATAAATTAAAAATAAAACATTATAATTTAAACATGTGAAAATAAAGTACCAGAGTAAAAAGAGGCTCCAGACATTTTCGGCTGTTAAGTGGAGCTACTGCTCATGGAAAAAAAAGCTGTTTTTATGTTTGCCTGTGGCAGCTTTGATAGTCTGGAGTCGGCTCCTAGAGGGAAGTACTTCAAATAGTTCATGGCCAGGGTGGGAGGGGTCAGAGATGATCTAACCCGTTCGCTTACCGGCCCTTGCAGTGTACAGTTCGTCAATGGGGGCGGGGGGGAGGGGGGGTGGAGGGGGGGGGGGGGGGGGAGGGGGGGGGGTGGGGGGGGGGGGGGGGGGGGGGGGGGGGAAGGGGGGGGGGGAGGGAGGGGGGGGGGGGGGGGAGGGGGGGGGGGGGGGGGGGGGGGGGAGAGATTGCAGCCAACAACTTTCTCAGCTGATTGAACGATGTTCTGCAGCCTCCGGATGTCATGCTTGGTGGCTGAGCCAAACCAGACCATGATGGAGAAGGTGAGGACAGGCTCTGTGATGGTAGTGTAAAACTGGACCATCATTGCCAATGGTAGGTTGTGTTTCCTCAGCTACCGCAGGAAGCACATCCTCTGTTGGGCCTTCTTGACAGTGGAGTTGATGGTGGCCTCCATTAAGGTCCCTGGATATGATGGTTCCGAGGTACTTAAATTACTCCACAGTTGGGATTGTAGTGTTGTTGGTTCATGATGAGTGGGGGGGATGGATTGATCTACAATCAATTCTACTCTTAAAAGCATTGAGCTCCAGGTTATTGCGATGGCACCAAGACGCCAGCTGTGTCACTTCCTGTCTGTAAGCAGATTCCTCCCCATCCTGGATCTGTCCATTCAGGGTTGTGTCATCCGCAAACTTGAGAAGCTTGACAGAGGAGTCTGTGGAGGTGCAGTCGTTGGGATAGAGAGAGTAAAGGAGGGGAGAGTACGCAGGCTTGCAGTGCTCCATTGCTGAGGGTCGGCGGGTCCGAGATGTACTTTCTTACTAGCATCTTAATTATTTCATCTCTGACCCCAATTTTGATTACAGGTTATTATTCTGAAATACTTTCACCACTCCTTACATCTTTATTTTTATTTTGGTTTAATCCATTTTTATGAAAGAACTGTAAATTCACTCAGTTAAGAAATAGTCTGAAAAATGGTTACTAGTCAATTTAGATGTTTACTAGTCAATGGCAGGACGACGATTATGCCTTGCAGTTTCTAGCTTTGTTTCAACTTTTGCTGATGTCCAATAATATTGTTAATACTGATTAATATGGTAAAGGAAAAAAAAAGATTAAACTCGGACAAATCCAGACTGAAGTGTACAGTGTTCAGCTTTTTCCCTTGAATTTTGCACAACAGGAGTCCACATTGGTTGTTTTTACATCCAAATACCAATGCCAGTCAAATTTACAGTAGATTTGTCTGTTTTGTTCTGGATGAAATATGAAACAACTTGATCAGATAGCCTTATTTCACTTTTCTATAAATGGGGGGAATCATTGTAAAATGACCTATTGCACTGTAGGTTGCAAATTTATTGAAATATGAGCAATGTTATTGAACTGATGAACTACTTGAACTGAAGCTACCATGGTGGGACTCTGATCATATTCTTACAATATCACTGAAGTTGAGTCATTTCTTTTTCAGATTATTTTAACAACTAGCTTTTTGATTTGCTCATCACAAACCTGGTTTATGTTTGTCCTAAGTTCTCAATTTTGTGCAGCTGCTTTTGTTAAAAACTTACCATATTATTCATGTGAAGCCCAGTTTTCAGCGTGGGTGTTTAATAGGACAGGTGACATTTAATTATCGAGGGATAAGTCAGATCTACACCATTTATAGAGGGAAGATTAGACTTTATTGCCTTCCATCACAGAGAGGAATCCGCTGTGGTGGATGTTTATGTAAACTTTTATGTAGCTGTGTGTCTTGTTGCTTTTTGTTAGTGTGACTGTATGGTAAATCGGATTTCACTGTACCTTAATTGGTACATGTGACAATAAATGACATTTGAACCTTTTTTAAACCTTTTTATAAGGCAAGAACAATTGTAATTGATTTTTTTTAAACTTAAAAATAACTTTTTGTTTCATAACAATGACAGAGCATTAATGAGATAGATATTATCGCTGGCAAAATTCTAAGGCAATAAAACAAAGAAATAAAAGCAAAAATACAAAAAAGAATCAAATGTGTATAAAATTTTATTTTGTTGTACCAAATATTACCTCAAATTATACAAAGGTAGAGAGGACACAGAATTCATAAAATGCATTCAGAAAACTTCTTCAGCATGAATGGTGGTGTGAAAGTTTGAATTGAAATGAAGTTGAACAGGGGAAAGGAGTTTTAGGTGGGGTGCAATGTTGGCTCTTGATCATATTGTTTAATTACGTTTATTATGGAAATATGAGAAAATAAAATACATGCAAATGTTCTACACTGAAGGGAGGCAATTTTACTAAACCAAAAACTGATGACAATAGATGAATAAATTCAAGTGCATTTACAAAAGAGAACAGTGCTGATAGAGTAGTAGACATATAGCACGGATATACGCCCTTCAGCCCAACTTATCCATGCTGACCAAGATGTCCCATACTCTAAACCTTTTCTATCCATGTACCTGTGCAAATATATTGTAAATGTTATTGTACCTGTATTATTGTAATAATACCTTATTGTATTTTCTCTGGCAGCTCGTTCCAAAAACCCACACCCACTGGTATTGTAGTTGAGGAGGACATGCTTATAATATACTAGATGGGATAAGCATCATGTAACAGAATGGGTTTAGCAACTTTAAATGTGAATAAATTGCCAGGATGAAATATTCACCAGGCTGTTCGAGGAAGCAAGAGAGCATACTGCAGAGCCTCCGGCCATTTTCATCTAAAGGAATGGTTCTGGGAGAATTCAACTGCGAATATTGCATCATTGTTTAAAAAGGGGGGAATTGATAAACTGATTAATTGTGTTACTGTGAACATCAGTAGTGATAAACCTATTGTAATTGACACTGAGAGACTGTATAAGCCTTATTTAGAAAGTAACAGATAAATTAAGGTCAATTGGCATCATTTATTAAGGCAATGTCATGTGTGACTAACTTTGGAATTTTTTGGATCAATATCAAGAGGCACTGCTGAAGGCACTGATTTGTGTATATGGATTTAGTGGGTCTTGTAACAAGAATCCATATAGCAGACAAGAATGCAAAGGTGCAGGATATCCATGGGTGCAGAATAAATGAAATCATAAATTGGCTTGAGGGCAGGAAAAACGAGAATGGTTGACGTGATCCAGTGAGTGGATGGCTTTTATCATTAAGGTTCCACAAGACTTGTTGCTCATTCTTTACATGTGTTATACAAATTACTACACACAGACTTAAATGTAAGATGTGATAAAGAATTATGAGCATGGCAAAATGGCTAAATCTTAAAGAGCAGGAAAGCTTTTAACTTGTTGGTTACTTGGATTTGGATAGTGGACAAAGAAGTAGCCTATGGAATTTAATCCACAGGAATGTGTGGTAATGTATTTGGTGAAATGCAAAAAGACAACGGAGTATGTAATAAATGGGAGGATATTGAGAAGTATGGAGGAACTTAGGGACTTTAAAATGGCAAAAGATCCTTAAAATAGCAGAGTAGTTTGATTATGGTGGTTTAAAAGCACAAATTATGCTTTCCTTTATTGGCCTCTACATAGACTTTAAGAGGTGGAAGATTATGTTCGAATTGACCAAAACAATTGTCAAGCCAAAACTACCTCAATTTTGGTCATTACATTACAGGAAAGATGTGATTGCACTGCAGAGGGTAAACAGGACATCTATATCTTGCCCGGGTCGCCGCGCTGGAACTCCGGAATGCTGAGTCCGACGATATAAAAAACATTGCGGAGCTGCGGTTCTGTGGAGCGGCCAGCAGTGGGCGGCGGCGCTGAACTTTACATCGGGAGCCTGGGATCTCTCGCCGCGATCGGCAGTGGTGGAGCTCTATCCAGCGCGGCCTGTTGGCTTCGGAAGCCGCGGTCTCCGGTAAGGAAGAGGCTGTTCCAGGTTTCCCTTGCCGCTGTGAGGATTCTCCCAACGCCGGAGCATCATCATCCAGGTGAGAATGGCCTGGAACATCGGGCCTCCATAAAAGCGACTGCGGAGGCCAAATAGGCCCGACTATGGGTGGACATGGGGATGGGGACTGGACTTTGTGCCTTCCCTCACAGTGGGAACCATTGTAGGGGGGATGTTTTTTATGTTAAATTTCTTTATTATCGTTATGTTTGTATTCTTTTTTTATGTGCTGCAATGGCAATACACATTTCACTACACCAATTGGTGTATGTGACTAATAAAGGACCTTTGAACCATTGAACGTTGTTTGACTGTCAATGAGAATAAAACAAATGTGTAGTGAGGGAGGGGTTGGAAGAGATAAGGAAACACTTTTCCCACACAGGTTGTGGCACAAGCTTGGGGGTTTCTCTTTAAACATATTTAAAGGACACCCATATTTGTACCTGAAGAGCTGTGACCTGCAGGATTACAGATCAAGTGCTAGAAAATGGGATTAGGTTACATTGCTGTACTTTGATCTGCACAGTCACTATGGCTCCTCAAATGTGAATCTTCCTTCACTGGAATCTGCTGTATTGTTTGCAATTCCCCTTAAACCTTTCCAACACTGGTTTGCAAACAGATGCGTAACCCTTCTCCTGCTTTAACTCAAGGATAAATAAGCTAATTGCAACCACTCCAGGCTGAGAACAAAACTACAACCTGCCTACACTGTAAGGTTTAGCCAATTGAACTACAAAAAAATGATAGTTTCCAACAGCACCCAAGATATAAAGAGCAAACAAATATACCAATTAAATAACAAACAACTTTTTGGGGGGATGTATTGGAAAAACATGTAAATTCAGTATATCTTTGAAAAACAACTATTTTTCCAAGCATTGGACAAATTGATAATATTAAATCATAACAATGCACTAATGTTATGAGGGGCAAATTACAAAATTAAATAATGTTGTCAATTTGATTTGACAATTCCATAATATTCAAAATATGTTCAGCTGACCAACATAGAGAGCACATGGTTCTTGAATTTCCCTACACCAATTTGGGCTTAGGGTGTTAGTAGACATTTTGCAGCAGATAAAAATGTAATTTCTCCCTTGATCAATAATTCAGGAGAGTTACTGAAGAAAATATATTTTATTTCACAATACTTCCTTTTAACTCATAGACTAGGTTTTGTTTTAAATGAAGAGCAATGAAGTTATTAAGATAATTATGTATAACCAGAAACTATTAATATGAAATTAATCAGAAATTCGATGCAAATGAAATTATCACATTAAAAATAGTGAAGAATTCCCAATTCATGCCACGTAAAATGAAATCTTGTGACTACAAACACAGAAAAACATTATTTGGAACTGAGTCCAAATACACCCAACTGCAATTACTCTAATCAGCAGAGCTCTAATGTTAGAGCTTAGGAGCTCTAATCAACAGCTCCTAAACAAGACAGTCCTCCCTATCACACACGGTCTGTTCCAGTCTGTGTTTTTTTAATATATCTAATCATACAATTTCTCCCTCCTCCACTTCATGTGGGTGGGTGACAAGCTGGATGAAACTCTAAGCCCACATCTGCCTACTCCTTCTTAGTTCACTGCAGAATTTTGCAATGAGGTATTTTAAATAAAAATAGTATGAGTTATAAATACTGCCAACGTTATTAATCATTGTGATCAGCAAAGAAACGCATACATTTACAACAAAATAACTGAATTCTATTTGTGATTTCTAAATTAAAAGCAAAAAATGATTTAATTATGTGATTTATACAAATGTATTTTGCCAGACTTAACTTTCATTGACCTGGATTTTCCTGAGAAATGCTGGCGGCTTCAAGAACAAATGGCCACCCTCCCACGACCATTTCCAAAACCATTACGTGTTTGGGATCCTTGCAGGAATTAGCCAATCTCAAACTTCCTGACTGGAAGAACATTAGAATCGTCTGACTACTCTCTGCCACATGGACCGTTATGAACTCTTGATTGTGACTGGTTAAGGAGTACTAACTCCTTACAATGAGCCAGTACCTGCACTGGGTAATCTGCCCATTGAAACTGCACTGTACCATTCATTGGGAAGAGAGGGGTGGAGAGAGAAAGATAGAACAGCCATGATTAAATGGTGAATTAGTTGAATGGCCAAATAGTCTAATTCTGCAGCTAGAACTTATGAAATGAACTTATGGAGAGAGCAAGCAGAAGGAGTGAGAAAGATAAGTGTTAGGTAAAACACATTTTTTCGAATGACTATTTTAATTATTTTAACTATTTTAATTCCTACATTATGTAATAATGTACTTCTTCCTATTTATTGTGTTTGATTTGGTGACCATGATTCAGCCCCTATACTGCCCATTTATGTACATTGCAAGTACCATCACATCACTTTTGATCAGAGAGGAAAGATTGGCTTCCTGAACTGATTGAATTCCATAATGAATCTTGAGGGCTGCACCATGTCAATGTGGGAGATGACATAATGTTCTTTGACCTTATGTTGGACATCAATGAAGCAACATAGGTAGGTATGTTACAAAACTTACCTTTAGCGGCGCTGCAGTTCTGCCACTGCCCGTGCGCGCGACTTTGGCGCCTTTGAGAGGGGGGCGGGTTTAAAATGCGATTTTTCTTCAGACTATTCAAATCAATTTTGAACAGGCTTTTTAGTTGCTGAAGAAAAATCGCTTTGACTGCCCTTTTATTAAGTTTATTAAAATTAGCGTGGAAAAATTAAAAGCAGGGAGTAAAATTAAATTCATCTTTTAATTCCATCAACGGGACGGATCTTACGTAGGGGACAAAAGAAGGTACAGTGTTTATTTTTACATAAAAACGTGCTTCTTAGGAAGCCTTTAATCAAAATTTCATGTTGCGAAAAGGTGATTAAAAAAAATACGAACCGGCAGTATTTTTCCTGCCGACTGGGGGTTAAATTCACCACAAACCACAACGTTCCAATCTATCGCGTTCCACAAAAACCCACTCGCAAGTTGATTTAAATGGCCATTAATTTACGGGAATTAAACACTAAATCCCTTCAATTTGGCCTATAAATTCACGAACATGAGATTTAAAAATCATGTTATATTGTGAATTCTTGTGTGAATGTTATCTGGACACTTAGGCTTTTTAAAAATGTTAACCTTTTCTTAAGAAATGGATAGATGTTTAGATCTAGTAATTGAATTTTGTAATTAGCCACAATTAGGTAATTAACTAATTATATGCTTTAATTTCAGGTCATCCAAGTAAGATTGTTTCATATTTGTTTCTGATTGCTTCAATCTATAATAACTGAAAAATTCATTCAGTTCTCTTAATTTTTAAGAAAGTGATGGGCTTTTGACTGTCCTTGATCACAGCTTTCGTGTTGTCAATGGAAAAGCAAAAGGGAAAGAGATGCTAATTTCTGAGTATGAAAATTGCCATAATTTTTTTAATACTGAAGATATGAAATTGAATTAGGTGTCAAATTAAACTTCTTTTTATGCTTTATCTCATGGGATAAATTGCAGATTTGATTTTCTAAATCTCAAAATTTTGTAACATTGCTAACATAAGCGCCCAACGACTAAGCGAGCACCAAATGCTATGCACTAAATTGGATGGCAGGAATTGGGAAGAATGATCCATTAAAAATGGAAGCTGGTGAGGTAGAGGACAGGAAGTAAAATCTTGTAAACCCTGTCACCAATGGATGGGAAGAGAGGGAGTGAGAACAGAGGTGCCAAAAAAAGACTCCGTTGAGAACCATGTTAATTATGGTGGAAGAGAAGCCCCGTAAAGGAAAAAAAATGTATCAAAGGCACTGATGTGGAACAGATAAGATGAAGAAACAGGGCAAATGGAATAAAATCTTCAAGGGAGCAGATTAGGAGAATGTGTATATGAAATAGCTGTAGAATATGTGGGCTTGACTTAATTATTAGTTGATCACCTTTTCCCTAAATCAAAGAAAGAACAGCCAAGAAACAGAAAGGAACAGTCAGAAATAGTAGAGGGGAATGGGGCACTGAAATGGTCCAATGTATTACTGTATCAGCTCGTCCATGATAATTCAATTGACATTGAATTTTACTACTGGAGTTGCCTCATCCAATAATGTACAAACAATGCATTAGTCAAATCCAAATTTTGATTAGATTAGATTAGATTCAATTTTATTGTCATTGCACATTTACAGTACAACAAAATGGGTTAACCTTGCAGTCAAAATATAGAATAAAATAACAAAACACACAGTCAACACAGTTCAACATCCACCACAGTGAGTCCACCAGGCACCTCCTCACTGTGATGGAAGGCAAAAGTCCTAAAGTCCTTGTCTCTTCCCTCCTTGCTCTCCCTCTGTGCTGAGGCGATACAGGCCTCCGCAGTTGTGACCCCGCCGGGTGATGGTAAGCAAGTCCCGCGGCCGAATCCAAGCTCCGTGAACGGGCCAGTTCAAAGTCCGCGGCCCGGGGCGGTCGAAACTGCCACCCTCCAGTCCAGCGGATGAAGCTGTTGTTGCGGGAGCCCCGGAAAAAAAAGTCACCTGTGACCTGCGAGCTCCCGACGATGTCGTCCACTGGGCCCACGGCCGAGCCTCCGAAGTCGGGTCGGCGCCGCCGGAACGCCGCCACAGCCCCGAAGTCGGCCAGCTTTGCGATGGTAAGTAAGTCCTGGTTCTGCCTCCGGAGCCTCGAGGTCGGTCCCAGTTGGCGGCCGCCAGCTCCGCCATTAGGCCTCAGCGCAGACGGACACGGTTTTGTGGGATACGACAGAAAAGGTCGCTTCCCCCCGAAGGAAAAGACCAAAAACATGTTTCTCCCATTCCCACACATACATAAACAAAATGAACTCAAATAAACTGAAACGGGACAAAAAACAAAACAAAAAAAGACAAAACGGACTGCAGCTGCAAGGCAGCGCCGCCACTTCCGGATGTAAACATTCATCAACAGGATTGGAACTTTGTTCGCATAATCACTCAGAGCAACTTGTGATCACATGAAGGGAAAAAAGTAAACTTGTTCGCAATTATAAATCAGAAATTATTTCATGCACTGTCATTTTTTTAGGATTCACTTTTTCACATACTTTTTGGTAAAGTTAATCAAACACAAACAGATTGGGTATTTCTAAATGCAGCCCACTGACAAACCAGAATCATGTGGTCTCCAGTCACTTAAACTTTTTCAAATGCAGGAAGTTGGACAAATTGATGCACCACGTCCACTGGTGTATGGCAAAGAGGAGATGCATAGTACTGAGTCAGCCTCAGGTAGCAGACATTAGGCTATGGCTCAGAACATAGAACATAAAACAGCTTGGCATCCGTAAAAGACTTTATAAAAGTTTTCAAATGACTCGTATTCCGAAACATTTCATACTAACAAAATTGGTCACAAAAAAATAAAATAACGCACAAATAAATATTAATCAAAACACATCAGAACACTACGTTTTAATTTTCAATTATACATTAAAGTAAAATTCTATTTTTATATCTATTTTCACAGGGTCATTGATCCTTTTCAAATAAATTGGATCAAGATTTCTCCATGCAGCAACCCTTCCTGGCATAAAGCTAAGTGCATCAGCATCCTCATAGCTACAGTCAATGACAAGTCCAGTGGTGGAGGCAACCATCAGCTGTTCCGGTATCTGACCTACAGGGGTATTAGCCAGCACAATCTAGTCCTTTCTCAAGCAAATAAATTGGTCGGTAAAGAAAAAAAAGTAAAACAACAGACAGTTGAACAAAGCTTGAACTTTGTAAAAATCCAGTCGTTGACCTCCAGAGTCCAGACACTGGAAAGTCAGTGTTTAACTGAAACAAATGAAACTCTCGATATAACTCAAGGTGAGTTTGGGGTGGGAGATTGCAACGTTCACGTGGTCCACCCTATTTCGACTAATGCAATCAACCCGACATGCACAAACAAATAGATCAACTAGAACAAGTTGACCTACAACTTTAGGGGGTGCACGCCATACGCAAGAAGAAGAAGATGAGAATTTAACCTGGGAGTGTTAAGTCGCTGATGGAAAACCAAGGCACTTTCAACTTCAAGAACCTGCCTTATCCTGAAAACTTAAAGGGAGTGGAGAGGAGAGAACACCAAACAATTCCTGCAATGTTGAGATGAGTACTTACATTTCTGGTCCTCCCAACATACAAAATACAAGATGCTCTTCAAATAAAATAACAAACTGTACTTGCACAGATTTCTGATGACCCAAGAGCTTTCTCATTCCAAGTACTCCAGGTGGAATAACATGAACAAGTCACCGAGACAAAGCAACTGAATGATGCTGATCAAGCCCTAGTTTGTGCAGCTAAATTACATCATCTCCCCCCCCCCCCCCCCCCCCCCCCCCCCCCCCCCCCCCCCCCCCCCCCGAAGACAAAAATCTCTGACGCAGATGGAGCAGGTTAAAATTGAGTGAATTGTGTAGTCATACATCATCTGAATACGCAGAAATGTGTGACTGCTTAGAATAAGCAGAAAATAAATTGATGGCAGTCTCAAATGAAAGGTTTTATGAGGGCGAAATTATCATTAACAATAAAATGCAAATTACGTAAAGAGAAGCTTCTTTTTAATTATAATCCAACATACATGTTAGAGCCCAATTTATAATAAATTCTATTAAGATTTGCACAGAGTAATATAATTCCAAAAGCTAGAAAAAATAAGCACACCTTTGTTCAAATCATTTGACTAATTTTCTATTTCAAACCTTACACCAGGTGTCGGCAACCTACGGCCCTCGGGTCGAAAGCGGCCCATAACCTGAAATCATCTGGCCCGCAAGCGTATATTTTTCCCCGTAATCATCCGGCCCGCAGACTTCCATCATCGCCGGGACCTCCCAGGCCCGAGGCCGCGGCACCCAGGCGCCGTGGCGCAAGGTGGCCTGCGCTGGTGGCCTCAATGGCAGAGCCGCCGAGCTCTGGCTGTATCGCATCCTGTGCAAAGCCGCCGGCACGGCCGCGCACCCTCTGTGTCTGGGCTTCACTGTTGGGATCAGGGTTGTCTATAGGCCAGGGATGAGCGAGTATGAGTATTTGAGCCACCGCCTTCAGGACAGAGCCAAGGCATGGTCCATAGGTGCACCATGTTCATGAGCGCCCGTAGCTAGAGATCAGTGATCCAGGTGGCGTCCTCGAAGGGGCGGGTTTCTATGATAACACATGATGTTGCCTGCCATCCGGGGTGGGATCCATGTGTACATGTGATAGATGTGGCCCGCCATCCGCTCACAGACATGCGTCCTGGTCCCTATGCAGAACAAGGTTGCCTTACACGAATAAGAGTTAAAACGAGACCAGGTAACAAAGGAATTAAATGATCCAAAAGGATTTTCAATGACAGCCCCGTATTTTCAAGGGCATTTTTCAAGACATTTAATATTACATTTATTTGATTAACATTAACATTTACCAACTGCTTTATGGTATTATGGTCCCCTAATTTGAGGAAGGTCATTCTTGCTATTGAGGAAGTGCTGCGTAGGTTTAATTTCCGGGATGGCGGGACTGTCATATGCTGAGAGAATGGAGCGGCTGGGCATGTATACTCTGGAATTTAGAAGGATGAGAGGGAATCTTATTGAAACATATAAGATTATAAAGGGTTTGGACACGCTAGAGGCAGGAAACATGTTCCCAATGTTGGGGGAGTTCAGAACCAGGGGCCACATTTTAAGAATTAGGGGTAAGTACAGAGATGAGGAAACACTTTTTCACACAGAGAGTTATGAGTCTGTGGAGTTCCCTGCCTTAGAAGACGGTGGAGGCTGGTTCTCTGAATACTTTCAAGAGAGAGCTAGATAGGGCTCTTAAAGATAGCGGAGTCAGGGGATATGGGGAGAAGGCAGGAACGGGGTACTGATTGGGGATGATCAGCCATGATCACATTGAATGGCGGTGATGGCTCGAAGGGCCTACTCCTGCACCTATTGTCTATTGTTTGAATTTGTCACCAGATGCTACGCCTTTGAGTTTCTAATAATATAAACACCTTACCTAGGGCTTGAGTGGATACTAAGATCATCGTCAAGGCCCATGCAATTTCCTCACTTGCCTCTTTCAATGAGCTGGGAATTTATCCACCTGAATGTTCTTCACAAGACCACCTCCTTCTCTCCTGTGCTAAACCTCAATATCTTGATAACTTTTCAATCCAAAAAACTTTTCATCTCTGCCTTGAATATACTCAGACTCAGCCTTCACTGGCCATTTTGGCACAGAATTCCAAAAATGTATTCGTACCTGGCTAAAGATTCCCTCTCAAGTCCACTCACCTCAATCATGAATTGCTGGCCCTGACTTTCAGACTGTGACTCTTGATTCCAAATGCACCAGCCAGGGAAAATATAATTCCTGCATCTATCATGTTTAGTACCACAATCAATCAGTTTTGCAGTCTTCTAAGTATTAGAGGATAGGTCAGTTTTCTTAATCATTCCACAGAAAATATTTCCCTTTTCATCCCCCAAATCAACCTGAAACTTTGGTGCACTGCCAATCTCATGAATATATCCATTCTTAAGCTGGGAGACTAGATCTGGGTACTGTAATTCAGCTACTGCCTTCCCAGGGTCAGACTTAATTACAGTCAGATATACTGGACTCATACAAAATGACTGAGAGAATTAATTTTCATTTGGAGTTCACAAAATACAACTGCAGGAGCATCAGTTTACTTTAAGATTATCTACAATTCACAAGGCAAGAATTGCCAGTTGGGTGAGCATCAACATTCCCTTTATATCTTTTAGCATCGCTGGTGAAAATATTGTTCTTACTGACAGCTGCAACATGACATTGTCATTTCAATGAGCTTAACATTACATGACATCTTATCACACGAGCAAGAGGCCAAAAGATTCTTTGCAAATAGTACTACAATTCATTCTAGGTAAATACACAATTCAGTCACTTTTGAGAAAGCCATTTTTATTGCAAAATAATGAAACTGAGCAATGTTCTTGATAACTGACACTCTCTTCTTTCCAGTAAACAACTGATCATGCTTACCTTCTAACTGCAATAAACCCTTTGCTTCTTCCAGCATCGGCGCACAGTCAAGGTTGACAGGCTGGCAACTGCTGAAAGGTTAAATCTTAACAGCACTATTAACTCCCACAGCAGCATAAAGACTGCAGGAAAACAGTTATTTTCTCTCTATTGTTTGAAGTCATCTTGACTACTGACAATGTTCTGACAAAGGCTGCAGACTGACAACCTTCTTTAAATAAGCCCCTGCTATGTTAGGATTTTCACACTACATTCATGCCTGATTTTAGAATCGTGGCGTAAAATCCCTATATGGCACCAACAGACTCCAACTGGTTCAGCTGCTTTGCTTCCAAAATGATTGCACTATCTTCACTTCATATTCTGCCAACTGGCAGCCCCCGCAGACACACCACAAAATAACGGATGACCGAAGTCCAAGTGCTCTCTTAAAATGGAGACAAGGGACTGCAGATGGTGGAATTTTGAGCAAAAAATAAACTGCTGGAGGAAATGAGCAGGTCAGGTAGTATTTGTGGAGGTAAATGGGCAAATGACATTCAGATTGGAATCCTTCTTTAGACTGTCCAAAGTCCCAATCTAAAGTTTTGTCAGTCCAATTCTCTATCCAGATGCTGCCTGAACCACTGAGCTCTACCAGCTATCAGAAAACCAAGCGTAAGATTTGAAAATGATCACCGACACCAATCTGACCATAGCTATATGAACCGACGTGGCAATAGAATGAAAACCAGTTCAAAGACGTGTGTAACCTCTGCTTTCCAGGAGTCAGGCATATAACCACAATGATATCACATTTAACAAATCAGAACCAGCTGCAATAACACCATCCAAGAATTGGATTGTGGTTAAATTCTCTGCACTCCCTAGAAATGTCATTGGATTGAAATAGAACGTTTGGATTCTCCAATATTAGTTGTTCCAATATTTAGACTTTAGAGATACTGTTGGCCCACATAGTCCATGACAACCAGTGTTCACACTAGTACTATCCTACACACTAATGACAATTTTACCAAACCTCCAAACATGCACGTCTTTGGGTTGTGGAAGGACACTGGAACACTCTAGGATGCAGAGAAAAAATGCATACGCAGGTAGGTATAGCAAATGTCAGGATGTCAGGATTATACAAAGTGCAAACAAAGGGCTCAAAGATTAGGAAGGCAAAGTTAAGTCACAAAATATCATTTGTGTACAGGATTAATCTGAAGGCCAAAAAGAATAACCAGGGAAAGATTAAGTACAAAAGAATAACGTGGGAAAGAGTAGAACCCATTAGGCAATCCATGCAGAGAGCCAAAAGATATAGACGAGGTCCAAACATAAATATTTTTCATCAGTTTCCAAACTAAACAGACTTTATAATTGTATAATTCAATGTAGAGAAAGGTGAAATTCTAGTACAAGTTTTCATAAATAAAGAGCAGGTAGTCAATAACAGCTGGCAGAAAAGTTGATAAATTCCCAAAACCATATGAAATTTATCAGACTGCTATGTGCTATGAGAGGTAAGGGAAGAGATTGCTGGGGCTCTGACTGCGATTTTTAAATCTTCACATGCCACAAGTGAGGTATCTTGGGGGCGGAGACAGCATTTGTGGTCCCCCTTTTAAAGTAGACAGGCAGGAATAATACTGTTAAATGCTGTCCTGTGAGCCCAACAACAGTAGTTTGGAAGGTATTAGCACTTGAAAAGGCAGGAGTAGATCAGCTATCATCATTAAGGACAGATTCTGTCTGACCATTCTGAATTATTTTAAAGTACGATAAAGAAGTTTACTGATGAAGGCAATGCAGTAGTTGCAGTTCACATGAACTTCAGTAAAGCCTTTGCAAAGTTTCACATGCAATACTCGGGAAAGGCCCATGGGATCCAAAGTAAATTAGATCCAAAATTACCTTGACAATAGGATATTAAGAATGGTGCTACAGGGTTGTTTATAGGATTATGCATTTTGGGGTTACTAAAGATGCAAGCAGCACCATGAATGGGAGGGTCCTTGGGAGTATTGAGAGACTTGATGTACAAGTTCTTGAATGACCAGCTTTACATGAGAATGGGTTGCCAAAAGGTAATCCTTAGCAAACTTAAATTCACCACATAATTTAACAATGAAATCAACAGAAGTGCAGTTAATGGAGCTGCTGCCTCACAGCTCCAACTACCCAAGTTCAATCCTGATCTCTAGTATTCTCTGTATGGAGTTTGTACATTATCCCAGTGATTATGTGACGTACTCTAGTTTCCTTCCACATCCTAAAGACCTGTGGATTAGAAGTTTAATTACCTATGCAAATTGCTCCTAGTCTGTGAGTAGATACTAGAAGGACAGGACCTTGGAGCAGTGGTGGAATTGCAGCGCCAGAGACTCAGGTTCGATCCTGACTACGGGTGCTGTCTGTATGGAGCTGTTGCCTTACCTCCAATTATGCTTTGTGCAGAGTTTGCATTTTCCCTGGAATTATGAGGGTTTCCTCCCATATCGCAAAGACCACTAAATTGGTAGATCATCAGATACTGTAAATTGCTCTTAGAATGTTGGTGAATGGTAAAATCTGGGATAAATTGAAGGGAATGTGGGGATGATAAAATAGGATAATGTAAATAGGCATCTGATGGTGTGCACAGACTTGGTGGGTTAAAGCGCCTGCTTCCATGTCAGTGCATGGCAAGAGGTATAGAACCACAATGACTGATTTCTGTGCACGATAACCCTTCCAGAGAGGGAGCAGAATAAAGGTAATGCCCAGTCTTTACTGTATATGTTTAACTTCGAAAAAAATAATGGTATATCATGTTAAATATATGTGGTTAATTGATAGAATAATTTAACACATATACAGATATAGGCAAGTTTTTTTTTTAAAGGGGGAAAGTGGTGTTGTTTGTTTGGTACATACAGTGCCCTCTATAATGTTTGGGACAAAGACCCATCATTTATTTATTTGCTTCTGTACTCCACAATTTGAGATTTGTAATAGAAAAAAATCGCATGTGGTTAAAGTGCGCATTGTCAGATTTTAGTAAAGGCCATTTTTATACATTTTGGTTTCACCATGTAGATATTACAGCTGTGTTTATACGTAGCCCCCCCATTTCAGGGCACCATAACCTCCATGTACTAATGAACTAAAACCTTATCACAATAGATGACATGAACTGTGAGCAAGGGTGTATCAAATGGGGTCGCAGAATAGTAGTACCCAATTGTTTAAGACAAAGATTGCTTAAAGAACTCCATGGACACACAGGTATTGTGGGAATGAAGTCTACAGCCAGAGGTTGCATGTATTGGCCAGGATTGGACAATGACATACAAGCAATGGCAAGCAAATATAGCACCTGTCAGAGTTGTAGAAGTAGGCCTGCCCAAACCTCTTTGCAAACATGCTCTTGGCCTACTGGACCTTTTCAGAGGGTTCATGTGGATTTTTGTGAACACTAGAATAATAATTTTCTTGTTTTGGTAGATAGCCACGCAAAGTGGATTGAGGTGGTACATATGGGTACAATCACAAAAGAAAGAACAATAGAAGCATTGCTAATTTCTAATTTCTTGCTGCACTGTTCCAAACGTTCACGAGGCTAAATGGTATTAAGCATACCTTAGTGCCATCTAACTGTGCAGCAGAAAGGTCAGTCAGGATAGTCAAAAGAGCTTTCAAGATACTTTCTTGAAGGGAATTCAAAATTCAGTATGTCACAGCGGCTAGCTAGTTTCTGACTGAAATATCATATCATGCCACAATCTAACCACAGGGTATACGTCGGCTGCACTTCTCATGAAAAGAAGGCTCAACTAGACCGAGTTTTTTTTCTACCTAACCTATCTCCTAAGGTTGAATGCAAACAATCTGATCAGAAACGTCATTATGGTGGAAGTCAAAAAGGTTCAATACACATGATCAATACACAGCCCCAAAAGCAAACAGATGGGAGGTGGGAACAGTAGTTGAGGTATGTGGAACCAGGAGGTACTTGGTAGAAATTGGAGAACGTGTTAGAAGTGTGCACATAAACCATATGATCCCAGCAAGGATGAACCGGTACACAAGCAAAGCATAGATTAAGTAGATCTGTCAGATTTTGGTATTCTTCCAAGTTCAAATGTAAAATCAGAATCTCCAAAGAAAGAGACAGAGGTAAATGAACCTGAACCTGACTCTCCTTTAGAACCACAACCCAACACTCACCCTAAACCACTCAGGAGATCAGAAAGAGTGTGTAAACCAGTCGTCAGATTAGATTTATAAAATTATACTTTGTCTAATTTACAAGTTATTTTACTTTCTAAGGGGAGAGCAATGTAGTGTATATAATGGTAACTGTAACTTTAAGGACTGAGTATTAGAATGGTATGATTTGTGTCACGTGATATATTCAATATCTTATCAGTCTTGAGAATACGTGCAGTGTACTTTTGTAAAATAAAGACCCACACTGGCAACAGCGTGTACCGAAAACCTGTGCTTGTTCCTATCTAAATGCTGAAGCCGTAATATCTTACACTTACTTTTTTTCTTATGTACTGAAGGAGATCAGCTGAATATGCCAAAATGCTATTGTCCTTTGGCGTCTACCAGTATCTTATTGCATCCATTTCTTTCACAGCTTTTCAGTTACATGTTATTGTAAAATGTGCATTAACCAGATCATGTTGTATGTCTATGGGAGCAGCTGAACATATTCAACACCATTTTGTGACAGGACCATATTACTTGATATATCCAGTAGTGTCGGTTACCTAGAACGCCAAATTGAGTTATTTTTAACTGTTACTAATGAACACCAGGCTCATTCCAAGAGCAAATTAAAGGTGCTTCATTGATATACAGTTTTGGAGCAAGTAATAATAACATTAAATTAGATTGGCTCCGGGGAAATCTATTATAGCTGTTGCAAGAGGCAGCGCCACATAGCCAGACAGTATATAATAATATATAAAGCCAGGAGCCTGCACATTTGTAGCACTAATCCAATACAAAACTGAAATTAAATCCTTGCCACTTCCTCAAATACATTTATTCAAAGAATGAATAAAACTACAAAGTAGCAAATATCCAATACTCCAACCAACATTTTCCACTCTAAGGTTACACAAGTATATCACAATAATATAATTCAAGCTGGCAATATAAGATTAGAATATAGTAAATGCTATCAAAGTTTTATTGCAATGAAACGTAGAATCTTCCCCTACCGATTGCTGCTCATTTCAGTCTGTCTTGATAATTTTTCATTACATGCAAATGACAATGGTTTAGAATTCAATAACTACTTAATACAAGAGATGAACAACTTAGAATTCTGCAACATTCCATGTCAAGTTGCCGTGTACTGGAATAGAAATAGACTGGCGATTGAAATGGAAGACATCGTTCCGTTTGCAGCAATTTTACTTTTTTGTTTCTGCTGCACTTTTTTAAAGACAGTTTGCACTGCAAGTGTTTATTTATGTATTACAAAGGGGGAAATTCCAATTAATTTTCATGATTGAGTCGTTGCAAGTAAGACTGGCAATTATGTTCCATCTTTCATTGCCCTCAAGAAGAACGGTTCTCCTTGAACACAGTCCAAAATGAATAAATTACTTATGACATGTATGTGAATTCTGTGTCTTTTGCAAAGTAAATGACATTGAGTTTATTTTCAGAAATAAGTTCTTTGGGGACAACAAGCCGTATCAATATTTTTAGCAACTCATTTTTTACATACATTTAAAATAATCATTTGTAATAAATTTGCATCAATTGCAAGCAATTATCCTTGGAGAACACACTTCATGATGTTAAAACATTGAGAGTTTTCCATCTTGCTGCGACAGTATTGAGAAAACGACTGCACTAAAACATTCATAGCTCCGCATTTCAGCTTCTTTATGCAGACCCACAATGAAACCTATAGATCAGCTGCTATGCAAGCAAAGCTTTTAAGATTAACATTTTATTTGAAGCACTAAAGTAACCTTACTTTTAGGAAGGAAGGTAACTCATGAAGAAATACAGAGATTCCTCAAAGAACACAAGGCCAGATGCACAAAATAGCAACATTTCCCCTAGTTCTGCCAAATCAAAAATAATTTTATTTTGAATAGTTCATTGAGTTGTCACGGTGGCGCAGTGGTACAGTAGCTACCTTACAGCGAATGCAGCGCTGGAGACCCGCGTTCGATCCCAACTACGGGTGCTGTCTGTACGGAGTTTGTATGTTCTCCCCGAGACCTGCGTGGGTTTTCTCTGAGATCTTCGGTTTCCTCCTACACTCCAAAGACGTACAGATTTGTAGGTTCATTGGCTTAGTGTAAATGTAAAAATTGTCCATAGTGGATGTAGGATAGGGTTAATGTGCGGGGATCGCTGGTCGGTGCGGACCCGGTGGGCCGAAGGACATGTTTCCTTTATCTCTAAACTAAACTAGTTCTGATGGTCCCAAATCTGTATAAAACAAGATAATTTTATTTCATAACATGTCACATTACATGCCCCAACATATTAAAAAAAAAATTATCAGGACCAAAAATTATCTAAGAGAAAAAACAATCAATGGCAGTCTACAATATACCCAGAAACAAGATAGATAGATCTCCGGTGCTAAACAGCTTTAAGAACAATGAGTCTAAATTCACCTCCTCATCCCAAATATATTCACCAAAATAATGTTCCAACTGACTAATTTAGTATTTATCTATTCCTATGTACGACAATCTCTGGATTCCTTATGGACAAGGAAAAGCAGCATCTCACAATCACCATTATCTTGTCCCTTCAGCAACAGATCACCTCTCCAATTTCAGTGACAAGCACAATTTATGCAATTGTTCATCATAATCACCTTCAATCATTACAATTGCTGTCTTCTGTTCATTTTGAATAATTGCAATAACATTTCTTCACTGCAGCAATTAAAAGTACTAAATATGATCATACTATGGCCTTATGAAATGCTAGAATTTCCTCACTGTTCAGCCTTTATTTGTTCTCCTACATCATTTCAATACTTAAATACCTAACTCACTCAAAATATTACTGCCAACATTTCTATTTATACACTTCAGGTTTTAGTTTTTATTATCATACATATATTATTTGCATGTAGAGTCTATAATCTACATTTGTAAACTCCATATCAAACGCTACGCGTTTTTCTAAATAGCATTTTATCTGACACCCGCCTTTAATAATTGTCGAAAAATATTCAATTCCTCCTGTAATATATACTTCTTGGATCTGTGTTGTCCAGAATCGGACACATTTCTGAAGCAGAGCAAAGGGGCTAACTTGGCAAAAAACATAAAGTTTGAGAATTAACACCCATTGAGATTGAGACTAACAATAATAGTCCATGTCAAAATCCTTTAATCGGACTACTTCTTACATCTTGGAAGCAATCTCTCATAAAAGATAGACATAGAAACATAGAAAATAGGTGCCGGAGGAGGCCATTCGGCCCTCCGAGCCAGCACCGCCATTCATTGTGATTATGGCTGATCATCCGCAATCAATAACCCGTGCTTGCCTTCTCCATGGGTAACAATAATCATCATTGCCTTTGGTGCATAGCAGAGTCTTTGGGGGAATGGGTGCTTGAAGATCAGCTGCTCAGATCTGGTACTTGTTGTACCAATGATTTCTGCCCTCCTCTAATTTTCTGAATACTGGCCCACTTACCAGTGCCACCTTGGCAACATCTTCCAAATACACTGGACAAAAAAGCAAACCGATGTCAAAACTTTCAGAATTGGAACAGTAAAAGCCTGATCCTTTACAGTCAAATGCATTGGTTTTAAATTGCAGGGCAGAATTAACAATGACATATTTTCCCATGTTCAAGTCATGGGCAGTTGGATGAAAGTTGCCATTGTTCTGATATTCCTTTTCATTTCATGGTGCCAGATGGCAAACAAAAACACAAAATGCTAGAAATATTCAGCAGGAACAGTCAGCATTCATGGAGAGGAAAAACAAGAGCTCATGTTTCAAGTCAATAATCTTTTGAATAGTCACTCAACCAAAAGGTTAACTCCCTCTATCCATACGTACGTGCTGCCTGACCTGCTGAATATTTCCAACATTGAATTTTTATTTCCGATGTTAGTATATGTAGATTTTTGCTTTTTGATCACAGAAAACAGACTGAATAACTAATTAGAAAGTTGGCAAGATGTCAGAGATCAGCCTTTTTTTCCATTGCATCCAACTAGCACAAACTAAGATACACTTCATAAACTTTACGCATGATGAAATACCGTTTTCTTATCATAAAGATTCAAACTTGGCTGTGCCAACTGTTAAACAGTGCAACCTACAACAGACAAAATCTGCAAAAACATTGATTATTCAATTGTGACACTCATCCAAATAAACATTTACAACAGCACTTAACAAATGATAGGTTAGAATCTGCATGATAAAGGAATAGTTGATAATATATGCACATTTTTACACTGTTTTCAAAATACACTAGCTTTATTGCATGATTGTTCTGCTATTAAACTAGATAGAAAGTCATTAACTGTCGTATGTACTGCGAAAGAAACAATAGCATTCTTTCTTGCTTCAGCTTTAAGGATAAGAGGGAAGTCTTTTAGGACAGAGATGAGAAAATCATTTTTTCACACAGAGTTGTGAGTCTGTGGAATTCTCTGCCACAGAAGGTAGTTGAGGCCAGTTCATTGGCTATATTTAGGAGGGAGTTAGATATGGCCCTTGTGGCTAAAGGGATCAGGGGGTATGGAGAGAAGGCAGGTACAGGATACTGAGTTGGATGATCAGCCATGATCATATTGAATGGCGGCGCAGGCTCAAAAGGCCGAATGGCCTACTCCTGCACCTATTTTCTATGTTTACAGGTACATCTAACAAATGATCAACTAACAATTGGAGTCAGAATATTAGACCTTGAGATATTGGGAAGGGATCAGTTCAGAAATTAGACTCTGAAGATTAAGACTATGTGGATGAATAGATCTAGTTAGCAAGTAGGTGGGATACATGCCCCAATCAGTATCAATGGTGCCAAAGTGAAAATGGTTGAGAGCTTCAAGTTCTTTAGAGTCAATATTAGAGTTCTTTCATGGTCCAACCACATTGAAGAAGGCACACCAATGCCTATACTACCTCAGAAGACTTAAGGGCCTGTTCCACCAGCATGCGACTCCATGCGATGAGCTCGACCTAACGTGGTCGCTTGAGCCGTCTGGTGTCGTGGGGCCGGTCCCACTTCGATCGCCGGAGCCGTGTGGATTTGTGCGGAGTTCGTCCCGACATCGCGCGGAGCTCCGAAAAACTGACCATGTTCAAAAATTCCGCGTGGCAACGGCTTGTCGGCTCGCAGTCGCCTTGACACATTACGCACCGCCTCGACGTCGTGCCTCCGTGACCCTCTCTGTAGGTGCCTCCGTGCCCCTCTCTGTGTGTGGCTCCATGGCCCTCTCTGTGTGTGCCTCTGTGCCCCTCTCTGTGTGTCCCTCTCTGTCCTGGCGAACTTACCTTTCAGACTTCGCTCCAAGTTCGCCTCACTTCACGCCGCATCGCGCCACTCACCCGACCTCCGCGCGGCCCCCGCTGCCGGTTTGGTCGCGCTCTTCGCATGCAGGCGCATGCTGTTGGGAACGGCCCTGAACAGGGATCACCCGACCTCTGCGTGGCCCCCGCTTCTAGTTTGATCGCGCTCACCGCATGGAGTCGCATGCTGGTGGGGCAGGCCCTTAAGGAAATTCCGCATGTCTCCAATGACTCTTACAAACTTGGGCAAATGCACCACAAAGACCATGTTTTCCAGTTACATCACAGCTTGGTCTGTCCAACATTGAAGAAATTGCAGAGTTGGGGATACAGCCCAGCCCAGCCCATCGCATCACATCGACCAGACTCCCTACCATTGCATTGACTTCATTTACACTTAACATTGCCTTGGGAAAGCAGCCAACATAATCAAAGACCTTTCCCACCCCAGTCATTCCTCCTTCTCACCTACTCCCTTTTGGCAGAATATTCAGAAGCTTGAAAGCGCACACCACGAGACTCAGGGACAGTTTCTTCCCCTCTGTTATTTGTATTATACAATCCGTTCCTTCATCTAAATCATCAAAATACATTCAAGCCTCATGTATGGATATAAATATTCATATTTATCAACAGTCCTATCAAACGACACTTATTCATTTTTAACTTGCTCACCTATGTACAATTTTGATTTTGTTGGAACCAGTAGACATAATTCTTGGGAATACTAAATCCAATGATGATTAAGTGGCAAACACTCCAATGAACAAAAGACGTATGGCACACAAAGAAAGACAGCGGTGATTGATGGAGGTCAGTCATCCCAGCCAGGCTATCACTGCAGGTCCTTTGGGCAGTATTCAGAGCCCAAACATCTTTAGGTGTAAATGATCTTCCTTGACAAGGTCAGATATAGAAATGATTGCACAATATTGCAATTCTATTTTCAACTTCTTATCAAATAATGCAATCCATAACTACAGGAGCAAGACAAAGACTACATTCAGGAATGGGTTGATAAGCAGCTGATAACATTTTTACCATGAAAGAGTTCAGCAATGACAATTTCCAAATAGTCTATAACACCGTCTGTTAACATTCAGAGGCATTGCTTTCTCTGAGCACATCACCATTAATCCGAATCTCCACTGGACCAGCCATATAAAAACAGTTGCTATAAAATAAATCACAGGTTTGGTTTCATGTGGCAAATTCCTGCCAGCCCAAGGTATTTTCAACATCTACAAGGCACAAGCCAGAAGTATTATGAAATATTGTCCATTTCCTTTATGAGTGCAACTCCAACAATTTGAAGCTCATTTGATTAGCATACCATCAACTAACCTACACATTCATTGTTTCTACCAATGGTTCACAGTGGCTGCAGTGTGCACCACCCACAAAATGCACTCAAGTTTATTTGCCCAGGCTATTCCATCAGCACCTGGCAAGTCCACAACCTCTATCATCAGGACAGGGAAGCAGGTGTATGGAAATATGACCACCTGCAAACTCCCCTCCAACTTGAATATCAACCTAATTTGGAAATATTTTGTCAGTTCTTCAATATCACTGGACCTCATTCCTGGAACTCTCAACATGAGAGCATGATGAACATATTTTCACCAGAATAAGTGAAATGGTCCAAAGTGGCAGATCACCAATTTCTTTGCAAGAGCAATTTGTGATTTGTAATAAATGCAAGCAAATAAATAACAGAACTATGGATATAAATATCAGAATTTGAATTTTTGCCATTCTAAAACATAACTGCCACAGTAGAACTCCTCAAGAACTCATAACATTCACAATTAAATTCCTGGTATCTACATGATACAATTTCAAATTACAAAATGGGTTTAACACATTACATTGCATTACTGAACAAATTAATATGTTACCTGTTAATTTCTTCACAGGTTGAAGACGGACACTGATAGATTGGTGTGTGAGTAGTGGAGAAGAGGGGAGGGAGCGGGACATTCCTTCCATTATCCGAATATGCTGCATTCCTTCCGAAACTGGGAGAGACGGGACAACGTAATCTGGTTCAAAAGCACAGTCGTTTTCTGTATTGGACCCACCTTATTTAAAAAAAAACAGAACAAGAATTTAGCATGAAAAAAATTGAAATGTTTTTACTTAACTTGTGCACACAAAAAAAGCAACAAGAAGGTAGTGAACTGATTATAAAAGGGTTAATTCTGCTGTAAACTTCCACTTGTCAATATCGGACAACTGTTAGACTTGTTGATACGTATATTGATTTAGAAACATAGAAACATAGAAATTAGGTGCAGGAGTAGGCCATTCAGCCCTTCGAGCCTGCACCGCCATTCAATATGATCATGGCTGATCATCCAACTCAGTATCCCGTACCTGCCTTCTCTCCATACCCTCTGATCCCCTTAGCCACAAGGGCCACATCCAACTCACTCTTAAATATAGCCAATGAACTGGCCTCAACTACCCTCTGTGGCAGAGAGTTCCAGAGACTCACCACTCTCTGTGTGAAAAAAGTCTTTCTCATCTCGGTCTTAAAGGATTTCCCCCTTATCCTTAAGCTGTGACCCCTTGTCATGGACTTCCCCAACATCGGGAACAATCTTCCTGCATCTAGCCTGTCCAACCCCTTAAGAATTTTGTAAGTTTCTATAAGATCCCTCTTAATCTCCTAAATTCCAGAGAGTATAAACCGAGTCTATCCAGTCTTTCTTCATAAGACAGTCCTGACATCCCAGGAATCAGTCTGGTGAACCTTCTCTGCACTCCCTCTATGGCAATAATGTCCTTCCTCAGATTTGGAGACCAAAACTGCACGCAATACTCCAGGTGTGGTCTCACCAAGACCCTGTACAACTGAAGTAGAACCTCCCTGCTCCTGTACTCAAATCCTTTTGCTATGAAAGCTAACATACCATTCGCTTTTTTCACTGCCTGCTGCACCTGCATGCCTACTTTCAATGACTGGTGTACCATGACACCCAGGTCTCGCTGCATCTCCCCTTTTCCTAATCGGCCACCATTTAAATAATAGTCTGCTTTCCTGTTTTTGCCACCAAAGTGGATAACCTCACATTTATCCACATTATACTGCATCTGCCAAACATTTGCCCACTCACCCAGCCTATCCAAGTCACCTTGCAGTCTCCTAGCATCCTCCTCACAACGAACACTGCCCCCCAGCTTAGTGTCATCCGCAAACTTGGAGATATTGCCTTCAATTCCCTCATCCAGATCATTAATATATATTGTAAATAGCTGGGGTCCCAGCACTGAGCCCTGCGGTACCCCACTAGTTACTGCCTGCCATTGTGAAAAGGACCCGTTTTACTCCTACTCTTTGCTTCCTGTTTGCCAGCCACTTCTCTATCCACATCAATACTGAACCCCTAATACCGTATGCTTTAAGTTTGTATACTAATCTCTTATGTGGGACCTTGTCGAAAGCCTTCTGGAAGTCCAGATATACCACATCCACTGGTTCTCTCCCTTATCCACGCTACTAGTTACATCCTCGAAAAATTCCACAAGATTCGTCAGACATGATTTACCTTTTGTAAATCCATGCTGACTTTGTCCAATGATTTCACCACTTTCCAAATGTGCTGCTATCCCATCTTTAATAACTGACTCTAGCAGTTTCCCCACTACCGATGTTAGACTAACTGGTCTGTAATTCCCCGTTTTCTCTCTCCCTCCCTTCTTAAAAAGAGGGGTTACATTTGCTACCCGCCAATCCTCAGGAACTACTCCAGAATCTAAAGAGTTTTGAAAGATTATCACTAATGCATCCACTATTTCCTGAGCTACTTCCTTAAGTACTCTGGGATGCAGCCTATCTGGCCCTGGGGATTTATCGGCCTTTAATCTATTCAATTTACCCAACACCACTTCCCGACTGACCTGGATTTCACTCAATTCCTCCTTTGACCCACAGTCCCCTGCTATTTCAGGCAGATTATTTATGTCTTCCTTAGTGAAGACGGAACCAAAGTAGTTATTCAATTGGTCCGCCATATCCTTGTTCCCCATGATCAACTCACCTGTTTCTGACTGCAAGGGACCTACATTTGTTTTAACTAACCTCTTTCTCTTCACATATCTATAAAAACTTTTGCAGTCAGTTTTTATGTTCCCTGCCAGTTTTCTTTCATAATCTATTTTTCCTTTCCTAATTAAGCCCTTTGTCCTCCTCTGCTGGTCTCTGAATTTCTCCCAGTCCTCTGGTATGCTGCTTTTTCTGGCTACTTTGTACGCATCATCCTTTGCTTTGATACTATCCCTGATTTCCCTTGTTATCCACGGATGCACTACCTTCCCCGATTTATTCTTTTGCCAAACTGGGATGAACAATTTTTGTAGTTCATCCATGCAGTCTTTAAATGTCTTCCATTGTATATCCACCGTCAACCCTTTTAGAATTAATTGCCAGTCAATCTTGGCCAATTCACGTCTCATACCCTCAAAGTTACCTTTCTTTAAGTTCAGAACCATTGTTTCTGAATTAACAATGTCACTCTCCATCCTAATGAAGAACTCAACCATATTATGGTCACTCTTGCCCAAGGGGGCACGTACAACAAGACGGCTAATTTACCCCTTCCTCATTACTCAAAACCCAGTCTAAAATAGCCTGCTCTCTCGTTGGTTCCTCTACATGTTGATTTAGATAACTATCCCGCATACATTCCAAAAAATCCTCTTCCTCAGCACCCCTGCCAATTTGATTAACCCAATCTATATGTAGATTGAAGTCACCCATTATAACTGTTTTGCTTTGTCGCACGCATTTCTAATTTCCTGTTTGATACCATCCCCAACTTCTCTGCTACTGTTAGGTGGCCTGTACACAACACCCACCAGCGTTTTCTGCCCCTTAGTGTTTTGTAGCTCTACCCATACCGATTCCACATCCTCCAAGCTAATGTCCTTCCTTTCCATTGCTTTAATCTCCTCTCTAACAGCAACGCTACCCCACCTCCTTTTCCTTTCTCTCTATCCCTCCTGAATATTGAATATCCCTGGATGTTCAGCTCCCAGCCTACGTCACCCTGGAGCCATGTCTCCGTGATCCCAACTATATCATAATCATTAATATCTATCTGCACGTTCAACTCGTCCACCTTATTACGAATACTCCTTGCATTGAGACACAAAGCCTTCAGGCTTGTCTTTACAACGCATTTACCCCTTATACAATTTTGCTGAAAAGTGCCCTTTTTGATTTTTGCCCTGGTTTTGTCTGCCTGCCACTTTTACTTTTCACCTTGCTACCTAATGCTTCTACCCTCATTTTACACCCTCCTGCCTCTCTGCTCTTGTACCCATCACCCTGCCACATTAGTTTAAATCCTCCCCGACAGCACTAGCAAACACTCCCCCAGAACAACTTTGCCTTTCCCACACAGACACTGACAACAATAACAAATGTCACGGTTTTGGATCCATTTAGAAGCTTTTGATATGTAAATTTGCAACTAAAAGACGTTGATGGTAAAATACGTGGATAATAAGCCTATGATTGTTAACAGATAGAAAAAAGCTGTCAGAGAAAAAGTAGCCATAAAATGTTAAATATCATACAAACATTTAATAGAAATTCGACATGTTAGAAATTGTTCTGCTGATTTTAGGCAGTGTTTCGGACTCAAGAATGACTTGCTCCCACTTTAATTCTGTGGGTTGAGGTGGCCATAGAGATGACCTGCAGATTCTGTCACAGCTGGCACATGACAGGTTGGGCTAGTGGGCAGTTTGGGAGTTAGCAAGCTCATTTTGTCACTTTCACTGATTCTCCGCATGTTCCAAGTGCTATCCCAAATGTTCCTTTTCCATCTTCAGCCGTCAAGGGCCAGGGATTCACAGGCATCAGTGGGAGGCTTTGTAAATATCCTCCAGCCATGTTCTCTGTCTTCTTGCTAATCATTTGCTGTGACAGAGTTCAGACTAGAGAATATGTTTCAGGAATCTAGTGCAGGCTCATCAAATCCAGCTAAATGTATTCAGGGTCACTTTGTTGGACTTGAAATATATGCTACAGTTAATATCACTTGTCAGTGAATTTGGAGGATTTTGCAGATAAGTTTTTCCCATTGAGGGTAGGGAAGATTCAAACAAGAGGGCATGACATGAGAATTAAGGGACAGAAGTTTAGGGGTAACGTGAGGGGGAACTTCTTTACTCAGAGGGTGGTGGCTGTGTGGAATGAGCTTCCAGCAGAAGTGGTGGAGGCAGGATCGATTTTAACATTTAAAAGTAAAGTGGATAGGTATATGGACGTGAAGGGAATGGAGGGGTATGGTCTGAGTGCAGGTAGATGGGACTAGGGGAAAACAAATGGTCGGCACGGACTGGAAGGGCCGAGAGGGCCTGTTTCCGTGCTGTAATTGTTATATGGTTATATGGTTATTGTCAATTGCATCCCCAGTGCCTTGAAGTGTCAGCTATAGGTAGTCCATGAATCTTAAGTATACAGGGAACATTGCAGTATGTAAATGCAGAGTTGTATCCTGATTTGTTGGCATTATTTCCAAACACGATTCCGCAGATAGCCTCCTAAAACCTCATAAGATTTTTGGTACATTGGCCTTCATCAGTCAGGGTATTGAATACAGAAGTTGGGACATTATGTTATGTACAATGAATTGAGGTCACAGTTGGAGTGTTTCAGTTTTGGTCATCCTGCCTCAGGAAGGATGCAATTAAACTGGAAAGACTGCAGAGAAGATTAACTTGGTTGTTGCCATTACTCAAGGACGTGCCCCACAAGAAAAGGTTGGGCAGGCTAGGACTTTATTTTGTGGCTGTGATCTCACAGAAGTGTATAAAATCATGAGCAAAGGAGATAGGGTGAAGGAACAGTGTATTTTACCAGAGCTGCCAACTCTCACGCATTGAGTGTGAGATTCACGCATTTCGCCCAATTCTCATGCTCTCACGCTGATCACAGAATTTCTCACGCTCTGCCGTGAGAAATTCTGTGATCAGCGAAAATTTCAAAACTAATATCAACTACATGAGTCGCGGGTGTTGGAGAGCCTGAGCGGAGGGAAGGATGGCAGCAGAAGCAGCAGCGGGGACAGATGCGGATGGGGAGCCAGGGCTGGCGAGTGTTTGCCGGACTGGCGAGTCGCTCGCTGCAGCTCCGGCCACGGAGCAGCCCCAGTGCAAGAGTCCCGGGCCGTCGGAGGCATCAGAAGGATTGCGCCGCCGGCCGTGAGAGTCTCTATGCCGAATTCGCCCAGGTGACCGGCATGGATCAGGTAATCAACTAATTACAAATCAGGCTAATTACAAATCAATAACATTAGCCAACTCCGAAACATGAAGCGCTGAGCATTGGGATCCAGACATCAGGGACAACTAACCTCAGTTCCCCAGTCACATCTGGCAGTGTTCTCTGTCTGAACCAGGGGCCGCGGAGCGTTTTTGAAAGTGGGGAGGCCACGCGATCACTGATCACTGGCTTGGGGTTACCCGGCAAGGGAGTGGAGCAACCGAGTGGGGGAAGGGTGTGAAAGGGAGGTGTCCCCCCCTCCCCCTCCCACGGTAGGGACTTTTTGAAATTTGATGTATTAAAATCATATTTTAGTGCATTGTAGAAGTATGATTTCAATGTTTTTTGTTTGAAGTATTTTTAAGAGGTAACTTTTTAAGGAGTAACTTTTTCCACACAAAGGGTGTTGGGTGTATGGAACAAGCTGCCAGAGGAGGTAGTTGAGGCAGGGACTATCCCAACATTTAAGAAACAGTTAGACTGATACATGGATAGGACAGGTTTGGAGGGATATGGACCAAAAGCAATTAGTGTAGCTGGGACATGTTGGCGGGTGTGGGCAAGTTGGGCCGAAAGGCCTGTTTTCATACTGTATCACTCTATGACTACATTATACCTCCACCATGCATGAATGCTTCAAAATCAAGTGGTCGAGTTTTATTGCCATATACTCAAGCATCGAAACATAGAAAATAGGTGCAGGAATAGGCCATTCGGCCCTTCGAGCCAGCACTGCCACTCAATATGATCATGGCTGTTCATCTAAAATCAGTAGCTCTTTCCTGTTTTTTTCCCCATATAACTTAATTTTGTTAGCCCCAAGAACTAAATGTAACTCTCTCTTGAAAACATCCAGTGAATTGGCCTGCACTGCCTTCTGTGGCAGAGCATTCCACACATTCACAAATCTCTGCATGAAGAAAGTTTGTCCTCATCTCAGTCCTAACTGGCCTTACCCTTTATTCTTAAACTGTGACCCCGGTTCTGAACTCCCCCAACATCTGTGGATCCCGAAGTGAAAATCTAGTAGGCAAGCAGGATGCTTTCACGAACCACTGCCATTTGAAGGCCACTATCTTCCACCGTTTCTACCCAGTGCTTGGTACTTACTTCCAGCAGCCACTGGTTGTCCTCCAGGATGCACTGAGCCGCAGCCTGATCCATGCTGGTCACCTGGGTGAATTCGGCATAGAGCCTCTCACGGCAGCGCCGCAACGCTTCTGACGCCTCCGATGACGCCTCAGTACCTCCAGGACTCTTGCACTGAGGCTGCTCCATGTCCGGAGCTGCAGCGAGCGATTCGCCAGCCCGGCAAACACTCGCCAGCCCCGGCTCTCCGTCCGCATCTGTGTCCGCCGCTGATTCTTTTTCCAACACCCATGGTCCATGCAGTTGATATGAGTTTTGAAATTTTCGTTGATCCCAGAATTTCTCACGACAGAGGGTGAGAAATTTGTGATCAGCATGAATATTTGGCGAAATGTGTGATTCTCATGCTCAATGCGTGAGAGTTGGCAGCCCTGCCTCTCTATCCCCCTCTCCCCCCATCTCTCTCTCTCCTTCTTTCTTTCCTCTCTCTCCCTCCTACCTCACTCTCCCCCCCTCGAAGGGCTGAATGGCTCCTGCTCCTATTTTCTATGTTTCAGTTGCATTTACAAAATATAAATAATTCTCTTGACTTTCCATCTGAAATTAATCATTTTGTGTTCGCCTGCACATCGTTCTTTTTATAACATTTTGTATGAGCTTGACAAATATCTTATTCAGGATATGGTAACAGGTTACCCATGAAAATTGCATCTGTTAATCCATTCAAATATGGATATAAATTCTCCCACTATATTATATTTTAAAAGAACTTTCCATTTTAAATGCATTCTTTTACTATTGATGAGAAATTAATTTCTAAAAATAAAACATAAATATCATCACATATAAAGTAAATGAAGTGGTATACTAATCGCAATTATTTAAGAAACATTCAGGTTCAGTTTTATTAGCATGACACTTTCGTGCTGAAACAACCCACACTGGGAACCAATCAGTGCACAATACAATAGCACCATCTGCGTAGGTGCTTTTTGAGAAGTCACGGTCCCAGCACTCTTAATACATCCACCTCAGCTTCTCTGTTCAGTACCTTTTGAATTTTAATCAGCTGTGGGTTTGAAGTGCTAGTACTTCATCTTTCTCCCCACCCAACCATGGGAGAATTTACAGCATGAATATTGGTGTGCCTTTTTCCACAATTTCCTGATTCAAAACAAGAATCATGAAGTTGCATTTATTGGGACTGGAAATGCGTGCAACATTATATCTGTATATACCTTAAATAGGTATCAGTGATGCCCTGAAAACAACAGCAGGACACTTTCCAATGTTACTAAGGATTCTAGACCACTATTGGGACTATTGAAATTAAAGTATGACATTTCAAAGTGCATCTGTTACATATGTCCACAAGCAGCATTAATGAGGGTTTTTCAAGAAATGCTTCATTAGTGATGTTTTAGGAACCATTTTTTATTCTTCAACTTCCATTGGTAACATTTTTTAATGTTCATTTTATGTTAAGACAGCATAACAGGATTTGCTTGCTTTTAGGTGCAACAGGAAAGAAAAAGGATCTGCATATGCTAAAGGTCTTGATCAATACCAACTAATAACACAATGAATTGTGGCATGTGACCAATGTAAGTTTCTGTAAGTTGCAACACAGTTTCACTTTAAAATCCATTAGACCACTCTCAGTCCCTGGACAAAACCTATATTGAAAAAAATGACCCTTTGCACAATTTAAGTTCCTTTATAAATATGGTGCCCTTCCGAATGCTTGGCCTAATGTTGCGGGGGGGGGGAGGGCTTTGGGTTTATGAATCACTGGATCAGTTCTGGGTCAGGGGCGACCTGTACATGAAGGACGGATTGCGCCTGAACTAGAGGATCAATATCCTTGCAGGGTAGTTTGCTAGTCGTGCTACTCGGGAGGATTCAAATCTGAGGTAGGGGTGCAGCGCCCAGAGTGACTGTGTTGCAGGTGGGGAGGCAGACTTGTATGTAGAACATTGAACAGGCAGATCCAATGCTGGCAGCTCAATGTTCCAGATAAAGTCGTTTAGAATGTATGGTGGGGTGGGCTAAAGGTTAGGGAGTGAGCACTGATGATCTGGAAGGGCATTACAGCTGTTCTCTGGAAGGATATATAGGTCATTTAATGAAGCTATAAGGCTAGAATTTAGGAATAAGAAAGAAGTGATCACCTCAACAAGGTTACCCGATAGGTCTCCGAATAGGAAATAGAAGAGATATTTAAGCAGACGGGTTGTCGTAGTGGGGGTTTTAAATATCTCAATATTGACTGGGATTGCCTTGATGCTAGGGTCTTGGATGGGGTAAAATTAATAAAATATATCCTAGAGAGTATCTTGAAGCAGTAATTAGAGATTCCTGCAAGGGAGGGGTCTGCACTTGACCCTACTTTAGTGAAAGAAGATGTGTAAGTGATATAAGTGTCTGCAGACTCTCTATGGGAATAGTGAATCCTGAGTGGTAAGCTTCAAGGTTGTGATGGGAAAAGATAAGATTGGTGCTTGAGGTAGTGCTCTAAACTGGGGGAAAGCTGATTTCAATAGTGCAAGACAGAACCCGGCAGAGGTAGATCAAAGCTGCTCTCCGGGGTGAAAACACATCTAATAAGAGTATGAAAGCTAGATAATAAGGGTTTAGAATATGATGGTTGGTTTAGGAAACATTGCTTACCAAAGGATATTGAACCTTGAAAATCGAAGATTTGGAGAGAATTCTTCAAGACTGGATTTACTCCCATTTGGAAGAGAATGGGCTAATTTTGGATAGCCTGCAGGGCTTTGTACATGGACAGTCATGTCTCACTAACTTGAATAGTTTTTTGAGGAGCGGACAAAGGAGGTGGATGGTTGGCCAATGGATGTATATATGGATTTTAGTAAGACTTTTGATGTCCACATGATAGGCTGATTCAGAAGAATAAGATGTAAGGGATTCGTGATGACTTGGTTGTTTGGATTCCGAACTAGCTTATTAATAGAAAACAGAGAGTTGTGGTGAAAGATAGATATTCTGGTTGGAGATCTGTGACCAGTGGAGTTCTGCAGGAACCCTGTTCTGTGCTGGAACCTCTGCTGTTTGTGATTTATGAAAATGACATATATATATATATATATATATATATATATATATATATATATATATATATATATATATATATATACATATATATACATATACATATATATATATAATATATAAATATAATATATATATATATTATATATATATATAAGAAGGAACTGCAGATGCAGGAAAATTGAAGGTGGTCAAAACTGCTGGAGAAACTCAACGGGTGCGGCAGCATCTATGATGCGAAGGAAGTAGGCAACGTTTTGGGTCAAGACCCTTCTTCAGACTGATGTGAGGGTGGGGGGGGGGGGTGCGAGAAGAAAAAAGGAAGAGGCGGAGACAGTAGGCTGAGGGAGAGCTGGGAAGGGAAGGAGAAAGCAGGGACTACCTAAAATTGGAGAAGTTAATCTTCACACCGCTGGGGTGTAAACTGCCCAAGCGAAATATGAGGTTATTGCTCCTCCAATTTACAGTGGGCCTCACTCTGACCATGGAAGAGGCCCAGGACAGAAAGGTCGGATTCGGAATGTGAGGGGGAGTTGAAGTGCTGAGCCACTGGGAGATCACTTGGTTATTGCGAACCGAACTGAGGTGTTGGGCGAAGCGATCGCCAAGCCTACGCTTAGTCTCACCGATGTAGAGCAGCTGACACCAAGAGCAGCGGATGCAATAGATGAGGTGAACCTCTGCCACACCTGGAAAGACTGTTGGGTCCTTGAATGGAGTCAAGGGGGGAGGTAAAGCGACAAGTGTAGCCTTTCCTGCAGTTGCAAGGGAAAGTGACAGCAGAGGGGGTGGTTTGGGTGGGAAGGGACGAATGGACCAGGGAGTTACTCCATTCAAGGACCCAAGCAGTCTTTCCAGGTGCGGCAGAGGTTTCGGGTTGAGACCCTTCTTACATACTTAAAAAAAAACAATAATAGTGCAAAGACAAAAACAATACCCAAATCTATGTAATTCAGAGCTTATTTAGAGGTTTAATAGTCCGATGGTTGAAGGAAAGAAGCTGCTCCTGTTTTCACCATAGTTAAAACAGCCCAGTACATGACAAATGATTTCTGATAGTGCCACTGATTTGATTTTGCTTGTCTTGTCTGACATCATGTTAATTGCCTGCGCACAGACCTTACAAGATAGTGGCAAAATAATTGGATGACAGTTTAAAAGATCGTTTTATAGTCCTTAAAGATGCAGTCATTGTTTTTATACCTACAGTCACAGATAGAACCAAGTGTGAATTCCCTTGGACCACCTACGTTTTCAAACTGGGCGCATGATTAAGTTCTGAGTGTGTAAGATGTTTTTCTTCTTCTTCTTGCGTTTGAGGCAACAGAAGTTATGTAACGTCCTCCAGGTGCTGTAGCCAGTTCAATGTGCTGTTGTCGAGGGCTGTGAAGTCTACTCCTCCACCAGGGGGGCGGTGGACAGTGCAGTTGAAAATGATGTGCTGAGCTGTTTGCTGGTCTGCTCCACACACAGGCTGCTGATGAACGCAGCCCCCAGCGATGTATGTTGGCTTTGAACCGGCCAATCCCTGTACGGAGCTGGTTCAGGGCGACCCACTCCTTGCCGGGTAGGGCCTCTCACTCCTCTGTGTCCCGTACAAGCTCCTCGAACGGCTTCTCCTGGCCCGGCTCGATCCAATCGTCGAACTCCAACTACCTGAACAAGCTGGATTTCGTCGTGGACGCTGCACCACCCATCAAATAGTCAAGCTGACCAAGTTTTGATTCACTGCTCATAACTCCAGTGCAGAACTCAGGATGGAGGATGGAGAAACAAGAATGCCACCAAAAGAGGAATTACATTTTCGGTCCCAGTAACATCAGCACTTCCCTTTTAGATATAGTATGAAGTGACAATGAGATGTTCCCATGCTCTGGTGCCAACTGGTCTTCAAAACCAACCTACCTTTTTAAATTGCCTTCCTCTCAACCAGATTGCAAAACTTCTTTCACACATTCATCGTTTATATAGTGTTTTCAGTTCTATCCCTTCTCTGCTTTCTCTTCTCAAGTGGTTAAGATGATGACGACATGCGGACGAGGCTTTAATCCAATATTTTAAAAATGGAATGAGTTAAAATCTGCTCTGTTACTCGATACTCAGTGGACAATTCTCCTCTACCCTATTGCAGACAGTGGACTTTGTCTATGCACTACAATGCTTAGAACTATATTCTGTACTCTGTAACTTCCCCTTTGCTCTATCTATTGTACTTGAGATTGGCTTGATTGTATTCATATATTGAATATCTGATCTGTTTGGAAAGCATGCAAAACAAAGCTTTTCACTGTACCTTGGTGCATGTGACAATAATAAATATAAACCCAAACTATCATATTCCTCCAAACATCAGACAGCATGCCATGTGTTCTGTGATCATCAACTGCATTAAAACCAAATACAACTGAATGGAATGCATCTGTCTGCAGATCATTTTAATGTGTATTATTAAGCAAGCATTAGAAGTTAACAACAAAGAACAACAATGAGGAAGAAATTATAGACTTGCATTATAGACCCACATTCATTCATGTATTTTATATGAATAAAAAACATTATATACATAATGCAAATCTTGGGTAAAATCTGACAGGATTGGCAGCTTAGTGTGCCATGTTTAATGTGAGAATGGATTGTCTTTACTTGCAGCAGAAATATCAAAAAGCAGGCAGTGTTTTGCTCAGTATGGGCAGCCTCCAAGTTGCAAAAGACCCGACTTACAAATGTTTGACTTTGCCAAAATATTTATACAATTTTCTGAAACGAATTAAGCATCCCCAACTTTATCGCAAAGCTTCACGGATGAATCTGTGTGACAAATCAAATGATTTAGGGTTAGTCAGTATAGAATAAGCCTGATCGTGCAGTCGTATGCTGCTGAGTTGGAGGTGATATATTTGGCAGTGATTTAAGCCACTGTGCTGGCTGTTCTCTTTGGGGATGGATTTTTCAGCTGTTGCAGACTGGAAGGCTTTCCCAGGCTCAAACTCGTGGGGTATTTCCCCAGACATTTGGGGTTGGGAAATGGTGGGGTGGATGGGGATGCATTTGCTGACTGCTGCAGAGCTGCAGGCATCTTCTGCTATGTGGGAACAGAGCATTTCTAAGCTGAGCAGAGCTGGAAGCAGTAAGCACACTCACTCAGCAAGGCTGGCTGGCAGCTGTTTCTCCCGCGACTGCTTGCTCTCCCGTCGCAGCTCTTTTTGTGATCCTCCCCCACACACTGTTTTTGTTCATTTCCAACTTAGAAAAAAATTGGGTTGCAAACAGTTCTCAGTTACGGAACCCTGTCATAACCCAGGAACTGAATGCCTGTATTATACTTTTTTTAATTACTCATAGCTTTGTAACAGCTGAATGAATGTCATGAAAAATCAATAAATACTCTCCAGTTTATTGGCTAACTAAACAGGTACTAAACCGGCCATTCTCAATCAAGTAATGAATGAGTATTATCTTTGGAAGCAGCAATTCAGAAGAAATGCTAATTAGCAAGTCTGCCAGGGATTTTTCTAAGTGATCATTACACAGTGACTTTGCTGGAATTACCACTGCTCAGTGAAATTGGGATAGCACTTAGGCCTGATTTTGTTCATGCTCAGAAAACCATTACCCCCACCCCTTCCATAACGGGTTATTTTTCCAACTCATATCAGAGCAGAGATTAGCCCTCCACTCCATCACAAGGAAGTCATTAAATAAACATTAACTTGAAATGCTGGTCAGACAACTAACACTGTTTACCATGCAGTGTGCTGCAACTCCAAAACATGCAGTGCTAAATGCTAAGAATATGCATTTATTTTGTACAGCTGCTAATGTGAATAGTTCCAGGACGAGAGAAGAAACAGCTGAACGGAGCCTCGCCAGCTTGAGATAACCTAGCAAGAACAGTATTAAAGGAGATTATGGAAACGAATCAGTCTCCCAAGACCTCTGGCTCCATTTGACATAAAGTCCACATAGTTCAATGTCAAGAGAAATTCTGTCTGTATGTAACAGTTTTAAAGAACAGGTTTTTGAAAAACGAAGCTGCAAGGATTTGCATCATTCTTTGAAGTTTCGTAAAAGTCAGTCAACAAGATCAATTAGAAAATAGTGAGTGACAAAATGTTCTGAAAATGTCTTATGATTTGAGTGATTAGTGTATATTAAAAACATTGGGGTAAAGTGTGTGATTGCAGTATCAAAGTTAAACTGATCGAAACTGAACTGTAAAATGGAAAAAAAGACCAGAAAAATTAAGCTACCGAATGGTGAATTGTTGAGTAAGCTGCCCAAGGAAATATGAGAACATCACCCATCCCCCCCCACCAAACACGCTTGATATAAAACTGACTGAAGTAAAAAAAAGTGGAAACCAAGAACCTTAACAATAAACAGGAAACAAGAACTATGTTTAAAAAATAGCAAATAGTAAAAAGTCAAAGGTCAACCAGTTATGCAGCCAAATAAGATGCAAGGTGGTCGTCATGTACTGACTGAGCTTGCGAGAAGGATGAGCAAACAAGGGATGAGAAAACAGTACAATGTTCATGATCTCAAGAGCCACCATGTAGATGAAGTGAGGTGACAATGTTACAGATGAGAAAATGCAAATAGCATTGTTATTCCTATTGACGAATGTGTGCACCGAGGAGAGTGATAGCAACCTGTTTCCCTTCTCATACACAGAATGGAGAGAGAATACTATTGATATGACACAAAAAGCTGGATTAACTCAGCGAGACAGGCAGCATCTGTGGAGAGAAGAAATGGGTGATCGGGTCGAGACCCTTCTTCAGAGAATACTATTGGGTCTAACCAACTGAGAGTTGAAAGGTTTAAATCACATTAATTTATAGATGCAAATTTGACAAAACAGAGGAAGCAATAACACACACAATGCAGGGATCGTCAGTTGTGAAAATATGAAAGAATCACTTAATGTTTTCACTAAATCATGTGAATAGCAATCAGGTTGAAATTATTAAGAAGAATATAATGTATTTAATATCCATGACCATATTGCTGATACAGAAACCAAATATTGAAAAATATGCAAACGTTGTCTCAGTTTTTCCACCATCTGTATTTTAGTTTTCCATGATTGCTAATGCTACTTCACTATTTTTAATATTAAATATGACAAGAATCAACAGCGTGTTGGCAACTCCTACGTTACAGCCGTTCGCGTAACAGAAATTCACCCTTACATAACTCACAGATCGCTACCCAGAAAATATGAGCTCACACAGTATTTGTGTGAAAGAAAATATATCAAATAAACAATATTTTTCCAGCTTGTTGTTCTTGATGCATGCACGGATGACATGTCTTTTCATTATGGAAAATTGTAATATGGAGCGTTTTCTTGGAAAACAGCCTACTTTTCCCTGGAACAATGGGATGCCTATACTTGGTTTCTGATACAAGTCACAGTAATGGCACTGAAAGGACATATTTCTAATTAATTTTAATGTTACATTCTAATCCTTTGCCTTTAACTTAGCCCAATATGAAATATGCTACTTGGACAATGAATGCAAAATTTCATTTTAATATTATATCTATCCATATCTATTAAGATGCTCTGGAGTATGGTGCTTTTAAGTATATTGCAAGTGGTGCCAATTTAAGGGCCTGCAGTCCATGCAACTTGTGCTATAACATTTGCATGGAATTGTAAAAGGCATTTATGCCAAGAACAAAAACAAAGACATACATCATTGCATCAAAAACAAATTGCTGGAGGAACTTGGCAGGTAGAATAAGAATCTGTGGATGCAAAGAGATAGTTGACATTTTGGGTCAAGACCCTGCAGCAGGACTGATTGAGACCTTTGTCTCCACACATGCTGCTTGATTTTGAGTTCCTCCAGTAGTTTTTCTTTCTCCAGATTATACCATCTTCAGTCTCATGCCTCTATCAATATATTTATCTAATTCAAACAAAGGGAACAAACATTTCAGTCTCACTTGCTAAGATTCGTTAACAAGTAGATTACACCTCCAAGAACTCATCTTGGCAAATATAGCACTTCAGGTAGTTTTGACGGAGATTTTATAGAAAGAGCCGTTAATTTATTGATATAATATCATAATTGCTTTCACTGATTCAGCTTTACCATTGCACCTTAATATTGGCATCAGGAAAGCCAAGAGACAATACCGGGACAAACTTGGGTCTCAGTAGAAGCACTCAGACACCTTTTGAATGTGGCAAAGCCTCAATACAGTAATGGGCTACAAAACAAAGTCAGGCAGCAGATCTAGTGATAGTGCGGCTTCCCATGATAAACGATGCATCTGCTCGCTTTGAGCAGAAAACCATCAGGACGATGACATCTGTCCTGCCAGATTCGAGTGTGCCTTTTCACACGTTCACAGTTGCAGAAGTAAAATTTCTGAGGGTAAACCCATGGAAATCAACGGGCTGGGATGGAGTCCCTGGCCGCATCCTAATGAACTGCGCGGACCAACTAGCGGGAGTGCTCACGGACATCTTTAATGTCTCCCCACTTCGTCCCTAGGTACCCACCTACTTCAAAGGTTAATTTATTGTCACATACACCAATTGGTGTAGTGAAATTCAAGTTGCCATTGCAGCACACTAATAAGAATACAACACAACATTAAAGAAGAATTTAACATAAAACATAAAAACATCCCCCCACAATGGTTCCTACTGTGAGGGAAGGCGCCAAGTCCAGTCCCCATCCCGTTGTTCACCCATAATCGGGCCCATTGAGGCCTCCGCAGTCGCCTCTACGGGGCTCCATGTTTCAGGCCCTCTCGCCAGATGATGGTGCTCTAGCATGGGAGCACCCTCACAGCGGCTTGGGATGCCTGGCACGGCCGCTTCCTTACCGGAGACCGCGGCTCCCGAAGCTAACAGGCCGCGTTGGACGGAGCCCCACCACTGGTGATCTCGGCTCCCGATGTTAAAGTCAGCGCCGCCGCCCGCAGCTGGCCGCTCCACAATCCCGCAGCTCCGCGTTGTTTCATCGGCTGACTCAGCATTCCGGAGCTCCAGTGTGGCGACCCGGGCAAGGCATCGCCCGTTCCGCGATAACGCTCCAGCGCTGTGCCGCGTCCGTAACTGAGGTTCTGGCCGGTCCCATCAGGAAACGCCGCTCCAGGCCCGCTGGTAGGCCGCGAGGATGGGGTGAAGATGTGGCTCTGAGGAAAGCCGCCTCTCCGACCAGGTAGGGACTGAGAAATACAGTTTCCCCCTTCCCCCCCACCCGCCCCACACATAAACAGAATAAACCTCCAAACAAACACGTTTTAACGTACTAAAACATGTTTTAAAGGGTGAAAGGACGGACAGCTGCAGGCAGGGCAGCCGTACCCAACTGGACGGCGCCCCCCTTCAAGAAGTGGACTTCAAGAAGACCACTATCGTTCCAGTGCCAAAGAAAAGCAAGATCTTATCCCTTAGTGACTACTGTCCAGTGGCCTTGAAATCCACCATTATGAAGTGCTTTTAGATTACTAACCAAGGTCATCCCCAAAATCGTGGAACTTGGAGTCAGCACGCCACTCTGCAACTGGATACTGACATCCTGACTAATAGACCACAATCAGTGAGGATAGATGACAAGTAATCTTCTACGATAATTCTCAACACCGGTGCCCTGCAAGGATGTGTACTCAGTCTCCTATGCTTATACACTCATGACTGTGCAGCCAAATACCAATTTAACTCAATTTACCAGTTAGCAGGACAGCTCACAAACAAAGCTTTTCAATGTACCTTGGGACGTGTGACAATAATACATTAAATTAAAAAAAACTAAACTAAATTAAAAAAGTTTATAGGAAATATTTTTCCCCTTTGGGCCAATAAAACAGATGTGTTCCAACCATAGCTTTCAAAAGAAGTTGAAAATAGGATTAAATCGAAGGAAAAGATTTATCATGTTGCCAAAAGTCAGACGATTAGGAAAATTACAGACAAACAAGAAAGTGCAGAGACTGGAATCTGGAGCAAAAGACAAGGTGCAAGGTAGACAGAAAAAGAAGAACATCTACTGCAAGAGCTTCTGTGAAAATGTTATGAGGAATAGGTTGGCAGGTTAATATGGAATTCTTACAAACTGAGACAGGGAAATAAAGAAACAGCAGAAAAATAATCAAAAAAATGTTTGTCTGTTTTCGCAGAGTACACAGAAAATCTTCCAGATTAGCAAGAGGACTACAAATCTAGAGTGAATAAATTATCACTGGCAAAATAAATTAGTATTGGAGAAATTAATAGTACTAAGTGAATAGATTTATTAGAAATTAATAGATAGGAGAGAGAAAACTATAGACCAGTTAGCCTGACATCAGAAGTTCGTAAAATGCTGGAATGTATTTTTAATGAAGTTATAACTTATAAGTTATAAATTACGTTGAACAGCAACAGCAATATATAACTTATTTTCAAACAAAGCAAAGCCTTTGACTCCATCAATAAGGTGGGATTGTGGAACACATTCCACAAATTCAACTGTCTGCAGAAACGTATCTCCATCTTTTTGCTTGTTCCTTGACAGCATGTAAGCTCTGATATGAATCTACAACAGAACCAGTCTCAGAGCTGACTGGTTGGCAAACAAGGCTGCTTCATGCCCCTAATCATCTTTTCGTGCCACAGGGTTGCGTCTTATCAGAAAGATTTTCCTGTGGAAGTGGCCCTAATTTTCACAATTATTGGGAAGCTGTTCACTCTAGATCCTCAGTATTGGCTGAGTATGTAGATGAGCATGTGTGCACACTTGTTTACCAAGCTAAAAACTCTTACTGACATTTTTCAAGAAGCAAAAGTAGGCTGGTCCTTACATTCAACATTTGTAAAATTACAGAACTCTACAAACCAATCCCCATTGAACCACCTGCCCTTCAACAAAGGTTCACAGTGATTCTATTGAAACTGTGGACCACTTCCTGTACCTCAGGAATCACCTCACATTGGAGTGGACATTGATGATGAAACCTGCTGCAGCCTTTAGTCGATTGAGGAAAAGGATATTTGAAGATCAAGACTTCAAACCTGGTTCAAAACTGGCAGGCAGCAGTGATACCTGTCCTTGTGTATGATTCTGAAACATAAAATATCTACAGTAGGCATCTCAAGGCATTAGAAAAATGCCAATGTCATCTCCATACAATCTTCCAAATTCACTTGAACGGCAAACAAACCAATACTCTCCACTAGTATTGAGGCTTGAGCTAAATTCAGTCATCCATAGTTACATTCAGTCGGGAAGATTGTGTTGGTCACATGCCAGACTCCAGATTAATGTAAGGGACATTCTATTCCATGCTCTGTCACTAGCAGAGATTGCCAGGCATACAGAGGAAAAGATTTAAGAACGTGTTCAAAGCTTTCTTGCAGAATTTTAACATCTCCACTGACTCCAGGAATTTCTGACCCATGACCGTGCAAAATGGTAGAAATTTAGGATAATTGAGACCCTTGAATCCATGCATTGGAAATAGTTCCCTGTCTAAGCTGCAAAAGGAGAAAATTACTTCCCATACTACCCAGGCATCAATTTCGTCAGTCACTATCTGCCTCATCGGTAGTTACCAAATTAGCCTAATTTTACTTCGGAGTCACGTGAGTGACTACGTGAAGAAGCCCCGCCTGGCGCTGGAACGGCATGACGTCGACGCTGACGGCAGAGCATGAGCTGCAGAGGCAGCTCCTCGACAGCGGTAGGTACGGGCCCGCAGGTAAGTGCTGGGGAAAAACACTTTCAGGGTCTAAAAAACTCCGTGGCTGGTATTGAACACCAGGATTTAAAACTAATTTAAAAGTAAAAAATAAGTAAAAGTTAAAATAAAAGGAAATACTTTATATGAAAAACAACGGAGTTTAAAAGAACGTCCTAAGGGGAGCGATCGGAACGGGAGATTACGGAGCCGGTTCCGATACCGGTGGCCGTCAAAATTACGTTAGGAAAACTTTTTAGTCTCTCCACAAACTTTTGGCGGGGGGGGGGGGGGGATTTTATAAAGTCAGAAAGGCCATAATTTAAAAAGTTCAATAAAAGGACTAAAAAAGTTTTCATGGCTTGAAAAAATAATGGAAAAATGATTCCAAAAAATAAAAATAAAATAAATAAAGAATTCAAGCCAAAAAGGGTTAAAAGGCCCAAAAACATTCCCTAACCTACCCTAAGGGGGTTTCATATATTAATATATATGATGAAATATTGTGGGAATATCTACCTCAGATATGTTGAAGGTAGTCTCCTTGAGGGAAAAACTCAGGAGTAACAAGGGCAGTAAAAATAAATGGAAAACTGACCCTAAAAATGCACTGATAGTGGTGGCTGGTCATGAAGTACCCACCACAGCACCAGTAAAATACTATATACACAGGTGTAGGTACAACACCTGAATAAGAAGTGAGGCCATGGAAAATAACCATGGAAACCAAAATTAGTTGGTCTCTCACTAAAGCTGTTATGATTAAAACAGCAGAATAATAATAAAACTTTTATGTTTTATTTAAGTACACTTCAGCACAAAAATATATAGAGGTGTACTAGGTACAATACCTGAATGAATGAGTGAGGCCATGAAAAGTAAATATGGGGAAAAAAAAATAAAAAATTGGTCTCACCAAAGCTGTTATGTGAAACAGCCGAATATGATAAAAGCTTTTAAGTTTATAAAGATATCAACGGTAAATACGTTTATGATATCCATGTCTCAATTATATGAGATATAAGGAAATACGATTTTAAAAGTATTTCAAACTGGTGCATGGCATTTCCATTCAATGGAAAACAAATAAAATATTGTGCAAATAACCAATACATTTGAAGTAAAATAAATTGCCATCAGTTTGTGGAGCTCAATGGGGAGAAATATATAATATTTGGGACCAAATCTGCACTCTAGATTTGCAGATCAATACAAATCAGGTTATGTTAAACTCCTGATTATTATGGAATAAAACCTGCCTTATGATTTATTCAAAATATTGATTACAAAAGAACAGACTATTGGTCAAAATTTAAAAACTTTGGGGGGGGAAAATTATGATCCAATATAAAGATTTGATAATGGATCAAAACTAAGGCAGAAGTATGATAAATAAACATAATCAAACATAGCCTTATCCGAACCCATATAATTGGGAAAAGAAGGCTTGAAGTACGTTGAAGAGGTGCAAACAACTGTTACAAAATAAATTCATGAAATCTCCGATTGTGGGGGATTACAGGTGTATTATGATCATTAATTTAATATAACTAAGGACTACAAAAAACTGTAGAAAGGATTGGTTCACCTGTATAAGAAACGTAAAAATTTGATTTTAGGTTTGCACCCAAAAGTAACTCCAATAAAGAAGGGGTACGTACATATATATATTATAAATTACCTCAGTGTACAGATGTGATGGTATAAACCATACAAAACATCATTTTATATACACTTTTCAACAGTGTAAGAACATTTTATTAAAAATGGAACATCTTCAACATTGAAATACAGTTGTTATTAACAAAGTGTTAATCAAATATTACAGGTGCTTGAAATTAATTAAAATGGGTCAAGTGGTGCAAGTTAAAACATTGTCTAAAGGATTAAATCCAGTTTAAGGCTGTTAAACAGAATACTGGAAGAACAATTGCACTGATAAAAGATCAGCACTTGCACTATTGAGGACATGGTCATGGTTTATCTTGATCACATTTAAATTAGAGTCAGCTGCAAATTAGTGCTGCAATTACAAGCCTGTTGAAAGGCAAGGACTTGACCCATCACATAAAGCCTATATAACGCCTATGTTTTAGGCATTCATAAATATTCATAAATTACTATTCTGGATTTAGGAGTAATTCAGCACCATAAGAGGGGGAAAATTGTTCCATGATACAAATATGTCTTATTGCTTTGTTGACATACTTTGTCCCTCCATTAGAAAAGGAGCCTAGGTAAGAGTAAATAAAGCTCCAAAAGAAGGAATACAGAAGCTTATAAGAATATGTATGCCTTTGTGAGAGGCTTATGCAAATACCAAATGATACATTATCATTATTAAAGTAATGGATTTAAAAAAAAAAAAAAGGGGTTCACAAGTTGCTTCAACTATAAGCTTAGCAGCTGTTGCAAGCTGAAGCAAGTATTAACAGATGATGGACAGCTTCTGTGAATATTTGGGTAAGATAAAAATATTATCTATTCTTATAAAGATAATTGATACGTCTCTTTGTTGGCGCTACCGACAATAATACCAGGTAAATGCAAATGAATTGTCCTAAGAAATTCTCCAAACATTTGTATTAGTTATTGAATTATAAGGAATTATGGATTAAATATCGATTGTTCTATTATGGAAGTGTCCATGTCATATCAAGGTGAACAATACCACGGCTGTGGCATATATTAAATCACATAAGATAAGTAAAATAATAATCATGTGATTATCTGAGTAAAACAGATGTGTGGCATATTCTAAAATGTTTTAGTCCAGCTGTTTATCTCTAAGAAAGAGACAATGTTATCACAGACAACACATTAAGGGGGGAAAATACATTGTCATTAATATGGATTACTTACGATTAATCTGGTTGTATACAGATTAAATGACCGATCTTTCAAATGTTCTCGTGGGTAAACCAAGAACAGGAAAGGTGAGATGCTTTTCTCTCAATTACATGAGGAAAAATGTTCTTTTATGTTCCTAATTTTTGTCTGATAGGGCAGTGTCTGATGAAAATATAGCAAGACACTGCCAGAGGCATTTTGGTGGTCCAAAACGGATCCTTCATGGTTTTCATAAATATTGAGTGATGTTGAAACACTTGTGATGATTCATAGTTGCAGTAATTTATTGTTGTACAAAGGCATCCATGATATGAAAAATATGAAAATTGACTATCTGCAGGTTGATCAGACCATTACAATAGTTTTGATGGTCAAAGAAGTCTATAAATGTTTAACTAATATAACAACATAACAATAAAATAATTATGTATAAAGAAGTGTTATACCTGCAATTTGCAGAAATAAGTTTTAAAAAAAAAACAATATTTTATAAGAAATTGGAAGTCTGTGTATACAGTAAAGTTATTTGTCATATTAGATATATGTGAGTTCCTTGTGGATTGCATTTTTTCTGAGTTTCTAATTTATAGAGCCAATAATAGGGCTCAGAGTGTTTATCGTCCTATTTACGGACAATATACTAACCAAGAAGTTATCGGGTTCATTCGTAATATCCCGATATGAAAAGGGATATATATGTAGATATAAATAAATAAATATATATAAATATAAATATAAATAAATATATATATATATATATAAATAAATAAATATATATAAATATAAATATATATATATATAATAAATAAATATATATATAAATAAATATATAAATATATATAGATTATATATATATAATATATATATATATATATATATATAAATATATATATATATATATAATATAAAAAATCTGTCCAAAAATTGCAATACATAAGTCTGGAGATCAATATAGTCCTGAATTGCCTTAGGCAATGGACTCCAATTCTATCAATGATTCAAAAAAGTTAACATTGAAAGTAATAATGCTGATGACTTTAGTATCAAGATAAGAGTGCAAACATTGCAAATATTATGTTATAATTGTATGTGGATACAGATTAACATTACATAATATGTTTATGAATTTACCAAACAAAGCAGACCAAGAAGAGCTGAAACTAAGGTAAAACCTATAAGCATATCCTGTCGGCCTTAAATTGTGTGTGTGTGTGAACATTGATGAAATATGTTGAAGTAAGTAAGAGTCCTCTGTGGTAATGAGGCAGCACTAACCTATTACACACAAAAAACCACATTAGGTTTCAGTAAAAACTGATGGTTTCTAGAGAAATGTATTCTAGATGGTTAAACATTGAATAACACTCAGTGGAACTAGACACTGAAATGTGGAAAATCACTCTGTTAAGGAGGTAGATACATTCACAGGAATGGCACAGGATGAGCCGCTCGAGCAAAGATGCAAGGCCACAGGAGGGTGTAAAATAAATATTAAATTAAATGGAATCAGTCATTGTGTCACGATTGGACATGGAGTGTTGGGTTCTCTATAATTGTTGCTTTGTTCATACCATCAAATTATATATATCAATTGATATTTTGTGATAAACTTGCCTTTCAATGGAAAGGGCATTACTTTTATTCTTTTATAATGTGAAATAATTTATCACATAACTCGAGGCAATGTTTGGAGGAAAAAATGTGTTATTTTGCTCATTATTGTGTTGTGTGAGCCAGAGTAAAAAACGACATAAAAAACACAGAAAGCTTCAAAATCTTCACGTAGTCACTCACGTGACTCCGAAGTAAAATAGTAAGATTAAATGAGAACTTACCAGTTCGAAGTTTGATCGTTATTTTATGAGGAGTAACAATGAGGGATTACGTGCCCTCCACTCCCGACCCTCATAAAATAAATGATCATCTGGTAGTTCTAAATCTATGTTGAGCCTTACTATCTTACTCCGGCTATTATGTTCTGTGTTTTTCATGCCGCTGCTTTGAAGTATGCCGTTCCAGCGCCAGGCGGGGCTTCTTCACGTAATCCCTCATCGTTACTCCTCATAAAATAATGATCAAACTTCGAACTGGTAAGTTCTCATTTAATCTTACTATTAATGATCTCAAAAAATCACAAAAATGGAGTAGAAATTATCTTCAATCCCAAGGGAGAGTAGAAGAAAACAAATTTGAAATTTGAGTGGCCTGTAGTTTCAGTCCACTTATTTGGCAGGGACATTGATGGCCAAAATTCCTAATCCTGTGTTGTACTGTTTCTTTCAAGGAAAGATATATTATCACTGGTTGCAATTCAGGGAAATCACACTTGAATGATTCCAGGAAGCATCATCTTGAGATGTTAACTAGGTTGGGTGTATATTTATTGGAATTTAGGAGCATCTTCGTGAAACATAAGAATCTTAGCGGTTTAACAGTAAATGTCAGGAGAATCTAGGCCAAAAGTTGATGATCTCAGAATGCGATACTGAGATGAGGAAGTATTTCTTCTCTCAAAGGATTGCGAGTTTTTGGAATTCCATGAGCCAGAAAACAGTGGAAACTGAATCCTTGAATATATTCAAACCCCAGATAATGATGCAAATGTAAGACAGAAGGCAGGAATGTGGACTTGGGGAAAGTTGGATCAGTCATGATCTTATTGACTAGTGGAGCAAGCTCATGGGGACACATAGACCACTCCTATTTCTAGTCCTTTTGTGGCCAACACTCACAGATCCTCAGCCATCCTAGAATGGTTGCTTACACTACCCACTAAACTTCAATACCAACCAAAACATATCCTACCTTGTTCAAACCGGTTCTGCCGAGAATCTATGCTTGTTTGCCTCCGATCTGATTGTTCCTCGTTCCCACTATCTAAAAAAGCACAAATAGTAGAATGTCAATGTGGTAGCAACTTTTGTTTCTGTGCACAGCAATGGATTTAGGGAATCAACGTATAAGTTCGAAAGGATACAAAGTGTTGGAGTAACTCAGAGTGAAGAAGGGTCTCGACCTGAAAATCACCTATCCATGTTCTCCAGAGATGCTGCCTGACCCGCTGAGTTACTCCAGCACTTTGTGTCCTTTTGTACAATAACCAGCATCTGCAGTTCCTTATTTCTAAAACATACCACTCAATAAGAGCTAAGGTGCTTTGATCTGAATACTAAACACAAAATGCCCATTATTTATACACAATTAATTGTATGGCTTTCATAACTAACATTAGTTATCCAAATGAATATAAATCATTGACTTTCAGGATGTTTGCACTAAAAATATTACTGGTATTCTACAAGTTTTCATTATGAACCTGAAATTAATCAGTAGAACATGTCCATTTTTAATTTTAATAGTGATTAGGCTACGGGAGTGGATGCAACAAATGTTTTTTCAATTCAACACAAGCATACATGCAAAGTTTATCAGATGAAAAAGTCTCGTCGCCCAAGAATTCAAATACATAATGCTTTCTATACCATGGATACAAATATAAACTGTAATCAGTGACTGACAGCCCATTGGATGTCAAAATTATATTTTGGCAAGGTTAACACGCAGATAGCAATCTGGGACCATATGTGGTCCCATGCATAAGTTTGAGAAAAATAATCCAGCAGTACAAATAACAAATCTCTCATGCATTGTCCTGCTATTCTCTGGTCCATGCATACCTTATGTGTTTTCTATTGATGTTCTCAGCCATTTCTACATTTTCACTGGTTCACATACAATTCGTTCCCTTCCCTTAGTGTTTCCTGGCATTTAAATGCATCTTTCTTCGATTCATATTAATCTAGCTGATTGTAAACTGCCTTAACATTCCCTACCACGTATCCTGTACATTTGACTAATTATCCCAGAATGCCTTAAAGTCATGTCACATTTGGGGATTTTATCGAATCAATTTGAAAATTTATCGGAACATCTCAAACATAGGAAACTAAAAAACCATGAAAACTTTCCTGAACTAAACATAATTGGCCTTGATTCCTTTAAAATCTAAAATCTATTGATCTCTATCTTTAACATAATCAGTGAGCAATCACAATGACCATCACAGCTCTCATGGAAAAATAATTCCAAAGGTTCACTACCCACTATGTAAAAGCGATTTCTCTTCATCTCAATCATAGTCACACAGTCCTTCGGCCCAGCTCGCCCATGCCGACCAACATGCCCCATCTACACTAGTCTCACCTGCCTGCTTTGGCCCATATCCCGCTAAACCTATTCTATCCATTTACCTATCTAAATGCTTCTTAAACATCGCGATAGTACCTGCCTCAACTATCCTCTCTAGCAGCTCGTTCCATATACCCACCAATCTTTGTGTAAATAAGTTACTTCTCAGATTCCTATTACATTTTTACCCCTCTCACCTTAAACCTATGGGGGAATCTGGTTCCTGATTCCCCCACTCTGGGCAAAAGACTTATTTACCCGATTTATTCCTCTCATGATTTTGTACACCTCCATAAGATCTCCCCTCATCCTCCTGCACTTCAACGAATAAAATCCTAGCCTGCTCAACCTCTCTACATCTCGGGCCCAAGTCGTGGCAACCTCCTCACAGATCAGTGTTTTTTTCGTGCTGCTATGGCATTCCAGATGGAACCTCTAACAAACTGTAAACTAGCTTGATGTACAACATCCATAGCCTTGCAATGGCTAGTTATGTGTACTGGCATCTTTATGTCCACATAAAAAGCACTGGTCAGTCCCACATTGTGAGCATATAACCCCTAGTTATCCCTTCTGATAACTGTCTAGCCTCAGCGTCCTTTATTGCCAGGGTGACATCACACACAGACTGGAAGAACAAGTAATTCAGATTCGGCTTTGGCACGCAACAACTGAATGGCATAAACATTGAATTCTCAAAATTCATGAAAAACCGCCACCCCTACTTTCTTCTGATGTACTCCCATTCTCTCACGCACACCTTTTCCACTATCCCTGCCTTGTCTCCCAGTTCCTTTTCCTCCTCCACATCCCCCTTCTGCTCGTCACCACCTACTCGGGAGGTCTCCCTTCCCCTACTCTTGTCTCCCTTCATTCCCTCCCTCGTTCTACACATTTCACTCCTCATCTTCTATTCTTAACAGATTCTATCATTTGTAACATTTTTTCTTCTCCACATCACCTCTAGACTCTGATTATCTCCACCCTTTGCTCCCCAGTTCGCTCATCTGCCAATCATTTATCAACTCTTGCCGCACCCCTTTCCTTCCTACACCTGTTTCTATCAGTTCTCTCCCCTCTACTCCAGTCTTGAAGGTTCCTACCAAAAATAATTGAAGCTTATTTTTAACTTTGATACCGGGTTAACTTTCAGCACAAAAATAGACACAGGAAAATTAAAAGTTATTTCTTATATCTATTTTCACAGTGAAGTAATCAATACAGCATGATGATCACAGCCTTGAAGAGTCCAGCATGTCATATCCTGGAATCCTGGACAGCTGGAATTGCAATCTCACTCCACACAGACTGAAGTGGCTACAGTGCAGATGTGATGGCCATCCATCTCCTTGCAGATTATATGTTTACCAAGGTCTGGAAAGTGCTAGTGATCTGAGTCAATGTTCATCCAGATCTGCACAGATCTTACTCTGTGCTCCAAGGATTGCTCCTGGGGAAGGATAGCGAGACAAACATCATCTGCTTCTAGAAAGTATCAACTGAGTAATTTGCTCTAAACCAGTTGATTGTCCAGCATAAGAAGATGCCTGCTTCTGAAATGTTGCCACTGCGCAGGAGTTCACACTCAGAGGAACATTGAAATTTTGTGCACAAATGATCTCTGGAGAAAGACCGCTTTGTAAAGTCCTATTCCAGTGGCACTGAGGGGCTGGGCCCTGTGTAACAGCCACTCAAATGTTTCATCAATGCAATATTTAGGGTTGGCATATCAGTGATTTTGTAAATTAATGGATTGAATTGCTTGGTATGGTGAATAAAGACAACATGTTTGGAACATATTACAACATAGTTTATGGATAAAGTATATTTGAGGACAAAAATGTCAGAAATAACATTATCATTGGATTGAGTTACATTGATGGCTGTAAATGAATGGAAAAAGCATCCAGAAACATCGCCATTGTCCAATACTAAAAACAAAACTTTCAGAGATCCATGCCAATTCACCAAACCCAGCAAATACACCAGACCTGTGAAAATACATAGCACATACAAATGTTCTTAATATCATTTATTCTCTGCACAACCGTTGGCATATATTCTCAAGCAATATAATGCGAAAAATAACTGACAGCTATACTCGAGACATTATTGAGAAAGATAATAAAGTAAGATGAATGTACCAAATAAAATCTAAACAAGAATATTAAATATACTAGTTCTTGGTAGAAATGTGCACATTGTTTCTCTCTTAAATACAGTAACCTTTGTAACTGGCATAAACCATAAATAAACTTTTAATTACATACTGAAGTGGCAATGAATTTAGATGAACAATAAGTGAAGTCCCATGGTTTTGCTCAAGCCATGTAACAGTTTGTAGCTAGCAAGTAACAGATATACTACTTATAGTTCAGATACAATGATTGGATAACCAAGAGAAAGTATAGTATTTAAATAGTCAACTGCGAAGAAGGAATAGATTACATTAAATTAACATCATGCTAATTACTTCAGTGCCTATATGAAATTTTTAAAAATGCCTCCATTTAGTGCCATTTACAAAATCAGGTCATCCCAAAACACATATCTTTTAAGTTAGCATCGAGTTATCGTTAGTTTACAGGATAGGAAATGCAGCAACCAAAGCTACACAACTAAGTTCCACAAACTATGTTGAAACAAATAACTTGATCATCCAATTCAGGCGTCCATTGTGGGATAAAATGTGTCCAAGAACTAGGAAGAAAGGCCCGGTTCTTCATTAAATGGTGCATGGAATATTAAGTATCCCATCAAGTTTAACAGCTATGAAAGATAACATATCTAACTACATTATACTGGTTTATGCATTCAAGTGGAACCCAAGACCTTTTGACTCAGAGGCAGGTTTACTACCTCTGAGCTACAACTGACACCTGATGTGATTTACCATCTAACCATGCTGCCCTCATACTGGTCCTATAACCAAAGGTGGGGCCACTATTAGACTGCAGTGTTAGAAGCAAGCCACAAGTGTGAGTATTTCATTTGGAAGTTTGGTTCAGAAGCAGAAAATAAAATCAATTTAATTGAGAAGTGTAGTTATTTCACATCTAACCAGTTTATCAAATGTATGCAATGAGGGAAGTGACATTGGAAGAGAAGATGAAAATAATTAGTTGTGATTATTCCAATTTTGCAGGTGATTTTTCTCACAAGCATATTCAGTGATTAAAGGAATATATGGGGTGGAAGATTGCAACCTTCACGTGGTCCGCCCTGTTTCGACTAATGCAATCAACTCGACATGCACAAATGGAAGATCAAATAGAACAAGTTGTCCAACAACTTTAGGCTGTGCACGCCACACGAAAGAAGAAGAAAGGAATATATAAAGCACAGATTTGCCGTTTTCAGGGACTGTTGACAAAGAGGTCAGTGAATTATTTCTTTAAACAAACAAAGCTTTTTCAGGAATGGGAAAGAACATCTGCAATTTCCAATATTGACCTCATTCACTAGTTTAGAATTTTTGGAATACACTTCAGATTGTTTATCTTCCAGTGCGCGCATACACGAGTGACAGATTGTAAATCATTCATCATTTTAGATTGACAGCATGCTCTCAGCACTGAGAATGGTGCCTGGAATGAAGAATCTTGTTGAAATGCAGTCTGTTACCAAGGCTACAACCATTCCCAATATAACCCATTCACAATGCAAAACATATTTTCTGTTTCATTCTTAGATATCACATATTTCAATTCTGTCATAATTTCAGGAATTTGGAAATAGTATTTCTAAAATTCCACTTTGAAAGAATTGTGTGTTCAATTCGCTCTTGCAGGATCAGATAATGTATTGAATGAGAAACACCCACAAAATGAAGTTTAATTATAACATTTTGGCTTGAAGGCTTAAGGAAAATGATATAAAATGTACCTGATTTTCTGTAACTTGTGACATTAGGCGCATTCGGGAAATGTGGCATAACTTCAACTTCATCCTGCTTCAATAGGTTTTCATTTTCAATCATGATACTTGGAACATAAATCTGATTCAGCAAGGGTAACTTGCAATATTAACTTAAATAGGATCAGTTCTCAACTGGAAATTGTTTGCTTCTCCCCTCCCCCGCCCCCCCCCCCCCCCCCCCCCCACCCCACATCATCATCCTAAGCAAGATATTCAGTTGCCGTTCTCCTCGCATCCATCCAACCAACTGAGACAAAAGCACACTGGATAGCCACCAAGTGGTCACAGGAGTGGAAGGCAACCTCATTTTCATTACACAGCTACATCTCTTCACCAGATAAAAGCTGTCCAGGGTCTGACCTTCGCAGAGGGGCATGGGTGAAGCTCAACTGACTTCGTACTGGAGTACTGGAGTTGGGCATTTCAATGCCAGCACGTGGAGATGGGGACTCCGCCAGAGCCCAGCCTGTGAATGCGGAGCAGAACAACAGACAGCCAACCATGTCATCTGTGGGTGCCCACTCTACCACCCACCAAATGGAGCTCAGGGCCTGGCAGACATTGACGCAGAGACAACAAACTGGCTGCTCAACACCTGGCTTGAGATCTAGCTATTCCTTTGGTTTATGTTTCATTCGCAAGAAGAAGACGACGACTTATGAATCTCAGCATTATCTGAATTTCTACTACCTCATTACCCTTATTCTTATCACCACCATTGGACACAAATGGAAAAGGCATAGAAATAGAGTTCTGAACCAGGGTTCCTACCAACAGACCGACCATTCGTTGCCACCTCCACCGATTGTTTGTTGACAACAATCAGAAAGTTGTTCTATTACTAAAACCCATTACTATTTAGATTTTGCATTGGCAATTCGCTTACAAGATAGTGATACCCAGCTATAACAATTCCTCCTTTGTTTGATGGATAGCAATCTATAACCATTAAGAAAATTGGCAATTTATCTTCAATCCCCAAGATGCTTTTATAAAGCTCCCTAAACCCTACAGTATTTTGAAACGTAATTCTCTACATACCTTCAAATGCCAACATCATTCATTAGATCACTATACAGTCTGCTTCCGCTTGCGGTTCCTCTCTACATTCCTCCCCTCACAATTCCTCATTTCATTCTTCCATTTCATCATTTTCTTCCCCATTGATGAAGACACATTTCGCCTCATACACAGAGGCAATAAAAGCGTGGGTGAACCTTTCAGGAGCGTATGAGTTCTAGCTGGGATGGAAATGAATGATGATATGGGAACAGCGCGCAATCTGGTAAAGGGAGGCAAGAGTAGGACAAAGCCTGGCAAGTGATAAGTGTCAGGAGGGGCCGTGTAATGAAATGGATGGAGCAAGTGACAAAGGCTGGAGGCAAAAAGAATTGTCAGATTAGGGAAAGATGAGGAGGAATTAAATATAAAGCCGCAGGGAGCGATTTGGGTGGAAAGTCACATGGATGAAGGGGTGGGGGGCAAGGGGAGGATAAAAAAGAAATGGGGACAATTGCTAACCATTTTAATTCCTCAACCCATTCCCATACACCTCTCTGTCCTTCGCCTCCTCCATTGTCAGAGCAAGGGCACATACAAATTGGAGGAACAGCACCTCATATTCTGTTTGGGTAATTTACAACCCAGTGGTATGAACATCGAATTCCCCAATGTTAAGTAATACCTCCTATTCCTCATTCACAGTCTACCTACCATCTACCCTTATTCATTCATGCGGCTTTATATTTCATTCTCCTTATTTCCTCATCAAACACCCTTTTATCTTTTCATCTCTAACCTTTGTCACTTTTTCCATCTGCCAAACTGCCCCCCCCCCCCACCTGAATTCATCCATCACTTACCAGGCTTTGTCTTCCCTTCCCCCTCCCCCCCACCACTCTTTTTGCAGATTTCTCCCCACTACTCCAACCAATCTAAAAGATGTGTCCCGTACAGAACATCACCAGTCCATTCCCTCTATAGATGCTGCCTGATCCGGTGAGTTCCTCCAGCACTTTGTGTTTTGCTCGAGATTCCAACATCCAGTTTCTTGTCTTTCCTTGGGAATGGCATTTGGTATTCCTGACAATGGGGCAGTATGCAATTGAAAGCTTGTTTGAGAGACAATGCAATATTAAAAATTCAAATAGTCTCAATTAGCATCAGACAATTGCAGGTTAGAGGCAGTGGCCAGGAAATAGAATTTTTGGCAAAGCCAGAAGCCAATAACAACAGGTTATTATTGCACTGTACTTGTGAATGATAACTGGGTATAAATTTGCTGACATTAACTGCAGTGCAATGGTGATTACATTAAAAGTGCTACATTGGCAGTTGATTGTTTAAGGATGTTATAATGTTGTGAAAAGTGCTGTAGAAATGCAAGATGTTCTTAGAAAGAAGATTTCCATTGAATAATGTTCTATACAGTCTACAAAGTCTGAGCAGTAGGAGATATTGAGGTAGAGCTCGAAGTGGTCAACCTGCTTGTAGAATATGTTTTCAAATGACACTGCTAAAGAGGAATAACCTGGGTTGAGAGATGATGGGAGATAGGAAGAAACTCAGTTAACAATGCAGCTATCTAAGTCTACTTAGTTCAAAATGGAATAGAACAGATGAGGATGACATGAGGTGCAGATTCATGCGCAATAGTTTGCCACAGATGCGGCCCTGACAAAAGCTAATTCAGAGGAACAAAGGCAGAGAAAAATGAACAAATGGATTGAACACTGAGAATATTTGGAAATCACCGTTGATATTGCCCACAGGCTGATCACAGCTTCCCAATAAAGACAAGGCCATTTTTGACATGCTGGTCTGAGGAATGTCAATCGTAAAGCACATTTGAAAGCTGTCCATGGAATTATATTTCTGCTGTTCCAAATCCCCCAAGTAAAGGAAAAAAAAAATTAGACAACACCTCGATAAAAGTCCTTTTTTTTTTATAATCATAGTCCAACTTCTCTTTTGTGAAGATGTGCAAATTATTATGCCGAATTTACTTTAAATTCCATTTAGTATCTTTCCAATCAACAGAAGGAAAGTCCTCCAATTTCACTCAAGAATGACATCAAGTCAATTGGCCACATCATAACATGCAAATTAAAAATGGCGCAATTAAAAAATTATACACAGGCATTCAAAAACACCCCAAAATGTCTAGCTTTTTTATTCATTACATCTTTCAGAAGAAAGCTAATTTTTACCTTGATTAGCCTAAAACCAACTTATGTCCTTCTCGAACTAGTCAGTTTCACCAATGAACCAGAAAATTAAGTCTGGTTATAAGAGAGAAATCTTTCCAGATTGCCATTTGTAACAAACTGTGCAGCAGGCAATTGACAAAAATATGTTAATGTACTTATGAATTTAAAAAAATGAATTGAAATATCCAGCTGTTTCCCATTTCATATTAAATCACTGTGTCAAAATGGCTTTTTGTCATTGCTAACTGCAGAATGGAAAAATAGTATTGCAAGGACAGAAAGAATTGCAGAAAATGAGTAGAGTGAGAAATAAGAGAGCATGCACTGCACTAGCAAGGTACTATCAGAGAAACTATGTAGATGCAGCAAGGAGAGTAAAGGCAGATATAAGTGGGCACAATATGAATGCAAAACGAGGCAGTATACAGTGCCCTCCACAATATTTGGTTCAAAGACCCATCATTTATTTATTTGCCTCTGCACTCCATAATTTGAGATACGTAATATAAAAAAAAACGTGGTGAAAGTGCATATAATCAGATTTTATTAAAGAACATTTTTATACATTTTGATTTCACCATGTACAAATTGCCTGTCGCACTGACCTCTAGTCATGAAGACACTCGAAAGGCTTGTGCTGGCCAAGCTGAAAAATATCACAAACTCCCTGCTGGACCCTCTGCAGGGACAATAGATCTGTGGATGATGCAGTCAACCTGGGCCTGCACTTCAACCTACAGCACCTAGACTGCCAGGGGACCTATGCGAGGATCCTGTTTGTTGATTTTAGCTCTGCATTCAACACCAGAGCTACTACACTCCAAACTTTCCGAGTTGACTGTGCCTGAACCCCCCTGTCACCAACTTCCTGACAGACAGGAGGCTGCATGTGAGGCTGGAAAAGCACATCTCGGACCCGCAAACGGTCAACATAGGAGCACCGCAAGGCTGCGTACTCTCTCCTCTCTCTACGCCAACGACTGCACATCCACAGACACCTCTGTCAAGCTTCTCAAGTTTGCGGACGACACAACCCTGATTGGACTGATCCAGGATAGGGAAGAATCTGCCTACAGACAGGAAGTGTCACCACTGGCGTCCTGGTGTCGTAGCAACAACCTAGAGCTCAATGCTCTTAAGACAGTGGAAATGAATGTAGACTTTAGGAGAGGGTACACAAAAGGCTGGAGAAACTCAGCGGGTGCAGCAGCATCTAAGGAGCGAAGGAGATAGGCGACGTTTCGGATCGAGACCCTTCCTCAGACTGGTCAGGGATCAGGGAAAACTTTAGGAGAGCTCCCGCTCCCCTCACCCCACTCACCATCAACAACACCACAGTCACATCTGTGGTCTTTTAAGTTCCTGGAAACCATCATCTCCAAGGATCTTAAGTGGGGGGCTACCATCCACTCCACAGTCAAAAAGGCACAACATAGGGTGTACTTCCTACGACAGCTGAGGAAGCACAATCTGCCACAGGCAATGATGGTCCAATTCTACACGGCCGTTGTAGAGTCTGTTCTCACCTTCTCAACCATGGTCTGGTTTGGCTCAGCCACTAAGCACGACACCTGGAGGCTGCAGCGAATCGTCCGATCAGCAGAGAAGATTATTGGCTGCAACCTTCCCTCCATTGATGAACTGAACACTGCAAGGGCCAGGAAGTGAGCGGGCAAGATCATCTCTGACACCTATCACCCTGGCCACAAACTCTTTGAATCACTTCCCTCTGGAAGCCGACTCCAGATTGTCAAAGCTGCCAGAGCCAGACATAAAAACAGTTTTTATCCACGTGTAGTTGCTCTACTCAGCAGCCAAAAATCTGTAGCCTCCCTTTGATCTGGTATTTTGTTGGTTCACGTGCTTGATCAATGGTGTTTTATCATTAATGTTTTATTATTATTAATGTTTAGAGTTTTCTGAGTCATTCGTAACTGTCACTGTATCTCATGTTGTTACGTGTGGGCGGAGCACCAAGGCAAATTCCTTGTATGTGAATACTTGGCCAATAAACTTACTTACAACTCTGTTTATACATAACACCCCATTTCAGGGCACCATAATGTTTGGGACACATGACTTCACAGGCGTTTGTAATTGGTCAGGTGATTTTAATTGTCTCCTTAATGCAGGCATAAGAGAGCTCTCAGCACCTAGTCTTTCGTCCAGTCTTTCCACCACATTTGGAAACTTTTATTGCTGTTTATCAACATGAGGACCAAAGTTGTGCCAAAGAAAGTCAAATACGCCATTATAAGACTGAGAAACAAGAATAAAACTGTTAGAGACATCAACCAAACCTTAGGCTTACCAAAATCAATTGTTTGGAACATCATTAAGAAGAAAGAGAGCACTGGTGAGCTTACTAATCGCAAAGGGACTGGCAGGCCAAGGAAGACCTCCACAGCTGATGACAGAAGAATTCTCTGTATAATAAAGAAAAATCCCCAAACACCTGTCCGACAGATCAGAAACATTCAGAAGTCAGGTGTGGATTTGTCAATGACCATTGTCTGCAGAAGATTTCATGAAAAGAAAAACAGAGGCTACACTGCAAGATGCAAACCACTGGTTTAGCCCCAAAAATAGGATGGCCAGGTTACAGTTTGCCAAGAAGTACATAAAAGACTTCTCCGTGGATTGTCACCTTGTCGTGGTGGAGAAGCTTGTGTGGTCCGGAGATCCTGAGATCGATCGGAGCTATGCTCCTCGTAGGGCCACCCATAGCGATAAGGTCGGGGGAGGACTCTGACAAAGAGCAATCCAACCAAGACCTCAAAGGTGGAACAGGCAGAGGATGATGGCTGACCTTAGTGGAGCGTCACAACGGCTGGGAAGGCAGATGAAGGCTGCAGCAGGAAAGGGTCTCCAGTCCTCTTGGACTCCATGCCACTGGATCCTGACCCAGATCTGTCAAGGACCGTATGGTTGCTATCTGTGCACCAGTCTCCCCACTTTAAACAAAGTCACGCACTGGCGTCCTCCAACCCTGGAGACACCCATGGTTAGCCATGACCGAAGGGGTCCTAAGAACATAAAAGAGCAACCACACTTCTGGAAAAAGGTCTTGTGGACAGGTGAGATGACGATTAGCTTATATCAGAGTGATGGCAAGAGAAAAGTATGGAGGAGAGAAGGAACTGCCCAAGATCCAAAGCATACCACCTCTTCTGTGAAACACGGTGGTGGGGGTATAATGGCCTGGGCATGTATGAATGCTGAAGGTACTGGCTCACTTAATTGATGATACAACTGGCTCATCTTCATTGATGATACAACTGGCTCATCTTCATTGATGATACAACTACTGATGGTAGTAGCATAACAAATTCTGAAGTGTATAGACATATCCTATCTGCTCAAGTTCAAACAAATGCCTCAAAACACATTGGCCGACAGTTCATTCTACAGCAAGACAATTATTCCAAACATACTGCTAAAGCAACAAAGGAGTTTTTCAAAGCTAAAAATGGTCAATTATTGAGTTAATCACCCGATTTGAACCAAATTGAGCATGCCTTTTATATGCTGAAGAGATAACTGAGGGGGACCAGCCCCAAAAACAAGCATAAGCTAAAGATGGCTGCAATACAGGCCTGGCAGAACATCACCAGAGAAAACACCCAACAACTGGTGATGTCAATGAATCACAGACTTCAAGCAGTCATTGCATTCAAAGGATATGCAACAAAATACTAAACATGACTACTTTCATTTCCATGGCATTGCTATGTCCCAAACATTATGGTGCCCTGAAATGGGGGGAACTATATATAAACACTACTGTAATTTCTACATGGTGAAACAAAAATCTGACAATGTGCACTTTAACTACATGTGTTTTTTTCTATTACAAATCTCAAATTGTGAAGTACAGAGGCAAATAAATAAATTATGGGTCTTTGTCACAAACATTATGGAGGACACTGTATTACTTGTTTAAGAAGGAACTGCAGATGCTGGCTGAAGATAGACACAAAAAGCTGGATTAACTCGGCGGGACAGGCAACATCTCTGGAGAGAAGGAATGGGTGACGTTTTGGGTCGAGACGGAAGAAGTGTCTCGATCTGAAACGTCAACCTTTCCTTTTTTCCAGAGATGCTGCCTGTCCCACTGAGATATTCCAGCTTTTTGTGCCTACTTGCCACCTATTACTTGCCAGGCTTTGTCCTGATCCTCCTCTCTTCCAATTTTCTCACCTCCCCCACCACAATCAGTCTGAAGAAGGGATCTGACCCAAAACATCACCTTTCCATGTTATCCAGAGGTGCTGCCAGACCTGCTGAGCTACTCCAGCATTCTGTGTCTTCCTCACCAACATCATAATTTAGCTGATGATTATGGGTAGATTGCTCTGACGATATTTAGTAAGAAGAGGTTTGAACTAAAATGTGAATCAACTGTATTACAGACACTACCGGCCAGAATCAATGATTGCTTGATTATGCAGCTCTGACTAGACTTCCACCAGTTTGGGGATTACCAGTTACACTTGAATTTAATGACATTCCCAGGCTTCCCTCAGTATTTGTTAATTGGAAAGGGTTCCTATCTTTTTCCATGTGATGAGTATCACTTGCAGATCTTCATGCCAAGAGTAAGAAAGATACATGGGCAATTCTTCCAGATATATTCAATTCTCCAAGCATGCTTGAGACTGGCTATTGAGGACAAATGTAAAGCCACTTATTCCTGCAAAATGTCCAAGGAACAAAGGGCACAAATAGTACAAAGGTCATTGTTCTAAAATGTATTTGTGTAAGTGGTCCACTGGAATGCCACAAATTTGTTTCAGATATCTTAACCAAGCCAGAGATACCTTTAAATATGCACCAACCATGATACCAAAAATTGGTGGTGGTTTTCTGGTTATTCGAGTTCAAAAAAAGGGCAGCAAAAGACATAGGCTCCATGGATGAGGTGATCGTATAGGATGACAATGCATGCAGTAATATAGAAGCATTATGGTGACAGTCTGAAAAAGGATCCTGACCCGAAACGTCACATATCCATGTTCTCCAGGGTTATTGGCTGATCCGCTAAGTTACGCCAGCACTTTGTGTTGTTTTGTTTTGTAAACCAGCATCTGTAGGTCTTTGTTTCTACATAATGGTGGTTGGAACACATTCAGATATGCAAGAACTGTGTAGGAAGGGAAAATAGACACAAAAAGCTGGAGCAACTCGTCGGGTCAGACAGCATTTCTGGAGAATAGGAATAGGTGACCTTTCAGGTCGAGAACCTTCTATAAAAGGGTCTGAAGAAGGATCTCGACCCAAAACATCACCTTTTCTCCATAAGTGCTGTCTTACCCGCTGGTTTACTCCAGCTTTTTGAGTCTATCTTCAGCTATGCAAGGTAGACAAAATGCTGGAGAAACTCAGCGGGTGAGGCAGCATCTATGGAGAGAAGGAATTGGCGACGTTTCGGGTCGAGATCCTTCTTCAGACTGATGCAAGGTATGCTTCTTCAGCTATGCAAGGTAGACAAAAATGCTGGAGAAACTCAGCGGATGAGGCAGCATCTATGGAGAGAAGGAATTGGCGACGTTTCGGGTCGAGATCCTTCTTCAGACTGATGCAAGGTATGCTTCTTCAGCAATGCAAGGTTCACTTTGCCTCTGGCAATGCCCCCAGATGAAATGCCCCCAACGCCTCTTTGCTTTGCATGCTTTTATAAATGCATCCTGTTAAATCCCTATTGTTCGACTCCAGGCCATAGTATTTCCATTGCACACGTGAAAAGTTAATTTGTCATTACGAACATAATTATGGCGGACTGGAAAATAGCAAGAATCTTTTTGATTGCACAAACAAAATTCTAGAAGGCATATTAGGGATTTACCATGTTCAACTTTGCTTTATTCAGCAGAAGCGGAGACAGGCTGCTCAAATCTGTGACATAAAACCCATAATGTTCTGGCTAGCATATCATTCTATTTTGAAAAAAATGCAGTGCCCCCAGAACCCAAAAATGGCCGCACCTGTGCAGGGGTCACAATTGACCACTAGAGCAAAAGCTAAGAGAGTAATGGTTATGCCTCGATCAGACTACCATCTCCAACACCATTGCAATATTTATAGGGAAGGAATAATCGGTTAAAGATGAGGCAAGGCGAATGTAACAAGAATCATCTGCTATATCATTATAGGGTTTGATTAATTAGTTCAACAAGATGCAGGTGTCTTCATCTTCCCTGATGCAATGAAAATATTAAGCCCTTTATGGCACTAAATTCAGAAATAGAAAATCTGCTGTTTACTTTGGCAGCCACTTCGATTCGCCCATTATTTTTGTTGGCTCCAAACCATTCCTTCCTATTAAGAAATAAAATACTCCTTTAGACTGCATAATGCTAGAAAGCTTGTGCAATCCTTGAGGTAACCTTGTCGTGCAAGCTAACTATTTTTCTCATCCTTTGGAGCGCAGAAAACCTCAAAGCCCAAGTGTTTATTATCCAAGTTGAAACTGAATATTTAATGTGGCCATGACACCAACTGCATCATTTATTTTTGGTGAGTGGGGAATCTGAAAGCAATATATTAATAATGGCAGCAGCGGCTCGCCTGCAGTCTGTCTGTTTTTCTTTTTATTTGTTGTTTTCTTGTCTTGTTTTTAGCGTTAGAGTTATTATGTAGTGTATGTGTGTGGGAGGGGAGGGAGAAACGTTCTTAGTCTCTTCCTTTTGGGGGGACACGACTTTTCTTGTCATATCCCCCGTCTCCGTCTGCGCTGAGACCTATCGTGGAGCTGGCGGCCTCCAACTTTAACTGCGACCGACCCGAGGCTCCGGAGGTAGAGCCAGCCAGGACTTACCAGCGCGGGGCTGGCCGACTTCGGGGCTGCGGCGGGTTCAGGCGTTCCGGCGGCCCGACTCGGGGCTGTGGCGGCTTTCCGGTGGCGGTTGCAGCGACTTCGGAGGCCCGGCCGCGGGCCCAGTGGACGACATCATCGGGAGCTCGCAGGTCACAGGTTGGTGACCTGTTTTTCCGGAGCTCCCGCGGACGGCAACAGCTGCGTCCGCTGGACTGGAGGGCGGCAGCTTCGAACCGCCCCGGGAAACACGGAGTTGAACCGGCGTTCGCGGAGCGCGGTTCACCCGCGGTACTTATTTACATCACCCGGTGGGGTCACAACATCGGAGGCCTGGATCGCCTCAGCGCAGAGGAAGAGGAAGAAGGGAAGAGACAAATACAAGATGTTTGCCTTCCACCACAGTGAGGTGTCTGGTGAACTCACTGTGGTGGATGTTAAATTTGTGTTTATTGTGTGTTTTTGTTATTTACTATATGTATGACTGCAGGCAACGAATTTTGTTCAGACCGCAAGGTCTGAATGACAATAAAGTTTTCCAAGTTATTAATGAAGCAATTGAATTTACTCCAATGTAATATATGCTCTGTACCACTCAGCATCCCCAACTCCACTCCATCTTCCACTTACTTCCATCCATCACACAAACTACCAACTTCTCTCCCCACAACAGACACACAGAGAAGCAGAAGACAATGCAGGAATGAAAGATAAAGGCAAGCTAATTTATTTCAGTTGTTGTTGAAAGAAATGTCAACAATATATATGGCAAAATAGAATCTAAAATCTATCTAATGCATTTACAATACAATCCTACCAATCTGCCCACCAATTAAAAAACTGCAGTTGGTTCATTTTTCACAAAATCCCAATTTACAAAAAAAACATTCTCACCCTAACTGTAGATCAGAGTTTGGGAACGACAAGATTTTGTAAAAACAAATTAAGCAAAAAATACTAAGAGTTAGTCATAAATTAAATTTACATTTAATTATTTTAAATTTACATTTGTATATGTTGAAACAGAAAAATCTGAAAAATATTCCCCAATCTGTTTAAAGTAATGGAAAATGGTTTTATTGTCTTAAATTAGCTCTAGTTGCCGCAAGGAAGCTTGAACTGCATATTCATACAATTTTAGCACATTCTCCAAAACAGTGAACATGATTAAAACATTAGCTACTGATTCTTTCGTGTATCCTGACCAAGGCCTAGAATTAGCCATGGGTGCTATACGGATTATGCAAGATTAAGGTCACTGAGACAGGATAGAATCATGGGTTCTGCAAGAAAATTAATGGTGAATGGATAAATTAAATTGGTTTATTTTAAAATAAATTACAGCACACAAATTATTTTTATTATTTTAAATATTTTAAATTAAGCTACACTTGTAGAAATGAGTTCCTGTCATCTGTTAAAATTAGAACAAAAATTCTGAAAGTTGGAGTTAATCCAGAAGCCAAGACTAATTTTAGAGACCAAAACACCTCATTTAAAGAATGACGGGATCTGCACATTTTTATTGTGAAATGTATTTATGCTTTGTTTGTTAGATATCTTGTAGATAATCCTTCGAAACAAGTGATATTGTAAGTTTAGCTGAAAAGAAAAAGGAAGCTGAAATCAGACAAGGCCCTTGAGGAATATAAAGGAAGCAGGCGAGCAATTAAGAGGGCTAAAAGGGACCATAGAATATCTTTGCTAAGTAGAAATATGATGAATCCCAAGGCATTTCAGAGTATATTAAGCGAGAGGGTTACTCGGTAAAGGGAGGTACACTCAAGGATAAAGGAGTGAATTTATGTATGGTGCCAGAGGAAACGGGCAATGTTTGTCATGAGTGCACATTGCATTGATATTCAACAAAAAGGAAAATAATAATGATGAGATTAAGAAGTATGTTGATATGCCAGCACACGTTGATATCAAAGAGGTGGTAGTTTTGAGACGTCGTGAAAAACATTAGGATAGATATGTTCCCAGGGCCTGGTGGAATCTATATGGTGGAATCCTGGTGGAAAAGCAGGCAAGGATTTTGCTGGGGCCTTGAAAGAGATCTTTATATTTTCTTTAAGCACAAGCATGGTCCAAGAGAACCGGTGTAATGAACATTGTTCCTTTGCTTAAGAAGGGCAGCAGTGATGATCCAGAAAATTAGAGGATGGTGAGTCTTGTATCAATGGTAGAAAAATTATTGGATGAGATTCTTAAGGACAAGATTTATTCTCATTTGCAAATGCATGGACCTATTCAGGATAGTGAACATGACTTTATGCAGGAGAGGTCCTAGCTCATGAATATCATTTGAGTTTATTTTGGAGGTGCAAAGATGACGGATGTGTGTAAGGCAGTAAATGTTGTCTGTACCTGGACTTTAAAGTATTTAACAAGGTTCGTCATGATAAACTGGTTCAAAAATTAAATCACAAGATCCATGGAGAGTTGGTAAACTGGATAGAAAATTGGTCTGGTCATTGTACTCAGAAGAGAGTGGGGAGAAGTTTTTTTCTGACTGAAGATCTGTGACTTGTCGTATTCTGCAAGGATCAGTGCGGAGACCTCGCAATTGGACAAATGTTTTTTTGTTTGTGATATATTAAATTGAAAAATAAGAAAAAAATATAATTTGCCCAAAAATCGCTCATTGGGTTTTTGAAAAGCATTAGAGGTTTGGAGCCTCCATGGTTTAACGGTCGTTGTGACAATGGACACCAAACACGACTATTACGGAATCATTGCTAGGCGGAATACCAGACATGTTACTGTATTTTTCTCCTGGTATTGATGAAGATATTTCCCTAGATCATTATCAAAACGTATATGTATGGGGGGCCATATGAAGTTTGTTATGAATTAAATATTCATGACTAGAGTTTTTAATGTCACATTTTTGGTGTCCGAAATGGTGATGAAACAATGAAAATTTGTCTGTTATGAAAAAAGCTTTTGAATTTCGGTCTTGAAGTAATCTAATTTATATCTGTTATTTGTAAGGTTTCACATGACGGTAGATTATTGTTAAGAACAGTGTAATGGTGTAAAAATCTGAATAATAAACTCGTTCCTCAAAATCTCTCCAGTATTGTAAAAAGATTCATATAGTAACTTAACCCTAATGTTACGTGTACCAAGGTATAATGAAAAGCTTTTGTTGCGCGCTGTACCGTTCTAAATGTCATGTGTGAATATATATAATGGAGGTTCAAAACAATTATCTAGCACTGCCATATCAATAAATTTACGTTTGACTGCAGTGGCCACATGTTTTTGCATTATCTTTCTTTCAACCATGATAGTGTGTTTTATGAAAATCTATTCCATATCTAACTTTGTTAAACATAACCTCTTACCATTTTGCTATGTCAAGCACAACTACTCCCCCGCCCCCGACAGATAGTGTTATCCGTGTGGAGTTTCCATGTTTTCTCTGTGTGCATGGGTTTCCTCTGGGTGCTTTTCCCCCACATCCCAAAAACGTAGAGTTGATAGGTTGCTTGACCACTATAAATTGCACCTGGTGTGTAGGTTGATAAGTTGAACCGGGGCAGGACATGATGAATGCGTGGGGAAAATTAGATTAGGATTAGTGTTAATGGATGGCTGGCACACTCGGATCTGAAGGGCCCATTTCAGTGTAGTCTGTGTCTTTTACTGATTTGGCACAACTAAACACCATGGACAATCTAGGCAGCACATTTTAAGTGCGATTCAACTATTTTAATGTGCACATGGATAGACTAGATATGCTATAATTGTTCCCTTTTAAATCAAAGTATGTTGAGTTATTAGAGATAATCAAATCATTAAGGTCCAGCCAAAGTAAAGAAAGATAAATATTTTACATTAACAGAAGAGTCAGTAACCAGAGAGCTTAGATTAAAACACTTTGGAATATGATTCAAAGACGAAATGGGGAAAAAAAAAGCTTAATATGTGAAATAAGGGCAATAATAACATATTTAAAAGTGGAACGCCAAAGCAGTGAATAAATAAAAGTAATGATATCTCGATGACCTTAAGGGAAAATCCAGCAAACTGGGCTGCTCCAATAAAATGCCACAGAAACATAATGTGTCCTGCAATTATTCTGCAGACAGTTCATGTAAAATAGAAATTCCCATTAGTTGCACAACTGTGCACTCTAGCTTTCAGCTTGGAGTGTTCAAAACAATTACTCTATTTATTCTATCTTAACCACCTCCATTAAATCCGGTCTAAGATTTCCTACTTGGGTAATCCAATCATCTTCACAGCATCTTCCAAAAAGTAATCTTTCTTTCTGGAACTATTTTGGTACATCCGCTCTAAACCTAAACCATCATTAGGTATATGAATCCTACAAATAATAACAAATTAGATTTCATGACAAAAAAAACATGAGTAGAAAACAGTGAAAAGTATTTATTTTTACATGGTTCTACATTGGTGATCAGTGCATCTGGGATCTTGCATGGTGCTAAAGTCCAAAATTCAGACGATTTTTCAAATTTCTTCCATTCATTAATTTGGGAAAATGCTTGAGGAAACATTTTTTTTTTTTTTTTTTAAGAAGGAACTGCAGATGCTGGAGAATCGAGGGTACACAAAAAGCTGGAGAAACTCAGCGGGTGCAGCAGCATCTAAGGAGCGAAGGAGATAGGCAACGTTTCGGGTCGAGACCCTTCTTCAGACTGGCTTGAGGAAACATTACTGGTTCGAGTATTGATGCAATCATCTTAGTTTTAAACAAGGTGGCTAGTTAAAAATGGAGAAGGGCAGCATAGTTATACCACTCAAAACGGAGAAAGACAGCATAGTAATAGAAGAGCTGCTGCCTCGCCACTTCGATGACTCGGTCTCAATTTGGAGATCACATTTGGACATCTGACAATTTTCACATTTTACCTGGTGGATTAATGGGCCACTAAAAATTGCCCTTGTAAGGCAGGTGAGTGGTACAATTGGGGAGGGGGCGCAGTTGATGTGAGTGTGGCAGAATGGAACATTGCACAAAATTAAGAGTCTGCATGCAAGAATCTTTGCAATTTATTAATGCCAGGGTTCCGACCTGAAACATCACTGTTCTTTTTCTCCAGAGATATTGCCTGACCCGCTGAATTACTCCAGCATTTTGTCTCTACATTCATAAAGCCTGTTTGTAATCTGTGTTATTTTATATAAAAATGTATAATCAGTGATATCAATCTTATCTGCTTAAAATCATTGCATTCATTTCGAAGTAACTTGACATTGCTAATAAAACAATTACAAATATAAATTTAACTTTAGCAGGCTGCCTTCACTGAACAACTGGTCTCTTCATGTACCATTACTAATTTCGCTTATTTTTCCAAAGCAGTACAAAATATTGTATTTCAAGCTCTCAATAGAAACGCGTTATTTCGAAATCACTAACATATATAATGTCGTACTCATTCCATGAGTGATAAATTGGACGTTTGGTACAGTTTAAGTGAGAAAAGTTTGTAATGTTATAAAATTGATACACAATTATATCAATATAATCATATAGGGTCATTATCCACCAGATAATGTACTTTATTATTCACCGCAGGATTCCCAGTTGTCCGTTATAATTAAAGAGCATAATAAACAAATTTTTGTAGAATGTTATATTTGATTGAAGTGTAATAATTTTAAAGTTCTCACACCAACCTTCCTTCAGTTCCTGTTTTTAAAGTACCAAATGTGGAAAAATATAGATGTTTCATAATCATATCATTGCAGAATTTAATTTATATATTAAAAAACTACAGCCACATTATTGAACAAACATTCTTATCAAATGCTTTCATCTTCAAGTAGGCCTGTACCTACACTCCAAAATTCTGTCCCAAATGTGATACAGAAGTAGTGCAAGGTTTTTTTTACTATCAAAATGTTCTAAAAGTCATATCTTAGCAGAGTCAACTCTAAAGATTAAACTTACCAAACAGATTTTGGAATACAGTTTCTTGTCTGAGACGTTCCACCTTCTCCCTACTATCTAATTCAACAATACAAGTACTGTCTCGTGTGGTTTGGAGAACAATTTGAATAAACATCAGACAATATCATCATTGTGCATGGGTGGTTCTGGATTACTTGTTTCTAGACTGTTTAAAATTAACCACCCATTGTACATGACAGTTTCTTGCTCAGCAATCGTTGGCAGTGTCATTTACTATTTCTATAGGGATCATTTTATTAACAGCCTTACCTTTCTAGTATTAATTAAAAAAAACATAAGCCATGCATGGACTTGCTGAAACTTGGTTTAAAATTTTGAAACTACTAACTTCCTCTTACAGGTCATTCTGAATAATAAATAATGTATATTTTTAAAGTAATCTCTTAGTTGCTTGTGCCATTAGTTGGAATGTGCATAACATTCACTCATTCTGGTAACCATATTTCCATAGGACTGTAATGAAGTACATCAGAAGCAGATAAGACCGATTTGAAAGAACAATTGGCAAAAGTGAAATGAGAGAGGAAACTAATTCTGCAATCGAATTGATGTATGTATGTCAGACTTATGAATTTAACAATTTAAAATTAATAATATTATGGTAGCTCATTTATATGAAGGGGTGTTTGACCTGGTCTGTATTGTATCATGGAAGATTAACTCGCCCATTATATGGTTATGATGTTGGTCACGGTGGAAAACTCACTGGATTGTCAAGAAATTGTGTACTTTTCAGGTGTGCCTGTCTTCCTTTGTTGAAAGGTTCTGTGGGTGAATATCCTTATCATGATAATGTTCTTTCTAAAATTTATCACACAGCTATTATAACAGCATGAAAAGCAGTGTCCAGGAATCTATAGGTTGGAAGGAACTTAACAATAATTATGAAGAGTTGGATTACAAAATTGTATGAATTGACAACATTCAAAGACAAGCAAACTTCCTGACCTACACATTGTTAAATATCACAAACAATTTTAACAGAGTGGACAATGTGGTATAAAGATTACATATGGGCTTTCAACATCAACAGCTCAGTCAGTGTCAAGTGCAGGAAGGATCATGGTATTAATTAGCTCAATAGCTCCTGGATTTGATCTGCAATTTACTTCAAAAAATATACCTGCATTTGAAAAATACCTTTCTTGACAGCAGACAGAAACTAAATATATTTCTGATAATGTAGAAGCTCTTGAAATTTCATCACTATTATAATGCCAGATATGTGGCAGTAATTTGAAGATGCCGGAGGTGGAGGGGGTCAGAGACGTCGCCAGAGCAAGTGAAATATTTTGCTGTAGATTTCCATTAATCAACTGGTCAAAGGTCTGCTCTATGTCTTTTGATTTTTTACAGAATGATGAGAATTATTTTTATATTTCAAAATATCCCTTTGGATTTATAATGGAACTTACGAAGGTTTGGAAGTGAGCGTTTAAAAGCTCCTGTAACAAGGGCTAACAGAGTTGACAGGTGTACATTCGCAGTACATCAGTTACAACATAGAAACATAGAAACTTAGAAATTAGGTGCAGGAGTAGGCCATTCAGCCCTTCGAGCCTGCACCGCCATTCAATATGATCATGGCTGATCATCCAACTCAGTATCCCGTACCTGCCTTCTCTCCATACCCTCTGATCCCCTTAGCCACAAGGGCCACATCCAACTCACTCTTAAATATAGCCAATGAACTGGCCTCAACTACCCTCTGTGGCAGAGAGTTCCAGAGACTCACCACTCTCTGTGTGAAGAAAGTCTTTCTCATCTCGGTCTTAAAGGATTTCCCCCTTATCCTTAAGCTGTGACCCCTTGTCCTGGACTTCCCCAACATCGGGAACAATCTTCCTGCATCTAGCCTGTCCAACCCCTTAAGAATTTTGTAAGTTTCTATAAGATCCCCCTCTTAATCTCCTAAATTCCAGAGAGTATAAACCGAGTCTATCCAGTCTTTCTTCATAAGACAGTCCTGACATCCCAGGAATCAGTCTGGTGAACCTTCTCTGCACTCCCTCTATGGCAATAATGTCCTTCCTCAGATTTGGAGACCAAAACTGCACGCAATACTCCAGGTGTGGTCTCACCAAGACCCTGTACAACTGAAGTAGAACCTCCCTGCTCCTGTACTCAAATCCTTTTGCTATGAAAGCTAACATACCATTCGCTTTTTTCACTGCCTGCTGCACCTGCATGCCTACTTTCAATGACTGGTGTACCATGACACCCAGGTCTCGCTGCATCTCCCCTTTTCCCCAATCGGCCACCATTTAAATAATAGTCCGCTTTCCTGTTTTTTGCCACCAAAGTGGATAACCTCACATTTATCCACATTATACTGCATCTGCCAAACATTTGCCCACTCACCCAGCCTATCCAAGTCACCCTGCAGTCTCCTAGCATCCTCCTCACAGCGAACACTGCCCCCCAGCTTAGTGTCATCCGCAAACTTGGAGATATTGCCTTCAATTCCCTCATCCAGATCATTAATATATATTTGTAAATAGCTGGGGTCCCAGCACTGAGCCCTGCGGTACCCCACTAGTTACTGCCTGCCATTGTGAAAAGGACCCGTTTACTCCTACTCTTTGCTTCCTGTTTGCCAGCCAGTTCTCTCTATCCACATCAATACTGAACCCCTAATACCGTATGCTTTAAGTTTGTATACTAATCTCTTATGTGGGACCTTGTCGAAAGCCTTCTGGAAGTCCAGATATACCACATCCACTGGTTCTCCCTTATCCACGCTACTAGTTACATCCTCGAAAAATTCCACAAGATTCGTCAGACATGATTTACCTTTTGTAAATCCATGCTGACTTTGTCCAATGATTTCACCACTTTCCAAATGTGCTGCTATCCCATCTTTAATAACTGACTCTAGCAGTTTCCCCACTACCGATGTTAGACTAACTGGTCTGTAATTCCCCGTTTTCTCTCTCCCTCCCTTCTTAAAAAGAGGGGTTACATTTGCTACCCGCCAATCCTCAGGAACTACTCCAGAATCTAAAGAGTTTTGAAAGATTATCACTAATGCATCCACTATTTCCTGAGCTACTTCCTTAAGTACTCTGGGATGCAGCCTATCTGGCCCTGGGGATTTATCGGCCTTTAATCTATTCAATTTACCCAACACCACTTCCCGACTGACCTGGATTTCACTCAATTCCTCCTTTGACCCACAGTCCCCTGCTATTTCAGGCAGATTATTTATGTCTTCCTTAGTGAAGACGGAACCAAAGTAGTTATTCAATTGGTCCGCCATATCCTTGTTCCCCATGATCAACTCACCAGTTTCTGACTGCAAGGGACCTACATTTGTTTTAACTAACCTCTTTCTCTTCACATATCTATAAAAACTTTTGCAGTCAGTTTTTATGTTCCCTGCCAGTTTTCTTTCATAATCTATTTTTCCTTTCCTAATTAAGCCCTTTGTCCTCCTCTGCTGGTCTCTGAATTTCTCCCAGTCCTCTGGTATGCTGCTTTTTCTGGCTACTTTGTACGCATCATCCTTTGCTTTGATACTATCCCTGATTTCCCTTGTTATCCACAGATGCACTACCTTCCCCGATTTATTCTTTTGCCAAACTGGGATGAACAATTTTTGTAGTTCATCCATGCAGTCTTTAAAATGTCTTCCATTGTATATCCACCGTCAACCCTTTTAGAATTAATTGCCAGTCAATCTTGGCCAATTCACGTCTCATACCCTCAAAGTTACCTTTCTTTAAGTTCAGAACCATTGTTTCTGAATTAACAATGTCACTCTCCATCCTAATGAAGAACTCAACCATATTATGGTCACTCTTGCCCAAGGGGGCACGTACAACAAGACGGCTAATTACCCCTTCCTCATTACTCAAAACCCAGTCTAAAATAGCCTGCTCTCTCGTTGGTTCCTCTACATGTTGATTTAGATAACTATCCCGCATACATTCCAAAAAAAATCCTCTTCCTCAGCACCCCTGCCAATTTGATTAACCCAATCTATATGTAGATTGAAGTCACCCATTATAACCGTTTTGCCTTTGTCGCACGCATTTCTAATTTCCCGTTTGATACCATCCCCAACTTCTCTGCTACTGTTAGGTGGCCTGTACACAACACCCACCAGCGTTTTCTGCCCCTTAGTGTTTTGTAGCTCTACCCATACCGATTCCACATCCTCCAAGCTAATGTCCTTCCTTTCCATTGCTTTAAAATCTCCTCTCTAACCAGCAAACGCTACCCCCACCTCCTTTTTTTCCTTTCTCTCTATCCCTCCTGAATATTGAATATCCCTGGATGTTCAGCTCCCAGCCTACGTCACCCTGGAGCCATGTCTCCGTGATCCCAACTATATCATAATCATTAATATCTATCTGCACGTTCAACTCGTCCACCTTATTACGAATACTCCTTGCATTGAGACACAAAGCCTTCAGCTTGTCTTTACAACGCATTTACCCCTTATACAATTTTGCTGAAAAGTGGCCCTTTTTGATTTTTGCCCTGGTTTTGTCTGCCTGCCACTTTTACCTTTCACCTTGCTACCTAATGCTTCTACCCTCATTTTACACCCTCCTGCCTCTCTGCTCTTGTACCCATCCCCCTGCCACATTAGTTTAAATCCTCCCCGACAGCACTAGCAAACACTCCCCCAAGAACATTGGTTCCATTCCATTCCAGGTGCAAACCGTCCAGTTTGTACCGGTCCCACCTCCCCCAGAACTGGTCCCAGTGCCCTAAAAATTTGAATCCCTCCCCCTTGCACCACTTTTCAAGCCACGTATTCATTTGCATTATCCTCCTATTTCTACTCTGACTGGCCCGTGGTACTGGTAGTAATCCGGAGATTACTACCTTTGAGGTCCTACTTTTAAGTTTATCTCCTAGCTCCCTAAATTTCACCTTGTAGGACCTCATCCCTTTTTTTACCTATATCGTTGGTGCCAACATGCACCACGACAACTGGCTGTTCACCCTCCCCCTCCAGAATGTTCTGCAGCCGTTCAGTGACATCCCTGACCTTTGCACCAGGGAGGCAACATACCATCCTGGAGTCTCGTTTGCGGCCGCAGAAACGCCTATCTATTCCCCTGACAATTGAATCCCCTATTACTATTGCCCTTCCCCTCTTTTTTCCCCCCTCATGTGCTGCAGAGCCACCCATGGTGCCATGAACCTGGCTGCTGCTGCATTCCCCTGATGAGCCATCTCCCTCAACAATATCCAAAATGGTATACCTGTTTAGGAGGGAGATGACCGCAGGGGACTCCTGCACTACCTGCCTACTGCTTTGCTGGCTATTGGCCACCCCGTTCCCTTCTTGTCCTCCTACTTTTGCCTGCGGTGTGACCAACTCACTGTACGTGCTGTCCACGACTTTCTCCGCATCGTGGATGCTCCAGTATTGAATCCAGCCGCAGTTCCAATCGTTTCAATGCGGTCTGCCAGGAGCCTGCAGCTGGACACACTTCCTGCAAACGTAGTCACCAGGGACACCGACCATCTCCCTGAATCTCCCCACATGTTGCAGGCTGAACAAACCATGGGGCCAATCTCTACTGCCATACCTTACTCCCAAATTACTCTGTATTAAATATTAAAAAACACAAAAACTTATCCTTTAAACTTTACTACTAAATACTGAATCCCTAACTCCCAGAATCCCTCACTCCCAGAAGGCAGAAATGTAAAATAGTAAACCCGGGGTTGCACCCAATCAGCTGCTTCCTCGGGTCCTCTTCCACCAATCAGCGGCTTCCTCAAAAAAAAACCCACTTCTCCAAATGGAACGTTATGGATTTGGGTAAGCCTCTGGAAAAACAAGCCCCGCGCTCGATTTTAAACCTACCGGTCGGGTGTCGCTCCTCCCCCTCCTTCACTTCCTCCAACGGCTCCTGTGGGCCTCTGGAAACACAAGCCCCGCGCTCGATTTTAAAACCTACCGGTCGGGTTGTCCGCTCCTCCCCCTCCTTCACTTCCCCCCAACGGCTCCTGTGGACAACGTACATCGTCTGCAAGATGTACTGCAGCAACCTACCACACCTTCTTCAATAACACCTTCTACAAATTTGAATCCCGGTCAACAGGCTCTGACAGGTGGTGCATCGGAATGTCATCACCACCACATTTCTCTCCAAATTATACAGAATTTCAACTTCGAAATAAATTACTGATTCTCTTTGTCTTTGGAACTAACTGACAGCTCAACATCAACATTAAAGGAATTATGCATAAGATTGAAGTGTTTTGCTTCTCCATGACCCTAACATCCCCCACGAGTGAAGAAAAAAACTCCCAAATCTTCAAGAACATGTAACAAAATGATGACTATTTATTTTCTTCATTCAGATGAATAGTTAGACCTAAATAAACAGTAATATTCACAAGAAAATAGATTGTCCTATGTGCATGTTTAACCTGTAATGTAAATAAGTCTATCGATGTCTCCAGTGCCAGATTGGTTCAATTTAAGATTTTACTTCGGAGTCACGTGAGTGACTACGTGAAGAAGCCCCGCCTGGCGCATGATCGGCATTACGTCGACGCTGTCGGTGGGGAAAGAGCTGCAGAGCGCAGCTCCACCAGCGGTAAGGAACAGGCCCGCAGGTAAGTGAATTTATTTTACTTCCAGGGCAAATTCAAACTCCATGAACGCTGGCGTGCAAAGCCAGGAGGAGTTAAAATAAAGATTGGAGAAAGTTCCGAAAAAATTCCAGGTGCAAACCGTCCAGTTTGTACCGGTCCCACCTCCCCCAGAACTGTCCCAGTGCCCTAAAAATTTGAATCCCTCCCCCTTGCACCACTTTTCAAGCACGTATTCATTTGCATTATCCTCCTATTCTACTCTGTACTGGCCCGTGGTACTGGTAGTAATCCGGAGATTACTACCTTTGAGGTCCTACTTTTAAGTTTATCTCCTAGCTCCCTAAATTCACCTTGTAGGACCTCATCCCTTTTTTTACCTATATCGTTGTGCCAACATGCACCACGACAACTGGCTGTTCACCCTCCCCCCTCCAGAATTTCTGCAGCCGTTCAGTGACATCCCTGGACCTTTGCACCAGGGAGGCAACATACCATCCTGGAGTCTCGTTTGCGGCCGCAGAAACGCCTATCTATTCCCCTGACAATTGAATCCCCTAGTTACTATTGCCCTTCCCCTCTTTTTTTCCCCCCTCATGTGCTGCAGAGCCACCCATGGTGCCATGAACCTGGCTGCTGCTGCATTCCCCTGATGAGCCATCTCCCTCAACAATATCCAAAATGGTATACCTGTTTAGGAGGGAGATGACCGCAGGGACTCCTGCACTACCTGTCCTACTGCTTTGCTGGCTATTGGCCACCCTTCCCTTCTTGTCCTCCTACCTTTTGCCTGCGGTGTGACCAACTCACTGTACGTGCGTCCACGACTTTCTCCGCATCGTGGATGCTCCAGTATGAATCCCACCGCAGTTCCAATCGTTCAATGCGGTCTGCAGAGCTGCAGCTGGACACACTTCCTGCAAACGTAGTCACCAGGACACCGACCATCTCCTGATCTCCCACATGTTGCAGGCTGAACAAACCATGGGGCCAATCTCTACTGCCATACCTTACTCCCAAATTACTCTGTATTAAATATTAAAAAACACAAAAACTTATCCTTTAAACTTTACTACTAAATACTGAATTCCCTAACTCCCAGAATCCCTCACTCCCAGAAGGCAGAAATGTAAAATAGTAAACCCGGGGTTGCACCCAATCAGCTGCTTCCTCGGGTCCTCTTCCACCAATCAGCGGCTTCCTCAAAAAAAAACCCACTTCTCCAAATGGAACGTTATGGATTTGGGTAAGCTCTGGAAAAACAAGCCCCGCGCTCGATTTTAAACCTACCGGTCGGGTGTCGCTCCTCCCCCTCCTTCACTTCCTCCAACGGCTCCTGTGGGCCTCTGGAAACACAAGCCCCGCGCTCGATTTTAAACCTACCGGTCGGGTGTCGCTCCTCCCCCTCCTTCACTTCCTCCAACGGCTCCTGTGGACAACGTACATCGTCTGCAAGATGTACTGCAGCAACCTACCACACCTTCTTCAATAAGACCTTCTACAAATTTGAATCCTACGGTCAACAGGCTCTGACAGGTGGTGCATCGGAATGTCATCACCACCACATTTCTCTCAAAATTATACAGAATTTCAACTTCGAAATAAATTACTGATTCTCTTTGTCTTTGGAACTAACTGACAGCTCAACATCAACATTAAAGGAATTATGCATAAGATTGAAGTGTTTTGCTTCTCCATGACCCTAACATCCCCCACGAGTGAAGAAAAAAACTCCCAAATCTTCAAGAACATGTAACAAAATGATGACTATTTATTTTCTTCATTCAGATGAATAGTTAGACCTAAATAAACAGTAATATTCACAAGAAAATAGATTGTCCTATGTGCATGTTTAACCTGTAATGTAAATAAGTCTATCGATGTCTCCAGTGCCAGATTGGTTCAATTTAAGATTTTACTTCGGAGTCACGTGAGTGACTACGTGAAGAAGCCCCGCCTGGCGCATGATCGGCATTACGTCGACGCTGTCGGTGGGGAAAGAGCTGCAGAGCGCAGCTCCACCAGCGGTAAGGAACAGGCCCACAGGTAAGTGAATTTATTTTACTTCCAGGGCAAATTCAAACTCCATGACGCTGGCGTGCAAAGCCAGGAGGAGTTAAAATAAAAATGGAGAAAGTTCCGAAAAAATCAATGAGGGTAAAACGAGCGTCCCGGGGTGAAGAAAAACAGTCGGGACGGCAGATTAGTGCGGGCCGGTTCCAATACCGGTGGCCGTTGATATACCCGATAGTGAGCCTTTAGTTGCTCCACAAGCAGAAGCCACAGAGGAAATTCCAGTGCCAAAGAAAATAAAGGGAAATCTGAGAGGCCCGTGGTTTCTGATGACTCTGATTGTGAAAGTCCTCCAGATAGAAAAGCCATGAGGCTAAGAATGGATTAAATGGAGGAAATGCTCCAAACAATCATCAACCAAGGGTCTAAAAACCGAGTATATTCCCAGGCAGGCCCTGAGGGGTTTCCATATCGAGAATATGGTACCTTACCAATGTAGGAATATGAACCTCCAGAGCCTCGGATTGGGCTGGAGGTAGTCTCCTTGAGCAAGTCTCAGGAGTACCAGGGCAGCAGGAGACTGATCCTGAAAGTGGTGATTTTGGTCATGAGTACCCACCACAGCACAAGAATAAATCCAGGTGTACTTGATGTGGTACAAAGTACAATACCTGAAGGAAGTGGTGAGGCCATACCTTCTATGTCCAAAATTGAAAGGTTTCATGAGGCTGATAGTCTTTGCCTCTTCATCAATATCTTTGATTTATTTTAGGCAGGTTTTCTCCGAACAAATAACCAGGAGCTTGAACATTGCTTGATCTGCACAGACCTGCAAATCTAGAGTGCAAAATGGGCCAAATGCAATTTTCCTCATTCAATTGAGCTCAAAATATGAGTTATAAGACAATGCCAACATGTCTTATTGAAGTTTGGTCATTGCACAATATCGATTAATGTTGTGCAATGACCTTAATTGGTGGCCAACATTAATTGGTTTCTCACCAGATTCAGGAGGCTGTTATGGTTGAAACAGCAGTATTATATGAAACACTTGTGCTTTACTAAGGGTGCCAATGGTGAATCCGATTTTGGGCACCCATGTCTTCAATAGTGCAGGCACAGGAAATACGATTCCAAAGAATTCTCAAGCTTATTGCGGGTGACATCACTGCTTTTGGGAAGCAAGTGGAAGATTGTGCAGATCAAGCAATGTTCAAGCTCCTGGTTATTTGTTTGAAGAAAACCTGCCTAAAACAAATCAAAGATATTGATGAAGATGCAAAGACTATCAGCCTCATGAAACCTTTCAATTTTGGCCAAAGAAGGTATGGTCCAATGTGAAGGGGATTTGATTTTGAAGCTGGAACAAGCAGAGGCAGGATTATGGTGAGGAAGTATTATCATCCAGCACAGCCTTACGTAAATCCATATTGTTGGGAAAAGGAGGTCATCACGTGCATTTGGAGAGGTACAAAAACTTTATCACATAGGAATCTTTTGATGAGCCTCCGATTGGTGGTAGATTACAATTGTTTTATGATGAATGATACTGCATAACATCTGATTGGTTTATATTAGATACTGTGTCAGGATCTACAATAGAATTTGTAGAAGGAATTGATCCACCTGTACAGAATAAACCTAATCCTATTTTGATGTTTTCCGCACCTGAAAAATCTCAAATAAAAGAAGAGGTAAAAAATGTATTTAGAAAATGAGTAATTGAAAAAATGGGTAAGCATCCACAACAATTTGTATCAAATAATTTCCCCAGACCTAAGAAAGATGGGGGTTGTAGAGTCATTCTGGACCTCACATACTTTAATACATTTGTCCAGTATAAACATTTCAAAACGGACACCTTGAACACTGCCAGGCAGTTGTTATCAACAGGTTGTTAAATGGCTACTATAGATATGAAGGATGCGTATTATTCAGTACCAATTCATCGTCATTTTCGCAGGTACTTGAAATTTAATTGGATGGGTCAGCTGTGGCAATTTAAGGCATTATCTAATGGATTAAGCTCAGCTCCTAGGCTGTTCACACAATTGTTGAAACCAGCACTTGCACTGTTAAGGGCACAAAAAACACATTGCCATGGTTTATCTTGATGACATTTTAATTGGCAATGCTGATCAGGAGTCAGCTGAAAAATCAGTTCAGCAACTACAAGCCTGTTGAAAGGCTAGGGTTCCTGATCCATCCAACAAAATCTAAGCTTCAGCCATCCCAAACAATTGACTATTTGGGGATTGCGATTAATTCCGTTACCATGTTAAGTAATTTTACCAAGAGACAAAGTTGTCGATATTACAAATGTGTGTTGTTGCCTTGTTGACAAACCTTATCCCTCCATCAGAGAAGTAGCAAAGGTTATTGGTAAGTTAGTAGCCGCATTTCCTGCAGTGGAATTTGGTCCCCTGGAGACATTACCAAAATCTCCAAAGGGCAAAAACACAAGCATTAAAAAAGCGAGCAGGCCATTTTGATAGGCCCACGCAATTGCCAAAGGAGGCTTTATCAGAGTTACAGTGGTTGATTGAGAATGTTCCACAAGCTGCTAAAAACATATTAGTACAGCAGGAAGTAGTGTTTTTACAAACTGATGCAAGTGCTCTCGGATGGGGGTGCTACGGATAATTTCACCAGCTGTGGTGGCGGCAGATGGACTGTCCAAGAGGAATTGTTTCTCCACACATATGGTATTAATTATTTGGAGTTATTGGGGGCATTTTATGGATTAAAAGCTTATTGTTCTACTATGAAGGATTTGCATGTTCAATTACAAGTAGACAATACCACAGCTGTTGCATATATTAATCACATGGGTGGCGCAAGATCATTATCATGTGCTTGTCTGGTTAACCAGATATGGCATTGATGTATTGGTAACAACATTTGGCTTTCAGCAATTTATCTCCCAGGGAGAGACAATGTTGTGGCAGACAACTGATCAAGAAAATTTAAAGACAATACGGAATGGATGTTAAATCCACAAGTTTCAAAAATATTGTCAGTCGGTATGGATTACCAGACATTGATCTGTTTGTGTCTAGATTAAATCACCAATTGCCCAAATACATGTCTTGGGGACCCAGGAGCAGTAGCGGTGGATGCATTCTCGCTACATTGGGGGAATATGTTATTTTATGCTTTTCCCCCATTCTGCCTGATTGGGCAATGTCTTACGAAAATAGAGCAAGACTCTGCCACAGGCGTATTGGTGGTTCCAAATTGGCCTACACAGGCATGGATCCCATTGATGCTTAAAATGATTATTGAACCATTTATGACTATTCCTAGCTGCAGTAATTTGTTGGTGCAACCAGTAACAAAATAAATTCATCCATTGCATGATCATATGAATTTGTTAATCTGCAGGTTCTGACCAGACCATTGCAAGGGCTTGGACAGTCGGATAGGACCGTGGATGTTATAGCTTCGGCTTGGCGAAATAGCACTAAAAAACAATATATATCGCATATAAAGAAATGGGAAGTCTTCTTTAGACAGTCAAAGATATCTTGTCATACTGTGAACATATCAAATGTATTGAAGTTCCTTGCTGGGTTGCATTTTGATCAGCACTTAAGCTATCATGCCATTAATAGTGCTCGTAGTGCTTTATCGTCCTATTTAGGGCAAATTTCTGACCGTGAATCAATCGGGTCTCATCCATTAATATCCCGGTATATGAAAGGGATTTTTAATAAAAATCCTCCCAAACCCAGATATACAGAAATTTGGGATGTCAGCATTGTGCTTACTTTGCTTAGGCAATGGGCTCCAATCTTTGCAAAAAATTAACATTTAAAGTGGCAATGTTAATGGCATTAGGATCAGCACAAAGAATATAAACATTGCAAATGTTACGTTTAGATTGCATGCATGTGGCTTCAGATAACATTGTGTTTTATGTTTATGATCTAATCAAACAAAGCAGATCAGGGAAAACTGGAACCAAGGTAATAGAAACATAGAAACATAGAAATTAGGTGCAGGAGCAGGCCATTCGGCCCTTCGAGCCTGCACCGCCATTCAATATGATCATGGCTGAACATCCAACTCAGTATCCTGTACCTGCCTTCTCTCCATACCCCCTGATCCCTTCAGCCACAAGGGCCACATCCAACTCCCTCTTAAATATGGCCAACGAACTGGCCTCAATTACCTTCTGTGGCAGAGAATTCCACAGATTCACCACTCTCTGTGTGAAAAACGATGTTCTCATCTCGGTCCTAAAAGACTTCCCCCTTATCCTTAAACTGTGATCCCTTGTCCTGGACTTCCCCAACATCGGGAACAATCTTCCTGCATCTAGCCTGGCCAACCCCTTAAGAATTTTGTAAGTCTCTATGAGATCACCCCTCAATCTTCTAAATTCCAGCGAGTACAAGCCGAGTCTATCCAGTCTTTCTTCATATGGAAGTCGTGCCATCCCAGGAATCAGTCTGGTGAACCTTCTCTGTACTCCCTCTATGGAAAGAATGTCTTTCCTCAGATTAGGAGACCAAAACTGTACGCAATACTCCAGGTGTGGCCTCACCAAGACCCTGTACAACTGCAGTAGAACCTCCCTGCTCTTGTATTCAAATCCTTTTGCTATGAATGCCAACATACCATTTGCTTTCTTCACAGCCTGCTGCACCTGCACGCCTACTTTCAATGACTGGTGTACCATGACACCCAGGTCTCGCTGCATCTCCCCTTTTCCTAATCGGTCACCATTCAAGTCTACCTTCCTGTTTTTGCCACCAAAGTGGATAACCTCACATTTATCCACATTATACTGCATCTGCCATGCATTTGCCCACTCACCCAGTCTATCCAAGTCATCCTGCAGCCTCCTAGCATCCTCCTCACAGCTAACACTGCCCCCCAGCTTCGTGTCATCCACAAACTTCGAGATGTTGCATTTAATTCCCTCGTCCAAATCATTAATGTATATTGTAAATAGCTGGGGTCCCAGCACTGAGCCTTACGGCACCCCACTAGTCACTGCCTGCCATCCTGAAAAGGACCCATTCACTCCTACTCTTTGCTTCCTGTCTGCCAGCCAGTTCTCCATCCACATCAATACTGAACCACCAATACCGTGTGCTTTAAGTTTGTGTACCAATCTCTTGTGTGGGACCTTGTCGGAAGCCTTCTGAAAGTCCAGATATAACACATCCACTGCTTCTCCCTTATCCACTCTACTAGTTACAGCCTCAAACAATTCAATAAGATTCGTCAGACATATTTACCCTTCGTAAATCCATGCTGACTTTGTCCAATGATTTCACCACTTTCCAAATGCGCTGCTATCCCATCTTTAATAATTGACTCTAGCAGTTTCCCCACTACCAGTTAGACTAACTGGTCTGTAATTCCCCATTTTCTCTCTCCCCCCCTTTTTAAAAAGTGGGGTTACATTAGCTACCCTCCAATCCTCAGGAACTACTCCAGAATCTAAAGAGTTTTGAAAAATTATCACTAAGGCATCTGCTATTTCTGGGGCTACTTCCTTAAGTACCCTGGGATGCAGCCTATCTGGCCCTGGGGATTTATCGGCCTTTAATCCATTCAATTTACCTAACACCACTTTCCGGCTAACCTGGATTTCACTCATTTCCTCCATCTCATTTGACCCGCGATCCCCTGCTATTACCGGCAAATTATTCCTTAGTGAAGACAGAACCAAAGTAGTTATTCAATTGGTCTGCCATGTCCTTGTTCCCCATGATCAATTCACCCGTTTCTGACTGCAAGGGACCTACATTTGTTTTAACTAATCTTTTGCGCTTCACATATCGATAAAAACTTTTGCAGTCAGTTTTTATGTTTCCTGCCAGTCATACTCCATTTTCCCTTTCCTAATTAAGCCCTTTGTCTTCCTCTGTTGGTCTCTGAGTTTTCTCCCAGTCCTCTGGTAGGCTGCTTTTTCTGGCTAATTTATACACTTCATCTTTTTCTTTGATACTATCCCTGATTTCCCTCGTTATCCACGGATGCGCCACCTTTCCTGATTTATTCTTTTGCCATACTGGGATGAACAATTGTCGTAGTTCATCCATGCAGTCTTTAAATGCCTTCCATTGCATATCCACCGTCAACCCTTCAAGAATCAATTGCCAGTCGATCTTGGCCAATTCACGTCTCATCCACTCAAAGTTACCTTTCTTTAAGTTCAGGACCCATGTTTCTGAATTAACAATGTCACTCTCCATCCTAATGAAGAACTCAACCATATTATGGTCACTCTTGCCCAAGGGGCCACGTACAACAAGGCTGCTAACTAACCCTTCCTCATTACTCAATATCCAGTCTAGAATAGCCTGCTCTCTCGTTGGTTCCTCCACATGTTGGTTTAGAAAACTATCCCACATACATTCCAAGAAATCCTCTTCTTCAGCACCCCTGCCAATTTGATTCACCCAATCTATATGTAGATTGAAGTCGCCCATTATAACGGTTTTACCTTCGTTGCACGCATTTCTAATTTCCTGTATGATGCCATCCCCAACTGCACTACTACTGTTAGGTGGCCTGTGCACAACACCCACTAGCGTTTTCTGCCCCTTAGTGTTTCGCAGCTCCACCCATATCGATTCCACATCCTCCAAGCTAATGTCATTCCTTTCTATTGCGTTAATCTCCGCTCTAACCAGCAACGCTACCCCACCTCCTTTACCTCTCTGTCTATCCTTCCTGAATATTGAATATCCTTGGATGTTCAGCTCCCAGCCTTGGTCACCCTGGAGCCATGTCTCCGTGATCCCAACTATATCATAATTGTTAATCGCTATCTGCACATTCAACTCATCCACCTTATTACGAATGCTCCTCGCATTGAGACACAAAGCCTTCAGGCTTGTTTTTACAACACTCTTGGCCCTTTTACAATTATGTTGAAAAGTGGCCCTTTTAGATTTTTGCCCTGGATTTGTTTTCCTGCCACTTTTCACCTTGCTACCTATTGCTCCTATCCTCATTTTACACCCCTCTGTCTCTCTGCTCACACATTTAAGAAACCCTCCACTTCTTATTCTCCTTTTGTTATTTTTTTCTTCTTTCCTCCCTACGTGTTGCGTTTGACTGCTTCTCTTCTCTGCCTCCTGCCTCACAAACGGACTACTTGCCTTCTCTATTTGAGTCCCTCCCCCCAACCGATCTAGTTTAAAGTCTCCTCAGTAGCATTTGCAAATCTCCCCGCCAGGATATTGGTTCCCCTCGGGTTCAAGTGCAACCCGTCCTTTTTGTTCAGGTCACACCTTCCCCAAAAGAGGCCCCAATGATCCAGAAACTTGAATCTCTGTGCTCTGCACCAGTCCTTTAGCCACGCATTGATCCTCCACCTTGCTCCATTCCTACTCTCACTGTCGCGTGGTACAGGCAGTAATCCTGAGATTGTTACCTTTGCGGTCCCTCTCCTTAACACTCTTCCTAACTCCCTAAATTCTCCTTTCAGGACCTCCTCTCTTTTTCTACCTATGTCATTGGTACCTATATGTACCACGACCTCCGGCTCCTCTCCCTCCCATTTCAAGATATCTTGGACACGTTCAGTCACATCCCGGACCCTGGCACCAGGAAGGCAAACTACCATCCGGGTCTCCTGACTGCGTCAACAGAATCACCTATCTGACCCCCTAACTATAGAGTCCCCTATTACTGCTGCCTTCCTCTTCTTTTCCTTACCCTTCTGAGCAACAGGGCTGGTCTTTGTACCGGAGCCCCGGTCGCTGTTGCTACCCCCAGGTAGGCTGTGCCCCCCAACAGTACTCAAACAGGAGTACTTATTGCCAAGGTGTACAGCCACCGGGGTACTCTCTAGTCCCTGCCTCTGTCCCTTGCCTCTCCTAACCATGACCCACTTTGCTGCCTCCTGTGGTTTTGGAGTGACCACCTGTCTGTAGCTGCTCTCTATGGCTTCCTCACTCTCCCTGACCAGACGGAGGCTTACCCTGTTGATCAAACACTGTGTGTAGTTAAACATTTGACAATATATTGAAGTAACCAAGAGTCTCCAGGGTGGTGAGACAGCGTTACTGATTACGCACAAAAACCCACATACAAAAGTATCAGTACAAACCATTTCTAGATGGTTAAAACAGGTTTTCGATTTAGCAGGAGTAGACACTGATGTGTTTAAATCTCACTCCACCAGGGCAGCAGCTGCGTCCGCGGCGAAGGTACAGGACGTGCCACTCGACCAAATTTTAGAGGCCGCAGGGTGGTGTAAAGAAGAAACGTTTTCAAAGTTCTACGATAAACCTGTTCTCACGGTGCCAGTGTTTGGACACGCAGTGTTGGGTTCTCTGTGATTATTTGCTTTGTTTTCACTATCGATTTATATTATTGATTTATGTTATCACTTTATACCTTTATCACTTTTGTTGTAAACTTTCCTCTGGGATAAAGGGGTTATCACTTTTGTTCTTTTATAATTAAAAGACTTATTACGTAAACTGAAGCAATGTTTTAAAAAATATATTATTTACTCACTACTGTGTTGACTGAAACAGAGTGTCATATGGAATGAATCTACGACATAAAAAACACAGAGCTTCAAAATCTTCACGTAGTCATTCACGTGACTCCGAAGTAAAATAGTAAGATTAAACGAGAACTTACCAGTTTGAAGTTTGATTGTTATTTTATGAGGAGTTACGATGAGGGATTACATGCCCTCCACTCCCAACCCTCATAATATAAATGATCTGGTAGTTCTAGTCTATGTAAGCCTTACTATCTTACTCGGCTATTGGTTCTGTGTTTTTCATGCCGCTGCTTTGAAGTATGCCGATCATGCGCCAGGCGGGGCTTCTTCACGTAATCCCTCATCGTAACTCCTCATAAAATAACGATCAAACTTCAAACTGGTAAGTTCTCATTTAATCTTACTATTAATTACTAATTAATTAAACATTTTCTAATGAGGTATTGATCACCGATTGTATATAAGGCAGCAATTAACAAGAGAATTATAAAATGCGTAGAGATGTTCTCATTGGATTGGCAGGGATCTCGTGTAGGATAGTCAGTAGTCAGATTTATTCGTCACATACACAATAAAGTGCAGTGAAATAAACTTGCCAGCAGCGGTACAATAAAAACGAACACACAATACACAATAAAAAGGCTAGAAGTTGGTATGGAGGGTGGTGCAAGAATGTTTAGTGGACAGAATAGGCAGGTGAAAGGCGGAGAGTGAGGAAGGAGTATTTGCTTTAAACTGCACAGATTTTAATGCAAGGGGTCTGACGGGTAAGGCGGAAGGGCATGGATAGGTACGTGCAACTAGGATGTTGTAGCCATGACTGAAACCTGCTTAAGGATCGGGCAGGACTGGCAGCTCAATGTTCCGGGGTACAGGAGCTTCGGGAGAGACAGGGGTGAGGGAAAAAGAGGAGGGAGGGGTTGGTTAAGGAAAATGACACGGCTGTTCAGAGGTGACATTATGGACGGTTCGTCTAGTGAGGGGTGGAGCTGAGGAACAAGAAAGGGATGATCACCTTGTTGGGGGTGCACTACAGACCCCCGAATAGTCAATGGGAAATAGAAGAACAAAATGTGCCGGGAGATTACAGACAGCTGCAGGTCAAATAAGGTTGTTGTAGTAGAGGATTTTAACTTTCCCAATAAAGACTTGGAAAATCATAGCGTGAAGGGTTTAGATGGGGTGCAATTCCTCAAAAGTGTTTAGGAGAGTTATCTTAAGCAGTATGTGGAGGCCCCCACACGTGAGAGGGCAACGCTGGATCTAGTATTGGGAAATTGGGAAGGGCAAGTTAATGAAGTGTGTGTGGAGGAGCCTTTTGGGACCAGTGGCCACAGTTTGATTAGGTTTAAGATAGTTATGGATAGGGACGGCGAGGGTCCACGTGTGAAGATGCTCAACTGGGGTAAGGCCAACTTTGGGTATGAGAGAAGGTCTCGCTCAAGTTGAGTGGATCAGATTATTTGAGGGGGAAGGAACATCGGCCAAGTGCGATGTTTTTAAAAGTATGCTGAAGAAAGCTCACAATGTGTCCCCGTTAAGAGTGAAGGGAAAAGAAGGCAAACGCAAGGAAGTTTGGCTGATAACATTTTATAAATACATAAGGGGGGAGGGAGAGAGGGGGGGGGGGGGAGAGGGGAGGGAGGGGGAGAGGGAGGGGGAGGGAGAGATGGAGGGAAGGGGGAGGGGGGGAGGGAGGGGGGGGGAGGGAGGGGAGGTGGTGGGGAGGAGAGGGGAGGAGGGAGGGGGGGGGGAGGGGGGAGGGGTAGGGGGGAGGGGGGAGAAGGGGGAGAGGGGGGGGGAAAGGGGGAGTGCTCTGGGTAGTCTTGTAGAGCAGAGGGATCTAGGAGTACAGGTGCATGGTTCCTTTGAAGGTCAAGTCGCAGGTAGATAAGGTGGTCAAAAGGTTTTTGGCACTTTGGCCTTCATCAGTCAGAGTATTGAGTATAGAAGTTGGGAGGTCCTGTTGCAGTTGTATAAGACGTTGGTGAGACTGCATTTAGAATGTTGTATTCAGTTATGGGCACCATGTTATAGGAAAGATATTGTCAAGCTTGAAAGGGTTCAGAAAAGATTTACAAGGATGTTGCCAGGTCTAGAGGGGGTGAGCTATAGGGAGAGGTTGAATATACTAGGTCTCTATTCCAGCGAGCACAGGAGGATGAGGTGAGATCTTATAGAAGTATACAAAATCATGAAAGGAATAGATCGGGTCGATGCACAGTCTTTTGCCCAGAGTAGGGCAATCGAGGACCAGAGGACATAGGTTCAAGGTGAAGGGGAAAAGATTTAATAGGAATCAGAGGAGTAACTTTTTCACACAAAGGGTGGTGGGTGTATGGAACAAAGGCCAGAGGATGTAGTTGTGGCTGGGACTATCCCATCGTTTAAGAAACAGTTAGACAGGTACATGGATAGGACAGGTTTGGAGAGATATGGACCAAACGCAGGCAAGTGGGACAAGTATAGTTGGGACATTGTTGGCAGTGTGGGCGAGTTGGGCCGAAGGGCCTGTTTACACACTGTAGCACCCTACGACTCGATTCAACTTGTTGATATCAAGACTAATCTCTATACAGGCATGCTCCAATTTGACCTGCACTATTAGTGTCTAATAGTTACTTTTTTCCCCCATTGATTCAGAATCACAGAATCTTAGGAATTTATCCACAAAGGTCATTTAACCCATTGTTTCTATACTGGCCAAATAAAAGTATTGATTTAGGTGATCTAGCTCCACAATCTTTAAGGTACTTTTCATCTGGTCATCTACATGCTTTTTATTTATTTTTGATGGTTTTTACTCCACATTACCCTTAATATGACCGCCATGACCTCATGCTTCTGTCATTAACCCCATCCTACCTATTTCTGCTATCGTTCACAATTTGTGGGTATGCATTACCTCTGTTCCTTTGCAATGGCCCATAATTTTTTATCACTTACCGTTTTAGCCCATGTCTTCTTTGCCCTCCGCAACTGTATTATTTCTAATGTCTATGGACGAATTCGAAGTATTACAAAGAAGATAGTAATGAGCCCTACAATAATCCAATACAGTCAGCATCCTAGTCACTAAAACTTCCATAGACTTTTCTTTCATCTGGAGAATTTTGAATCAAACTACCCGATGAGTCCCACAAGCTTTGCCCTGTGTGCTTTGTCGAATGTCATGCTAAAATCCATGAGCAACACATTAAATGCACTACCCTCTTCGAGCCTTCCAATTATTTCACAAAAGGTTTTGATTGTTCATCGCACAAACAATTCCTTAATAAATCCTTATTAAAAAGTGATTAACCTGTGCTACTACACACCGATTCATATTAGATAAACGAATTCTAATTTTTTAAACAGTGGAGACACATCGAACAAAGTGAATTACAAATTGAGAACATGAATCTCCATTACTTCCTATCTTTCTTCTCAAGTCTGCTTCTTCCACAGTTTTCCGTATACTGAATGTTCCTCCTATAAGCTTACCATTTTGATCTCCAATAAAATATACTATTTTCCTTTGTTATCTCGTACCATTCATACATACTATTCCCTGATTTTGCAGGCACCCCTTCACCTTCACAATTTCCATTTTAATTTCATTCTTATTCTTTTTCTATTCTCTGGGTTTCTGGCAATTTTGAGCTCCCTATACTTGGCATAAGCTTTCATATTTTATTTGTTCCTATCCCCCATCTCTGAACATCCAGGAAGGTCTAGATTTGGGTGCTCCCCCATTTTCTTCTCTTGAGAGAGTATTTGCCCAGAATCCTCCGCATCTCCTCAGAGAGCAATGCATCAGTATTTTTGCTCTGTACTTGAATATCACTTAGCTAAGCAAGCGCACACCTGGTTAGTATTTCCATGAAACACCACCTTGGAATACTTGGCGCAATTGGTTATACCTGTAGAAAAAACCCAACAGAAGACTGAATTTAATTACTTCCTTTGCCTTACACTAAAGAAAGTAACTACTTTTCTGCCATGAAACATTCCACCAGTCTCGCATCAATTTAGCTTCAATCAGTTGTTTCCAGTCAACTTTTGTTAAATCAAATGTCAGATGGGTAAATTTACCAAGAGAATTTCAAACTTTTATGTCCAGTCTTTTATTGTCTTTCCCACGTCATACTGCTTCCAAAGTTTTCTCCTATAACCACCCTTCCTGTTTGCACCTAAAATTGTCCACTTCCATCCGCTAAGTTTTCTATGCACAACTTTACCCTATGCACTGGCAGTGTCCCAGTTAAGACATATCCCCATTAACTAATAATTGACCTGGTAGTTTTTATTTACACTTTCCAAAACAGTAATAATGTTGGCACATTCGTATGTCCCTCTGCCTATTTGGAGAGCTCTCATACACTATTGCCAATTTTGCTAATCTTCATTTGAATTAATATGACTTCATTGTTGATTTTTCTTGCATTATCATCCCACTCATAGATATCATTGCTCGGTTATTCAACATTTCCACACCGCCTCTCCTAGCTTATCTAAAAAAACTGTTATCAGGAGTAGAAATGGCCTTGTAGAAATGTAACATGTAAATGTAGTGAGTCTGCTGGAATCCAGTTTTCCAATTCCATACGTATTCCATAAGTATTGCCTCAAGTGAGTTCTTCCAGCTTTGTGTTTCTATTTCGGAATATTTCTAAGTGCTTTAGAAATATTCAGTGTATCTTTGGACATGTCATAGCCAGCTGTCAATGTTTTTTTTTGATGGAATGTTCTGGGACTAGGATGATCAAACTACAAGAATTAAATCTATCCTTTGTGCAAAGTACAACTCCAACCATTGGAATATTTTCCCTTGATGCTCACCAACATCACTTTCACCTAAAAAGGTATTTTCTTGTTTTCAGTTCGTCTTCCCTACAACCAGTCTGAAGATGGGTTCCAACCCAAAAATCACCTATCCATTTTTCCAAAGATGTATCATGACCCGCTGAGTTACTCCAGCATTTTGTGTCTCACTCTCACCAAATTGCTTTGAAGGTATACTCAGGCAATTACTGTCCAGTGATAAGGGGAGTTACTTTTATTTCTAGTTCACTCATTTTTATTTAAACAATTGTTAATTTATAAAATGTTATGTCTAGTGATTTCCTCTGGCACTCAGTTATAGCAGTCCTTTTATTCTTCCCCAAGCATCCATGGAGAAACATGTTATGCCTATTGGCTTGCTGGAGGCTTCCAGGACTCATGTGTACCAGAGAGGTTAGAACACATTCCAGGACAATAAAGATAATGATTTGTTGACGGTATGGTTACATTTTAAGAAAGTTATTTTACCATTGTTTAAAGAAAGATGTCAAATGTCAAGTGAATTTTGATCCAGCGTTCGATTCAGTGGATATGAAGACTTCCTTTTTCAGTGCATTAGAAGACAACCAATTCCCTTGAAAGTGTTTTTCTTTAATTCATAAACAGACATGTCACAAGGATCCCCAAAATGCTGTTTAACTATTGAATCCTTGACGTCAGTTATAAGAATCTATCAGCTTTGTGCCACATTTTGATCTGCCAGAAAATATTTAAGAACACCAAATTATTCCAGTAAGTCTGGCTAATTATGAAAGAAACACATTTCAAAACCATCTCTAATTTACTGATGCAACCCAATGACATAGCAGAGATCAAAGAAACTCAAATGCGATACTATCTGAACACAATTTAATGACTCATGCTAATAGCTGGTGACAAAAATTTGTCAACTTACTTTGGAAATCAGTATCTGAGCTAGCATTGGCTTTTATTACACTTCACCACACTCCCCACATATAGGACACAGTGTTCCTTGGCACATGCAACAATCACAAAAGTGCAGGAAGTAATTCAAATCTTACCAGCAAAGGCATTGCATTCATATAATCTGAAGGGATTCTCAAGGGATGATGTGAACTTTATTGGCCAAGCTGGTTTTTTTATTGCCCATTCCTAAACGCATTGGTGAGTTCAGAGTGCATAGGTTTGGCAAAATATCCAAAGGACAGTACATTTATTCTGAATGTATTTAATAACTTAAATTCATCCAGCTGCCATGGTGGGGTGCATGACTACGTGCACAATGGTCTTGATATCTAATTACTAGATTCTGTACACATAATGAATGCATTTAAAGTTCCGTTACTACTTTTAGGTGCTGGATTACATTCTCTGCTACACAATAAGTAAATGTAAGAACTGAAATGTTCACAGGGAGATAATGCAATATTAAATGGGGAGATTTAATTATATGATATGGTGTACTAATGCTTGGAATTAATAGCTGACAGCTTACTGGTGGAAGGACAATATTCTGGCTTATATATTAAACAAAAATAAAATCATAAACAGTGGTCCCAGTACATATCCCTGTGGATCTCATCCATCCACCCATCCATCCATCCATCCATCCATCTCTATATCTACTATATGACCGTTTACAGAATATTGTCCGATTTTTTAAAATCAATTAAAAAAAATGTTTGGACATAAATTGGTCATTAAAACTAAGAAACTGAGCCAATCTTCAATTTGGCAACACTGTCTTGTTTACCTTTCATACGGACCAAGTCGCTAACTTCATTCCTTCGTGTCAACTTCCGGAAGCTCCACAACGACCATTACAGAGACATTTTACTTACTTAAAAATTCAGCCCAAATCAAACGTTCTGACGAATCATCTGCCATCAATATAGCTCAAATCCATAAGGTAATGTACCGTTTAGATCACGTCGGTGAAAATGTTTGGTTTTCACTAAAAATGTAACGTTCGTTTTCTGGGATAACAAACCTTTGAGTGTCCATCGCAACATACGTTTGTGTTTATGATGTGTAACGCATGTTGCGGTGTCGACTCAGATGGATGCAGTATTCTACTACAGTGGGCGGTGATTGCCTGGAATGTGTTGCCAGGAGTGGTGGTTGAAGCAGATATGGTAATGGCATTTAAAAGACCTCTGGATACACAGGGAATGGAGGGATATAGGTTATGTGCACATAGATAAGGTCTTGGCAGGTTGCAGGTAGTGTGGGCTGAAAGGCTTGTTCTTCTGATGTACTACTCTTTTTTTTTTTTTTTTTTTAATTTTTTTTATTGTAGAAACAATATATACCGAGTACACACTTATACGGCAGTGAAAATTATGTAATATACAAAATTATATAATATTGATTATCAATTGGTACTGTTTGTGTTAATTGTAATGTTATCCATTATACATTTCCTGGTTATTTATTTTGTATAATTGGGAGTGTATGTAGTATATTCCTAAAATAAGCAATATACTCACACTTCTCATAACATAGATATTCTTCTAATTAGCAAATACAAATCCCCCCTAATATAACTACATAATACCCAATCTTAACCAAACTTCTATGATATTCATAATATTTTCATAATATTAAGAATGTTTGTATTATTATTAACTTTATATTTCAAAATTATTATATAGTTGAAAATGCACAATTTTATATAATTACAAATTTATGACATCTATAATCTTTTCATACAAGTAATAATAGGTGTATTCATATTAAGAATTTATATAATATGTTTCTATATTTTTTTCCCTAATTAAAGATAGAAAGATAGAGAAAGAGAGTAGAAAATAGAAAAAAAAAATGTGAGAAGTTTGATGGAGATTAAAATATTACTAAATAATCCATTCTTGGAGATACATTCATGGTTTATTATATGTATTTCTTCATCCATTCAGATATTCAGGCCTCAGTCAAGTCCCTGCGCCGAACCATTATGACCCTGTAGATATTTAATGTATGGAGACCAAATCCCTTTGAAGAGATCTAACCTGTCCATAAGGACAAGTCTCAATCTCTCCAAGTGAAGTGTCTCCGTCATTTCTGTATTCCACATTTTAATTGTTGGGGGATACAGGGCCTTTCCAAAATTTTAATATTAATTTTTTCCCAATTATTAAAGAATAGTCGATAAAAGTTCTTTGATTCCTTGTAATTATTTGTTCCGTTTCCGGTATTCCAAGTATGATTAACTTTGGGTCAGGAATCATAGTAATATTAACAACATTCGAGATTATCTTAAATATTTCATTCCAATATTCTACAATCTTCGTACAATTAGTAAATGAATGTGACAAATTTGCTTCTAAGATTTGACATTTATCACATATAGGTGATAATTTTGGAAATATATTATGTAATTTAGATTTGGAATAATGATGTACTAGTCTATGTTCCAGATTAAAATGTTAAGAAAGCAATTTTTCCTTTATTATCAGCTAACCGATCAAACTATTGCAATTGCTCTGACTGCAGTCATTATTTAAAAGTGTCTTCACTGCACAGACAATTAGGTAATGATTTTCGAACTACTTTCCTAATTTTCCCAACCATTTAACCAACTGGAGCTGACTACAATTTATATTTATGGAGCTCCTATAACTTTGTAAAACATCCTCACTTTGCAGGAAAGATTTCAAATAAAAATTGAAATTAAAAGTCTTCACAATGAAAGATGACCTAAAGCTTGGTCAAATACTTAAGTTTTCATTAAAGTGGTCACTAAAGTGTTCACTAAAACAGGAAAGGGAAATAAATGTTGGAAAACTTTGGGTAGTATTTCAGACTTTAGGTCTTTGGCAGCTGAAGTCTTAGTTGGCAATGGTGGTCCAATTAAATTCCAATGTAATGAAGAGCCTTAAAGGCTCTCAAAGGGTTCCAATAATTTAATAACAAACAGTGATTGGGAAAGTGGAGACCATGGAAAGACTTGAAAATAATGAGAGATGTTAAATCAAGGTCTGCCTTTACTAGGAGCTAACATAACGCCAGCAGAGATGCCAACCCTAAATTTAGTTCACAGTAACATTCAACCCATTTGTCCGTAACAAATGGGGTTAAATGCATTTCTCTCCGTAACATACTCACTTGGGGTTGTTGCCGGCGGCTATGCGCCTGCGCACTGGTGCAGATCAGCGGGCTGCCGGCGGGCGGGTGCGGCACATGCGCACTTGGCAAGGTTGCCGGCGGGTCTGCGCCTGCGCACTGGGTGGGGGTGGGGGGGGAGGCCCGGTGATGGGGCTGCCGCGAGCGGCCGGCTGGCGGCAAGAAAGTGCCGCTGATCGCGCGGGCCGGCGCCGCCCGGGCTCTGGGCCGGGCGTGGCGTGGCTCAAAATGGCGCCAGGCCCGGCAACCCTCCCCCACTGCGCACGCGCGGCCACTGGGGCCCGGCAACCCTCCCCCACTGCGCACGCGCGGCCACTGGGGCCCGGCAACCCTCCCCCACTGCGCACGCGCGGACACTAGGGGCCCGGCAAAGTGCCGCTGATCGCGCGGGCCGGCAAACCGGGGACACATGGCGCCGGCGTTCACCACGGGAGGAACACCGGCGCGGCGGTGTTCCGTAACAGCATGTTTGGCTGCCGGAACACCGTAAAAAGGTTATTTCGCCGGGACAAAATACGGCGAATCGGGGACACTTGGCATCTCTGCGCCAGGATGATAGGCGAATGGGATTTTAATCGAGTCACAATGCTTGGAACATAACTTCGAATTACCTCAAGTTTATGGACGGTGGGAGCGCATCCATGAGCACGTTGATATGCTCTATGCAGCTACAACAGTGGAATCAGCTGATAAAACACAAAAATTTTCACATGCAAGAGGAAGGATAAAGCGTTACCAAAGCAACAGACAAGATCATCAACCATGCTGTGAAGTCAAAGCTCTTCATCAATAACCTGAATTCCACAAGCAATTTGAGAGTTCTGCACTGCTATCAATGAACAATTTAAGAATTCTAGTAAATACAAAAGTTAATGAGAATCTCCATCAGCTGATGGTATTGCAATAGAAAAAATGATTGGAAAACCATTTCAGACAAACATCATTACAGAAATTCCACAGGGCACTGTCCTGGGCTCAACCGTCTTTAACTGCTTCATTAGTTACTCTCTGCCCATTCTAACGTCATAAGTAGATAGATCTATTGATGACTGTGTAGTGCTGAGTTCCATAAACTTATTGAAAAAATTACTTTAGAAAGTTAGGCCTTATTTTAATGGACATGTAATGTAATATGGATGAGGTGATGCCTATTTAGATCCCTATTCTGAAGTAGGACATTCAGATGTATGACTCATCGCAAAGCCGTTGCATTTGTTTGGAGAAACAGATATAATAGAATAATATTGCATTTTATAGGATTCAACTGTGAAAATGATTCATAAGCAGATTTGTACTTCATCGATTTTAGAAAGCTGAATGTTGATCAGAATCAAGGTATTTAAAACAAAATGGTAATCAACAAAGTTAATACTGACAAATTATTCCAAAAAAATCCCATAGACATAATCTTAAAAATGGGGTCAAGGAAAGAGCGTTCACGTCGCAACTCTGGTTCCACCAATCTTTTGTTGAAATAGATTACACTGAAGAACAAAATGGAGAGGAACAGTAAAAGAGTTTCTCAACATGGAGCAATTACCCCAGCATGGTAATAGAAAACCGTATACATTCTTAATACTATATTTCATGTGAAAAGGCAACAATAACAGCACAATATCCATGAGTATTGCTCTCCTCATCAGCCAAAAATCTGTAGCCTCCCTTTGATCTGCCTTCAATACGGTCATCCCACCAAGCTCACCACCAAACTCCACCAGCTAGGCCTCAGCTCACTGATATGCGATTGGATCATGAATTTTCTGACGGAGCGACCGCAGGCAGCAAGACTGGGGCCGCACCTGTCCTCCACCATCACCCTGAGCACTGGCACACCACAGGGCTGTGTACTGAGCCCCATGCTCTACTCCCTCTTCACCCACAACTGTATTCCTGCATTTGACAACAACACCATTATCAAGTTTGCAGACGACACAATGGTGATCAGGCTGATCACCAACGTTGATGAAACAAACTATAGAGCGGAGGTGCAGAACCTGGCGGACTGGTGCTCACGGAACAACTTGTCGCTAAATACCTCCAAGACCAAGGAGCTGATGATCGACTTCAGGTCACAGAATGGGGAATACGTCCCAATCTCCATCTATGTAGACAGTGTGTTGAGCGTGTCCTGCTTCAAGTTTCTGGGCACTCACATCTCAGATGACCTCACATGGTCTACCAACACCGCTGCGCTGGTCAAAAAGGCACAGCAACGACTGTTCTTCCTAAGAACATTGAAACGGACAGGTCTTCCCCAACAGCTGCTGACGACCTTCTACCGCTGCACCACAGAGAGCATACTAACGTATGGCATCTCTGTGTGGTATCTTAGCTGCACGGAGGCGGAGAGGAGAGCTCTTCAGCGCGTCGTCCACAGAACGCCGCTACTAGCCTTGGAGGGCATCAACCACACACGGTGCCTCAGGAAGGCCGTCAGCATACATAAAGACTCCTCTCACCCTTGTAATGGACTGTTCAAACTACTCCCTTCCAGCAGACGTTACAAGGCCTTCTACGCCCGCACCTCCAGACTCAGGGAACAGCTTAATTCCCAGAGCTATAGCGGCTCTGAACCGGCCCTGCTGAGTACCCCCCCACCCCCATGAACTGTCTCACCCGGCTTCGCACTTTGGTCTGTGTTGATTTTACTGGTCTAATGTTCGTTTTTACAAACCTTGTTCTCGGGGTATCTAAACCTAAATTTTATTTATGACATCGGATGGAAGTTGCAAACCAAATCTCTTTGCACTTGTGTGTAATGACAATAAAATACATTATTATTATTATTATCTAGTATTTAGTTGGTTCACGTGCTTGATCAATGGTGTTTTATCATTAATGTTTTATTATTATTAATGTTTAGTGTTTTTGGAGTCATTCGTTACAGTCACTGCATGTCATGTTGTTACTTGTGGGCGGAGCACCAAGGCAAATTCCTTGTATGTGAATACTTGGCCAATAAACTTACTTACTTACAATCATGATCACAAATGACTAGTTGTTGTGCTGGTCCAGAGAAACACTGGTGTAGAAAAGCCATGGGAATTGACAAATGATTCAACACAAATCATCATGTCATAATTCTTCCTTGCTGTAATGTTTCACCTTCTACATTGGAATCATTCTACAAACATACCCAAAATCGCAACTGCATTTAAAGTGACTCCTGCACTTCATGGGCATTAAATTGTTTTCAACAATTAATGGGCAAACACAATCGAAATACAGACATTAATAAAGTTTGAAATTATCACCAGATATTCTTTCCTACAATGGTGTATATATATATATATAAAGTCATGACCATTTTATAATTTTAGTCAGGGTAAACACTGCCTACCTTGCCTACCCTGACGGCACGTGCCTGCATCATCTCCAGGAATCTAAAATGAGGGGGGCCACCATCGACTCCACAGTTAAAATGGCCCAACAGAGGATGTACTTCCTGCGACAGCTGAGAAAACACAATCTGCCACAGGCAATGATGGTCCAGTTTTATACTGACATCATAGAGTCAGTCCTCACCTTCCCCATCATGGCCTGGTTTGGCTCAGCCACCAACCATAACATCCGGAGTCTGCAGTACATTGTTTGATCAGTCGAGAAGGTTGTTGGCTGCAACCTTCCCCCCCCCCCCCCAACCGCCATTGACAGACTTTACACTGCAAGGGCCAGGAAGCGAGCGGGTTAGATAAGCTCTGACCCCTCTCACCTTGGCCACAAACTCTTTGCATTACTTCCCTCTGGGAGGCGACTCCGGACTGTCAAAGTTGCCACAGCCAGACGTAAAAACAACTTTTTTTCACGAGCAGCTGCTCCACTCAACAGCCAAAAGTCTGTAGCCTCCTTTTGCTCTGGTATTTTATTTATTCTTCACATATTTCAATTATAATGTTTTATTTACAATTGTCTACAGTATATCATGTTGTTATCCTTGTGAGCAAAGCACCAAGGCAAATTCCTTGTATTTATACATACTTGGCTAATAAAATGTATTCAATCAATTCAATTTTACACAGCTCATTCATGTTCCTTCTTAACCACGAGAGAAAACAGACCTTGCCTCTCCAGTCTTTCCTTCCAACTAAAATGCTTTAACATATACAACATCCTGGTGAAATGTCCTTATTATCCTTTCCTGAACTGTCACTGCCTTCCAATAGTGTAGAGACCAGAATTGCACGCAGTACCCCAGCTGAGGTTTGACCAATGTGTTTTATAAAATTGGAACAAAACCTCCCTACTCCTCAAGAGTCAAGAGTGTTTTATTGTCCTATGTCCCAGATAAAGCAATGACATTCTCACTTGCTGCAGCACAACAGAATATGTAATCATAATAAATAATAACAAAAACTCAGAAGTTTCAGTCATGGAGGCCAAAGGTTAGATTGTTAGCCAAGAAAGATAGACTTGGCTATCCCTCATTGTAGCAGCTGTAACAGGACAGCACCGCTGGGGGGAGAGTTCGTTCCACAGCGTGTGGGGAGTCTGGCCTGGGTCAGCACCTGCCAGGGGTAAAGTTGCGGGGACGGCAGGAGCATTGGGAAGGAGGGGGTCGTGGATCATGCCAGCAACTCCTTAGTAGCTTGGGTGGCTGCGAAAGGCCGCCCGGACCGGACAGCGGAACTGCAGCTAGACCCGTGGCTCGCTGGCAACCTGGGAACTGCAGCTAGTCCCGGGGCTCGCAGGCGATCTGTGCGCTACATCCAGACCCGGGGCAGGCACGCTGGGAACTACAGCTAGTCCTGGGGCTCACAGGCGACTTGGGAACTGCAGCTAGTCCCGGGGCTCGCAGGAGACCTGGACGTTACAGCCAGTCCCGGGGCAGGCACCCTGGGAACTACAGCTAGCCCCGGGAACGCGAGGGATCTAGGAACAGCAGCCAGTCCCGGGGCACGTAGGCGATCTGGAAACTGCAGATCGTCATCCGCTCAAAAACATGGGTCCTGGCCCCTATGCAACCCCTGGACTAAACCAAACCCTTGATCTTTTTCGCCAGCTTTTTTTCTCCAAAATTTAGCAACTCAAAATGGGGGTGCATCTTCGACGCAGGTGTATCTTCGTTGCCGGGAAATACGGTATATCATAGCCTCATTAGTACTTTAAAAATATATCAACTTACGAGGATTACACTCCAACTCCATTTCATCGAAGATTTAGGATGCAATTATTCAAAGCTAATTATTTATTGAAAATGTTCTGTTATTGGATTATGAAATCAGCAGCGGTTTAATTATTCTACATTTACAGTGAAACAGATAATTAACAAACAAAAATTTAAATTAACACCTATCTTCCTTTCTATATTCCCCTCAAGTCCTAAAACTCTCCAAGATCTTGTGGTTCCTAAATGTAACCATCTTTTCTGTGTCCACACCGACCAGCGATCCCGCATATTAACACAAGCCTACACATACTGGGGACAATTTACACTTACACCAAGTATACAAACCCAAGTCAATTAACCTACAAACCTGTACGGCTTTGGAGTGTGGGAGGAAACTGAAGATAGACAATAGACAATAGGTACAGGATTAGGCCATTCGGCCCTTCAAGCCAGCACCGCCATTCACTGTGATCATGGCTGATCATCAGTACCTCGGTCCTGCCTTCTCCCCATATCCCGACTCCGCTATCTTCAAGAGCTCTATATATCTCTAGAAAGCATCCAGAGAATTGGCCTTCACTCCCTTCTGAGGCAGAGAATTCCATAGATTCACAACCTTCTGTGTGAAAAGGTTTTTCCTCATCTCCGTTCTAAATGGCTTACCTCTTATTCTTAAACTGTGGCCCCTGGTTCTGGACTCCCCCAACATCAGGAACATGTTTCCTGCCTCTAGAGTGTCCAAACCTTTAACAACCTTATATGTTTCAATAAGATCTCCTCTCATCCTTCTAAATTCCAGAGTATGCAAGCCCAGCTGCTCCATTCTATCAAAATATGCCATCCCAGGAATTAATCTTGTGAACCTACGCTGCACTCCCTCAATAGCAAGAATGTCCTTCCTCAAATTTGGAGACCAAAACTGCACCCAATACTCCAGGTGTGGTCTCACTCGAGTCCTGTCGTAAGATCTCGGAGAAAACCCATGCGGTTCCGGGGAGAACGTACAAACTCCGTACAGACAGCACAAGTAGTCGGGATCGAACCCGGGTCTCAGGTGCTGTAAGGCAGCAACTCTACCGCTGCACCACTGTGCATCTCAGAAACAGCCCCTTGGGTTCTGCTGGCTAATGGAAGGCTCATAGTATAATCCTCTGAGTGATTGCATCTTTATATTTTTAATCACTACTCATATTACCTCAGTGACTAATCTCTCCAATATGTCCTCTCTGCATGCTGCTGTGACATTCTCCCTATGAGTAATGCAACTCCTTCACCTCCCTCTAAATCATATCTGAAATAGCGAAACACTGGAACATTGAGCTGCCAGTTCCTCTCACAACTAAGTCTGCATAATTATTCTATCTATTGATCCAGGCTCTAACCTCAGCTACTTTACCCATAATATCCCTTCCATTGAAATCAACTTATTTCAGCCTATTCGCACCATGTTCATTAATCTGTGCTTGCCAGTCCTTCCTTTCATACTTGCTTGTCATAACCTCAATCTTTCCATCAGTCTACTTTTTGATCTGCTGCTCTGCCACTCTGGGTTAAAAACCTCAGTAACATGAGCTGCAAAGATATTGGTTCCCCTCAGGTTCAGGTCCAACCCATCCTTGTATTGGTCTGATCTGCCCTGGACAAGCATTTATATATCTGAAATCCTTCCTCCTGCACCAGTTCCATGGCGACATATTGAACTGCAATATTTTTCTTGCCTCACTCGATCGTTACACAGTTAGTATCCTTGAGATTACAACCTGGAGATCCTGCTTTTTTAACTTCCTAAATTATTTTTGCTGGACCTCATCTCCATTCCTGCTACGTCACAGACATTCTTGACTCAGGTACCAGGGAGGCGATACATCATCTGGGAGTCCCACGCATCCACAGAAATGCCTGTCTATACCCCTATCACTATTGTTTTTACCTTTTCTCCAAATAAAGACTTTTTAGAGCAAGTCAAATAGATAAGTTATATTTTAGATTTGACTAACACTGTTTATTTAACTGTGTAATTGGTGCCCTACTTTTTGAAACAGCTAAATTTGACTCCTACCCTTGGGATGTGCTGAAGAAAACTGTAAAGATATCCAAATTGAAAAGTAGGCCAAAGGTAGACCAGACTAAAGATTCTGCAATATACAGCAGTTCCCCTTAACGCACGTAAAACAAACTTGGCATGCTGAACATTCAGGATCTTGGGAACTTGCCTTAGGCACAAAACATAGCCTTGACAGGCTTTCCTTGAAATATATCCAAACCAAGTAACAATTAACAAACAAAGATGCTGGCATGTATTCAAATGCCATATACATTTTAGGATCTAAAATATTTAAAAACAACAGGAGGGGAATGGGATATGGCTCAAAGTGGCAAACTGACTGATTTTTTGAAAATAATCACCAAAACTATCCTGTCATCATAAGATTTGAAGAGAGAATAATCTAATGATTGCACAATGTTCACACAAGTGGCAGACAATGATCACTTTGACAGAGGATCGAGAGAGAGGATGTATAATATTCAATGTTATTACCAATAACATGGTAATTCTGGTAGTATCGCATAAAGCGATACTACCATAATTTGTTTTCAAAACCTTTCTACATTAGAACGTTCAGTACAAAATTAATCCTGCAAATTCCTTGCTAGAATTTAGTTTCAGAACCAGCTGGCATTACTGGAAAACAGGCATCTTTAATATTGGCCAACTATGATAGCAATGTATTAAAATATATGGGGAGTTGGCAAGAGTCAACTTCAATGAAGACAGAGTTCTTTGAGGCTACGCTTGCAAGTCTGGACTAAACATTTAATCTTCTGGCAGCTTCCAAGTGTTCACATTGGATGGTGTTTTAATTTAGTCCAAGTTTCCAGAATCAATCACTCTTCTTGGCAATTAGTTAATCGTGTTAATCTTAGCCCTGATACACAGTCTTGCCTCGAAATGTCCACCACCCTTTGCCCTCCACAGATGTGGCTTGACCCGTTATATTCCACCTGCATTTTGCTTTTTACTCGCGATTCCAGTATCAGCAGTCTCTTATGTCACCTATTTTTCAACTTTCTCTCTAAAGAAATACTGGACAGCAATAGCTCAATTTTCTCCTTCACGATCTTGTGCCTCTCCGTCTTCCCCTGCTATAACTACATATCTGGTTCACTTCTTCAATTCTTTACTTTTCTTAAACATCACTACAAAGATGCTGCTGAGAAACCTCTCAAGCACACCGCACTAATCTCCCAAGACACTGCTCAAGTCTTTACTTATGGACTACGGATTTATGTGCATAACCTTCTCTTAGATTGTCTCCACATTACAGTAGGCACGATTTCAAACAAACCAAAAAGGATATGGCTGCCCGACACTTGGTAAGAATTTAACTCCAAATTTAACTTGTTTATTGTCATATGTACCGAGGTACAGTGAAAGGTTTGTTGCGTGCAATCCAGTCAGTGGAAAGATCATACATGATTACAATCTAGTCACCCACAATGTACACATACAGGATGAAGGGAATAATGTTTACTGCAACATAAAGTCCAGTAAAATCAGATGAAAGACAATCCGAGGGTTTCAATGAAGTAGAGATGAAGTATTTTTTTTATTCATTATTAATGATTTTCATTCTCCTTCGGGTAGCTACACAGCCAGGTATTACCATCATTTTGTAGCACATCTGAATCACGAGATTGGGAGTTCAATTTCCAATCCTGGACTGAATCCAGGTAGACACTAAAGTGCCATCTTTTGTAAAAAATAACAATGCTTATCTAACCATTCACAGGGATGACTACCAATATCTTGGTCAGGAGAATTCTTACCTACGAAAATAAGCCCGTCACATTGTGCATTACTATTCAACTGCATTTGTCTCTCAGTCAGAGTCATGGAGTGATAGTGTGATACCGCATGGAAACAGGACCTTCGGCCCAACCTGCCCCCCAGGCCAACATGTCCGAGCTACTTAGTCCCTCCTGAATGCATTTGGCCCATATCCCTGTCTTTCTCTTAAAATTTCGATAGTCCCTGCCTCAACTACTTTCTCTGGCAGCTTGTTCCATATACCCACCACCCTCTGCTGTGCATCGAGGGGAGTGGAATTTGAAGTCTGAGATCAGTTTGATCCCTCACAGCGAGGGCTAGCAACTCAACAGAGTTACTATAAAACTGTCATGATGGAGTGGCCAAAACAAGCCCCACCCTTGCCGTTGGGGTCTATGTTTTCCAACAACTTAACACTTATTTTATTTTCAGAAGACCTTTCCTCAATTACCACATGGGCCACAGAAAAATTAACTACAAGGAGACCTAATAAACTATAACAAAAAAGAAAAAGAATAAAGAGCAGTGTAAAAATAAAAAAAAACTGGAGAGGTAGAAATATGGATTCACAAGGATAAGTGCTACTTGGGTGAGTTTAAACTAGATTGGCACTGTGACAGGATCTAGTGCGGGACTGAGGCAAGTGAAAGGCTGGAAGTCAGTATGGAAGGTGATAAACAAAAGTTCAGTGGATACAATAGGCAGGAACTAGGCAGGGAGCGAGGAAGGATTGTTGGATTGAATTGCATATATTTTGAAGCGAGGAACCGGACAGGTAAGGCGGATGAACCCAAGGCGTAGATAGGTACGTGGATAAGACGTACGAAAGGAGGTTAACCTTCCGAGCCTGATCAAATATATCCGAGTACATTGTGAGAGGCTAGAGAGGAAATTGCAGGCACCCTGGCTGAGGTATCCAAATCATCATTAGACATGAGTGAGGTGCCAAAAAGCTGGAGGATGGCCAATGCTGTGCCACTATTTAAGAGTGGATGCAAGATGCCTGAGAATTATAGACTAGTGAACCTAACATCTGTGGTAAGCAAGTTACAGGAGTGGACTCCGAGTGATAAGATATATATCCCTTTGGATAGACATGAGCTGATTAGAGATAGTCAGCATGGTTTTATACGTGGGAGTTTCTGTCTTATGAATCTGATTTACGTTTTTTTAAACAATTAGGGATTTGATAAAGTTCCGAGTGGTAGGTTGCTCAGGGAGGTTAGATCGCATGGGATCCAGGGAGAGGTAGCCGAATGGAGAGATAATTGAATTCATGAAAGGAAGTACAGGGTGTTGGTGGAAGGTAGTTTTTCGGACTGGAGGCCTGTGACTGGTGGTGTGCCTCAATGATTTCTGCTGGACTCATTGCTGTTTGCGGTTTATATCAACAATTTGGATAAAGAATGCAGAAGGCAAGCAGCCAAGTGGGTGGTATTGTAGATAGTGAAGATGATTAGCAAAAGACACAGCAGGATCTTGATCACTCATGCAAGTGAGCTGAGGAATGTTTAATAGAGTTTAATGCATACAAGTCCTAGGTGCTGCATTTTAGGAAATCAAACCAGGGCAAGACCATCACAGTGAATAACAGACCGTGTGGAGCATCGTAGAGGGATTTAGGAGTGCATGTACATGGTTCCTTGAAAGTGATGTCACAGCATGGTCACGAGGCTTTTGCCACATTGGCATTTATCAGTCAGGGTATTGAGTATAGAAGTTGGGATGATACACAAAAATGCTGGAGAAACTCAGCAGGTGCAGCAGCATCTATGGAGTGAAGGAAATAGGCAACATTTCGGGCCGAAACCCTTCTTCAGACTGATCGTTACAAAACCCATGATGCCAGCGCGATTTACCTGCCTGACATCTCAAATGGTCACCTTTTCAAAACAACGTAGTTTATTATGCTAAATGGTCACGAGTATTCGGGAACTTCCCTCGAGCATGAAGAGAGTTCCAGCGACCTCATAGGACCTCCTAGGACCACGTGTCGACCATGCTGCGAGTTTGAAGGTCGAAGACACTCTTCTAAACTTGCAGATTAGGTCGCCCAAGTGGGTCAGCCCCTTTAGTCTGGAGTCACATATGACCAGATGAGGATGATAGATTTCCTCTCATGGAAGGTGTACATGAAGCAAATGTTTTTATTCCACAATTCAACAGCTTCATGCTCATCAATACTAAATCTCGTGTTTTTCTTCAAATTTTTGATTTATTTTATTATTTTAATTTATATTCCTCGGCTTCTGTCTTGAGATTTGAACTCATTTCACAGGATCAATGAATCCTGCTGCCTGTCCAAAAGTTAGGCATTATGTGATTAATAGTAAATGACTCAGGCAGATGTCTACAGTGCTCAATAACATTCTAATGTTTTCACAGATGCTTTCACGCAAAAACTACATGAAGTGCAATGGCTTAGATGAGGTGAATGAAACTGAAAGACAGTGTCGAACACCTATGCAGGTGAGTTGGGCTGTATGGGCTGTTGATGCACTATTCTGAGTAATCCAATATGTATCAAACAGTATAAGTAATACATTTGAAATTTGCATTCCTGCTCAGTCACCTTAACTACATTGTAGACTATTAGAATTTTAGCTGACCATCCAGCTGCTACTAATGGACTGTTTTTTACTTATTTTTATCTTTGCTCCTCTAAGGTTCATTGACTGGCTACCTCACCTAAGTGTTTGCATGTGTCAGCTTCAGGTACAGCATCAGATAAAGGTATAAGCCCTTTGGATCAGATCGGCCCATCCAGCTCTCAAAAAATAAATGCACTGAAACTCAGTTAAGTGGGCAGGAAAATGTTCCTTGTTACAATCAGCCACGTAACACCACCGTGTTTAAAAATTTGCCCTGCACATTCTTGTAAACTTTGCCTCTTTCACCTTAAAGCTATGCCTTCTAGTCTTTGACATTTGCACTTTGGAGAAAGAATGTTGTGACTATATACGCTATCTATGCCTCTCACATTTTATATCAGATCTCCCCTCAGCCTCTGGTGCTCCAGGGAAAATAATCCAGTTTGTCCAAACTCCAAATCTTAGTTTACAAGAGGCCAGTTCAAGGGTCTGATAACAGTGGGAAGGAATCTGCCCTTGAATCTGGTAGTATGTGCTTTCAAGCTTTTGTATCTTCTGCCCGATGGGAGAGGGGAAAGGGGAGAAGAGGGAACGACCAGGCTGAGTGGTCATTCCATATGCTTTCTTTGTTTTTTTATTTTTTTCAATTTTCATAAGTAATCAAATAGGACTAGATCTTTATTATATAATGCACTACCTAAGGCACCCATTTTCAATGAGTACAAAACCTTGCCTATGTTTCCAATTAGTACGCAGTGAGCACGGTGACGAGAATATGCCAGAAAATAATTCAACTAAACCCATCCCAATCAGGTAGTTTTTTCACACAAAAAAAACACTTCATATATGAAAGCAAAATCACTTTGTGAGATATATAGGTATATTTTTAACAGTTTCTTAGTTGCTCAATTTTGAAAAAAGACAAAAGGATAGATTTGGCAAGAAAGTGAATTTATGATCACAACATGCACAAACTTTGCCACGTACCTGGGGTTCAGGGGCTTAATTTTGGAGATGGTAAAATCGGTCGACATTTATCTACATCATTCATGACATAGTTCTGGCACTGAGCAGTTGGCAAAAGGAAACATTGTCAGAGAATACATAGCACATGAATATTTAATGCTGGGGCATGCTGTGCCTTATTTTCCACTACTCAATATTCACAGCAATGGGCATAGGGAGCTTCGGGGGAGGGGAGAGGGGGTGGCAATCAACGTTGAATGAATGAGCATTGCATTGTGGAGGAATTGAAGCAAGCTCATGGACAAATATATTGCTGCAGTCCTTTATTTACTAACAGCAAGATTAACATTTTACTTAATAAGGTGGAAATAAGGAATACTTGTTCATTTACTACACTGGACAGCCTTCCTATGTTGGCCATGCTCAGTATTTGTCAAAAAGCAAAAATGAATGGCATCTCCAGTACCCAAGAAGCGCATTGATCAAATCTGTTGGACAAGCAAAGGCTACTGGGGAGACTTTAAACTAGAAAGGCTGGGGGGAGGGACTCGGGTAGAGGGGGCTAGGGGACAGGGTGTGGGGCAAGAGGCAGAGAAGGGAAGCACTCGGACCCAAAATGTAGGCGAGAAAGATGAAAAAGATAATAGACAGAGAATAAAGGATGGTGGGTTTATAAAATGTGCATATTTTAATGCTAGGAGCATTGTAAGTAAGGTGGACGAACTTAGAGCCTGGATTGACACCTGGAAATATGATGTTGTGGCAATCAGTGAAACATGGTTGCAGGAGGGCTGTGATTGGAAACTAAATATTCCAGGATTTCGTTGCTTCCGGGGTGATAGAATTGGAGGGACCAGAGGTGGAGGTGTTGCATTGCTTGTCAGAGAGGATATTACAGCAGTGCTTTGGCAGGATAGATTAGAGGGTTCGTCTAGGGAGGCTATTTGGGTGGAACTGAGAAGTGGGAACGGTGTAGCAACACTTTTAGGGGTGTACTATAGACCGCCAAATGGGGAGCGAGAATTGGAAGAGCAAATATGTAAGGAGATAGCAGATATTAGTAGTAAGCACAAGGTAGTGATTGTGGGAGATTTCAATTTCCCAAAAATAGACTGGGAAACACATTCTGTAAATGGGCTGGATGGTTTGGAGTTTGTAAAATGTGTGCAGGATAGTTTTTTGCAGCAGTACATAGAGGTACCGACCAGAGAAGGCGCAGTGCTGGACCTCCTGTTAGGAAATGAGGCAGGACAGGTGACGGAGGTATGCGTTGGTGAGCACTTCGGGACCAGTGATCACAATACCATTAGTTTCAATATAATTATGGAGCGAGTCAGAACAGGACCTAGAGTGGAGATTTTTGATTGGAGAAAGGCTAACTTTGAGGTAATGCGTGAGGATTTTAAAGGAGTGAATTGGGACACTTTGTTTCATGGGAAGGATGTAGAAGAGAAATGGAGGACATTTAAAGGGGAAATTGTAAGAGTACAGAATCTTTATGTCCCTGTTAGGTTGAAAGGAAATAGTAAAAATTGGAAAGAGCCATGGTTTTCAAGGGAAATTAGACACTTGTTTCGAAAAAAGAGAGATATCTACAATAATTATAGGAGGTATGGAGTAAATGAGGTGCTAGAGGAGTATAAAGAATGTAAAAAGAATCTTAAGAAAGAAATTAGGAAGGCTAAAAGAAGATATGAGGTTGCTTTGGCAAGAAAGGTGAAAGTAAATCCAAAGGGTTTCTACAGCTATATTAATAGCAAAAGGATAACGAGGGATAAAATTGGACCATTAGAGAACCAGAATGGACAGCTATCTGCAGAGCCAAAAGAGATGGGGGAGATATTGAACAATTTATTTTCTTAGGTATTCACCAAGGAGAAGGATATTGAACTCTGTGAGGTAAGGGAAAAAAGTAGAGTAGCTATGGAAACTATGAGATTCAAAGAGCAGGAAGTACTGACACTTTTGAAAAATATAAAGGTGGATAAGTCTCCAGGTCCTGACAGGATATTCCCTAGGACATTGAGGGAAGTTAGTGTAGAAATAGCAGGAGCTATGACAGAAATATTTCAAATGTCATTAGAAACGGGAATAGTGCCGGAGGATTGGCGTACTGCGCATGTTGTTCCATTGTTTAAAAAGGGTTCAAAGAATAAACCTAGCAATTATAGACCTATTAGTTTGACGTCAGTGGTGGGCAAATTAATGGAAAGGATACTTAGAGATAATATATATAAGCATCTGGATAAACAGGGTCTGATCAGGAACAGTCAACATGGATTTGTGCCTGGAAGGTCATGTTTGACACACCTTCTTGAATTTTCTGAAGTGGTTACTAGGGAAATTGATGAGGGTAAAGCAGTGGATGTTGTCTATATGGATTTCAGTAAGGCCTTTGACAAGGTTCCCCATGGAAGGTTGGTTAAGAAGGTTCAATCTTTGGGTGTTAATGGCGGAGTAGCAAGATGGATTCAACAGTGGCTTAATGGGAGATGTCAGAGAGTAATGGTGGATGGCTGTTTGTCAGGTTGGAAGCCAGTGACCAGTGGGGTGCCTCAGGGATCTGTGTTGGGTCCACTGTTGTTTGTCATGTACATCAATGATCTGGATGATGGGTGGAAAATTGGATAAGTAAGTATGCAGATGATACTAAGATAGGTGGTGTTGTGGATAATGAAGTAAATTTTCAAAGTCTACAGAGAGATTTGGGCCATTTGGAAAAGTGGGCTGAAAGATGGCAGATGGAGTTTAATGCTGTTAAGTGTGAAGTGCTACATCTTGGCAGGACAAATCAAAATAGGACGTACATGGTAAATGGTAGGGAATTGAGGAATGCTGTGGAACAGAGGGATCTAGGAATAACTGTGCATAGTTCCCTGAAGGTGGAATCACATGTAGATAGGGTGGTAAAGAAAGCCTTTGGTGTGCTGGCCTTTATAAATCAGAGCATTGAATATAGGAGTAGGGAAGTAATGTTAAAATTGTACAAGGCATTGGTAAGACCAATTCTGGAGTATGGTGTACAATTTTGGTCGCCTAGTTATAGGAAGGATGTCAACAAAATAGGGAGAGTACAGAGGAGATTTACTAGAATGTTGCCAGGGTTCCAGCAACTATGTTACAGAGAAAGGGTGAACAGGTTAGGTCTTTATTCTTTGGAGCGCAGAAGGTTAAGGGGGGACTTGATTGAGGTCTTTAAAATGATGAAAGGGATAGACAGAGTTGACGTGGATAAGCTTTTCCCATTGAGGGTAGGGAAGATTCAAACAAGAGGGCATGACATGAGAATTAAGGGACAGAAGTTTAGGGGTAACGTGAGGGGGAACTTCTTTACTCAGAGGGTGGTGGCTGTGTGGAATGAGCTTCCAGCAGAGGTGGTGGAGGCAGGATCGATTTTAACATTTAAAAGTAAAGTGGATAGGTATATGGACGTGAAGGGAATGGAGGGGTATGGTCTGAGTGCAGGTAGATGGGACTAGGGGAAAACAAATGGTCGGCACGGACTGGAAGGGCCGAGAGGGCCTGTCTCCGTGCTGTAATTGTTATATGGTTATATGGTTAAGACAAAGCAATCAAGGCAAATGGTTCCCTTAATAAAGGTTCCAATCTTCATGCTTTTGTATATTGAAACTATTAGTTTCAATATATTACATGCTGTAACATATTCTGTAACATGGGATTCGTGCTGGAGACATGGCAGCCATTAATGATTACCTATTCCACTTTGGGAAATATATTACATGATGGCATTAGACATGAATCTCATTTGTCAATGGCAAATAAGATGCAAAATATGCTTCCCCAACTGACCTGCACATTAGTTACCTACTTCTTCATACAGAGCACAGTAATAAACACTATATTTTGACCCCGAGGATAATATTAAATTTACCTGTCGCTGGCAAAGTTAACATTATACTTGGGTTTGCTCATTGCTCTTGTTATAAATGAGAATGCGGTCACGTTGAACCTACGAAGCAGAGGCAGCTGTGCACTTCATTTGAGACGGTCATAGCTTTATTAATTACTAGATCAAGTGGGACCCGTTGGGCCCCATCCCCAACGTTGGAGGGGGGATGCGGCATCACACGGGAGGGCTGGTCCCCAAATGCAATATTCCACCAATCACCCATAGCCCTCAACAGAGCAAGCGTGGGTGATGGCAAACCCGTTACACACTCCCCTCCCCACACACACTCGCCCCCCCCCCCCCCCAGCAAGTTATGACATCACAATGCCCTACTGGCTACAATGTTGCAATTGCAGAACCCTTCATAGGAAATGTCCTGAATCTGCCAGCCTCTCTCTCTCTGTCTCTGTCTGTCAATCCTTCCCACGTGGGAGGGCGGGGTGGGGGTGGGGGGGCAAAAATCGCACTCTCTCCTTACTCCCCTTGGAGCTGGTGATCCCAAGGTCTCTCTGTCACCTCCTTTTCCCTACCCTCAGTCACTCCCTCCTTTCACACTCCCTACTAAAGACAATGTTAAACATTTCTTCTCCTCCAATTCCCCACTGCGTCAACTCTCATAGCTTCTGTATTGGCAGCAGAGATCACATTGCGATGTCATTTTTGGTTTTCGGAATCTTCTCGGCAGCTTGTGTAAATGAGATCCACTGTGATTGGACAACTGTGAGAAGGCATTGTGACATCATCACTGGAAGCTGCTGGAAGAATCTCCCTGTCAAAGGCAGTTACTCTTTTCAAACTGGGCTTTTGTAAAACTTTAAATATTAATCGCTTTTTAAAAATAGCATCAAATTTGAAGGGAATCTGATTATTGCAACAACCGGAAAAATGTAAGATTCTGTAAAAAATTCAGCGCTACCACGTAGCGTTTTGATGAAGATACAAACCCCCCCCCCCCCCCCCACACACACACACACACACACACACGATGAGAGTTTTATAAATAACGGTATATAGATAAGTTGTGAAAAAATATCTGAAACAAAACTATAACAAAAATGCACTGAAACTACAAAACTATAACAAAAATGCACTGAAACTGACCAAAATGCTATTTAAAAACCTGCTTTGGTCCTGTTTTAAGGAGCACACCTACCTGATGAGTGGAGTTTTAAATATTTTTACATGCTCTCCGGGCGTTAATGACTACTTTGGTTTACTAAAAGCAGAATGCAGAGCAGAAGGAAAGTAGCTCAGGGCTTTCTTTCAAATCATTGCCAGATGATCGCCACCAGATGTACATTTTCAATTCCAACACAAAAGTTTGTAGCATCTGTCCAAGGAACATTGGAAAATGGATCTGTATACTGTCTTGGAGACAATTATTCACCTTACCACAAAATCTTAAGAATAGTGTTCTATCAATCATTTATTATTTCATCAGCATAATCAAGTGTGCACTAAAGTTGGACTCTGGATCAAATTCATTTGGCGTGCCATAAAATTGACCATAATCATTAACCATTGAGCTGACATTCTACTCCAACTTGGGGGCACAAGTCCAAAAGATCCACAGGTCAGTTACAGCAAGTTATCAGCCAGTTTTCTAAACTGATTCCCTGTCGAGTGCCTTGATGGAAATTACCTTCTTTAAAGAGTGTCCCTTAGTTTAAAACTCAACCGAATTAATCAATGGTCTCAAGTCTGTTAAAGTAGATTGTCCTCGGATGTACATTCTAACCTGTGGATGCTTACCTGAAATTGGATTGAAAACTTTTCATTTTGCTAATGGTTGACATTCTCAGTACAAGATCACAAACACTTGAACTCAGATACGTAAATACACAACCCTGAAATTTGCAGTGAAATGAAAGCAAACTAGGATTTATACATACCAATGAACCAATGTAAAAAAAGATTTGTTCCTATAGCTAAATTAAAACTCAGTCAACAGCACTTACAATTAAATACATATACATGGTTCAAAGTATCACAATATTTCATCACTTGTATAGAAAATTTCAAGCTCCAAGATGTCTCTGGAAATGTATTCAGGTGAGCCTTATTTGATCTCCAATCTGCTCTAGTGGACAGCTAGGATACAGGAGAAGCTCAGTAAACCTGTACAAGAAGAAATGCAGACTAATATTACAGTAGTCTTAGCCATATAGCTCCATTCAAATATCTTTGAGGTTTACAGAAAACCAACATCTATCTGAATGCTGCCTATCCCGCTGAGTTACTCCAGCACTTTGTGTCTATCATTGGTTTAAACCAACATCTGCAGTTCCTTCCTACTCATCTATGTGCAGTGGTCATCAAAGCTCAACTGTTGTCAAAGTCCAGTATGTGTATCCAGCAAGGAAGTGCAATCCGCTTAAGGTAAATTGGTGTGGCAAAATTACATTAGAAAATACTGTCAACTGAAAAGTCATTTTAGATGCAGTATACAACTTGCTATAGTTTCAAATGCAAAAACAATCTTGTTTTAGAAAAACATCTTTCTTACTTTTCACCTTAAGCACCTAGCTTAAACAACCTGAAATTCATCTCTCTAAATCCTTTGATTTTGTTAGTAATTCCTACTGAATGACTGGATTTACAAAACAATTGCTAGATACTTCTTGATACCATATACTGCAGAGTTCACTTGAATTGCAGCAAGCACAGGAAGACATTATAAATATCGGGGGAACAATCAGCATCCACTGGAAGAAGCAGGTAGGATTTTCAGTCTATGATACTAGACTCAACCCTAAGCATGGCAAGCTATCCTCCACAATCTTGGCATCAAACTGAAAATAGTTTGAGGCAACACTTGACAGCTCAAAATTAACGCCTTTGGAGCAGACAAAATCTATGCTGAAGTGTTAAGACGTTGCAAAGAAATACTTCTAAGTAAATCCATTACCTCATCTCCCTTATCTCGAGTGGAAAGCCTGCCGGGTGTTTGCAGAGATGAAAGGAGATATCCAGAATAATCCAAAAACAGTAAAGGGCCTGTCCCACCAGCATGTGACTCCATGCGGTGAGCGCGACCCAACGTGGTCGCTTGAGCCGCCCGGCCTGGCAGGGCCGGTCCCACTTCGATCGCCGGAGCCGTATGGAGTTGTGCGGAGCTGGTCCCAACATCGCGCGGGGCTCCGAAAAACTGACTGTGTTCAAAAATTCCGCGAGGCAACGGCCTGTCAGCCCGCAGCCGCCTCGACGCATTACGCACCGCCTCGACATTGTGCCTCCGTGACTCTCTCGATATGTGCCTCCGTGACCCTCCCTGTGTGTGCCTCCGTGCCTCTCTGTGTGTGTCCCTCTCCGTCCTTGCGAACTTACCACGGACTTCGCTCCACTCACCCAACCTCCGCGGGGCCCCCGCTGCCGGTTTGGTCGCACTCGCCGCACGTAGGCGCATGCTGGTGGGACCGGCCCTGTACGGGGATCACCCGACCTCCGCTTCCAGTGTGGTCGCGCTCACTGCATGGAGTTGCATGCTGGTGGGACAATACTCAGCAGACAAAGCTGCATCGATGGCAGAAGAAATTGTTAAAATTTAAGATTGAAAACACTGTCAGAAATGGACAGTCAATGGAGAAATTGTTCAATGTCAGAACAAGCTTAGCTAGATGAATGGGTGTGTTGGTGGAGAAGAACTGCTCAAGGAAAAAGCAGAGGGCTATCAGACCATCCTGAAGTGGGACAGTCGTGCAAAGGGATTGCAAGTCGATGGTAAATACAAGACTGTTGGGGCAGGGGAACGGGATTATGTTAAAATTGCAGTGGACATCACAAGTGTCACAGATATAAATGGAAGGGTACTGGCTCAGAGGAGAAAGAAAGTGTTTAGGTTTGAAGTCTGGTGGGAACAGGTTGAAACAATGGGACAACGAAAATCCACAATTAATCCTATTTGTAGATTTGGCGCAGGAGATAGAAGCGAACTGCGCGGAGCTGGTACACTACAAGGGTGAAAGATATAGAGGGAAGAACTCACAAGGAAATTAGGTCCGTGTGCATTGGAGACGTTACGGCTTAATGTTTGATGGCGGGGTCTAAAAGGAAAGTATGAAATGATTTCTTAGAGTCAGAGTCGTTCAACACGGAAACAGCCTGCGGACTTTAATATCGTGGAGCTCTCGGTCCCTGGTTTTGGAACGATTTTGAGAGCTCCAAGCCGCAAGAGCTTCGATCACACCGACGCGGGGGCTTCGATCGCCCCGACTGCGGATGGTCCGACTACCCCGACCGCGGGAGAATAGAGGAAGAAGTTTAGACTTTGCCTTCCATCACAGTGAGGAATGTTAACAGTGCCTTCCATCACAGTGAGGAATTTTATGTAGTTGTGTGTCTTGTTGCTTTTTTTTTGTGTGCCTGTATGGTAATTCGAGTTTCACTGTACCTTAATTGGTACGTGACAATAAACAGACATTTAAACCTTTGAATTGTCAATAAATGGATCTCAAGAGGGCAAGTGTCCACAAGCAGTGGTCCAACTGGATCGGGAATGCTGAAGAAAGACCCGAAACGTCACCTATTCCTTCTCTCCAGTGCTGCTGCCTGTCCCGCTGAGTTACTCCAGCATTTTGTGTCTACCTTTGAAATAATCCAATGCGCAGTGAAGAGTCTTGACCAGTGAAATGGGCACAGAGACAGAGATGGTGAAAGAGTTCATAATTATGTGAAACTAAGAATTTATTATGATGAGACACAGAGGACAAAGTTGGGCCCTAGGCTAAAGTCTGCTCACAGAGAGAAACATCAAAAAGGGATGGCGAAAATATGTAAGGGAGTGGGGTCTGAGAAAAACAAAGGGGAGAAAGAACCAGAAAAGTAATGGAATGTAAGACTTATTGGAGTTTAAGATCCTTGACATCTGAAACAAAGGAGAAAGTTGTCTTTTGCAATTCAGAATGTGCAACGTCAATGTGAAATTCCAGACCACATCATGAGATGGAACGAGTCAGTGTCATCCCTGAGAAAGCTCTGGAGCATAAATAAGCCGCGCATAACATTGAATGGAGATCTGAGTTTGCAAAGCGAATGATGCCTTGAGACAAAACAAATGATGCCTTGAGTAATTTGAACGTTCCGTGTGGGGAAGAATTTCTGTTGGAGCCCATTTGGAATAAGTTGGAGCTGGACACATTTGCTTCAGAAAGTGAAGTGGTTGTGGAAGCAGGTTTTGATCAATACCTTATCAAAGTCAAGAAGAGAAACTGCACTGGCGGTGAACAAGGCGAGAGAGGCAGACAGAAAAAAGCCTGTCATAGAGCAGAGTGGAGCTTGTGACAAAGGATCTTCAATCTGAAAAGATTAATCTCTTCCTTTTCCTACAAATGCAACCTGACCTGATGAGGTATTTACATCATCTGCCTGTTTTTAATTTTCAAGGAGACACCCAGTTGAGGCAATTATGAAGGATCCCCTGCCATCTTTAATAGGAACATCCTCATCAACCACCGTATTTCTAAACTAAACCTTCTCCAAATGGGTAATACAGTTCTTCCAGAGTGACAGCATGGAGTCCATACATCAAAATATATAATTGACCTGATCTTTATGCAACATTTCAAAAGCACATGTAGGAAACAGTAAGAACCATTGTGCATGGTCTGTTTCAACCTCTCAAACCTTCAACCAACAGAGGTTGATAAAATTGGCAATGGTAGAAATTCATAATGATTCCAATTTTGTTTACATTTGTATATTTCGTTTAGTTTAGAGATACAGCGCAGAAACAGGCCCTACGGCCCACTGCGCCGACCAGCAATCCTCGCACATTAACACTATCCAACACACTCTAGGGACAAATTACACTTTAAACAAGCCAATTAACTTACAAGCCTGTACATCTTGGAGCGTGGGAGGAAACCGAAGATCTCGGAGAAAACCCACACAGGTCACGGAGAGAATGTACAAACTCCGTACAGGCAGCACCCGTAGTCAGGATCGAACCCAGGTCTCCGGCGCTGTAAGGCAGCAACTCTACCGCTGCACCACTGTACCGCCTGAACACCATGGAAAGGTATTCTATACATAACCTTGCCAGCAAGCAATATTACACTATGTTTGCTTATTACTGTCAAGAAAATAAAAGACAAATGAATGTCAATATTTGCTGGCTTCCTCTAAGGTCGACACAATTTAAAATTATTTCATCCCACTTGCACAAGATTCAGCAACATACAACCTCTTCGCAATTCTCAAGAAGTTATGATATAATAAACAAATACTAACCATTGAGCTAAAGGCTGTAAACAAAATTCTGACACTTAAACTGTAGAATATCACTCATCACATGCAGAAGCAACCGAATGAACTCAGAATAATGACGAAGGATGATAACGATGAAAGCCACGCAGAAATGGAGGTGGCATGCAGCAGGGGTGGAGTGCAGCAGGGATGAAGTACTTATCAAAGCAGCAGTCAAAATAACTCAAATCATGACTACAGAATAGAATTGTGTCTGAGGATAAACACATTAAGCAAAAGAAGATCTTGGCATAAAAGGCAAGGAATGTTAAGATTTTTTTGGAAGGTAGAAACAAATTTTAAAATGTAATTGCTGTAACATTGTAAAATTAATAATACGAACAGTAATGATAGTAGAGAAGATGCAGGTTAACCAGAAAAAAATAAATGAAATTTGGTTGTCAAATCACTATATTTCCTCTGAGAATAAAATAGCATCCAATGCAGATAATTAAAAATGAGATAAATAGTAAATTTGTCAGATAATTTAATACTTCACCCAAACTATAATCACAGTCGAGTAAATGTCAATTATAAGCAAAAACTAGCGCTGAAAATAAATGTTATTTTGTCCAATGCAGTACTTCTTTAAAATCGACTTTAATATGCATTACTTAAAATTCAAACTGCATTAATTCTAGCCAGTGATTTAGAATATAATATGTACAGTGGAAAGATATTCAGTACTTAATAGTTAAATGCTGTGTTGAATTCATTCTATTTAATTGGACCATGTTGCCAGTATATTTTTTTCATACTCCAACCTGAAAGGTAACCGAAAATGGTACAAAGCAACAGCTACAAAAATAATTATTTTTTCTGAATCAAGGAACTGCCCAAATAAGACCAAAACATTTACTCAAATACAATTTTTTAAATACTGTGTCTTGCTCCAGTTTAGAAATCCTAACAGTGATGCCTAATTCCACCCCTTACTAGGAAGCAATTCATTCATGAACACAGCACATCTGGAACCTTTGACAGCTATGGTACATAATCAACAATTAAGCTTCCCCAGGAATGTGTTCCTGTTCTCTCTTTCATTTAGTTCTATGACAAATGGTCTTTTGCCAACTGACTTCTCTGTAGCCTTTTCATTATTCAAACACTATTTCACTAGGATGACAAGACAAAGAAAGTCATGCAAAACATGCAAAAAATTAAATGAGTCTGCAGAAAAATAATATTTATATAAATTGAGACACTGACTTCACTTTATAATTCATAAAGATAAATGTTTCTCTATCATCATGAAGCAACAGTTATACGTGGAACTTGCCACTAACAGATTTTTCCAGCACCTAATTTGGACATTTCCCTCATTTCATTCCTTCCCCTCACAATGCAAATATGCTTTTAACAAAAAAGGGCTGGTTTGGATAAGATAATAAAACTATTCTCTTTAATCCTTCCTCGGAACAATATCAGTCCCGCACTGCAGCTACAATGAAATTACAGCCACGTGAGTATGGTCCTACATTTCATGGACTTGAATCTCATTATTTTCCTTTTGGCAAAACAGTCTTAATTACACTCAGCTCTCTGCCTGCATTCCGCAATAATAACCACCATTTTGTTTCCAGCGTATACTAGACATATTTGCCATTCTGTCTTATTAGCATATTGTCTAATTTCGGCATAAAGCCATTGAAAAAGGCACGTGCGGCAAATGAAGATTTTATCATGGGAGCAAGTTTTGCATATACTGCACTGGTGGCATTTGATCTACAGGTCTATAACATTAGCCTACTACCTTTTTTATTCATGTTTCTCAGTCTTAAACCATTTCACTGTTTCCCTCAATAATAAATTTCAAAATCTACACCAATATTTTCAGCACTTCTCCTTAGTGATTCTGTACAGCATGCTGTCATTTGTATTTCTCTCTTCCTTGCTGCCCTTCTGTGAATACCAATTAAAACAAGCACGCTTGTGTTGCAATTTTAATTTTAAAGCAAAGATTAACCCATTTTCTCTGTCTTCCCAATTTTGTCCTTGCTCAATAAAGCCAGCCTACCTCCCACTCTACATCTGTTTTGCCTGCCGTGATGATGCACTGGTACCTAGAAAAATATGACAGAAGAGAAAGCTATACGGAGATGAAACCCTCTGCAATCTCCTAACTGCAAACTATTCCCCAGAAGGAATGCGATTGCCACCCACCTTTTTGCCTTGCTCACCGTGAAGATTACACATATTCCATTGAAGGAGCCACTGCAGCATTTTCAGCACTAGACAAAGGCGGCAGCGAGCTGGTGTAAAAGCAGAACAAATGGAACAAAGCAGCAGGAGCTCCAGCCATTTACTGCAGTCGTTATGCATTGAGTACAGTGCTTTCAACACCACCAGGTGTCTACGTAAAACCTTGCAGCTGCAGTGGGATAGTTAATATCTTTACGCCAAAACATCTCATTTCCTTCACACATCTTAACCCTTTCACCAACAAAACAGCTAAAAATCTTGAGAAATATGCTAGTACACTACAACTGAAGAACTGATCAGACATTAATGTTATAATAGTTTGATCTAGTGCATAAGATAAAACAAATGGATGTTTAATGACTTTCTAACCATTCTTCATTTTCCAATTCCATTCATATCAGTTCTACCTAAAGATGGGACAGTTATACATTCATTTCACTGGTTGTTACTGTGCGTTCTAAACCATGAAAACTATGAATTTTCTGTCATCACCAAACAGTCTCTTGCAATCTGTTCTTGTATTACAGAGTCTATACTTATACCATGCCCTGTAAGGTGGACCAGCAGCTGTATTATTCTGAAGATAGACTCAAAATGCTGGAGTAATTCAGCGGGACAGGCAGCATCTCCGGAGAGAAGGAATGGGTCGAGACCCTTCTTCAGACTGAACCAGACTGTCCCGCTGAGTTAATCCAGCATTTTGTGTCTATCTTCGGTTTTAAACAGCATCTGCAGTTCCTTCCTACACAGCTGTATTATTCTCCCTTGCACTGCAAACATGTTTAACTTATGCTTGGTGATTTGCAGGATTGCACAACTAGAAGTGTTAACTCAGCATATGTAAAGTTCTGACAGACACCTACACCTCCCATCCTGCAGCACAGAACTCCAGGTTGTCACAAGAAATGCACAAGATGAGCAAGTTACATACTTGTAGTGCTTTTATTTCTGTAAAAGGTTTTAAAGCACTATGTGTTTCTGTTGGGGGTGGGGGGGGGGGGGGAGAGGGTTGTTGAGGAGGGTTGAAAGATAAATTGTTTCAGCAAATAAGTAACTGAGTAGGATGGTGCATGGGGAGTCATTAAAAGGTGCACTCAAGTAACTAAGCCTAGCTAAGATTGACCAGGGCAAAAACAAACATTCAACAAACTACATAGGTCTGCAGTGCCTACACCCAAATCTCACATTGCATATCAATCTCATTAACATACAATGTGTACGTGACAAAATAATATCTGCAGTTTACTTAATATTAAAATAACTTGTGTGGCAGGCCATTATTTACTGTCTCTGTTTACATAACCCACACAGAACTTTACACTTGTCTGTTATATGAAGACATGTCCTACTTACACAGCAGCAATGACAAGAAGATGCTTGCTATTTGATAAATTATTTAAGCAAAACACCGAGCAATGCTGGCAAAATGGCAGAAACCTTCAACAATTTAAGGTTCCACAACCACCAATGAAAGAAATGATCAGGTCTTTTTATTATAATGGTGTCTGCTATGCCTTATCACCAGAGAGCAACAAGATATTTCAATGCTCTCAATCAAACCACCATTTAGTTTCTCATGGGAGCTGAGTTTGCTGTGTACATATTGGTTATTACATCAGTGATTTCAAAAATAAAATACATTGGGTTTGTTGCCCTTTGGGGCATCCTGAAATTGTGTAAGGCAATACACAAATGATAGTTCTTCCTCTTCATCAATGCTGAAAAAACTTTAGCATGTTATTGGCCAATGAAAACAAAATAATTAACAAGTTCACAGACACATCAATTAAAATGATTGCAAATGGGACTATTCAGGTATAGATAACAAAATAATGCCAGCAACAAAACAAAAACAGGAGGGTATATGGAATAGAAGGAATAGACCATTTAACACCCATTTACCTCCCATCCCTGCTCTGCCATTCAATAAGATTATGATTATTTTACCTCGTGCCATAAATATTAAATTATGTTCTTGCATTGGTATTTTCCAGAAGGATACAACAGGTAAATTTGAATGTGAGAAATGGGCAATAGTTCAATAAATTCATCAGACCACAAAAGCTTTGGTCCAAATCAACAGTATTGATGTACTTTTAAGAAAATCTAGCAAAGAAACAGTTGGGACTGTGGATTTCAAAGGCTATGCCATTACTACATATATTTTGTACATCATGGAAAAGGTTTAATGTCAGAATACTGGTGGATCATTTATATTATATCTCTTTTTAAGGAGGCTAGAAAATGTCAGGGTATGTATAAATCAGCCAGTTCAACATCAATAGATGGATGTTGGAATTGCTACCAAAGGAGGGAATGTAAAGGGCCTGTCCCACTTACACAATTTTTTTCGGCGACTTGCCGGCACCCGTCATAGTCGCAACAGGTTGCCGAAAATGTTCAAAATGTTGAAAGTCCAGCGGCAACTAAAAAAAAGTTACGATTTTGTACCAGTGACATGATAAGGTAACCCATTATAGGCTGCCGCATAAGATCAGAGAATCAGTTACTAGGAACGGCAGAATGAATTTCAGTCTTCAGGAAAGAAAGGAAATTGTTGGACTAAATATCACAGTAACAATTCACAATGGAAGAAGGCAAATACCATATTCCTCAAGGATCAGTGTTGGGTTCAATGTAGTTTTATATTTATGCATTTGTTGGAATAAATAATTGGCAAATTAAAATGAGCACAGTGAATGCAAGGTAGTACATTCTGGCAGGAGGAGTACTTATTGGCAAGTGTAAATTATATTTAATGGATTTGGATGGGGAGTTTATGTATATGTGAAAGAGAATAGATTATAGGGAAATAAGTGAGGAAATGTGATTGATGCAAATCTAAGTAGGTCTGAGGAAAAATTAATCTCCGCATATAACTTGTGACGTGTGCAGAAAAAGACTTCAAGGAGGATACGATAATCACAAAGATACGCGTATCAGAAGAGGGTGAATTGATTCTCTCTTTCCTGGAGAAAAGGAAGCTGAATGTTCAGCTAATAAAAAGATTTTGATACAGTGGATAGAGAGACATTGTTCCACTTTTGGGATCGAATATAACTGGAGGTAATTAATACATGAAATTCAAGCACAAATTCTGAACAAACTTTGATACGTACTAATCGGTCACCCTGATTTCCTCATGCATAGAAGGAATTTGTGCTGGCTCTAATAGCAAATCCACCACTTTCCAACTTTGTTCGTTATTCATGTCCTTCCCCAGTTACGAACTCCAGACTCGTGTACAGCTCAAACACATGAACAAATGTTTGGAGATGGGTGGGATGGATTTGCCACTGCTGTAGGCCTGCAGACGGTGTTTGTCATGTGGGAACACTGTTTGCGCCAATATCTGAATGGTTCAGTTAAGCACCCCGATTTAACTACACAGTGTCCTTGGTTGGTCTAGTTTTATTAAAATATATATTGCTGGGTGGTCACATTTCCAATTTGCAAATTGATGAGCAGCTCTCAGAAATACAAACCTGGAGAGGCATCTACAATCTACTAAGGTCAAAAGTGATAGGAGCAGAATTAAGCCATTCGGCCCAACAAGTCTACTTAGCCATTCAATCATGGGTTAACTATACCTCCCTCCTAACCACATTCTCCTGTTTTCTACCGATAACCTCCGACACTCATACTAATCAAGAATCTATCTATCTGCCTTAAAATAAAAATAGCCTTCCGTGGCAAATAATTCCAGATTCACTACCCTCTGACTAAAGAAATTCCTCCCCATCTCCTTCCTAAAAGAACGTTCTTTAATTTTGCGGCCATGACCTCTAATCCTAGACTCTCCCACTAGTGGAAACATCCTCTCCACATCCACTCTATCCAAGCAGTTCACAATTCTGTACATTTCAATGAGGTCCCCCATCAATCTTCTAAACTCCAGCGAGTACAGCCGAGTGCCAACAAACACTCTTCATTCGTTAACCTACTCATTCCTGGGATCATTCTTGTAAACCTCCTCTGGACCCTCCCCAGAGCCAGCACATCCTTCCTCAGATATGGTGCCCAAAATTGCTCGCAATATTCCAAATGCAGCCTGATCGGAGTTTTATAGAGCCTCAGCATTACATCCTTGGTTTTGTATTCAAGCCCTCTTGAAATAAATGCTAGCATTGAATTTGCTTGCTTTACTGCCGATCTGACTTGCAGATTAACTTTTTAGAAATCCTTCACTAGCACTCCTAAATCCCATTGCATCTCCAATTTCAGGATTCACTCCCCATTTAGAAAATAGTCTATGCCTTTATTCCTACTACCAAAATGCATGACTCCATACTTTGCTACTTCTCTGTCCAGTCTCCCAACCCATCCAAGTCCTTCTGCTTACCTGCTTTCTCTACACCACCTGCCCCTCCACCTATTTTCGTATCATCCGCAACATCGTATTCTCCAAAAATTGAATATTAACTCCCCATCCAGATATACTAGAGATAACTCACACTTGCCTTTTTAATTCCCAAACAACATGTCCTTGAAATATGGGAGAACATTAAAGCACCACAGAAAACCCAGTCACAGCGAAAACATGCAAACTTCACAGAGCACACTGTATGTCAGGCAGGATCAAACAGTCTCTAGAACTGTGAGACTGCAGCACAGTGTGCAGTGCCACTTTGCTGTCCTTTGTCCAATGAGTGATGAGAATATTGAACTCATTACTATAGGGAGTTGTTGAATGGAATAATTGAGGTACATATAAAGAAAGCATGAGGGAGGAGGAAATAAAAGGAAATGTTGACAGATTTACATGAAGAGGCTCAGGTTGAAATAAATCCCAACATGGACAGATAGGACCAAATGAACTGTTTCTGCACCATACATTCTGTGTAATGAAGCATCCAAACAACAAATATGCTGCCTATCCACAAAATATTATTAACCTTCACCACAAGTTTTTATATCCACTTCTTCCATAAGGAACATCCATAACCACATTTATAAAAAAGGAATAAATTGTCAGACTATAATTCCACATTTCTAGTGTTGAAACAATCAGTTGTGTTGCCCCCGGCCTCGGGTGAAAGACAAAAGCAAAATGCAAACATTTCTACTTGACTGTTTTTGACCATAAATGCTGACCACATAAAAAAATTAATTTAGTTACATTTTAATAATGCATTGCTAAACAATAATACACCATCAATACTTTCTTAGGAATGATTTTAGGAATGATCCTAAAGAAAAGACTGAATAACAAAATAGAAAATTATTTTGCCATAATAACCTATAACATTTTTAAAATGCTTACCCTTTCAAATCATCTCACGAGCTTAATCTTCCTCTGCAACATCTGCGGCTCCTCTACCCATCAAATCTGCCCAATTCCTCCAATTTAAGTTTTCGTGGACATTCCCAATTCCCTTTATTGCAGCACTGCCAACATTGTGTCAATTATCAAATAGCCTATGAATTAAGGGTTCTATTTTATAGAAATGGTGCTGCATCTGCGCGAATGTATGGTCTTACCATGCATTACTTTAATAATGATTAAAACCTAACAGCATGGTAATTATTCTTTTTCTTTGGACAGGATATACCAACATTATATTCCACATTTTGCAATAGACCAGCATTGCCACTGTGCTTGAACAGTTTAACTGGAATCACTGAGATGCAAGGAACTACAGATGCTGGAATATTGAGCAAAACATGAAATGCTGGCGCACCTCAGTGGGTCAGTCAGCATCTATGGAGGGAATGGATAGGTGGCCATCAGTCTGAAGAAGGGTCCCAACATGAAATGTTGTCTATCCATTCCCTCTATTGATGTTCCTTGACCCTGTGTTACTCCAGCACTTTGTGTTTTTCAACTAGAATAACAGCTGGATGTGGAGCTTTGACAATGTAGCTGACAGAACATCACAATCTCCAATCACATCGTTGTTTCTTGATATCAAATGAAGCTAATACCTTTCTAGATGGACAACCTCATATCCCATATTCATCTGTTAGTAATATTGACTGTCAGAATTTGAGACTTCTGCAATAATTCATGTGACAAAGCTCCTCTAATGCCCCCCCAACCCAAAACTAGTTTGTTTAGAAATCCTACAGAAAATCCAATATTGATGATTAGCCAAACATCTAACCATGCTAGTACATTACACATAATACAGTAAATACTAATATTGTATTGTGACATCTTGTGTGGCATTACAGAATACCATTTGATATCAAGCTCGAACATCTTCACTTTCTTGATCTCAAAATGCATATTACTACCCACACCCCCCCACCCCCCCACTGATCTCATTGTCCTCTGTGTCCTTCTTGATTAGAACAGATGCAACTTATCTACAATCTAATTCAGATTGTATCTGTATCTAATTCAGAAACAAGGGTTCTGAACTTAAAGAAAGGTAACTTTGAGGGTATGAGACGTGAATTGGCCAAGATAGACTAACAAGTGATTCTTAAAGGGTTGACGGTGGATATGCAATAGAAGGCATTTAAAGACGAATGAATCCATGACTGAATGACTACAACTATTGTTCATCCCAGTTTGGCAAAAGAATAAATCAGGGAAGGTAGTGCATCCGTGGATAACAAGGGAAATCAGGGATAGTATCAAAACTAAAGATGAAGTGTACAAATTAGCCAGAAAAAGCAGCCTACCAGAGGACTGGGAGAAATTCAGAGTCCAGCAGAGGAGGACAAGTGCTTAATTAGGAAAGGGAAAATAGATTACGAAAGAAAACTGGCAGAGAACATAAAAATGGACTGCAAAAGTTTTTATAGATATGTGAAGAGAAAAAGGTTAGTTAAAACAAATATAAGTCCCTTGCAGTCAGAAACCTGTGAATTGGTCATGGGGAACAAGGACATGGCAGACCAATTGAATAACTACTTTGGTTCTGTCTTCACTAAGGAAGACATAAATAATCTGCCGGACATAGCAGGGGACTGGGGGGTCAAATGAGATGGAGGAACTGAGTGAAATCCAGGAAGCGGTGTTAGGTAAATTGAATGGATTAAAGGTTGATAAATCCCCAGGGCCAGATAGGCTGCATCCCAGAGTACTTAAGGAAGTAGCCCCAGAAATAGTGGATGCATTAGTGATAATTTTTCAAAACTCTTTAGATTCTGGAGTAGTTCCTGAGGATTGGAGGGTAGCTAATGTAACCCCACTTTTTAAAAAGGGAGGGAGGGAGAAAACTGGGAATTACTGACCAGTTAGTCTAACATCGGTAGTGGGGAAAATGCTAGTCAGTTATTAAAGATGGGATAGCAGCACATTTGGAAAGTGGTGAAATCATTGGACAAAGTCAGCATGGATTTATGAAAGGTAAATCATGTCTGACGAATCTTTTTTTTTTTTTTTTTTTTAATTTATTTATTATAGAAACAAAATAATAACAGAGTACATTATTTTACTATAGTAAAAAATACATAATATTAATGATCAATTCATACTATTAATATTATTTGTATTGTTCTTAATTATAAATTTCAAGGTTATATATTTTATATAACTAAAAATACGTGATACTAATAATACATTTATAATATTAGCAATATACTCATACTATTAATACTATTTATTTTGTCTCTAATTTTAAGTATAATGCTAAATATTATGTGATTAATAATATGAAATACTAGTAAAACTTTTATAATATTCATTATATTTTCGTAAAGTTAACAATATTTGTGTTATTATATAATTGAAAATACACAATTTTATATAATTAAAAATATAAGATACTAATTAATATTCTCATCAGATTAATAATATTTGTATTCGTACCTGTATTAAGAGATTAAGATCATTTGTTTCTATACTATTTTCTAGTTTTTTATATAGATAAAAGAAAATAGAAAATAGAATAAAGAATAAGAAAGGTTTGATGGAGAATAGAATATTCGTCATTAATTCGCCCTTAAAGATATATTCATGAATTATTATATATATTTCTTCATCCATTCAAATATCCAGGCCTCAGTCAAGTCCTCGCGCCGAACCGTTATGACCCTGTAAATATTTAATATACGGAGACCAAATCCTTCTGAAGAGGTCTAACCCATCTATAAGGATAAGCCTCAATCTCTCCAAATGGAGTGTCTCCGACATTTCTATATTCCACATTTTGATTGTTGGGAATGCAGGGCCTTTCCAAAATTTTAATATTAATTTTTTCCCAATTATTAGACAGTAGTCAATAAAAGTTCTTTGATTCATTGTTATTAATTGGTCAGTTTCAAATATTCCAAGTATAATTAACTTTGGGTCAGGAGTCATACTTATATTGACAACATTCGAAATTATCTTAAATATTTCATTCCAGTATTCTACAATTTTTATACAGTTAGTAAATGAATGTGACAAATTTGCTTCTGAAATTTGACATTTATCACATGTAGGAGATATCTTTGGGAAAATATAATGTAATTTAGATTTAGAATAATGTAATCTATGTAGTATTTTAAACTGCATAAGGGAATGTTTAGCATTTAACGAACAGTGATGTATATGTTGTAGACTTTCATCCCATATTTCTGGTCTTATTATTTGACCTAATTCCTTTTCCCAAGACTCTCTATATGTTTCTGTTGATGGGGTATCATTTTCCAATAAAATATTATATATATATGATATCATTTTTTCCGTATTTGGATGTTTATTCAAGCATTCATCTAAAATTTCTGTCTTTCTATTTCTAAATTCTTGTATATTTGCAGAAGAATAATTTCTAATTTGTAAATATCTAAAATATTCTTTATTGTGTAGCCCATAAATTTGTTGTAACTCTTGAAATGAAAGAAAAATATTTTCCTTATAAAGATCACCCATCTTAGAAATTCCTTTATTTTTCCATTGTAAAAAAGCCTTATCCAACATTGAAGGTTTAAACACAAAAATATTGGCAATTGTAAGACCTAATGGGTAGGAGTAGATTTTAGTTTTAATGCTTTCTTTATTTGTTTCCAGATGCGGATTCCATTTTCTATTATCGGTCTTATTTTTTATCCTTAAGCTTATAAACTTTCCAACCCTTAGCTACATTTGTTTCCAGTGCGGATTAGCAAATTTCTTATTATAGAGCTAATTTCAAATGGAGAACAATCTTCTTTTTCCATATTTAACCAATTTGGTTTATTATCTAATTCTTCTATCCAAAAATTCATATTTTTAATATTAACTGCCCAGTAATAGAACATAAGATTTGGTAATGCTAATCCTCCGTTTATTTTAGATTTACATAAGTGTAACTAGTAGAGTGGATAAGGGAGAACCAGTGGATGTGTTATATCTGGACTTTCAGAAGGCTTTCGACAAGGTCCCACATAAGAGATTAGCATTCAAACTTAAAGCACACTGTATTGGGGGTTCAGTGTTGATGTGGATAGAGAACTGGCTGGCGGACAGGAAACAAAGAGTAGGAGTAAACGGATCATTTTCAGAATGGCAGGCAGTGACTAGTGGGGTACCGCAAGGCTCAGTGCTGGGACCCCAGCTATTTGCAATATATATTAATGATCTGGATGAGGGAATTGAAATCAACATCTCCAAGTTTGCGGATGACACGAAGCTGGGGGGCAGTGTTAGCTGTGAGGGGGATGCTAGGGGGCTGCAAGGTGTCTTGGATAGGTTGGGTGAGTGGGCAAATGCATGGCAGATGCAGTATAATGTGGATAAATGTGAGGTTATCCACTTTGGCGGCAAAAACAGGAGGGTAGACTATTATCTGAACGGTGGCCGATTAGGAAAAGGGGAGATGCAACGAGACCTGGGTGTCATGGTACACCGGTCATTGAAAGTAGGCATGCTGGTGCAGCAGGCTGTGAAGAAAGCAAATGGTATGTTGGCATTTATAGCAAAAGGATTTGAGTACAAGAGCAGGAAGGTTCTACTGCAGTTGTACAGGGTCTTGGTGAGGCCACACCTAGAGTATTGCGTACAGTTATGGTCTCCTAATCTGAGGAAAGACATTCTTGCCATAGAGGGAGTACAGAGAAGGTTCACCAGACTGATTCCTAGGATGGCAGGACTTCCATATGAAGAAAGACTGGATAGACTCGGCTTGTACTCGCTGGAATTTAGGAGATTGAGGGGGGATCTTATAGAAACTTACAAAATTCTTAAGGGGTTGGACAGGCTACATGCAGGAAGATTGTTCCCGATGTTGGGGAACTCCAGAACAAGGGGTCACAGTTTAAGGATAAGGGGGAAGTCTTTTAGGACTGAGATGAGAAGATCATTTTTTCACACAGAGAGTGGTGAGTCTGTGGAATTTTCTGCCACAGAAGGTAGTTAAGGCCAGTTCATTGGCTATATTTAAGAGGGAGTTAGATGTGGCCCTTGAGGCTAAAGGGATCAGGGGGTATGGAGAGAAGGCAGGTACAGGATACTGAGTTGGATTGATCAGCCATGATCATATTGAATGGTGGTGCAGGCTCGAAGGGCCGAATGGCCTACTCCTGCACCTATTTTCTATGATTCTATACATCTTCTGATTCCAAGCATGTGTATTTTATCCCTTGTGGGGTCCTGCCTTTTCCCTCGTAACCCTCTTGTTTTATTTTTATATTTATCTTGGGATTTTATTCATTCTGATTCGCCATTGAAATATCTTGGCCCCTTTTGGTCCTCCAGCACATCATCAAACACTATCAAATTTCTACAGATATGATAGAGAGCATATGACTGGTTGTATTACGGCCTGGTTTGGTAAAAGGAACCTCCAGGAATGAAGGAGGCTGCAGAAATGAATGAATACATTTATTGGCCAAGTATTCACATGCAAGGAATTTGCCTTGGTGCTCCGCCCGCAAGTGACATGACATAGTGACAGTTAGGAATGATGCATGAAACATTAAACATTAATAATAAAACATTATTGATTAAACATGTGAATCCCAGAGTACTTAAGGAAGTAGCTCAGGAAATAGTGGATGCATTAGTGATAATCTTTCAAAACTCTTTAGATTCTGGAGTAGTTCCTGAGGATTGGCGGGTAGCAAATGTAACCCCTCTTTTTAAGAAGGGAGGGAGAGAGAAAACGGGGAATTACAGACCAGTTAGTCTAACATCGGCAGTGGGGAAACTGCTAGAGTCAGTTATTAAAGATGGGATAGCAGCACATTTGGAAAGTGGTGAAATCATTGGACAAAGTCAGCATGGATTTACAAAAGGTAAATCATGTCTGACGAATCTTGTGGAATTTTTCGAGGATGTAACTAGTAGCGTGGATAAGGGAGAACCAGTGGATGTGGTATATCTGGACTTCCAGAAGGCTTTCGACAAGGTCCCACATAAGAGATTAGTATACAAACTTAAAGCATACGGTATTAGGGGTTCAGTATTGATGTGGATAGAGAACTGGCTGGCAAACAGGAAGCAAAGAGTAGGAGTAAACGGGTCCTTTTCACAATGGCAGGCAGTAACTAGTGGGGTACCGCAGGGCTCAGTGCTGGGACCCCAGCTATTTACAATATATATTAATGATCTGGATGAGGGAATTGAAGGCAATATCTCCAAGTTTGCGGATGACACTAAGCTGGGGGGCAGTGTTCGCTGTGAGGAGGATGCTAGGAGACTGCAAGGTGACTTGGATAGGCTGGGTGAGTGGGCAAATGTTTGGCAGATGCAGTATAATGTGAATAAATGTGAGGTTATCCACTTTGGTGGCAAAAACAGGAAAGCAGACTATTATTTAAATGGTGGCCGATTAGGAAAAGGGGAGATGCAGCGAGACCTGGGTGTCATGGTACACCAGTCATTGAAAGTAGGCATGCAGGTGCAGCAGGCAGTGAAAAAAGCGAATGGTATGTTAGCTTTCATAGCAAAAGGATTTGAGTACAGGAGCAGGGAGGTTCTACTTCAGTTGTACAGGGTCTTGGTGAGACCACACCTGGAGTATTGCGTGCAGTTTTGGTCTCCAAATCTGAGGAAGGACATTATTGCCATAGAGGGAGTGCAGAGAAGGTTCACCAGACTGATTCCTGGGATGTCAGGACTGTCTTATGAAGAAAGACTGGATAGACTCGGTTTATACTCTCTGGAATTTAGGAGATTAAGAGGGTATCTTATAGAAACTTACAAAATTCTTAAGGGGTTGGACAGGCTAGATGCAGGAAGATTGTTCCCGATGTTGGAGAAGTCCAGGATAAGGGGTCACAGCTTAAGGATAAGGGGGAAATCCTTTAAGACCGAGATGAGAAAGACTTTTTTCACACAGAGAGTGGTGAGTCTCTGGAACTCTCTGCCACAGAGGGTAGTTGAGGCCAGTTCATTGGCTATATTTAAGAGTGAGTTGGATGTGGCCCTTGTGGCTAAGGGGATCAGAGGGTATGGAGAGAAGGCAGGTAAGGGATACTGAGTTGGATGATCAGCCATGATCATATTGAATGGCGGTGCAGGCTCGAAGGGCTGAATGGCCTACTCCTGCACCTAATCTCTATATTTCTATGTTTCTATGTTTCTATCAAACAAAATACCAGTGCAAAAGGAGGCTACAGATTTATGGTTATTGAGTAGAGCTACTACTCGTGGAAAAAAAACTGTTTTTATGCCTGGCTGTGGCAGCTTTGACAATCCGGAGTCGCCTTCCAGAGAGAAGTGATTCAAAGAGTTTGTGGCCAAGGTGAGAGGGGTCAGAGATGATCTTGCCCGCTCGCTTCCTGGCCCTTGCAGTATTCAGTTCGTCAATGGAGGGAAGGTTGCAGCCAATAACCTTCTCAGCTGATCAGACGATTCGCTGCAGCCTCCGGATGTCGTGCTTGGTGGCTGAGCCAAACCAGACCATGATGGAGAAGGTGAGGACAGACTCTACGATGGCCATATAGAATTGGACCAAGCAGATTGTGCTTCCTCAGCTTCCGCAGGAAATACATCCTCTGTTGTGCTTTTTTGACTGTGGAGTCGATGGTAGCTCCCCACTTAAGGTCCTTGGAGATGATGGTTCCCCGGAACTTAAAAGACTCCACAGATGTGACTGTGGTGTTGTTGATGGTGAGTAGGGTGAGGGGAGGGGGAGCTCTCCTAAAGTCTACTATCAATTCCACTGTCTTAAGAGCATCGAGCTCCAGGTTGTTGTGATGGCACCAGGACGCCAGCTGTGTCACTTCCTGTCAGTAGAGTATTGCTGGCTCACCATGGGTAATGACTTCCCAAGCATCAAAGGGATCTGCAGGAAGCACTGCCTCAAAATGGCAGCTAATATCATGAAAGCTGCACCATCCTGGTCTTCCATTCATCTTGCTCCTAGCAGTCAAGAGGCACAGAAGTTTGAGCTCCAAGTTCCAGGACAGCTTTTTATAAATCAACAAACAGGCTCTTGAAACAATTATCAGTTGTTCTTGGCTCTTGAACCACACTGCACAATCCCAACCACACCTACCTGAGCAACAATCCACTATGGACTTTGATTTGGTTGTACTGCATACTTTTGTATGCATAATCATGGTCAGATCACTGATAATTTATTGTATTATTAATTATTAAACAATTAAACATTTATTTGTTGTGCAACTACATTAACGGGCCTGTAAAACTGCAGCAAGAATTTCATTGTTCTATTCCAGGTGCATATGGCAATTAACAGTCTTGATTCTTGACTATCCTGTCTAGCATGGCCAGAGTTGAACAGATTTCAATCTTTGTTAATACCAGTGATGCTAATTGTATTTTCTTTCTTTATTAAAATTTATATTGTCATTTTTTAATTTCTCGCACCAAGATAGATAATGTCAATTGTCAAATATTTATTGAAATTTAATTATTTAACTGTTTTTGCAACTACTTTGAAATGTACCTGAATTATTTAACCTGAGATATTCAGAGACTGAAAGTAGAGACACATTTGTCAGAAGGTGATATGGGAAAGGGGCCTAAAGATTAATTGCCTTCAGTGAATCATCCAGGACATAGGATACTGAGTGACTGCAAAGGGTTAGAGCAGCTGGCAGGACTCCCACTGGAAATTATTGAGATGTGGGCTAAGTCAGGTAGTGGCTGATCATTAAAATCTATTCTCTTTCCACAGAAAAGCCTGAAGGAATATAGAATTGAACAGGAACAGACCTTTCGACTCACTATGTCTGTGCCAGCCCTAATGCCAATATAAACTGTATATCTGCCTGACAGTCTCTATCCCTCCATTCCTGCCTATTCACGACTCTGTCTAGATGCCTCTTAAATGTCATTATCGCATCTGTATCTATTACTTTGGCTGGCAGCATATTCCACTCACTATATATTTAAAAAATTGCCTCATAAATCTTCTTTAAACTTTCTCCCTCGTACCATAAAGCTATGCCCGCTAGTATTTGACATACCTACCCTGGGAAAATTACTATCTATACCTCTCATAAATTTATACGCGGCCTCTCCTCAGCCTCCGACTGCAGGAAAGTGAGAGATATGCTGAATATTTCCAACATTTCCTTTTATTTCAGTCTTACAGCCAGTGCAGCATTTTCCTTTTAACTACAAAATGTTTCTCTACTGAAGTCTATGTTGAAGTGTTCAATGCCAGATCAATCACGTTCAACGGCATAACATAATGGGCATGTACTACAATGTCTCGGGATACCAATAAAATAATTCTTCTGCGTTATACAGTCATTGCAGATTTATTGTGATCTGTTTATTTTAAATAACAGGACAACATGGCTTTCATCCAGTATCTACTGGTATCTATTAATTTTTTTCCAGATGCCACCAGTCACCTACACACTGTCCTCATCTTAAACTCTCATATTTTCACTGTAAAGCATCGTGAAAGATCAATAATTTCAGTTTATCCAATTTTAAAAGAGAAAATGTGAAGAGCAGTAAAGGAAAAAGTTTTCACCTATTGCTCTGGCTAAGTTTTAAAAGTCCACAAACTATAAAAGAAAGAAAAGACTGAAAGGACTTCCTTGGATTTAAAATCTACGTCCCTATGATAAATCAAAATATCTAGAAAGAGAACTCACAAGGCACAGCAACAAGCATATCTGCAAAAGAAGAAACAGCTGTTCACAGGGGAATCCATAAATAGCACATGAACAGGTGAGAAATACAAGATTGGTTGCATCAAACAAGCTTTTCTTGTACCCTCTCCAAGACTGATTGAGAAGCCACTCCAAAATTCCAAGCATGTGGATCAACGCAACCTGCAGTGGCATGAAATGGCAGAGCAGCGGTGGGGGGGGCACCACCAGCATTGCCTAGCCAGGCAGACCACAACTCCAAACCATTGCCAGCGTCGGGACAACAAGTCTTTATGACCAAGTTAAGACTAACATTTTAAACAACTCTGAATTTGAAGGATACAAGATACAAAAAGTTGGCGACTCAGGGTAATGTACTATCTTACACTCTTGTATTTGACGGTATCTATATATAGTAAGATTGTTACTGAATTGTATGCAAAAAGAGAATTTTGCTGTACGTAGGTACATGTGAGAATATAGCACCATTGAACCATTAAATATATCACAGGTAAGTAGACTTTTTATAGCCTAGAATAATACAAGAGGGAGTCCCAAAGCATTAATAGAAAATAAGTAAAAGGTAACTTTCCCTTTAAAAATATGAAGGAAAAGTTTGTATTCGTTTTTTTATATATAAGTATTCAAGATGCAGCAATTCAGCTAGTTTTATGGAAATAATGTAACTTGATGGAAGTTGCTGGATGATAGTACGATCAACATTTGGATCTGGATGTTAAGAAACTGCTGGCATGACAAAGGGAAATGAGGGAAAGAGATTAAGGTCAAAAAAATACTCAAAGTAAGAAAGAGGATCTGAAATGCTGCCCAAAAGTAGACACACATAACAAGACACATGTTGATGGAAGCTTTGAAATTGTCCAACATAAAGCTAAAAGATTTGCTCAAAGCATTCAACAGTAGAAACTCCAACAATGCATTAACAGCCAACAGGTTAGCAGCCAAGGTGATAAATAACCATGCTGGTGATCATTTTTTCCATTGAACAATCATATAAGTTAACATTACTTTTATAATTTAAGAGATTTTCAATCCAATAAGAATTCCATTTAATTAAATAATAGCAAAGAACAAGTCATACGTTTGACATGCAAGAGAAGGTGGTGCCAGAGTGCAGAGTTTCAGTTTCACTTTATTGTCACGTGTACCAAGGTACAGCAAGATGCTTTTGTTTTGTGCTAACCAGTTAGCGGAAAGACAATACATGATTACAATCGAGCGAATCACAGTGTATAGATACACGATGAGGGAATAACATGTGCAAGATAAAGCCAGTAAAGTCCGATCAAAAATAGTTTGAGAGTCACCAATGTGGTAGATAGTAATTCAGGACTGCTATCTAGTTGCAGTAGGATGATTCAGTTGCCTGATGGTAAGAAACTGTCCATGAATCTGGAGGTGTGCGTTTTCACATTTCTATACCTTTTGCCCAATGGGGGAGGGGAGAAGAGGGAGTGGCCAGGGCGCAACTCGTCCTTGATTATACTGCTGACCTTGCTGAGGCAGCGTGAGATATAAATGGAGTCAATGGAAGGGAGGTTGGTTTCTGTGATCGTCAGGGCTGCATCCACAATTCACTGTGGAATGGGACAGAGGATGGGAAGGAGGAGATGGCAGCATTATCATATTAAAGCACACTTATAGAATGAGAAAATTGCCATAAAACTAAAGATAGTAAAACAGCTTTTTGCAATGCATAGGAATGCTGATAATCAAAAAGAAAACTGCAGGTACTAGAAATCGAAAAAAGAAAACAACGAAGTGCTGGAAATACACAGCAGATCAGATCTGTGGAAAGAGAAACAGAGTCAATGTTTCAGATCGGACACCCCCCTGACAAATGCAACTTGACGTGTTACGTATTTCAAGCTTTTTTTATTTTTGCTGTAACGGAATAGTAATGGGTGGGCAGAGGAATTATGTAATAGTCAGGTATGTGGCAAAGGCCGAGACAATAGGAAATATGTTAAGCATGTTTTTACGCAATAGATGGATATTGAATTAGGTGTAGATTTCGAACTATAAGGTTTCCCCCCAGTTGAACCTGCACCTCCTTTAGCACAGATGTGTTCTCAGGAACAAAAACACTGGTGGCATTATCAGCACTCAAAAAAGACACTGTAGCATACATACAATAGTGCTATTGGTAGAGAAATGTTGCTAACAACCTAATGTGAATCCCTACTATCTGTCAACATTGCTTGGGATCAGTAGCATATTATGCATAATGTCCTGCACTCATTCTGCTGGCAAGTGTGCAGCCTGTACCCAAATTTTACTGCTGGGTGGCTGTACTTCATGCTACCTTGTCCAACATTAGCCTTCACTGATGGCCTCCCCACAATCAGCTGCACTCAATTATCGCTGGGGAAGCCGCAGTGGAGGACAGGTTCCCAGCACAGCAGTCAAAAATACTGGCGGATACATATCCACGTGTTCAGACTGGCCAGCTAGAAACACTGTAGCAAATCAGTGCTTTGTGGGATAATGCTAAGTGGGGTATCAGTGTATACCAAAGCTATTCAAAATGAAGATGGCCAGTGGGATCCAGTATTACAAAATCTAGTGAAAATAATAAAGGGAGTCGCTAATATGATGTAAATTTTCATGATGGTCATTGACCTGAAATATTACCTCTGCTTATCTCTGCATAGATTAACTATCAGGCATAACATTTTAATAAAATCAAATCAAAAATACAAGTTACGTACATTTGCACAAGCTTCCAACCTCACAATTATGGACCTTTTCTCACCGATTTCCGTTATAACGGACTAAGGCATCCATTTATGGTGGCGGATGATGGGAACGGAAGAGAGCAAGCAGTAAAACTCTCTTGGTGAGTGTTGCAATGGGCTCAGGTTTGCAAGGGCTGCTACAAAGCGAGGTCTCAGGCTGTTGGATGCAGACGCAGCACCCGCCACTGCACCTACGTCACCCTTGCAACGTATGGCTTACTAACTGAGCAAGGCTCCCATTGCAGCACCCCCCACTTCCGCCAGGTTACCTGATAGCTGGTGCCACATGGCGTGCTTCCAGTTGCAGGAGCAGAGAGAGTGAGCAGCATGAAGGTAGCATGAGTACCAGGCCCGTCCCTAACGCAGCGCTTATGGGGCTGGGTGTTCTGTGGCTCCCCAGCCTATGAATTCCTGCTTGTTTAACTTATTAATACCTCCCCCCCCCCCCCCCCCTTAACTAGGTTATAGCAGACAATCGACAATAACAGACACCATCCCCCACCCCTTTGGTCCTTTATGGGATGGGATAGCAGCACATTTGGAAAGTGGTGAAATCATTGGATAAAGTCAGCACGGATTTACGAAAGGTGAATCATGCCTGACGAATCTTATAGAATTTTTCGAGGATGTAACTAGTAGAGTGGATAAGGGAGAACCAGTGGATGTGTTATATCTGGACTTTCAGAAGGCTTTCGACAAGGTCCCACATAAGAGATTAGTATACAAACTTAAAAGCACACGGTATTGGCGGTTCAGTATTGATGTGGATAGAGAACTGGCTGGCAGACAGGAAGCAAAGAGTAGGAGTAAACGGGTCCTTTTCAGAATGGCAGGCAGTGACTAGTGGGGTACCGCAAGGCTCAGTGCTGGGACCCCAGCTATTTACAATATATATTAATGATTTGGAGGAGGGAATTGAATGCAACATCTCCAAGTTTGCGGATGACACGAAGCTGGGGGGCAGGCTTAGCTGTGAGGAGGATGCTAGGAGGCTGCAAGGTGACTTGGATAGGTTGGGTGAGTGGACAAATGCATGGCAGATGCAGTATAATGTGGATAAATGTGAGGTTATCCACTTTGGTGGGAAAAACAGGAAAGTAGACTATTATCTGAATGGTGGCCGATTAGGAAAAGGGGAGATGCAACGAGACCTGGGTGTCATGGTACACCGGTCATTGAAAGTAGGCATGCAGGTGCAGCAGGCTGTGAAGAAAGCGAATGAATGTTGGCATTCATAGCAAAAGGATTTGAGTACAAGAGCAGGGAGGCAGTTGTACAAGGTCGTGGTGAGACACCTGGAGTATTGCATACAGTTTTGGTCTTCAAATCTGAGGAAAGACATTCTTGCCATAGAGGGAGTACAGGGAAGGTTCACTAGACTGATTCCTGGGATGTCAGAACTTTCATATGAAGAAAGACTGGATAGACTTGGCTTGTACTCGCTAGAATTTAGAAGACTGGGGGGGGGGATCTTATAGAAACTTACAAAATTCTTAAAGGGTTGGACGGGCTAGATGCAGAAAGATTGTTCCCGACGTTGGGGAAGTCCAGAACAAGGGGTCGCAGTTTAAGGATAAGGGGGAAATCTTTTAGGACTGAGATGAGAAAAACATTTTTCACACAGAGTGGTGAATCTCTGGAATTCTCTGCCAGAGAAGGTAGTTGAGGCCACTTCATTGGCTATATTTAAGAGGGAGTTAGATGTGGCCCTTGTGGCCAAAGGGATCAGGGGGTATGGAGAGAAGGCAGGTACAGGATACTGAGTTGGATGATCAGCCATGATCATATTGAATGGCAGTGCAGGCTCGAAGGGCCGAATGGCCTACTCCTGCACCTATTTTCTATGTTTCTATGTTTATAGCGAGGGTTTACTGCACAGCCATTTACAGAGAGAAATAGTTGTAGGACTGAGGTGGCTTAAGAAATTTTATTATGATTTTCCACTTTGACATTAGGATTTGAAAACTTGCACTAACAGTACAAAGTTTTCCCAATTAAGCAAATTGCAGCACCTATAAATCATTTATTGACATTGTTTTCCTTTCTACAGTGCCCAGAGAATTAAGCAATCAGAAATTAAGATATTGGACAGATGTCAGACTAGTAGGTCGCCAATTTACCAGAGACTCTATTTTTTCACTTTGGGAAATCATAATATACCTGGCATAGACATTTGTAAATGTCTGGAGGGTTACACAAAAAGCTGGAGAAACTCAGCGGGTGCAGCAGCATCTAAGGAGCGAAGGGGATAGGCGACGTTTCGGGTCGAGACCCTTCTTCAGACTCAAAAATGTCTGGATCTGTGTAATGTAAATGTCTGGATCTGTGCAATATTTTCATTATTTCAGCACCATGCTATCCTCCAAGGAGGGCTTAGGATTTTGGTCTCAATGCCACAAAATTAAACCAGAATCTGTGGCAAGCTAACATTTTTGCACTATAAAAACCTATGGCATATTTTGACACCCCTGTAGTTTAGAGTGGTAAAGATAGATACAAAGAGTTATACTGCATGAAACAGGCCCTTCGGCCCAATGCATCCATGCCGACCAAAATGCCTATCTCAGATCTCAAAATGGCTATCTAAAATGCACAAAAAAAAAAAAAATCATAAAAACACCAGGTATTCAGGTTTAAAAACATCCACAGGTTGGGGAAAATTATGAAAAATGGCACTCACAGCACCCATTTAATTTATTTTTTTACACACACAATAACTTTCATTTTAAAGTTAATTGTCACTTTTGCCTGTTTAGCCCACAATCCCTCAAATCCTTTGACTTTGTCCAAATGTCTTTCAAATGTTATTATTGTCACTGCCTCAACCACCTCTGCTGGCTGGTCGTTCCATTTTCCCACTACCGAGTGTGTGAAAAACCTGCTTATCAGATCCCCCTTAAATCTTTTCCTTCTCACCTTAAACCTAAGCCCTTTAGTTTTAAGCACTCTTACCCTGGAAAAAATGTGTTGACTACCCACCCTATCTAAGTCCCTCATAATTTTATCAACTATTATCAGCTCACCTCTCAGTCTCCTTCACTCCAGAGAAAAGAGTCATAGCTTAATTTAAAGCTCTTACTTTATCGCTCCATTTCTCCCATCCAGGCAATCTTATTGTAAGTCTTTACTGCACCTTCTCCAGTTTAATCACACCATCCCTATAGCGACCAGAACTGCAACAAACGTTTTTCACTGCACCGCGGAACACGAGCTACATACAATTCTTCAAGCATCGCCATACTAACGACTGATTCAATTGTAACATGCCGTCCCAACTCCTGTTCTTGATGCCTCTGCTGATGAAATCAAGCATACCTTTTTTATCACTCTGTCTACTTGTGTCACAGCTTTCAGGGAAGTGTACTGTTCAACAACATTCCCCAGTACCCTGGCATTTACCGTATATATCATGCCTTGCTCCAACTTCCCAAAAGGCATCACTTTGCAATTGCCTGAGTGCATGCAATTCAACCCATTCCCTAACTTGCTTTTCCACTGTTCTAAATCCTGTTCCAACTTAAGTTCGCCTTTATCATTGTTACTATACCACAGCTTTGAGGTTATCTGCAAATTTGACAAAAGATGCTGAGGTTCTGGTCAGGAAAATAGAGGCATAAATCAGATTTATGTCTACAGGACCAAGCAAGAGCCTCTAAAAGTTTAAGTTCTGGAAGAGTAGAGGGTGGCTAGTGCGGTACCATTATTTAAGAAGGGCCCCATGAGCCAGTGAGCCTGACATCAGCTGTGGGAAAGTTGTTGGGGAGGGATTGTTAGGGACAGGATAGGCATGGACTAAATAGGGATAGTCAGCATGGCTTTGTGCATGTGAAATGATGTCTCACAAAGGTCCCACATCGTTAACTACTCTGGAAGGTTAGATCAGATGGAATACAAGATGGGCTAGCCAACTGGATGTAAATTCAGCATGGAGGAAAGGTAGTTGTGGACGGCTGTTTTACTGATTGGAGGCCTACAACCAGTAGAGTGCCACAGAGGCGGATGCAGAGTCCTTTTATTCATTGTCTACATTAAGATTTGGATGACAATGTAATTAACATTGTGAAAAAATTGACAAATTACACCAAGACTGGTGGTATTGGGGACAGTGAGAAATGTATCTGGGGTGGAAGATTGCAACCTTCACGTGGTCTGCCGTGTTTCGACTAATGCAATCAATTCGACGTGCACAAACGGAAGATCAAATAGAACAAGTTGTCCAACAACTTTAGGCTGTGCACGCCACATGAAAGAAGAAGAAGAAATGTATCTAAGTTTACTAAAGAATCTCGATCAGTTGAGAACATATGCCAAGGAATGGCGAATGGAATTTAACTGACAAGTATGAGCTGTTTCACTTTGGTATGATAAACAAAGGCAGGACATGCAGTAAATGGCAGAGCCCTGGAGAGCGTTGCAGAAGAGAGACATCGGTAGATACAGGTGAATGGTTCCCTGAAAGCGGTAAGTCAGCTGCACAGCATATTGAAGGCGGCAATTGGCATATTTGCCTTCATTGGGAAGGGTATTGAGTACAAAGGTTGGCACATGACGATACAACTGTGCACTTCGTTGGGGAGACTGCACATGTGGAAAGTGTGCAGTCTGGTCACCCAGCTCTCGGAAGGATATCATTAAGTTAGAACGGGTGCAGAAGAGTTTCACCAGGACGCTACCTGGGCTTGTGGGCTTGAGTTATAAGGAGTGATTGGATAAGTAGTGACTTTTTTACTTTGGACTGTAGGAGACGGAGGAGTGACCTCAGGGGTGTACAAGATCATGAGGAGTCTGGATAAATAAATTATGTCTTTTTTCCTGGGTAGAGGATTCTAAAATTAAAGGACATACGTTAAGGTGAGTGGAGAGATTAGAGAAGGACCACAGAGGCAATTATTTCCACTCAGAGGGTACTGCAATGAGCTGCCAGAGGAGGTTATAGATTTGGCTACTAATACAACCTTCAAGAAGCATTTGAACAGTTGGTTGGATAGGGTTTAGAAAGATATGGGTCAAATGCAGGCAAATGGGACTAGCCCAGAATGCCAACTTGGTCAGCATGGACAAGGTGGGCCGAAGGACCCATTTCAATGCAATATAGCTCTATGATGCAATGGTGTAAACTACATTGCTTGCATGATATGGAAATTATTGTTGTGAGAATGGGACTTCTTCTGTCAGAGAAGCTTTCTGTTGATTATGAAAACAATGTGCGAGAGCATAGCCTGTAAATACCCAAGATAAGTTTATTGGAATGTCTTCACAACTGTTGCACTAAACACAAGATTTACAAACTAACCCAAACATAGAAACTCACAACTGGAATCCACTTTGGCGTGTCAGCACAGTTTCAGCTGATGGAGATTTATAGATTTTAGTTAATTTTCAATACAATGAGCTACCAAACTTCTGCAAAACGTAACGAAATAGCACAACATTAATTTCTTATTGAAGATTTCGATATTCTTCCACCATTTCCTTTTGTATCTTGTGCTCTAAATCAAGTAGAAAAGACAACAGTAAATTAGTCAACTCCAAATTTTAACTGACCATAGAACTGATTTGAATTGTACTGCAGAGATCTGCCTTTATAATTTGCAGATTCAAATTAATGCATTAGAATTTTATTTATAGTAATGCTTAAACGTTTGAACATTTTCTGCACTGCTAAAGATAATTATGAATTTGATTATGACCGGGTAACATAGTGTGATGTCTGACTGAGATATCCATACTTGATGTTACTTTTCAGTGAAGTGATCTTCATCAGGTTAAACAATAAATTAGTCAGACAATTAGATTATGTTTAATTAGTATTTTAGATTTGGATTTTATTGTAATGATAATATTCAATAATGCCAGCAGAACTTGTAGTGTTGCTTATTTAAAGCGACACCTTTCTTTAACGTCTACATTTTCATTTCCACACCAACATTAGCCACCTACTCAGAAATTAAATGACTTAACAGTGCACTTCACACCAGCAATCAGTAACCCAATAGAACTGAAGATTGGTTATGCTATGTGTAGATCAGTGTCACTCATGTCATGAGTCATGCTTTGGTAGTTACGCCCACTTGCTTTTACAGTAGTCCTCCCTGCCTGTTCCCTTTAGAATTAAAAAGACGTGCTAGCATTAAGTTATATATGCTATGTCGTTAATAAAGTCTTTTGACCTTTATCATGGTGTAAGGCTTCAGTTATTACACCAGCCGAAACACAACATGGTGTCAGAAGTGGGATACGCCTCCGCTTCATATTTTCAAGAATAACTCTGCAGTGCTGATTATAGGATCCAAGTGAAGGAAATGATCTTTCACACTTACTAAATTGCAGAAAACTAGTGATGTCTCGTGCCTTACCCATCTTCTCCTGCAATTCAAATTTGCTGTTTGTGTTTGTGACTTCTGCAAACGTTAATTGAAGCAGGGCTGCAGTATTTACCTTATGACACTTTGCAACATATTCTAAACTCAAAATATTCCATTATCTCATTTGTCTGCTTCACATTTCCTGTCCCACGTGCAGGCAGGAAAAGTCTGCCAAAAAAATTGCTTTATATAACCAGTAATGCCAGCTCTCGTCTACACATTGTAAAAGGTTAAAGGAGATTCAGTGCATGGGTGAGGGTAATGAATAATATATTACTCAATGCTGGTGATGTCAGGTTTTGTTTTTGTTAATGTGATTGAATTTGCAGAGCTCTCTGGCGAATCGCTAGCCATATGCGTTTTAGTGGAAATGACAAACAGTAAAAGAATTCCTTTGCAATGCAGCTGCTCCACAATATTGAGAATTCCAAAACGTATTTTGCCTCCTTTCAGGATTGGTCTTTGTCACCATAACTTAGGTATCTTTTAGCAACGATTCCTTGGGAATGGAAATGAAGGTCTAAATACAATTGGCAAGTTTCAATAAAACAAATGCCATATCATTGGCATTGCAACCGATAAGACTGTGCAACAGCATCTTTGTTTCTTTTTGTCCAGTTCATCACAAAGTTCTGTAAATATCTAGTAAGCTCTGTAAATATTATATTCAAGATAAGTACAATACAGAGATGTGATTACTTAACTTGCACTGCACTGAAGATTTCCTTTCAATGCGGGAGGATGACAGTAGTGAATTAAAAAAATGGTGCTTCAGACCCTCAAGTATACTTCAATTGGATCTAGTGTGATCCAACATTCCTCAAATACACTTTTCTGCCATATCCCTCACAGATCAGCAATGCATACATCTTAGCCTTAAATATAGCAATGGTACTCTGCCCCCAAATCTCTCCATGGTAATGAGTTCCAAAGATTGTCAACCATCTAAGAGAAGAATTTCTCCTAATTTCAGGCTTAAATGGGCACTCCTTTATTCTGAAACCAGACTATCAGATTCTGGAATTCCACATGAGAAAACATCATCTCAGCATTTACCTCATCTAGGTCCCCTCAAAATGTCACATGTTTTAATGAGATTGCCTTTTGTATTTCTGATAATCCCTCCTTATCTGGCATAGTCCATGTCAACGTTCTTTGAACCACTTTGAATGAAATTACATCTTTCCTTGGAATATGGGGATTAAAATTGTTCCTAATACCTAGATCTGGTCTCGTTGTGACAGGTATAATTAACAATTTGCCTATGTTAATATTTCAACCCCCTTGTCCAAAATCACACTAGACCTTCTCTATTACCTGCTACACTTTATTTTTAAAAGATACACTTGCCCACCGAGTCCATCGAACACTAATTCATAATAGTTCTATGATACCCAACTTTCGCATCCTCTCCCTATACACTGGAGGCAATTTACAAAAGCCAATTAATCTACAAACCTCCACATCTTTGGGAAGTGCTATGAGGCCAGGGCACCCAGAGGAACCCTACGCAGTCACAGGGAGAACATGCAAACATCACACAGAGGTTCAGACCGAATCTGGGTCCTTGGCACTGCTCTACCAGCTTTCATGCCAGCTAGCTTTCATGCATGGCAGTTTTCTGTGCTTCATGGACAAGGACCCACAAATCTCTTTGTACAACAGGTTTCTACAATTTTTCTGTTTAAATAATACTGTTCTTTAGTTCTTCCTTCAAACAACTTCATATTTTGCACTAATGTACCATTCACCAACTTTTTGCCCACTCACCCACCCGATCTCCCTATAAACTGCGTGTATCTTCCTTGAAGCTTGCATTTCAACCAATTTTATGCCCCCTTGCAAATATGGCTACTGCACATTTACGTCCATCCTCAAAGTTGATCATGTATATCATAAGCAATTGTAGTCCTAGCACTAACCCCTGTGGCATCCCAATAATCACAGAATAGATTATTAAGTATAGCAGTACATTTGGAATATCATTCATGCCATTGTGTTACTTCTAATACCTGAGCTCTTGAAATTCCCCCCTAAAAGTACATATGCTAGAAAAGGGACAGAAAAGGCCTGAAACACAGCATCCCCAGACATATCTATGTAAAGACAAACAAAGTTACATTTCAGATGCCTCAAACTTGCAGAGAAGATGGAGGGAGGAAGGTGGATAGGACCAAAGGAAGTGGTAAAATGAGGCCAGGATGAGCCCTTGGGGATGATTGGCAGAGGTCATCTAGTCAATTTGTGCATAATAACACAGACAAAGAAGTGTCATGTGTGCTAACAGCAGGACTGTGGAACATGCCCAGTAGGTTAAGCTAGGCCAAATGGAGAGAAGAAAACTGCGCCAGTATCACAGATGGATAACTTCTAGCCAAAATAGCCAATTCTAATACATGGAGAGGAAGTGAATTACCAGTATTAGTTGGAGAATTAAATACCAAATCTAGAGGGGCAAACACTTGCTTAGAATGAAGATGTGGCCTTATATAGGCCTCATAAAGTGAAGAGATCACAGATAGAAAGGTCAGTGAGAGTGTGATCTGGAATGAAAGAGGCAAGTAATTAGTAGTCAGGACTAAAAACCAGTTCTCTGCAAAGTGATCTGCAAAGTGAATTGCACTTGGTTTCTCCAGCATAGAGGTGGGTACATTACGAATGCTGATTACAATCTACTAGATCAGAAAAGCAAGTGAATTGTTGCTTCATCTGGAAAGACCATTTGCATCTCTTAATATTGGAAAGTGAACAGGTAAAAACATGGGTGTTGCATCTCCACAAGAAAATCTATGGGAAAATATATGGACAAACTTCTTTTTATTTGTCAGGAATTCCACACATATCCCTATTTTATCTGCATCCACCATGACTCCTGGCAGTGTGCTCCAGGCATCCACCACGTAAAAAATGCCTCAAATATGTCCTTTAAACCTTGCAATTCTCACCCTAAAGATATGCTCTCTAGTCTTTGACATTCCCACCCAAGATTCTGACCATTCACCTGATCTATGCCTCTCATAATTTTATATACTTCCATCACTTCTTGCCACTTTCAGAGAGCTATGGACTTGGGCCCCAAGAATCCACTACACATCAATGCTGTTAAGGGTCTTGCCATCAACTGTATATCTCCTCCTCAACCACCTCTCAGTTACTTGGATTAGACTCCATCTGCCATTTCACCACCCATTTCTGCAGCTGATCTATATCCCGCTGTATTCTTTAACAGCAGACAACACAAGCAATTTGATGTATCTGCAAACTTACTACCCAATTCATCTACATTTACATTCAATTCATTTATATAAATCCCAAACAACAGAGGTCCCAGGATGAATCCTGTCAATGTGAATCCCATGCATTTTGAATTTCTGGATCAGCCTACCACGGGGGACCTTCATCAAATGCCTTACTAAAATCTATGTAGACATGATCCCTACCCTCATCGATCACCTGTGTCACCTGTTCAAGAAAATGTTTAATAATTCATTATGATTTTTCCAATAACATATTAGATTAGTTGACCTATATTTACCTCGCTGCTTCTTTTTAAATTGAGATGTCACATTGGCAGTTTTCCAATCCTCTAGCATCTCTCCAGAAACCAAAGATGTCAGACATCAGGGCCAAGGTTAGTTATCAGCCTTTAACCTCAACAGTTCTGGTAATTCTAATTATTTAGAAATGGCAATGGTACAAATTCTCTCCCAAACATTATTCAGTATTATTGGGATGTTCATAGTACCTTCTACCATAAAGATAGAGATTTGTGCCAGACTTTAGGTCTAGTGCTAACTTTTGTCTGCTCATACATTTTCGCTTTCATCTTAATACCGTCATTATCTTCCTTGGTTAGCCAGGAATGGCTCATCCCTCCCTCAGCATCCTTAGTCCTTACTGGAACACTATTTTTGCAGAGCATTAGAAATTAGTTTAAAATGTCTCCCACTGCTTACCTGCTGTCTTTCCTGTTAATCCATCAGTTAAGTACACTTCAGCAATGCTTATACTCATTCCATTGTAATGCCTTGTATTTCAGTTAAACACTGTTGTTTCTGACCCATCATTACTTCTTTGTGGATCTTTGTGGATGTTTGGTTGTCGTGTGCTGACATAAAGATTACACCTGCAAATGTCTGTGCAACTATGATTTCCAACCAGCACAAATTCACAAGTCTATCCCATGCCATAAGTCAGAGTCCACACCAACCTGATACTCTGATACCAAATGTAGTCAAGTTTTCCAAAGGGGAGTGGAAGTATTTCACATATATTATGTATTTATTTGGTCAGAAAGAACTAGCTTTTATAACAGTTACACAATTTGCATTGTACATTTCCATTGCACTACAAGACCTATTTCTATCCTTACTTATTCGATGCTTATGGTTTGGATTGTAGGTTAGACGGATTGCCAGTGATTATCATACAAAAGAAAACCCATTGTTCCTATTGTAGAAACAAGGAACTCCAAATGTTGGTATACCAACGAAAAACACAAAATGCTGGAATAACTCAGCAGGTCAAGCAGCAACCCGGGAGAACATGGATGGGTGATGTTTTGGGTCAGGACCCGTCTTCAGACAGAAGAAGAGTTCTAACGTGAACTGTTACCTATCCATGTTCTCTAGGGATGCTACCTGACCCACTGAGTTACTCCAGCATTTTGTGTCTTTTGTGTGGTACCAATTGTTGCTCACTTCCATGGGAATCATCAAGGAAAGCAAGATATAGACTGCTCCAGTGTTCAATTTTCTCAGAGATAAATTACGCTCCAAGCCTTTTGAATGGACTGACTTTGAACTTTAAGGTCACCTTATATTAATTCTACTATTCAGTAATATTTATATCCAACAGACACAATTCAATATATGCACAAGGAATAAGAAAGTTGTAAAAAAATCACGGACAAAGAATGGAGAAGGTGCTGTTTTTCTATATACTGTGTGATGATGGAAGCATTAAGGTAGTGGTATTACTAAGGTAGTAAGCAAGATTTTACAAGTTGTTGTGAGGTATCTTGCAATAAAGTTTTTTTTTCCTAAAGTACTTTCTTCAATCTTCAGCCTACATTTACCTCAAAGACAGAGACAAATCACAAACAGAATTATCTAGTGGATAGCATTAGAGTGCTAGATGAATCATATTTAAGCTCCAAATAGAAATGTAGCAAATATGTGAACACAAAGAAATATACAACTCCAACTTCTTTGAAATTCAGTGGACAAACAATAAATAACCTGAAGGTTTGCTCGGTAGCCCAGATCAATCAGCCAGGATTGCACGTGCAAATTTAGCTCATGGAGTATATTTATTATCAAAACATGCCATTAAAATGCAATTCCTCCTTAAAATGTATCTTTGTTACAAGAGAAATAAATGCAGAAATAAGATGAGGACAGCGACTGTGTCACTGGAGATTTTTTTTGCTAATTGTGTTATAAATTGAATGATTAGCAGTGATCTAAATTGGTTCATTACGCGTTTCTGGCCACAGATGCCCTGGTTTCAACAGCAATAAATCTGCAATGAAATTTCCCATCTGCTGTAAACCCAGTAATCAGTGAGTTTTCTAAAAATAAAATTACTTCTTATCACAGTGAACGTAGTTCTTAATGCTGTTTTTTTTTCTCTTCTGGATCAACTCAAACCTTCTGATTATGATTCTCTTAGCCAAAGTTTGTTTCTTCTTACAAGAACAAACTTTGTTACTTGGTGTCGCTGGTTGGCACGGACTTGATGGGCCAACGGGCCTGTTTCGATGCTGTATCTCTAAAACTAAAACTAAGAGGCTAACAGATAAATTCATGGTGTCGAAAATGGAAATAAAATTGATAAACATCGCAGAGCTCATGCTGGTATTCATAACTTGATTTAAAATGTCCAGTACTACATTTCATTCATTTTAGCCAATGCAGTCTAAAGCAAAAAATCCAAGATAAATAGTTATTATTAATTAGAGAGAATTAGAACCTAATGTTAGATATAAAATACATTTATATGTCATGTCTGCAAAGGGAAATGTGTTAACTTTGTTTAGCACAAACTTAAACCCTACTCAAAGAAACCAACCACATAAATCAGTGATGTCGCTGTTCCACCCTTGAGACAAGTGACTATGATGCCAAGTCTTTATTAATTAAATACAATATCAAACATAATGATTTTATTGAGGGACGTAGAACTACCAATTGGAACGGACATATTTGAGTACTTCAGAATCTAAGATGATTAATGTAAATCGTAAATATTCCATTACTCAGTGCATCAGAAAAGCCAGGAACGTATTCTATACCTTGACTTGGTAATGCTAAATGATCTTGACAACATAGAGGAAATTGAAGTTTCAGAGCCTTGTGGGATACAACAACTAGAATCTGAAATTCAGAAAACTGTGGAGTTGGAGCTCAAAACAATGTTTTAGATGGACAACCTGGAAGAAATGAGAAAAACAGCTTGCGCAAATTGATTTTCATGGCTGGGAGGGAAAAAAATTTGTGTTCAACGCTAGAGGACAGGTGGATATGTGGGATAAATCAGGAAAATACTGATCTCAGATCAAGAACTCTGAACTAAACTAGTGTGGCAATTAATAAATAAACTAATTAGTCAGAGAAAGTGCCCCCATAATTCCTGCAGTTCACCAATATAGGAGCATGTAAAATATGCCTTAAAAAAAATGGCCAGAGGAACAAATAACAGAAACATAAAACATTAGAGGAATTGCTTTCAATAATTCAAAAGGACGCTGAACACTAAACTCCACATTTCCCTTTTAGTCCTTGCCAATTATTTTAAATTTATAGCCTCTAGTTACTCATCCACTTGCCACAAGCAATAGTTTTTCATGATTTTATCAAAATCCCTTAGTTTTTTAAAAATCTGTTAGATCTCATGTTCAGCTTCTTGCTCTAAGGACAATGAATTCAGCATCCCCAATCTCTTCACTTAACTAAACTCACTTTTCTCTAATATTATTCTAATGAAACTTCTCTGCAAGCTCTGAACTGAGTGTGACAAAAAATGTCACATATGTATTTACCATGTCTGCTTAGTCTGCTGCTTATCTTGTTCACCGTTAAGTTGCAAACCTTCCGTCACTGGAAAGCTTCCTGTACCCAATGTCCATATTATCTAAGATAAGAAAATCAGTGGTCTCCAGGGTGACTGCCATGCATTTAATCTTCCAATTGGAAATACATCTAATCGCTATCCCGCTTTGATGTTACTGATGGACAATTTCATGACAAAATTATCATCACCTCTTTAGTACCGATATATATCAAATGCACCTTTAAGTATTCAAAACATCCACAACTCAACTTTAACAATCCTCTCATTACGACGTCAAAGAACTTTGAGGTTTGAAAGCACAATGCCAGAGAAAACAATCCAAGTTGATCCAACCTGTCATTGTAGCTAAAACTCCTTAATTCAGGCAAAGTTCTGGTAAATAGCATATGCATCCTCTCCAAAACCTCCACATCCTTCATGTAATGGGGCAACCAGAACTACACACTACTTCATGTGTAATGAACCAATTTAGATCACAAGCCTAACCAAAGCTTTATAAATTGGCAACATGGCTCCCTGGCTCTTACAGTACAGATCCCTGTGAATCTCTACTGGTCACAGACCTTCAGCCAAAATAACACCATCCATCTCAATGCCCGAGTAAGCTAATTCTGAATCCATAAGCCCAAGTCACCATAAATCCCTTGCATCTTAATCTTCTGGATCAGCCTTCCAAATGCCTTTCTAAAATCCATGTATACAACATCTATCATCTGACCCTCATCGATCGATCACCTTTGTCACTTCTTCAAAAAAACACCATCGTTAGTAACCTGCCATACAAAGTCATGCTGACTATCCCTAATTAGCCCATTCCCTTTTAAATGGGAGTAAACTCGGGGAGAACTCTTGAATTAACTCGTACAGTGGGACAGTGCTTTAAGGCTCCTGAATCTCCTCTCTTGCCTCTCTCAACAACCTGGGATAAATCCCATCAGGCCGTGGGGATTTATCCACTTAATGTTCTTTAAGACCCCAAACTCTCCAGGCATATCAATATTCTCCAAGCTGATCTCACCATCTTCCACATCCAACTCCTTGTAGAATACAGATGCAAAGTACTTATTTAGGACATCATCTACATCCTAACTCCAAGCACAAATTCACTCCTTTATCCTTGGGTGGTCCTACCTTCTCCCTAGATAACCTTGATTTTAATGTACTAATGTATTAGCCACAAATCTAAAATAACAAATTATTCATATTATTTGAAAGATTTGTAAACTTTAAATCAGCAGCAAAAAAATATTTTCAACGATAATGATGGATACGCAGAAACTAAATTAATTCAAGACTGATTTCTGCTTCAAAATTAAATGCGCTCGTATTTTCCATCCATCTGCAATTTTTCAAATAGCATCATCCACATTGTTCCATAAAGACTTAACCAATAGTAAAACAGTTGACTAATTTAGCTCATAGCAGATCATTGATGAACTCCAAATTATATTCGTCAATGCAAAATATTTATTTCCTAGTTTTATAGAAGAACGAGAGAGGCAGGTATGCACATTCACAACTACTAATTATAAGCCTCTGCAGCACTTAACTCAATAGTAGCATTACATTTAAAAAAATCATAAATACTATTGAAATAACACCTGTTCTATATTGTGTACAGAATACTAATTAATGTACAACACAGTAACATTTGCCATTCTTAAAAAGTATCCCACAGATAGAAAATTAGTTCAAACACGCAAGTTATGGAAATAGGTATTAATATATCACTCATAAAGCAACTTTATATGATTTTGAGTAAACTGGAAAAGTTTTAGCTCCTGCCAGGACTATTATTCTCTCCAAAAGTTCAAAACAGTGACAAAATATTGCAGCATATTTGCATTTAAACAGAGTCCATACTGACCATTGATTACCCGCTCGCACTAGTTTTCACCCAGAGAGTTGTGAATTTGTGGAATTCTCTGCCACAGAAGGCAGTGGAGGCTAATTCACTGGATTTCAAGAGAGATTTAGATCTTTGGGCTAAGGGAATCAAAGGATATGGGAACAAGCCGGATCTTTGTGCTAATGGAATCAAGAGATGTGGGAAAATGCATGGCTGCTCATCTAAAAATGATTTTAGATGAGCAGCCATGATCATATTGAATGGCGGTGCTGGCTTGAAGGGCCGAATGGCCTACTCCTACACCTATTTTTTACGTTTATATGTTATCCCACTTTCTCATCCATTCCCTAGATACTATGGGAACATTTTACAGAGGGCCATTTAACTTTCAAACCGCACATCTTTGGAAAATGGGAGCAAACCAAAGCCCGGAGGAAACCCACGCGGTCACAGGGAGAGTGCGCAAACTCCACACAGACAGCACCTGAGGTCAGGATCGAACTGTGAGGTCTCTGGCGTGGTGAGGCATTAACTTTATCAGCTACGTCACTCTGTTGTTGTCTGTATTTCTTAGTTACCATATAAAAAAATCATATAAACAATTACAGCACGGAAACAGGCCCTCTCGGCCCTTCCAGTCGACCATTTGTTTTCCCCTAGTCCCATCTACCTGCACTCAGACCATACCCGTCCATTCCCTTCACGTCCATATACCTTCCACTTTACTCTTAAATGTTAAAATCGATCCTGCCTCCACCACTTCTGCTGGAAGCAGATTCCACACAGCCACCACCCTCTGAGTAAAGAAGTTCCCCCTCACGTTACCCCGAAACCTCTGTCCCTTAATTCTCATGTCATGCCCTCGTTTGAATCTTCCCTACCCTCAATGGGAAAAACGTATCCACGTCAAATCTGTCTATCCCTTTCATCATTTTAAAGACCTCAATCAAGTCCCCCCTTAACCTTCTGCGCCCCAAAGAATAAAGACCTAACCTGTTCACCCTTTCTCTGTAACATAGTTGCTGGAACCCTGGCAACATTCTAGTAAATCTCCTCTGTACTCTCCCTATTTTGTTGACATCCTTCCTATAACTAGGCGACCAAAATTGTACACCATACTCCAGAATTGGTCTTACCAATGCCTTGTACAATTTTAACATTACTTCCCTACTATATTCAATGCTCTGATTTATAAAGGCCAGCACACCAAAGGCTTTCTTTACCACCCTATCTACATGTGATTCCACCTTCAGGGAACTATGCACAGTTATTCCTAGATCCCTCTGTTCCACAGCATTCCTCAATTCCCTACCATTTACCATGTACGTCCTATTTTGATTTGTCCTGCCAAGATGTAGCACTTCACACTTAACAGCATTAAACTCCATCTGCCATCTTTCAGCCCACTTTTCCAAATGGCCCAAATCTCTCTGTAGACTTTGAAAATTTACTTCATTATCCACAACACCACCTATCTTAGCATCATCTGCATACTTACTTATCCAATTTTCCACCCCATCATCCAGATCATTGATGTACATGACAAACAACAGTGGACCCAACACAGATCCCTGAGGCACCCCACTGGTCACTGGCTTCCAACCTGACAAACAGCCATCCACCATTACTCTCTGACATCTCCCATTCAGCCACTGTTGAATCCATCTTGCTACTCCGCCATTAACACCCAAAGATTGAACCTTCTTAACCAACCTTCCATGGGGAACCTTGTCAAAGGCCTTACTGAAATCCATATAGACAACATCCACTGCTTTACCCTCATCAATTTCCCTAGTTACCGCCAAAAAATTCAAGAAGGTTTGTCAAACATGACCTTCCAGGCACAAATCCATGTTGACTGTTCCTGATCAGACCCTGTTTATCCAGATGCTTATATATATATTATCTCTAAGTATCCTTTCCATTAATTTGCCCACCACTGACGTCAAACTAATAGGTCTATAATTGCTAGGTTTATTCTTTGAACCCTTTTTAAACAATGGAACAACACGCGCAGTACGCCAATCCTCCGGCACTATTCCCGTTTCTAATGACATTAGCTTTTAATGTGTAAGTTAATCTGTAACCCATATAGGCTTGTAGGTTAATTGGCTTCTGTAGATTGTAAATTGTTCCTAATGTGTAGGATAGTGCTAATGTACTGGATGATCGTTGGTCAGCACGGACTCAATGGGGTGAAGTGCCTGTTTCCACGCAGTATCTCTAAAGAATCTAAATCTACACATTTTCGCTGGTTGGGAAGAGACTCTTTAACATACATGCCTTTATTAAGGTAAATCCTTTCATAGCAAAAGGATTTGAGTATAGGAGCAGGGAAGATCTACTTCAGTTGTATAGGGTCTTGGTGAGACCACACCTGGAGTATTGCGTACAGTTCTGGTCTCCAAATCTGAGGAAGGACATTATTGCCATAGAGGGAGTGCAGAGAAGGTTCACCAGACTGATTCCTGGGATGTCAGGACTGTCTTATGAAGAAAGACTGGATAGACTTGGTTTATACTCTCTAGAATTTAGGAGATTTAGAGGGGATCTCATAGAAACGTACAAAATTCTTAAGGGGTTGGACATGCTGGATGCAGGAAGATTGTTCCCGATGTTGGGGAGGTCCAGGACAAGGGATCACAGCTTAAGGATAAGGGGGAAATCCTTTAGGACCGAGATGAGAAGGACTTTTTTCACACAGAGTGGTGGGTCTCTGGAACTCTCTGCCACAGAGGGTAGTGGAGGCCAGTTCATTGGCTATATTTAAGAGGGAGTTAGATGTGGCCCTTGTGGCTAGGGAGATCAGAGGGTATTGAGAGAAGGCAGGTACGGGAGGGATACTGAGTTGGATGATCAGCCATGATATATAATGGCGGTGCAGGCTCGAAAGGCCGAATGGCCTACTCCTGCACCTAATTTCTATGTTTCTATGTTTCTAAATAGCATATTTAAAAAAATCCTATAATACTGTATGTTTCTGCAAATCCATTCAGTGCAGCAAATACCAGTTTGTTAATTTTAACAAGCCAATTGTACTTGGCCTAATCATCATCTACTTCAAAATGAAGACTTCACTTGAATAACATTGATACACCACAATGCAATGTCTCCTGCTGCAGCTGCAAAATAATCAGAGCTTAAATCTCTTCACTCTCTACAGTCAACAAGATCTTCATTACAAGGCTGCCAGAATATTCATTTTCCAATGTGCTGACTATCCCATAATATGAAAGATTTACACCCATAAAAGAAAAATCAAAGATTCACTTTGATAACCTCAGGTTTGTTTTAACAAAATTGATTTTGTTCTCTCCAAATATACAGTAAAATAATAGAGGGATGTTTTAAGAGAGATTAAAATTATTCAACATTTTGAGAAAAATAGTGGCTTCTGCTTTTTAATAATCAAGGAGAGTAAAAGCTGTAAATTATTAGATAAGAGTTATGGGTCTGTCCCACTGAGGCAATCTTTCAGCGGACTGCCGGCGACTGTCAAGTGGAACACACACACACAGGTTCCTTCACCAGCCTGTTATGCAGGCGGGGGACAGGGCAAGCGGGGGAAGTACTGTCTAAAAAATTCACACAGTGCAAAGCCAAGGTGATACAGATACACATCACGACGAACAGGAAGGTTGGCGCTGTAATTAATACGGTTAAAGCACAATGTACGGCAAGTCCTTTAAAAGATGGGGGGGGAGGGGTGAGAGGGGGGGAGGAGGAGTGGAGACAACTTTTAAGAAACTAGAAATACACGGCTGTGAAGTTCGGTGGACATTTAACATTACCGGTCAGTTATCCTTGGTTCTGAAAACTACTGCTTATCTTTTTTTCCCAATGAGCCAATGAAATTCACCGGTCAGCACCGGCTCTGACCTATGAGAACCTCTAAGAACCTTCGACCACCTGGCGACCCAACTAAGGCATGAGAATTCTCACTACTGTCCATGGCGGCTTCATCCTAGTCGCCACTAATTTTTCACACCAATGTTGAAAAATTTGTGGCGACCATAATAAGTCGGCAACTAGTTCCCAGGATGCAGGAACTCCTCGCGACCATGAAGGCAACTACCCGACACAACAGTCCTCCCCTAAAACCCCCTTCCCCTCCCGTTCCACCTCTCCCGCTTCCCACCACCCCATCCCCCCCCCCCCCCCTCTCGGCCCCCCTCTCTCCCTCTCTCTGTCCTCCCATCTCTCTCAACCCCTCCTCCCCCCCTCATCCACCCTCCCTCTCCTCCTCCCCTCCACCCCCCTCTCCCTCTGTCTCTTGCCCTTCGGTCTCTGCCCCTTTCTCTCTGTCTCTCCCCATTCTCTCTCTGCCCTCACTCTCTACCCCCCCTCGAGATGCGCCTGCGAGTTGGGGGCTATGCATCAGTGGATAGGGCAGTTATGGGGTAAAAGGAGCAAATTAATATAATATCAAGGTGGGTAGTTAGCGTATGTGCGGGGGGATAGTTAGTGTGTGTGACACTGCATGCCCCCCCCTCGCAACCACACTTTGGGAGAACAGACCCAACGGGTCTGCACTTGGTCTAGTGTACACTAAAATTATCTTTCTTCAAAATGGTATTTCAACTGTAACGAAACTATAACTAGAAATTTTATTGAGAACTAATTTCATGATTTGAATACAATGAGACAACATTAAATTGAAAACATAGGAGGCAGGGAGGTGAAAAGCATGTTCAAGCAATAGTGAGGCATCACTCCCAGACGCGCTCAATCATTTCCTCTCTTGCATCTAAAGGGAGAACAGCCTTCTCGGGTCACGTAACTCCTAATCTCAGTCATCAAGGGTGACATCAGAAGATGCTTCATGAGTGTGAATCTTCGGAAAGCATCTGGTGATGAAACTAGCCGTGTTCTAAAAACCTATGCTGAGCAACTGGCTGAAGATTTGTGGACAACTTCAATTCTTTTCATTACTGAGGTTCCCAATTGCTTTAAAAGGGCATCAATAATGCCAATGCCATGCAGAGTATGATAGCATGAACATCCGTGGTACTTTGATTAAAGTGCACATCGCCTCCTACTTTAGCAAGAACCTCGATCCACTACATTCTACCTACTGCCACAATAGAGTGATGGAGAATCCGATTTCACTGACTCTCCAATCTGCACAAGACCACATGAACAATAAAAACACAAATGTCAGACGTGATTCATCGACTACAGCTCGACGTTCAACACCATCGTCCTCTCCAAACTTATCAAACTCAGGGAACAGTGTCTCTGCTCATCCCTATGCAACTGATTCCTCGACTTCCTCATTCGCAGATTACAATCAGTACAAATTGGCAACACATGCTCCTCGATAACTGTCAACACAGAAGCACCTCAGGGCTGTGTGCTCAGTTCCCTGCTCTACTCATTCTAAACCCATGATTGCGTAGCCACAGTTCTAACGCCATCTATAAATCACTAACGACACCACCATTGTTGTACGAATAGTGGATAATGATGAGTCTGAGTATAGGCAATGTAACAAATCTCTCATTATTCTGGGTGGAACACTGTTGATGGTCAGTTTATGTAAATTAGATCCCATTGTGAATCATAGCTGCTAACTACCAGTGCAGATGAAAGATTTTTTTCAAATTGGGGATTTGTAAAGTTAACAATGTGAATAACATGTAAAATATAACATCAATCTGAATGAAACTTGATACACAACAACACAGTACGATGGTGAGTAAGGTAGTCCATTATCTGTAAGGTAGTAAAATTATAGCGCTATTGTGTACCATTATGATGTCATTCAGGTCTTGATTCACAGACATACTCACAAACAAGATGAGTTTTAGTAATATGTATACTATTCCTCTCTATATATCTGTTCCAAATGTCTTTTAAAAATCGGAATTGTATCCACTTCTATAGCTTCTACTGGCAGCTCATTCCAGAGATAGATTACCTGCCAAGTGAAAATGTTGCCTCGGATGTCCTTTTTAAATCTCTAATCTCTCACCTTAAATCTCTTCTGCACTCTTTCCAACTTAATGATTTCCTCTTATATCTGGGCAACCGGAACTTGTTTCAGTCACTGTCACCCTGCCAGATTGTTATGTTCAGGATAATCCTTCACGGAAAGAAATTTGCCATTGATACCCTAGATAAGACACAAAAAACTGGGGTAACTCAGTGGGACAGGCAGCATCTCTGGAGAGGAGGAAAGGGTGACGTTTCGGGTCAAGACCCTTCGTCTCAAGAAGGTTCTCGACTCGAAACATCACCCATTCCTTCACTCCGGAGATGCTGCCTGTCCCGCTGAGTTACTCCAGCTTTTTGTGACTATCATCGGTTTAAACCTGCATCTGCAGTTCCTTCCCACAAATGCCATCGATACCCTGACTGGCCTGTATAATAAGACTCCAAATTGACAACAATAAAGGCTGACTCTTTATTGGCTCTCTGATGGTTAAAGACATTTAAAAACAAATGACAACAAAATATTAAAATCTAGAAGCTATTTAAGCACAATTGCCATAATTTAATAAAAACAAATTATACACCTTTCCACTAGCCGCCCATCAGCTTGTATCGTTATGGAATGCCTCTGCACTCAATGGCAAGACCAGAGACAGAGTGGGCGGAGGGATGTGCCCACATTTAATCTCCTATTCTAGGAGCATGCCAACCCATGCACAGCAGCTAGCAAGTAGATCAATGAGTTTTCATTGTTAAAACAGCCTATTAAAACAAGCTGGCAGACACATGATGTCTTAAGCTCCCAGGTGGGCAATGTAGATACTACAGCACCATTTCAAAGAACAGCCAGGGAATACTGTGCCAAAAGTTACCACTCAAATAAGATCACTTACAATGATTTACTGGTCATCTTTGTATTGCTATTTGTGGAATCTTGCCTTTGAGAAACCGATTGTTAATTTTCTATATTAGAAAGTGATTGCACATAAAAAGATACTTCATCAACTGTGTATTTTTGACAAATCTGAAACTGTGGACCCGCACAACAAACTTCAATTATTCCCAAGGCCCAAGTCTGATGTTCTATCTATCGTTCTATCTATCTATCTATCGTTCTATCTATCTATCGTTCTATTCATCCATCCATCCATCCATCCATCTATACATAACTAAAATTCTGAACTTGTTATCTTTCGGTTTGGCGGTCTTTCTATTTGTGCAAAAACGGTTTGCGATAGCGCTACGATTTTTCGTCAGTTCACTCACCGTTCTCCTGTGCTGCGAATGCACCAAGTTTCGTTCCAATCAGTTGAATGTCAAAAGTTAGCGAGGTTTAAAAATCTTAAAAACCGCGTATACGCAGATCGATCTCTTCTCCTGCCAGTCAGTGCCGCGCCGATTAATATCTTCCCGTCACTCCCCGGGACGGTCCGCCCCTCCCTGCTCCAATGCGTCTTTACTGGAGCCGAGGATGGCCGTCGGAGGTTTCCAACCGGACTTTCGAAGGGACCCGAAGTAGCCCAGCCCCGAACAGCTGCCCAGCGTGGGAGATCCAGCCCAGCGTCAGAGACACAGCCCCGCCTAGAGTCGGAGATGTAGCCAAACGGAAAGCGGAGACTCTGATCCCGGCGGAGGAGAACGACCAGCGACCAGCACCCACTCGGAGTCCCCATCGCATCGCCAATTCCAGCCATTACCCCTCTGGTTCCCCTTGCTGGCTCCTCCCCCCTCCCCCGTGTTGCCCCCTTCTCCCCCATGGCTCTTCCCACGTCTTTTCTCCGAACTCTCCCAGCCACACATCCCTCTCCCCACTCAACTCCCCCCCCATGCACCCCTCCCCCCCCACACCCCCCTCCCCCACAACCCCTCCCCGCACTCATACAGCCCTCCCCCCCACAACCCCTCTGCCTGAATGACACAAATAACCTAAAATGAATGAATGAATGAATATGAATAAAACATGTATTAGCCAAATATATATACATACAAGGAATTGCCTTGGTGCATTGCTTGCAAAAGGATAAAATAAAATATTAATAGAATATTGACTGGCCTTGAGGGGGATACGACATATATTGCCTGAAGTAGATTCATATTGCCCGAGTCGAAGACGAGGGCAATATGGATCTAGTGAGGGCAATATATGTCGTATCTCCCGAAAGAGGACAGTCAATATTGTTATTATTACCCATTATCAGACATCTAGAGGAAAATCTGATCATCTCATATGATATGAATGTATCTATACATTTTGCAATATGCATTGCAACATTGTAAATAAGGGTACTAAAACCATTGCAACATTGTAAATAAGGTACTAAAACAATGTAACATTTATGTTTCATTTATGTAATTTATGTAATTCATTTATGTGACAATGTGAAGGTCGAACTTTTAAATCGCGAACCTCTTCTCGCAACCGGCTGCCATTTTGTTTGTTTTGAGAATAAATTTTAAATTTCGCACGCAGCGTCACGTTGCCGTCACGCAGCGTCACGTTGCCAAGTTCCCGGATGTGAGACCAGGGGAATATAAGACTATATTCCCCGCTGTTTAAACAGGTAAAGTCCATAGGCGTTCGCTAGAAAGGGGAATATAAGAAAATATTCCCCTGTTACCCCTGCTGGCAGTAAAAAGGAAGGGAATATAATTTCGTAAAAGCATACCTCAGATGGGTGATATGGGTAATAATAATAGAATATTGACTGGCCTTGAGGGGGATACGACATATATTGCCTGAAGTAGATTCATATTGCCCGAGTCGAAGACGAGGGCAATATGGATCTAGTGAGGGCAATATATGTCGTATCTCCCGAAAGAGGACAGTCAATATTGTTATTATTACCCATTATCAGACATCTAGAGGAAAATCTGAACATCTCATATGATATGAATGTATCTATACATTTTGCAATATGCATTGCAACATTGTAAATAAGGGTACTAAAACCATTCCAACATTGTAAATAAGGGTACTAAAAGAATGTAACATTTATGTTTCATTTATGTAATTTATGTAATTCATTTATGTGACAATGTGAAGGTCGAACTTTTAAATCGCGAACCTCTTCTCGCAACCGGCTGCCATTTTTTTTTTTTTAAGATAAATTTTAAATTTCGCACGCAGCGTCACGTTGCCGTCACGCAGCGTCACGTTGCCGTCACGCAGCGTCACGTTGCCGTCACGCAGCGTCACGTTGCCGTCACGCAGCGTCACGTTGCCGTCACGCAGCGTCACGTTGCCGTCACGCAGCGTCACGTTGCCGTCACGCAGCGTCACGTTGCCAAGTTCCCGGATGTGAGACCAGGGGAATATAAGACTATATTCCCCGCTGTTTAAACAGGTAAAGTCCATAGGCGTTCGCTAGACAGGGGAATATAAGAAAATATTCCCCTGTTAGCGCTGCTGGCAGTAAAAAGGAAGGGAATATAATTTCGTAAAAGCATACCTCAGATGGATGATATGGGTAATAATATAATTTATTTCACTTGCAAAAAAAAGCTGATTTCCAGATGAACATGATCACATTTTTTAGGTCATTTATTATTCCGCAAAAGAAGGTAAGCAAATATAATGATCACAATATATGCTTAAATCTAATTCTCCCATGAAAAGCTGCCCTATATTGCTCAGATACTGAACAATTAGACATACACTGATGACCTGATTTAAGCCGTGTGACCAGCCAGAAGTGCAATCCATTATAAAAATAGAATATTCCCTTTAACAATAGACAGTGTAACCAAAAATAAACTGATGTTTAAATATACACATAATATAAATTTAAAATTTCTCAATCACAAAATGTATATAAAAATTCTAATTATGACATAGCATACATATAAGGGTTTCTATTTATATAATTGTACTCAAAAGTGATACATTTCCTAGTGTTATTCTGGCATATATGCACCCCTTCACAATGGAAAAAAAATCTATTCATGAAAGAGATAATGAAGCCAATCCGTAGAAAAGTGGAGCGGCTGATTCAGATCAAGGTGACTGAAATTAGGCTAGATTCCCCTGTGCATAAAGAATTCCAGGGCCTAGTTCTGCAGCAGATATTTTGGACAGGTAAATACAACTTTATATGTATATGTCTTCCTAAAATTGAGAATTACATGCATATGGATTTTCAAAACAATTTATTAAACTGTTGTGTTAAAAGAAAAGCTTAATTGCTAGTTAAAAATAAAGATCCAGTGGATTGTTTCAATAGATAACAAGCCAGATATTATTTTTCCCCCATCTTTTTCTTGCTGTTAAATATGTTCTTATTCTGATCCCTAGGAAGATCAGTTGGTGATACTCCTATGACATTCTCACTGTACAAAAGCCATCCCATAAAATCGTTATCAGCAAACATTTAGCAGAAAGGAGAAAACGGGGAAAAATTCAAGCACAAATTGCAGCTAGAGTAGCACTGCAAGGATATGTCTAAAATTCAATACTCAGAATATTCTTTCATTCTAAGAATAATCCTTGACCCACAAATCTGCAAATTTAAGAGTGAAATGGCGTACGCTCAGCAATTCAAACAAAATGATTTCAAAATTATTCTATGTATCTAGTGGGCTGATTAAGGCTAGAGCACATATGTGGCCTTTTTCTTTTATAAATTAAGTGATTCAACCTGAATTCCTACCTTATTGAAATGCAGGAGTAAATACAACATTGTGCATAATATCTGGCATTCTCAGTTGTATGGCAGCAGATAGAATGGAAAAATAACTACTGATAATTCAGTAAACAATCCACTCACTGTCTATGAAAACCAAGCCTAATCAAATCTAAAATGTACTCTAACTTTCAAACAACCTTGTAAGAAATGATTGTGAGGAACTCAAAAACGTTATTGTGCCAACACTACCACACATGCCGGAAAGAATAATAGAATTAAGGTTCAAAATATTGGAAATAAAAATCTAGATTTTGCAGTAGCTGTGAAATAATGGCACTCTGCACTGACTCCAAAAATAGTGGGTAAAAAACATAACGTCAGAGAAATTTTCCTTTCTTCCAACGATAATTAGGTTGCTGTTCAACTTCCAAATGATTCCATGCATCCAGTGAGTGTTTTCATCAAAAGCTGGCTCAATCACATTGACTATCCCTGATATCATGTCGTTATCCTTTATTACATCGTTCTGTGGCCTTAACATTACTTTATCAGGCACAGGTGATTTGATCCTTAATTTCTCTGGTAATTTTGCTTCAGTGATATTAATTTAAATTCCTTGGTGGCATTAGACCCTTAATCCTTATCCACTTTTGCCAAACTTGTTGTGACTTCTTCAATGCAGATATATATAAATATTTGCTTAATGCCTCATTATTTCTATTTCTCATTAGAATTTCCCCCATTATTGTCTCTTTGGGATAAACAGTAATATTTTACTGTTTCCTTCCTTGTACATACTCTTACAACATCTTTTAATTCTATGTTGGTCGACTCTCAAAAACCAATATACACTGTCATTTTTGTTATTTTTTGTTCATGCTAATATTCTAATCATCCGCCTTAACACTCCTCCTGACAACATTCATTTGAATCATCCTGAAATGGGCCAGCTGTCATCCTTATCCGCATACCTATATTTATCAAGTACAGGTGATCTTTGCATTATTGCCATTCGGATACATGTATATAAGTGGAAACTCGCAGCCTCCTGGACGCATCAGGCAAAAGATAACAAAGCTTTTAGTGACAACTAGGTTGGCAGTGCAAGACCCAATGTCCTTCGAGTCTTTGACAGATAGCAAAACTGGATGCAACTTCTTTAATTTGATCAATGAAATACAATTAATATTAGGTAGTACAACTCAGATCCATGAAGGCCTGGGCAGCTTCTGTCACTCAATAAGTCCAGAAATCACAGCAAGTTCGAGGAAGTCAGTATAAATGCCTGAACTCCAGTAACTCACATCAAAACTACTGATACTGCCAACAAACATTTGGCACAAAACAAGCATTTTCTTTTCAATTCAAAAAGCAATGATAGGAATTGTGAAATACTTTTAGAATTCTTGTATTTGTTCCTATCAAAATTTACAATCCAATTTCCTTACCTGCCTCAGTTTAAGCAGCTTCCATAGCAGCATAACTGAATACATTTAAATGAAATAATTCCGTTCCCAACTGATCTATCATTCTCAAACTACATACAAAATGCTATCATACTGTGATCACTTTTCCCTTGTGGGTCCCTTTAGAATACTAATTAATCTATATTACTGTGCAAAACAGTCCAAAATAGTTTTCTGTTTGGTTCAATTATATAGTTTCAGAAAACTATCATAAATGCATTCAATGAACTCATCCTACAAACTAATTTTGCTAATTTAATTAATCAAGTCAAATGCAGATTGATATCTCCCATGATTCTGATGTCAACCTTGGTTACAGTCTTCTTTTTTTCTTTAATGATTTCCTCTCCAATTGTGTTGCATCTGTTGGGAGGGAGGGTGGTGGTGCTGTGGGAGGTGATGCTGTAGTTATTCCAATAATCATTTTGTTTTATTCCACTCTCTAACCACCATACTTAGTTTATGGTCTCGACCCGAAACGTCGCCTATCTCCTTCGCTCCTGCTGCACCCACTGAGTTTCTCCAGCCTTTTGTGTACCCTCGATTCTCCAGCATCTGCAGTTCCTTCTTTAACACATTAATAGTTTATTTCTTATTAACCATATAACAATTACAGCACAGAAACAGGCCCTCTCGGCCCTTCCAGTCCGTGCCGATCATTTGTTTTCCCCTAGTCCCATCTACCTGCACTCAGACCATACCCCTCCATTCCCTTCCCGTCCATATACCTATCCACTTTACTTTTAATCCATATACCTATCCACTTTACTTTTAATCCATATACCTATCCACTTTACTTTTAAGTAATCCATATACCTATCCACTTTATTGTCCAAGGACGATTACCCAATTCTTTATTCGATCACCTTCTCCACCACCAAACAATTATTCCCATTTGTCTGCCCTTTCTGAACATCTAGAAACATGGAACGTTTACTCTCAATTTTCATTTCGATACAGAAATCTGAAATGCTTGACAGGGCAGATGGCGAGATATTGAGTACCTTGACTCAAGAGACTAAATCTATGTTAAATATTTTTATTGTAGAAACATATTGATGAAAAATACATTATTTTACATTAATGAAAGTACATTATTAGATACTTTCATGATATTAATAATATTAATATTAAAATTTAAGACTTTATGCTTCAATACACTTTTTAAATTTTTTTATAAAGTAAGAAAAGATAGAGAGAAATAATATAGAAAATATGAAAGCGAATAGAGTATTAATCATTAATCCATCATTGGAGATATAAGCATGATTTATTATGTATACTTCTTCATCCATTCTATTATTCAGGCCTCAGTCAAGCCCTCACACTGAGCCATTTTGACCCTTATCCCTGAGACTAAATCTAAGGGATAAGATATCAAGACAGTAAAGGATGAGGTTTGAAGGAATTTCTTCACTCAGAAACCTGTGGATCTTTGCAGTGCTCCACCTCAAATTAGAACACATACATGATTAAGCCAAAACAATTTTGTTTTTAAACTTTTGGAGATACTAAAATTCAATTCTATTTACAAATATTTTTATGAGAATTGTGATTTCAAAAGCATAAAATCCGTTCTCCTTAAATCCAGAGAAGTTATTAAAAAACTGTAATTCAAGTCATTAAAAATTCAATTGCATCTCATGTATAATGAATAATATTTCACAAGAAGAATATTTTACAAATGCCAAAATGCTAGTCAGGTCATTGAAATCAGAGGGTTATATTGGAGGAGAAGGCTGCAAAGTAGCAAATCTGGTGTACTGAGAATCACTGTTGGAAAATTTACTATTTCCATTTTTAATCAAGTCCTCTTGAAGCTACTGTCAGTTTCATGATGTAATGACAATGAGCACTGTCAGTTTTACCATGATCATAATAGCAAGCTCTAGGCAAAAGCTTATTATGCTGAATGAATCCTGTTGCAATTTTCAGACATTAGCTATTTCAATTGGCTGATAAAATAAAAATAGCTTTTGCAATATATTTTGCCTGTTTCAGTTAAAATTAAGTTGTTTTGAGTTGTGTCCTATCGAAAATAACAGCTGAACACAATGTTAATACCCCTATCGAAGCACTGGTTCAATCATTTGCTGTGGAACTCCACTAGTCTGGCAGATGTTCAGGACGACTGGATGCTATCCCCTCCACCCCACCTCCCCGTTATTGTTATCCCAGCATATTGCTAATTTACTTTTTTCAGATATAACACAATACACAAAACAGGCCCTTTGACACATGATGTCTGTGCTGACTATGATAATAAATTAAACTAATGTGATCTGCCTGCTCACTGTCCATCACCCTCCATTCCTTGCATGCCCATGTGCCTGTCTAAATGCTTCTTAAAAATCACTATGGCATATGCTTCCACCATCTTCCTTGCAAGCTTTTCCAGATACCTACCACTGTTTGCGAAAAATTATGGTGCCAATTTGTGAACAAGCCACTATCCTGAACTTTTGATAGTCGGGTTCGAAGTCACGTGGACCGGGCATGATCTGGGCCGACCAATCACGTAGTCGGGGGACGGGGCCGTTAGGCGGTTGGAATTCGAAGGATTAACAGTTGGAGTTGGAGTGGAACTCTGGGGGGGGGTTAAAGCAACGGCACAATAGTAGTAGTAAAATATTAACCTGACGGGGCTGGATCGGTTAATTATTAAACAGAGTGTTTACACAATGCGTGGACCTCTACAGTGGTGACCCCGACGATCCAAAACTACCTACTTTGGATTTGATCATGTTTACAGCCGACAACCCAGACCAGCAAAACGCAGTTTCGATCGAACTGCCCACTTTCGGGACATCACAGCCCCACGTATGGTTTGAACTGTCAGAAGCCCAGTTCCACATTCACTAGATCACTGCTGATGCCACCAAATACTACTAAGTGGTCAGTGCACTGGACCAGGACACCGCCGGGTGCCCAATCGATCACCTTCGCCAGCCACCAGCTGACGGCAAGCACAAGGGCCTCAAAACGTTCCTCTTGCGCACTTTGGGTGTCAGCCTCTGCGACAGGGCAGCTACAATCCTTCACATGGATGGCCGAGGCAATCGCAAGCCGTCTGTGCTTATGAACAATATGCACGCCTTGCTGAACCCTGCCTCCTGTCCGAACAGGTTTTCCTCGAACAGATGTCATTCGCCTGCTCCTCGCGGACAAAGATTTCACTGACCCCCGCCGGGTTTCTGCCCGTGCGGACGTGCTGTGGCAGGCCAAACAGCAGCGTGGCACCACCATCAGCCGGGTGGCAGCAATGCCTCGGCGGGTCAAGCGGCCGGTCCCAGCATCCACCGAAGGCACAGTAGCGAAGCTGGCCACGAGCGATGCCAGTAAAGGTACATGGTGCTACCACCACCAAAGGTGGGGTTCTGAGGCTCGCCGATGCCGACCACCCCGCACGCATCCAGGGAAACGCCACGGTCGGCCGCCAGTAGTGGCTACTGCGGCCGGCAGCATCGCCTCCTCTACACCTGGGACCATCATTTGGGGCGGCATTTCCTCGTGGACACGGGAGTAGTGGTCAGTGTTTGGCCCCCATCAGAGGCAGACACTCATTCCGGAAAGAGGGGACCTCCTCTGGCCACCACCAATGGCAGCAACATCAAGACGTACAGGGTCTGCAAGATCCCACTCACCTTCAACTCTTGTCACTTCAAGTGGCCCTTTACTATCGTCAACGTCTCCCAACCACTGCTGGGCGCCGATTTCCTTCTGGCGCACTCCCTGCTGGTCAACGTGAAGGGACGTTTCGTCAATTTTGAGACGTACGAGTCGATCGCCTTGAGCCACGCCTAATTGATTGCACCACATCTCGGCTCGGTGACCTTCCCGGACATCCTAACCCCCTCCCCAGTTCACAACGGCCAGCCCCAAACATGGGATAAAACACCATATCCCCACCAGCAGACCGCCACTAGACCGGCTAGACGAGTTCCACAGGATGGAGGAAATGGGCTTTGTGTGACGCTCAGACAGCCCGTGGGCATCTCCGCTTCACAGGGTCCCCTAAGCATCTGGGGACTGGAGATCCTGTGGGGACTACCGGCATCTCAATGACGTCACATCGGCCAACTGATAACCTGTTCCTCACATCCAGGACTTCACAGCCCATCTGGACGGCGTCAAGATATTTTCCAAAATCGACCTGGATCATGGCAACCACCATCACCCCCTTCGGGGTCTTCGAGTTCCTATGGATGCCTTTTGGCTTCAAGAACACCGCTCAGGCTTTCCAACGACTCATGGACATGGGAAGCAGGCTGGATTTCCTGCTCATTTACCTTGATAACATCCTCGTCTCCAGCTGCTCTTGCCAGGAGCACCGTGCACACCTCCGGCTGCTCTGAAAGCGGCTCAACAAGCATGGGGTGGCCTTCAACCTTGCTAATTGTCAGTTTGGCCTCCCTTCCATTCCACCAGTTTCCTTGGCCACCACTTCGATCAGCACGGTACAGTCCCGTTCCCGTCCAAGGTTGAGGCCATTCGCCAGTTTTCCAAACCATCTACGGTGAAGAGTTTGTCGGCATGGTAAATTTTTATCACCATTTTGTGCCAGCAGCCGCCAGGATCATGCAACCGCTGTTCAAGACCATGGCCAGTAAACAGACAGAGCTTGTTTGGGACGACGCATCCACGAGCGCTTTCAACAACGCCAAAGAGGCATTAGCAAAGGCGACTATGTGGGTCCATCTACGGGCCAACACGCAGACCGCACTCACAGTGGACGCATCTGGCACAACCGTGGGTGGAGTGCTGGAACAACTGATCGATGGAAGCTGGAAGCCCCTCGCTTTTTTCAGTCGTCACCCGAGGCACCCCGAGCAGAAGTACAGCGCTTTCGACCGGGAGCTCCTCGCTCTCTACCTGGCGATCCGGCATTTCCGCTCCTTCCTCGAGGGCAGCTTTCACCGCTCACATGCCACTCATGTTTGTCTTTGCAAAGGTGTCTGATCCCTGGTTATCCCGGCAGCAGCGTCACTTGGCCTACAAGACTTGCGTTCAGCACATCGCGGGCAGATGCGTTGTCCCGCACTGCCATCAATGCCATCCACGTTTTGGTCCCAGGTGTAGATTACACGGCCGTGGCGGCCGCATAGCGAGAGGATGAGGAAATGCTCGCCTACCGCACCTCCATCTCAGGCCTGTTGTTGGAGACGTACGATTCGGGCTCGCTGACACCACTTTTGCTTTGTGACGTGTTTACCGGACAGCCAAGACCTTTCATCGCAGCAACTTGACACCGCTGGATATTCGACATGGTTCATGGTTTGGCTCACCCTTCCATCTGGGCAACGACGGCACTGATGGCAGCCAAGTTCATGTGGCACAGGTTGCACAAACAGGTCGGCAACTGGGCCAGGACATGCAACCCCTGTCAAACCTCAGATTCAGCGACACATCAAGGCGCCGCTGCAGAATTTCGCCCTGCCACACCGGCGTTTCGACCATATCCACATCGACATCGTGGTATCGCTGCCTCCATCCAGAGGTGTCACCCACCTTCTCACCATCAAGGACCAATTCACGAGAAGGCCGGAAGCCGTCCCACTCTCAGATACCTCCGCTGCAACGTGTGCACATGCCGCACTGGATCGCCCGATTTGGTGTGCCGGTTGACATCTCCTCCGACAGAGGCGCACAGTTCACCTCATAGTTGTAGTCAGCGATGGCCCGGCTGCTTGCCGCTCAGCTGCACCACGCTATGGCCTACCACCCGCAAGCAAACGGCCTGGTGGAGCGTTTTCACCAGAACATGAAAGCATCCCTCAAGGCAGGGCTCACGGGCTGGGGCTGGATGGAAGAGTTGTGGTGGGTCCTGCTGGGCATACGCACTGCCCTGGAGGAGGATCTGGCAATTTCCTTGGCCACGCTTACGGTCCCAGGGGGCTTCATCCCGGCGGCACATGGAAATCAGGAACCGCCCACGACCATGCTGACGCGCTTCCAGAAGGTGGGTACGCTCTCTCACATCCCGACGTCCCGCCACGGACTCACCCCCACGTACGTCCCACCCACCCTCAAAGACTGCCAGTATGCTTTCCTTTGCCGCGAATCTCACCGTACGCCACTGCAAAGGCCTTATGAGGGACCTTTCCACGGCATTTCAACTTTCGTCATCAACATGATCGGTGGGCACGAGACTGTTTCCGTGGACTATCATATGCCGGCGCATTTGGACATTGATCAGCCAGTGCAGATGGCACAGCCCCGCCGTAGAGGGCATCCACCGTTACGACTGCACCTGCCCTCAACTCCGCCGGTTGTGACCCCCAGCACAGGAGGCGTGCACATGAGATCAGGCCATCTCACTCGTAAACCTACTCACCTCCATCACAGCAGTTCTTGGGGGGGGGGGGGTCATGTGGCGCCATCTTGTGGTCAAGCCACTTGTCTCCCGAACCTTCTATGGTCGGGCTCAAACGTGGACCGGCCGTGATCCGGGCCAACCAGTCATGCGGTCAGGGGGGCAGTTGGAGTGGAGTGGAACTATTCAAAGGATTGGCAGTTGGAGTTGGAGTGGAACTCAGGTGTGCTCACGAGCGACGGTACAGTAGTAGTAATAAAATATTAACTTGACGGAGCTGTGTCTGTTAATTATTAAACTGAGTGTTTTGCACAATGCGTGGACCTCTACAAATTAAAACTTTCCCCCTCTTACCTTAAACCTACGACCACTAGTGTTTGATTATCCATTTCATTTAAGCCCCTCACTTTCAAACTTCCATTGGAATTCATCTCGGACTCTGAAGCTTTGCCCAATCTCTCATTAAAGCTAATACTCCCCAATCCAAACAACATCCAAACAAGAACCTCTTCTGCATTCCCTCAAATGCCTTGACATCATATCAAATTTCAGATTAATTGATTTTCATATGCACCAAGGTGCAATGAAATTCCTTGTTCATATGGCACCCAAAGTGAACAGTATACATACAATGATGACAAATGCAACAACAAATAAGGCAAGTGCAAATCAACAGAATGGTGCAAGATTGTCAAGCAATCTAAAGTAATACAAAAAAGAAACTAGAGTACAATTACAGAGTAACTGTGTGAGAGGGAGTTATGGCCCTGTCCCACTGTACGGGTTCATTCAAGTGCTCTCCCGAGTTTAAAAAAAAATCAAACTCGTGGTAAGCACGTAGAATGAACATAGCGGGTATGTCGGAGTTCAGGTACGTCTCTTAGCAGCTCGTAACGCTAATAGCAGATGCTCAGGAAACATGGTAAGCTCAGGAAGACTCGTGAAGATTTTTCAACATGTTGAAAAATGCCCACGAGAGCCCTGAGTACCAACAAGCGGCCATTACCATAAATCTCCGAGTTCGAATCATGGCAATCTCGGGAGAACTCTTTGAATGAATTCGTACAGTGGGACAGGGCTTTTAGGTGTAAGAGTATAAGGCAGCACCTCCAGGAAGTATGGTGACCAGAACTGCACACCCTACTAATGTGGTCAAACAAATGTTTTACACATGTGAATTCCAACATGAAAATACCTGGGGTATTCTCCATGGCACAGCAGCAAAATAACTTTTCCAATGTACCAGACATGTTTACAGGGAGCTCAGGAAAGTCAAGAGTGTTTAATTGTCATATGTACTGACAATGGAACAATGAAATTTTTGTTTGCTGCAGTTTAACAAGCTCATAAATTCAAAAACGCACGTAAATATATAATCAAGAATATAATAAATTAATAACCATGATACTGGGTGACCATAATAGTGCAGAACCTAAGTTTGTAGTACAACCAGAGACAGTCCATTGAAAATCAGAGTGCTGTGGTTGATGTTGAGTGATTCAAAAGCCTGATGGTTGTTGGGAATCCACTGAACCTGTTGACCACGGGGTACCAGTGAGTTTATAGGCACCACCAGAACATGACCCCTGTGATCCTGAAGGGAGCACATAAAACCAAACTCCATAACCCAGATTACAAAACATTGAGATTTCCATACAATTGAATAGTAGGTTTTCAGAAGTGAGTGTAATAAATATCAAAATTGACTTTATTTTTTTATTATTCAGAATCCTAACTGCATACATATACTGATAGTTGTTAGATTATATGTTTAGCTTCTTGCTGGTCTTCAAAGATGAGGATTCCATTTCAAAACCTATGTCCATGGCAGCTTCTTTTCTGCACAACTGTGCACTTGAACTGTGTTCCCTCTTCAATTTTACAATTATCCATTCAATCTGAATTATTATCCATGCAATCTGAACTATTGACATTTTTTTCACGGATATCAACTGCTTTCGCACCTCTCCAAAAAGTTTGTATCAACTCCCAAATGATTGAGTTTATTCACTAAATTGATGCGTCAATAATAAAGTTTGCAAATCACTCTGGAAACTATATGAAAAGGGTTATGGGGAGAAGGCAGGAGAATGGGGTTGAGAGGGAAAGATAGGTCAGCCATGATAGAAACATAGAAACATAGAAATTAGGTGTAGGAGCAGGCCATTCGGCCCTTCGAGCCTGCACCGCCATTCAATATGATCATGGCTGAACATCCAACTCAGTATCCTGTACCTGCCTTCTCTCCATACCCCCTGATCCCTTCAGCCACAAGGGCCAAATCCAACTCCCTCTTAAATATGGCCAACGAACTGGCCTCAACTACCTTCTGTGGCAGAGAATTCCACAGATTCACCACTCTCTGTGTGAAAAACGATTTTCTCATCTCGGTCCTAAAAGACTTCCCCCTTATACTTAAACTGTGACCCCTTGTCCTGGACTTCTCCAACATCGGGAACAATCTGCCTGCATCTAGCCTGTCCAACCCCTTAAGAATTTTGTAAGTCTCTATGAGATCACCCCTCAATCTTCTAAATTCCAGCGAGTACAAGCCGAGTCTATCCAGTCTTTCTTCATATGGAAGTCGTGCCATCCCAGGAATCAGTCTGGTGAACCTCCTCTGTACTCCCTCTATGGCAAGAATGTCTTTCCTCAGATTAGGAGACCAAAACTGTACGCAATACTCCAGGTGTGGCCTCACCAGGACCCTGTACAACTGCAGTAGAACCTCCCTGCTCTTGTACTCAAATCTTTTTGCTATGAATTGTTTGGATATGATTGAACAGTAAACTTGATGGACGGAACAGTAAACTTGATGGACGGAAAGTAATATGATTGAACAGTAAACTTGATGGACGGAATGGCCTAATTCTGTTCCGATAACTTATGAAAGCATCAAAATCAGCCAAGCATTCAATCATAGGAGCACTATAACTGCAAACAATGATTGTGCAGTCAGGGCTTAGCTCCAAAATGTCATTGACTTAGCACAGTTCTTCTCAAGCTACTGGTAAAATACCACTAATGCTGTCTCTGTAAGATCTTCTAAATCGATTGGTGGGAGAAGTGAACCAAAGTCAGTGTCCTCTCCCAACCAATAACTCTCGTACGGGAGCCCCAAATTACTCGGGCAAGTTGTTCTCGCGCTCCACTCCTGAAACAGACTAGTCTTAGCTCTACCTTATGGGGGCTGGGGGTGTGGGCGGACATTGGCGACACCTCCAATACTGGGCTGGCCTGGGTCTCCGACCCTGGGCTAGACTGGGTCTCCCACGCTGGGCTGGGTCAGGTCTACGACACTGGGCCGCTTGGGGCGGGACAGCTGCTTGGGGCGGGTCTGCTGCTTGCGGTCCCTGTGAAAGTCCAATAAAGACACAATGGCGCAGGAAGGGGCGGACCATCCCGGGGAGTAACAGGGGAAGAGACTGATCCTTGCGGCGCTGACTGGCACAAGAGATCGATCTGCGCACGCGTGGTTTTAAAGATTTTTAAACCTCGCTAACTTTTACGACATTCAACCGATCAGAACGAAACTTGGTACATTCACAGCACAGGAGAACGGTGAGTGAACTGGCAAAAAATCGCAGCGCTATCGCGAACCGTTTTTGCACAAATAAAGAGACCACCATACCAGAAGATAACAAGATCAGAGTTTTAGTTATGTAAAGATACCATAAAGAGTTAATGGTATTATGGTAAACACTCATAAACACACTGAGGAATACCTCTACCTTATACAGCAATTGTATTTTTAACTACATCATATTTATGAGAAACTCATTAATCAAAACTTTTATATTCACATATAAAAGCATATGATGATACTTCATGGAGGACAAAAATGTGCCTGGATCCACATGACTTTACAAGAAGTAACGAATGACCTACCGCTTGATCTGCTCTTGCGATTGGACTTCCCACCACTGAGGAACATCTTTAGGCTATTACGGAACATATCTTCATCCGCAGGGCTCGTCAATATTCACTCCAAATTCTATCCAAAAAAAAAGGGGGTTGTCAATGGGAACATATAAGACAATGCAAAAACAATAGGAGATCAGTACACAACAGTAAAGCCTAATCTCACTAGCCAGAGTGCTTCTTCCACAAATTACCTCAAACCATAACTGGCTTTTTAAAAGATTTCATCAGAATTTTTAATATGGACATGCATTCATTTTCACTTTCATTACCTCCAATACCTCCAATAGCTCTTTGCAGCTAATACATTACTTTAATGAAGCTATGGTTGTATTTGCAAGCTCCCACAAACAGTAATGCGATAATGAACTGATGAGCTATTTTTATTGTTCATGTTGACAAAAGAATAAATGTTGGTCTGGATACAAAGGATAGCTGCCTGCCTGTTCAAAACATTGCCATATGATGTTTTATATAGTACAAAAGAAGCCAATTCTAAGATAGCATTTCAAAGATAGTACGTTAGACAATCCAGCATTCTCTCAGAATTGGATTGCCCTCCAGATTTTCATTCTCAATTTTCAATAGTGGGACTCAAATCTACAAATCTATATAATTCTCATATAGACAACAGAACAATTAAATTCTCACTTGCAGCAACATAGCAGGCCTATAACACAATACACAAATATATGATAAACAAAAATTCAATTAATTAATCATCCCGATACTAGTATTAAAAAAACCCAAAGTTCTTAGTGCAACCAAAGACAGTCAAAGATAGTTCATCTGTTGTGTTGTGATAAGCATAAACTAACTGACCCATTGCTATTAGCTGAACATGTCTTGTTTTGTGATTAAAATTGATTTCCTTCAATGTTGTTTTTGAGGAAAATAAGGCAAATTGCCAGTCATTTTTTTAATTTAAAAATCACAAATAAGTCAGTATTGATGTCATCATGGTACATAACCTATTAGCTTTCAGTGCTGTCTTTTTGTTGTTGATACTGAAAAATAGATGCAGTGAAATATTTCACTTAACGTAAATTGTTTATACTGAAGTGGAAGGATTTCTGTTTTATCCCAACTCCACCATCGTAGTTACTAAAGTCCGTTGTTAGTTTTATTTGCTGGAGCTGTATTCCTGACAGCAATTAATTTTCCTACTTTTACTATAAATATTAATATAGTCCCTCAGACAGTCATAAACATACACCACACAACAAACTGCAAAACATATCAATTATATTCATCTACAAAAATCAAGAAAGACAATGCTAAGAAAAAAATCTAAGATCATTAAAAAAACAATTAAAGCTGCTGTGCTTTTAACCTGCATCAAGTAATTTTTATATAATTGTAAAGTTCTTCAGAAAATTTCCTACATTTTCATAATATACAGAACGTTTTCTAATAACTACGTTTGGAGAAAGGGAAGGATAACCTATAAGACAGGATTAACTCCAGCTTTCAAAACATTTACAGCATTTATCCAGTTTTTAGATTAAAATTAATCTAAAAATGTTGAATTGTATCTATTCTAACTGGTGAGGATCAACTTCTCTTTACATCTTTTCAACATGATCACAGCATAATTTTTATAAAAAACGTGTGAAGATGGTGGCGTCTGTCGGCAGCGGCCTCTGCAGTCCGTCTGTCTTTTTTTTCTTTTTGGCCTGTTAAGTGGATGTCTTGGGTTTAGTTTTTTTTATTGTTTTTAGCTGTGGGGGACAGGGGACGGGGGACAGGGGGACTTTTTAATCTCTTCCCTGTAAGGGGACCCAACTTTTTCCTTGTTGAATCTCCGCTGTCGTTGGCCCTAACATCGTGAGCCTCCAACCGGAATCGACCTGGGACTCCAGTCGCGGAGCCTACGGACTCACCATCGCGGAGCTGGCTGACTTCGGAGTGCTGTGGTGGCGCGCGGCTGCAACCCGACTTCGGAGCTCAGAGGCTTCGGCTGCAGGCCCTGTGGACTGTAACATTGGGAGCTCGCGGGTCCCTGGTGGGAGACCACTTTTCGGAGCTCCCGCAACGGTAAACTTCGTCCACCCGCCCGAATCGAGGGGGTTAAATCGACCCGGAGCGGGGCCTTACATCGCCTGCGTGGCTTAAACGTCCGTTGGACTTACCATCACCCACCGGGGGGCTCGAACATCTAACATCAGGAGCCTCGATCGGCTCGATGCAGCAGTTTGGCTGCTTGACTGCGGGAGAGGAATGGGCACAGAGAACGGGGAAGAGATAAGACTTTTGCCTTCCATCACAGTGAGGAGGTGTTTGGGGATTCACTTTGATGGATGTTTGTGTGGAATTGTGTAATGTGTGTGTTTTTTTTTGTTTGTTTTATGACTGCAGAAATGTAATTTTGTTTGAACTTATGTTCAAATGGCAATAAACGATTCTGATTGTCAATTTTCCCCAAATATAAAAGACGGCAAATTGCATATTTCATGTTTGCGACTATCAATCTCCAATCTCAGTGCAGTCTCGAACCAAAGCAGAATTTAAGGGCAGGTAACTGAAACAACACATGTATAATGTACCGTAATCATGATTTTAAAGTAATTTATATTTATAACATTTGTAATTCAGAGATTAAACAGCAAAATACCCAACATTCTGGAAAATTATATTCTTCTTCAGAAAACAGTACATTTTGAGCTATCAGCCTTTACATAAACCTGAGACACCAAAAACTGCAGACGCTGGAATCTTGAGCAAAAAAACAAAGTGCTGGAGCAACCAAAACGTTGTCTGTCCATTCCTCCAAAGCTGATGCTTGACCTTCTTCAAACCTGCTCAATTCCCCCAACACTTTTTTTTTACATAAACGGCTCCCATTCCAAATGTGGACATAAAAATTGATAATGGAAAATATTGACAAAGATGTGACAGTATTTATAAATTACAAATCACTGATATTTCACTTCTGGACAATTTCACGGAAACATTTCTTTTTAGCCCACTTTAAACATTGTAATCAATTTAAACCAGAGTTCAAAATCTTAGAACCATAAAATAAAAATTGAAATCATGCCTGACAGTGAAATATAGGTGTGATATTTTCATTTAACCAGATTTATTACTGGAATGGTTAACTGCAATTCACTTTAATGGCTTTATTTGTTTATTTATTTAGAATTCCTTTACGATATTAAGATCATATCCAGTATTTTAATGCCTACATAATCAATTGGCCTGCAACATTTTGGTGATGCAAAAAAATTTGATCTTTCAATGGGTCACGCAAGGAAAAGCATGGTAAATACTGTGTTAACTCAAACTGCTCAAGGACAAAAATGATCCAAATTTAATGCCCTTCTCAGGCTCTCACATTTTCAATTGGATCTATTATCCTCATAGACACTATATGAATAAATTATAGCAATTTTGTTCATTTTATTGGGGAAAAGAAACAGTTGTTCACAATCCTGAAATACAACTAATGCTGAAACTTAATATCTTCCTAATCCATTTTGTAACAAGGACTAGAAAGCACTTATTTTCCAAGTTATATAAAAGTTTGCAGGTGGATACAATCTTAGGTCTTGCAAGATTCAAATTCAGTCATGTGGTTCATACAAATTCAGGTTTAAATATAGTTGCACGTTCCATCAACACAGAAATGAATGTTGAACTATTGTGGTTTCCAAAAGCAGTGTGGAACCTTCTCCTGGTATTTTACAGCCTTTTAGTCTTTTAGTTTTCAAGTATCCATGCACAACTTTTTTCCAAATAGATCTGACCTTTTCTGAGGGTGTGGCCATTATTGTTATGACCAACATTCAATATATATCTATTATTATTATTGAACTGAGGGCCTTACTGGGCAATTTCAGAGGCATTCCCATATCAACCACAGTTATGTGGACCTGTTGCTACATGCAAGCCATAAAGGAAAGAAAATTAAGTTTCCTCCTTAGGAAACAAACTGTTTTATCACAATCTCACTATGCTAAATCGAGGGCTTAAGTTGTAAGGAGCGACTGCATAGACTGAGACTCTTTCCCTGGAATATAGGAAGCTAAGAGGTGACCTTTGAGGTATACAAAATCATGAGGGGGCATAGATAAGGTGAATGGTCCGTCTTTTCCCTTGGGTGGATGTCCAGAACAAGAGAGCATAGGTTTGTGAGAAGGGAAAGATTTAAGAAATATCAAGCGTTATTTCTTCACGCAGAGAGTGGTGTGTACATAGAATGAGCAGTCAGAGGAAGCTGTAAAGGTGGGAACAAAGCTGATGTTTAAAAGACATTTAGACATGAACATGGAAGAAAATATTTAGAGGTGTAGGAAGGAACTGCAGATGCTGGTTTAAACCGAAGATTGACACAAAAAGCTACAGTAACTCAGCGGGACAGGCAGCATCTCCGGAAAGAAGGAATAGGTGATGTTTCAGGTCGACACCCTTCTTCAGACTTAAGGCAGTGATGTAGAGATAGAACAAATTAATGAAAGATATGCATAAAAGTAATGATAAAGCAAACAGCCCATTGTTAGCGGTGTGCTAGGCGAAAACAAGTACACACAATGGGACTCAACCATACAACTTTGCTTCAAAGCCAGCTTCAAAGTCATCTGGAAGAGTTACTCCATTTTTTGTGTCTATCTTCAACAGATTTAGAGGGATGTGAGACATATAAGCAAATGGGATTAGTTCAGCTATAAAACATGGTTGGCATGAGCAAGTCGAACCGAAGGGCTTGTTTCTGTGCTGTATGACTCTCTAATACAATCCTGGTACAGAAGAGTGGTTATAAACAGAGAGATTAAGCAAACTGAGCATGTACTCTCTAGAGTTTGGAAGCATGAGGAAATCACATTGAATCATACAAAATTCTTACAGGGTTTGACAGTGTATATATAGAGGATGCTGTTCGCCCTCTCTGGCGAGTCTAGAATTGGGAGTCAGTCTCAAAATAAGTAATTAGCCAATCATGACAGAGATAAGAAGACATTTCTTCACCTTGAGGATAGCGAGTCCTCAGAATTCTGCACGCAAGAAGGCCATTAAGGCTCAGTTGCTGAGCATACTCAAGATAGAAAACAACAGATTTTATAAGAGACCATGAGATAACAGATTAGTGCAAAAAACTGGCGCAAAGATAATAGTAATTTGTAATCTTAATGAATGGCAGAAAAGTCTCAAGCAGTCTTGCTTCTCTTTCTGATATTCATATGAACATGTGCTTAGTTTATCGCTTTATGAACTGCACTTAAAAATTGTTAATTTTAAGAGATATTGTCAAATTCTCAATTGTACCTTATATTCTATTTGGATTTCCAAATGCAATCAGAATTGATAGCTGTAAAACTTCAGGATAATGCTTGGCTCTTTGGTCTCAACCCAAAACGTCACCAATTCATTTTCTCCAGAATGCTGCCTGACCCAGCTGAGTTACTCCAGTAATTTGTGTCTATCTTTGGCACTTTGGTTCTTCAGTTTGAGTTCTGGAAGAAATATCACAAATCTATTTCTACATTCCCTTTGGGTACACCTGGGGTTCTCCAGTATTGTCCAATTTCCTCCCACATCCTAAATACATTTTACTTGGTAGGTTAACTGATGATTGTAAATTAAGCCAGTGAAGGTGGGTGGCAGGAAAATTAGAAGTGGGGAGGGGGAGAGAGTTGTTGAGAGTTACAACAAATAAATGGGGAAGTTCATTGGGTACTAAAGGTCTTATAACTGGCAGAGATTCAACTGGCCGTAAGAAATTATGAGAATTGTTACAAACATATTTGCACAAACATTGACAGACCGTCAGTCTGAAGGATAGCAGATAGTATGAATCATGCATGAGGGTCATTTTTCTTAGAAAAACAATCAAAAGCAATTAACATAATGCTACATTGTTTTAAACACCCATGTCCATTCCAGTTTTCTCCAAAAAGCAGCACAGATTTCTCCTCCTTTGAGGACGGACTCACATTCAGTTCTGGGAACAAAAAAAATCAATACCAATTTAAATTAGCAAAGCTCTCATTACCAAGTCCAAAGATAGATATCCCACAGCACAAAATCTCCCCTCCTCTCCAACATCCCTTGCCAACTCCACATGGCCAATAATAATGGGGAGTCTGCATCCTTTGGGCTTGAATATTGAATTTTCTCAATTCTGTTAACCCTTGCTGTCTCCTCCCCTCCCACCTCTCCCTCAGCCCTCGGGCCCTGGCATTCCCTCCATCTCCATCTCCCTCCCCCACCCCAGTCGCACCAGCTTCTCATTTTCACACCACAAACAGCTTACAATGGCTTGTTCCCTTTATCACCGATACTTCTTTGCATATCTTTCACTCATTGTTCCTTATCTCTCCACATCACCGTCTATATCTCTCGTTTCCCTGATCCTGACCAGTCTGAAGAAGGGTCTCGACCCGAAACGTCGCCTATCTCCTTCGCTCCTTAGATGCTGCTTCACCCGCTGAGTTTCTCCAGCTTTTTGTGTACCCTGGCCAATAACATAGTTGAGATAACCTTTTGTTTTCTTGATTAAATTACCTAAATTAAAGGTATCAAGAAAAACAACTGCATGCACAACATTAAACAGGGGCAGAAAAGGGAATGCAGCATTTTCTAAATTATCAATCAAATACAAAATGTTGTTGTGGTTTTTGCATGATGTACGTATTGCTAGCAAGACCAGCATCAAGAGTCAAGAGTGTTTTATTGTCACGTCCCAGATGGAACAATGAAATTCTCACTTGCTTCAGCACAGCACAATATGTAATCATAATAAATAATAACAAAACTCAAAAAAATAAACAATAACAGTGCAATAATAATAAGTCTACTGTAGTCTACTGTCGTTCATAGCTTATGAGGTTTTAGTGTTTAATAGCCTGATGGTTGTAGTAGGTATGTTACAAAACTTACCTTCAGCGGCGCTGCAGTTCTGCCACTGCCCTTGTGCGCAATTTTGGCACCTTTGAGAGGGGGGCTGGTTTAAAATGTGTTTTTCACCAAACTATTCAAATCGATTTTTCTCAGGATGTTTAGTTGCTGAAGAGAAATCGCTCCGACATTTGTTTTATGAAGTTATTTTTAAACTACGCTGGATAATTTATTAGCAGAAGTAAATTAAAAATCATCTTAAAAAGCCGTGTACGCCGACAACGGGACGGATCTCACGTATGGTACAAAGCAAGGTACACCGTTTATTTTTTCATATAAACTTGCTTCTTAGGATGCCTTTAATCAAAATTGCATGTTGCGAAAAGGTGACTTAGAAAAGATACGAACCGGCACTATTTTTCCTGCCGACTGGGGGTTTAAATTCACTGCAACAGCAACGTTCCAATCGATCGCGTCCCACAAAATCTCACTCGCAAGATGATTTAAATTGCCATTAATTTACGGGAATTAAACACTAAATTCCTTCCATTGGGCCTATAAATTCATGACAATGAGATTTAAAAATCATGTTATATTGTGAATTCTTATGTGAATGTTATTTGGACACTTAAACCCCTGTCTCACTGTGCGAGTTGGCCCACGAGTGACCCCGAGTTTTCACTCGTGGTGATCACGTAGCGGGAACGTCGGAACTCGCACGAGCAACTTATCGACTCGTGGCGCTAACGGCAGGTACTCGGGAAACTTGTTAACTCGTGAAAAAAATCAAACATGTTTGATTTTTTCCACGAGTCAAATTAACTGTTCAAGTGTAAAATGGAAACATTTTAACTCGTTGCAATAACGTAGTGGCCCCGTGCGTTTATCTTAGTGTCTCGTGAGTGTACCGTGGAAATTTAATAATCTGTTCTTTTGCTCGTAAGACTGAACCAAAGATAGACACAAAATGCTGGAGTTTATAACTCAGCGGACCAGGCAGCATCTCTGGAGAGAAGGAATAGAGTCGAGACCCTTCTTCAGACTTTCCTTCGCTCCAGAGATGCAGCCTGTCCCGCAGAGTTACTCCAGCATTTCGTGTCTATCTTCGGCCTTTCTGCCACTTGTCCCCGTGGCTTCACTCTGTCTCAATGAACGGCTTAAAGACCTGCCGAAGGGGCAAGTCTGGGGTGGTGGGTGGGATGTGTCCACGTGTGATGCTCCATCCACCCCCCCGGGGCCGAGAGTGTGGGTTTGGGAAGGAACTGCAGATGCTGGTTCACACCGGAGATAGACACACACAATGCTGGAGTAACTCGGCGGGACAGGCAGCATCTCTGGAGCGAAGGAATGGGTGGCATTTCGGGTAAGTCTGAAGAAGGGTCTCGACTCTATTCCTTCTCTCCAGAGATGCTGCCATGTCCGCTGAGTTGTGTGTGTGTGTCTCTCTCCCTCTCTGTCTATCTGTGTGTATCTGTGTGTGTGTCTGCTGTCGGGTCCCGGTGCCGCTCAAAGTCACCCGAGCTGCTTGATTCCTCTGAAGTGGTGGCAGCTGCTGTCTGTGTGTGTGTGTGTGTGTGTGTGTGTGTGTGTGTGTGTGTGTGTGTGTGTGTGTGTGTGTGTGTGTGTGTGTGTGTGTGTGTGTGTGTGTGTGTGTGTGTGTGTGTCTCTCTCTCTCCCTCTCTGTCTCTGTGTGTGTGTGTGTACTGTCGGGTCCTGGCGGCCGCTCAGTCACCCGCGCTGCTTAATTCCTCTGAAGTGGTGGCCAGCTGCTGTCTGTGTGTATCTCTATCTGTGTGTGTGTGTGTGTGTGTGTGTGTGTGTGTGTGTGTGTGTGTGTGTGTGTGTGTGTGTGTGTGTGTCTCTCTCTCCCTCTCTGTTATCTCTGTGTGTGTGTGTACTGTCTCCTGGCGGCCGCTCAGTCAACCGCGCTGCTTAATTCTCTGAAGTGGTGGCCAGCTGCTGTCTGTGTGTATCTCTATCTGTGTGTGTGTGTGTGTGTGTGTGTGTGTGTGTGGTGTGTGGTGTGTGTGTGTGTGTGTGTGTGTGTGTGTGTGTGTGTGTGTGTGTGTCTCTCTCTCTCCCTCTCTCTGTGTGTGTGTGTATGTGTGTACTGTCGGGTCCTGGCGGCCGCTCAGTCACCCGCGCTGCTTAATTCTCTGAAATGGTGGCCACTGCTGTCTGTGTGTATCTCATCTGTGTGTGTGTGTGTGTGTGTGTGTGTGATGTGTGTGTGTGTGTGTGTGTGTGTGTCTCTCTCTCCCTCTCTGTCTATCTCTGTGTGTGTGTGTGTGTGTGTACTGTCGGGTCCTGGCGGCCGCTCAGTCACCCGCGCTGCTTAATTCCTCTGAAGTGGTGCCAGCTGCTGTCTGTGTGTATCTCTATCTGTGTGTGTGTGTGTGTGTGTGTGTGTGTGGTGTGTGTGTGTGTGTGTGTGTGTGTGTGTGTGTGTTGTGTGCTCTCTCTCTCCCTCTCTGTCTATCTCTGTGTGTGTGTGTACTGTCTCCTGTGTGCGCTGCTTAATTCTGATGGTGTGCTGTCTGTGTGTGTGTGTGTGTGTGTGTGTGTGTGTGTGTGTGTGTGTGTGTGTGTGTGTGTGTGTGTGTGTGTGTGTGTGTGTGTGTGTGTGTGTCTCTCTCTCTCCTCTCTATCTCTGTGTGTGTGTGTGTGTATGTGTGTACTGTCGGGTCCTGGCGGCCGCTCAGTCACCCGCGCTGCTTAATTCCTCTGAAGTGGTGGCCAGCTGCTGTCTGTGTGTATCTCTATCTGTGTGTGTGTGTGTGTGTGTGTGTGTGTGTGTGTGTGTGTGTGTGTGTGTGTGTGTGTCTCTCTCTCCCTCTCTGTCTATCTCTGTGTGTGTGTGTGTGTGTGTGTGTGTGTGTGTGTGTACTGTCGGGTCCTGGCGGCCGCTCAGTCACCGCGCTGCTTAATTCCTCTGAAGTGGTGGCCAGCTGCTGTCTGTGTGTATCTCTATCTGTGTGTGTGTGTGTGTGTGTGTGTGTGTGTGTGTGTGTGTGTGTGTGTGTGTGTGTGTGTGTGTGTGTGTGTCTCTCTCTCCCTCTCTGTCTATCTCTGTGTGTGTGTGTGTGTGTGTGTGTGTGTGTGTGTGTGTGTGTGTGTGTACTGTCGGGTCCTGCGCCGCTCAGTCACCCGCGCTGCTTAATTCCTCTGAAGTGGTGGCCAGCTGCTGTCTGTGTGTATCTCTATCTGTGTGTGTGTGTGTGTGTGTGTGTGTGTAGTGTGTTGTGTGTGTGTGTGTGTGTGTGTGTGTGTGTGTGTGTGTGTGTGTGTGTGTGTGTGTGTGTGTGTGTGTGTGTGTGTGTGGTGTGTCTCTCTCTCCCTCTCTGTCTATCTCTGTGTGTGTGTGTGTGTTGTGTGTGTGTGTGTGTGTGTGTGTGTGTGTGTGTGTGTGTACTGTCGGGTCCTGGCGGCCGCTCAGTCACCCGCGCTGCTTAATTCCTCTGAAGTGGTGGCCAGCTGCTGTCTGTGTGTATCTCTCGTCTCTCTCCCTCTCTGTCATCTCTGTGTGTGTGTGTGTGTGTGTGTGTGTGTGTGTGTGTGTGTGTGTGTGTGTGTGTGTGTGTGGTGTGTGTGTGTGTGTGTGTGTGTGTGTGTGTGTGTGTGTGTGTGTGTGTGTGTGTGTGTGTGTGTGTGTTGTCGTGTGCGCTGTCGGGTCCCAACAGCCGCTCAATGTCAGTCACCCGGGCTGCTTCCTTTTTTAAAATTATTTAAAATAGAGATCCATTGCAAAAAAGTATTTAAAAACATAAAAAAACAAGAAATGCTTGGTAGAATGCGTATTTTCCCATTGTAGGTCATATCAATAGATGCGGCCGCGCTGAAATAACTCAAAACCACAGGATGGAGATGTATTTTAACATTGTTGCTTTATTAAACCATACCTTCATTCACGGTTGGCTCAAGAGTAACGGGAGAGGAACTTGCTAACTCGGGAGAGGAACTTGCAACATCGCAGCAATTACATACCCGTGGGAACTCGGCAACACACTTGATCATACACTTGCAGTCTCGTGGGCAGCCACGAGTCTATCACTCGGGGTACCTCGTGGGTCAACTCGCACAGTGAGACAGGGGCATTAGGCTATTTAAAAATGTTAATCTTTTGTTAAGAAACGGATAGATGTTTAGATCTAGTAATTGAATTTTGTAATTAGCTACAATTGGGTAACTAACTAATTATATGCTTTCATTTCAGGTCATCCAAGTAAGATAGTTTCAAATTTGTTTCAGAATACTTCAATCTATAATAACTGAAAATGTCTTTCAGTTCTCTTAATTTTTAAGAAAGTTATGGGCTTTTGACTGTCCTCGATCACAGCTTTTGTGTTAGTCAATGGAAAGGAATAGGGAACAAGATGCTAATTTCCGAGTTTGAAAATAGTCATAACTTTTTTAATACCGAAGATATCAAAGTGAATTAGGTGTTAAATTAAACTTATTTTTATGCTTTCTCTGATGGAATAAATTGCAGACTTGATTTTTTCAATCTCAAAATTTTGTAACATTGCTAGTTGTAATGAAGAAGCTGTTCCTGAACTTGGTCATTACAGTTCTCAGGCTCCAAGTGGTGAGATGAGTGTATGGCCAGGATGGTGTGGGTCTCTGATGATGTTAGCTGCCTTTTTGAGGTAGCGACCGATAAATCCCTTTGATGATGGGGAGGTCATTTGATGGTGGGGAGGTGGGGAGCCGGTGATGGACTGGGCAGTGTTCACAACTTTTTGCAGTCCTGGACGTTCAAGTTGCCGAAGAAAAAACCTTATTTTCTCTTGGGAGGTAGTGGGTGATCTTCAACCACAGCCCTCATTCTCATGAAGGTGTTCCCAGGATTTAAGGTCAACTCAAGAATGAAGTGTGTTTAATTGTTATATAGACATCGAAACAGAACAATGAAATTCTTGCTTACAGCATCATAACAGATTTATAAACAGTACTCAATAGATATCACAATGAACAAATAATAATGTTCCATAAATGAAAAAGGCCCAACACCATGCAAACCCAAAAGTCCCTCATGCAACCAAGACTGTTCGAATTTCAGTTGGAGTTTGCAGTGTTCAATAGCCTGATGGTCATTGGGAAGAAGCCATTTATGAACTTGGTAGTCACAGTTTTCAGACTCCTATACCTTCTTCCTGGTGGCAGGAGTGAAATGACAGTGTGCCAGGCTGATTTGGGTCCTTGTTGATGGTGGCTGCCTTTTTGAAGTAGCAACTCCTATAGATCCTTTCGATGGTGGGGAGGTCAGTATCTGCAATGGATCAGCCATTTTCTGTAACGTCCTTGGTTCCTGGGCGTTCGAGTTACCGAAGCAGGCCGTGATGCAACTAGTCAATATGCTCTCTACCGTACACCTCCAGATGTTCAAGAGACTGTTTGTCGATATACTGAATCTTCTCAATCTTCCAAGGAAGAAAAGGCATTGATGAGCCAGATGAAGCAATGAGAATTTCTACAACAGCACGTTGTTCTACAGGGAAGGAAAGCTGATATTTGAATGGCATTCATCTAAATAAAGGGTATCCAGTATGTCCCTCACTTGCGTTTTGTAAATAGTAGGAAGGATTTAGAGTGACAGGATAGATCACTCACAGTAGAATATCTAACCTGATCTGCTCATGTAACCCCTGCATGTCTGTGTGTGGTCTAGTTGAATGTCCGGTCAATAGTGACCCCTAGATCCTGGCTTGGTATAACAGAAGAGTTATCGAAATGCACTGGAATGCAATTAAAAATAAAATTAGGAAAACAAAGCGGAGGAGGAAAATATTCTGGCAAGTAAAATCAAAGGAAATCCCAAGTGCATAACAAGCAAGAGGATAACCTGTTAAGATCCGAGAGGAGCTGATGGCAAGATTCTCAATGAATATTCTGCAGCTGGCTTCACAAAAGAGAAACATGGTGCAGATGTTGTAGTTGAAAGGATGCGTGAACTATTGAATGAGATAAGCACAGTAAAAGAGGAAAGATTAAATTGTTTAATATTTTTGTAAACGGATAAAACTAACAAGCCTGAATTAAATAAGAGAATATTGAGAATTATATTGAATAAGAGAATTATAATGGAAATAATAAGAGATGTACAGACTGGAATTTTTCAATGTTGGCACCTCCTCTATAGCCAGGGAGAAAATTGATCCCACTATGTTTAAAAGATGAAATAAACCAAGAAAGTACAGGCTGGTTAGTTTAATATCAGGGCTAAGCAAATAAAGCTAGCATCTATAAGAATTTTTTTCTTTAACTCTTGGAATGAATACAATTCACAGAAAGCTGCTTTCATGTTTTTTTTCTGCTGCGTACAGACTGCATCTCTCCATTATGCCCCATTTAATTTACTGCTCAGAAAAATACAACCACTTGTAGTGACGGTTTTTACAACTTCTCAAAGTTCAATCTTCAATAGCTACTAATTTGTCGGCGACGATTGGAAAAGTAGTCTCACGCACTCCACGACACATTTGAAACAGCAAAGATGAATCTACCAGAAGTAGTCTTTTGATTAATAGCTTCTTGATTGTAGTAACACAAAACAATGAATATAACTTTCCTGTCTTAATCGCCATTCCATTCATGTCATATAAATCATAAAAACTACTTCTTGTAAAAGTACATTGTCTGACAACAAATATATATCCCAATCATGCTCGTGGTCATGGTTGAAAACTGTTTCATCCCATGGCCCAACATCAAACTGAAACTAATCTGAGAGTCTGCGCCAGAATCCTCTAGCCAAAAACTCGCCCCAGACTACGTATAAAATCCCACCCACATTAACACAGGCAGATAATAACCAAAGGTAACTAGACATAACTATAATAAACTTACTTAAGCTTAATAGCTCCAACACCACTTACAGTAACAACTGATTTCTTCTCAAGGCAAAAACATTTAAATAAATATAAATCAATGGTTTGAGTTTTCTGAAAATATTGCTTTTAACCTGTTGCTGCTTGATAGAGGTCAAAACTTTTAAAATCCAAAATGCAGAACTGAGGAAATGCCCTGACCGGAACATCACATATCCACATTTGTAAGAGATGCTGCCTGACCTGCTGGGTTGCTCCAGCACTGTGTCTGTTTTTATAATCCAGCAGCCACAGTTCCTTGTTTCTACATAGTACTGTAAAATACTTCAATTAATGAAATAAACAATTCAAAAGGAGTTTGTCTGATATTATAATATTATAATGTTAGTTAAATAATATTTGAAGAAATTACACTTTATTTAATCCCCATTTTGATTAGTCAATGCTACTGCCTCTTAAGAATCCTATTCACCTACTCGTCTTTACATTATTATACTCTTTCATCTCTTGCTCTACTCTTTCTATTACAACAATGTGCCTACATCACATTCCTGCACTCAGCAATTTCCAAGCTTCTCCCTGGTGCCTAATGCAAAATGTTAATTCCCCTTGCCCCCATTTTCCAATGTAGCATGAGTTATCTATCAATCCCAAATCCCATTCTCATAATTAAAATGCCAGCATCTCAAACTTCATCTACTTTTACGTATCCAGCTCTGGAAAGTAGGACACAATTTCCAAGCCTCCTCCAAGCACAATGACATTTCATTTAAATATTATCTCTAATGCATCCTTGGAATTTCTAGGTAATTATCAACACATTGATAAAAATTGCTAACCACTGAAAATATGTGTTTATACATTTTGAATACTGTCATTTAGTCAACATGCAATCTTATAGAGCTGACACAAAGCACAAATAAGAACGATCTTGCCTACATCAATCTCAGGAATTTACAGAACTGTTGGTTGTGTTTTGGAAGGCTAATGTCATACAAGACACCAATTTCAAACTCTATTAACATTACAACATTAAGTTCACTAATGCGATTATTTATTCTTCTGATTAAGAGAGCCCTATACAGATGATCAAAACAGCAGAATTTAGATCATGACATATTTTTCCTTTTATCATGTCAGCTTTGAAAAAACATCAGAACTGCCTTGGAATGGTCTCTCAATTCAACATGATGGGAACTTGTAAAATGATGTCAAGTCTCATTTTCGGTAATTTGCTCATCCTGTTCAAAAATCATGTCCCACTTCAATACCATAAACAAAGAACCAAGACGCAGATGGAGCTAATCGCAGATCACATATGTTAATTCTAAAAAATGCCTTGACCCGAAACATCACGCATTCCTCCTCTCCAGAGATGCTTCCTGTCCTGCTGAGTTACTCCAGATTTTTGTGTCTATCTTTGTGTTAAATCTAGTGGCACTTGATCCCTGTTCATCGTAGGTAGTATTACAAAATGGTCCATATCTTGCCGTATATGGAGCAGGTCTGACATTATTGTAGATAATTAAATGTCATCTGCCCTATTAAACACCCACATTCTGAAAACTGGGTTTCATGCAAATAATGTGTTAACATTTCTATCGAAACCAGCAAAACACAAAAAAATTAGGACATAATACAAACATAAACCAGGTTTGTGACAAGTAAATTAAAAAGCAGGTATCAAAAATCAGCTGCAAAATAAATGACTCAACCAATGCAATTAGACACAACATTAATAGCCCTATGTTACTGATTCCAGTTCTAACAATTTATCTGTTCAATAACGCTGAACATCTTCACACAGCACTACATAAATTTAAAAGCAAGGCATTCAACCCAACGCTCATTCCAAACTAGGCCCCATGAAGCTTCTAGCCAACATCCAGGGATAGGTTAGAAAGGCTCATCTTGGTGAAATATGGCCATCAGATCAAGAGATTGTATATTATAATATTCCATCTAGTAGACAGTATACAAATGTTCTGCAAGTTTAGCTGGTAGAGGCAGTTAGCTAGCATTGGCAATTTATCTACTCAAAAACTGATGTGGACTTTTTCTTTCATGAAACATTTGAGAAAAAGATCTCAGGTTAAATTGAACAATACAACCTTTAGTCAATTTTTGTTTTAAACATGCTAATCTGTGCTCATGGGACAAAATAGTGGGACATTTATGCATGCTGAATCACAGTTTGAAATTGAGTTAGGGACTTCTCTTCGCAGGGCTCGAAAGTACCGGCCCCGCACATGCGCACTGCCACGGCAACTGGTTGGCGTCGGCCACTTTCTCCCACCCTTTGCATTGTGGGAGTTCTGGCCGCCATTGCTGTCTGGTCGCTGCCTCACCTTGAAAAATAACACAGAATCACTCCCTGGAGATGCAGTAACTCCCTGGAGTAACTCTTGCTTCTTGGTTTCCTGGTCCTCCAAAAATATTCGAAATGGAATTTAAACTGGTGGACCCACCACCACCAAACTCTGAAAAATAACAGACTATTGCATTTTATTTGTTTATTTATTGTGTATATATATGGTCAACAGTATATAGACACACTGAACTTTTATCTCCTGTTCTGTATTATGTTTACATATTCTGTTGTGCAGCAGCAAGCAAGAATTTCATTGCCCTATCTGGGACACGGATAGGGCAATGAAAACTCTCTTGACTCTTGAATTGGACTTAAGCACAAAAGGGGGGGAAAAAAGCCGCCTTAAATTTAGTTGCGTCTGGTTGGTACCTAAGGTAGGGTGAAGACTATTCCATGCTTTAATTGTGCGGGGGAACTCCGTGGAACAGCCAGCATCTCTGGATAGAAAAAAATTGGGTGACGTTTCAGGTAGAAACCCTTCTTTACATTTCCTCTGGTTTTAGTTTAATTTAAAGATACAGCGTGGAAACAGGCCCTTCGGCCCATCGAGTCCACGACGACCACCGATCACCCGTACTCCAGTTCTATCCCACACATCAGCGACGCAAGTCAAGAGTGTTTTATTCTCTCACGTTCCAGTTAGAACAATTAAATCCTTACTTGCAGCAGCACAACAGAATATGTAAACATAGTACTCTGTAAACAATGTTATAAACGAGAAAACAAAACGCCATAGACAGCACCCATATTCAAGATCAATTCCGGGTCTCTGGCAATTTTAGGCAGCAAATTTATGGCCAATGTACTGCCCCAATAGCCTTGAACTGAATTAAAACATACAGTAGCTGTAAAGGGGGACATAGCGTCACTTAGAGATTTAAGACTTAAAATGGATAGTTTTTTTTTAGTAACCAAAGTTACCAACGTATAATTTTTTTTGTATTGGAAAATAAAATATAGTGGCACAGCTGGTGGACCCGCTGCCTCACACGCCAGAGATCTGTGTTCAATCCTGTTCTCGAGCACTGTCTGTGGTGAATTTGCACATTCTCCCTGCAAGCATATGGATTTCCTCCGACTTCCCAAGGACGCATTGGCTTTGTTGGTTTACTTGTCTCTGTAAAATTGCCCCTAATGTGCAGTGAGTGGGTGAGGAAAGTGGGATAACAGAACTTGTGTGAATGGGTATACAAAAATGCTGGAGAAACAGGTGAGGGAGCATCTATGAAGCAAAGGAAATAGGCGACGTTTCGGGTCGAGACACTTCTTCAGACTGATGTCGGGAGGGGTGGGGGGTGGAGAAAAGAAAGGAAGAGGTGGAGACAGTAGGCTGTGGGAGAGCTGGGAATGGGAGGGTAAGGAGGGAGGAAGCAAGGACTACCTGAAATTGGAGAAGCCAATGTTCATACCGCTGGGGTGTAAACTATCCAAGCAAAATATGTTCCTCCAATTTGCGGTGGGCCTCACTGGCCATGGAGGAGGCCCAGGACAGAAAGGTCGGATTCGGAACGGGAGGGGGGAGTTGAAGTCTGAGCCACCGGGAGATCAGGTTGGTTATCGCGAACTGAGTGGAGGTGTTGTGCGAAGCGATCGGCAAATCTGCGCTTGGTCTCACCAAGGTTGATCATACGCTGAATAACCATATTTCTGTTTGGAAGTGGAAAGAGATAATAGAAATTGCATTCATTGCAACATGTAAAAAGAGATGAGATACTGTATTGTAATTTTGCTGCATGTCATTGTGGTATATATCATGTCTTGATTGGTGAATATTTAGTTTGTGACTTTATTTGAAGCAGAAATAATATGTGAATGCTTCATTGACCATAATTCTGACTGATAACTTTATCGCATGTGTCATGCAAGCCGTCTTAAATGACCACCTAAACTGCCATTTGGCAACCTAAAAAGCTGCCGAGGCTGCGCGGCTGGCAACAGGGAAAAAAAGTTACGTGAGAGCCCTGCTTCGTAGGAAACATTGAATTAGGATTAAGACCCAAGGTGAATATATTGTTCTCGATGGGAGCAGGAAGAGGTCAGGAGTTTGTTACGTAGTGGGGATGGATCAGAAGCTGGCAACTCTTGGTGTGGGGAAGGAATGGCTATTTTAAATGGCATGTGGGAGAGAGGATGAGGCCCAATCCCCTACATTGACACTAAAAGACACAAATTGCTGGAATAACTCAGCAGGTCACGCAGCATCCCCAGAGAACATGGATAGGTGACGTTTTGTGTTGAGACCCTTCTTAAAACTATCCGAGACTCACACTTGAGCAAAACAGAGCGCTGGAGTAACTCAGCGGGTCAGACAGCAACTGTGGAGGCAGTGGATGGGTGACGTTTCGGGCGGGTCTGAAGATAGGCAACATTTCGGATTGTGACCTGTCAATGTCCTCCACAGATGCTGCCTGATCCGCTGAATTACTTTAGCACTATTTTGCGACAGAAAGATAGGTATGGAACTGGGAGTTCAAATGGTTAGCATGCAAACAAATGTACCAATATTTTAAAAAAGCAATACCGATGAACATATGGGTTTCAAATGCTTTTATGAACATGTAAGTGACTGCGTCAAAATTGTCTGTCACAAATTATCCCCCATATCTCTACAGTATTGATATAAGCACCGGAAAAATGCATGAGGCATTTATGCCTTTTCCATAAAGGAACTTCCGAATACTGAACCACACTGACATCATTGCCTCCACTTGGAAAGCTAATGATTCATAATGATACACAATAGTTAACAGGGAAGAGAGAAATTTAGAAATTGTACTTTAGTAGGTGTCAAAGCCTTGGGTAACTATGGAATTAAAAATTCCTATGCCCACTTTATATGTGGGATTGGTACGTGGTTGTATATTGGTATGTGGGATTCATACGTGACATTATTATACTTCAAGAGAATGATTACCATTTCTAAAATTTCTAAAAATAGCCTTTAGTCAACTGATTTCAACTCCAGCGCAACCATTTCCTTTAGTTGCACCCAACTTGATTATTAAATATGTCTTTTTAACAATACTGCACACAATAATGTGACAAAGGGGGTTACATTTCAAATTCCTTCATAAAAATTGACAAGCACTTTATTGGGTTCATGACTAACATAGTATCAACAAATAATAAGAAAATATAGCATATTGATGGCAAGTTTCCGAAAATGGCATCAGAATACACAAATACATTTTGTGTAACGGTTATTGTGTGGTGTCCACCAGTGACCTGGTTGGCACAGTAAGTGCACGTATTTCTTATTCCTTTCTATGTTTATGAATACCACATGGAACAATAAAATTGCAAACACCGTTTCCACTTGATTCACCTGATCATGTAGTAGAATAATGCATCCATCTGAGTGGACACGGCATACACACAAACGTACGTTGCGGTGGACACTAAAAGGTTTGGTGACCCAGAAAACGAATGTTACATTATTAGCGAAAGCCAAACATTTTCACCAATGTGATCTAAACGGTATATTACCTTATGGATTTGAGCTATATCGGCGACCGATGATTCATCAGAAGGTTTGATTTGGGATGATTTTTTAGTACGTAAAATGTCTCCATAACGGTCGTTGTGGAGCTTCCGGAAGTTGACACGAAGGAATTAAGTTAGCGACTTGGTCCGTACGAAAGGTAAACAAGAGACAGTGTGTTACCAAATTGAAGATTGGCTGTTTCTTAGTTTTGATGACCAATTTATGCCCAAAAAAAAACTTTAATTGATTTTTAAAAGACGGAAAATATATTGTAAACGGTCATTGCGTTTTTGACACCACGATGTTTTTGATATATTAAATAGGAAAATAAGAAAAAATAATTAATTCGCCCAAAAATCGCTACTACCATCGGATACCTCGTTGGGTTTTTGAAAAGCATTAAAGGTTTGGAGCCTCCGTGGTTTAACTTATGGAGGCACCGACCCCGATAACGGTCGTTGCGACAATGGACACCAAGCGCAACAACCGTTACGGGATCTTTGCTCGGCGGAATACCATACCTTACTGTATTTTCTAAATGACTAAATGTGGCATTTTTGGTGTCCAAACGATGAAAATTTGTTTGTAAAAAGTTTTTGACTTTTGGTCTTGAAGTTATCTAATTTATATCTGTTATTTTTAAGGTTTCACATGATGGGTAGATTTTTGTTAAGAACAGTGTTATGGTGTAAAAACCTGAATAATAATCTTGTTCCTCAAAATCTCTCCAGTATTGTAAGAAGACTCATATGCGAAGATGTGCTGTACTGTTCTTGAAAGATGTTTAGCTCTTGCAGACAAACTGTTATAACAGTAAAATTCCACAATCCATCAATTATTCATAAATCCCAATGGCTTGGCAGCTGGCTCACCATTACCTCAGTATGTGCACATATTTGAAGTTCACCCAGTGCTGCTTCCTGTCCTCCTTTAATATGCACTGGGTACTTTCTCCACATGTAATTCATGTGTAGTCTTTTCACTGTCTGGATAGCATGCAACAAAAAAGTGTTTCACTGAACCTATGGTACACAGGACAATAATAAACTAAACATGCTCCCTTTAAAACTCACCTGGATCTTTTACCCTTTAAACATATTGGGGCTCAATTTCTCACAGTTCCTATAAACTTGGAAACCAGTTCCTGGCCCAAAACGAGACCTATCCATGTTCTCTAGGGGAGCTGCCTAACCTTCTGAGTTACTCCAGCACTTTGTCTTTTTTCCCCTTTGAACTTAACAGGTTCACTGGAAAAAACATAATTCTACTTTGCAACATCCAAAACAAAATGAATTAAAATGTATTGGGATTTTATACGAATGCTTCCAATAATCTAGAAAATATGCACCAATGTTCACACTATGCCAGATGAATGGAGTTTCACTGTCCATATCTTCCACAATGATTGTAGTCACGTGTGCATTCCGAATCAAAAAAGACGTTATAGAATAAAAACCAGTAAACACTGGAAATGCTCAGCAACTCTGGCAGTATCTATAGAGAGAGAAACGGAATTAGTATTTCAGATTCAAGACTGATGCCCTGAATCGGGAAAGTGAGAAAGTTGGTTTTAAATTGCAGAGATAATGGGCAAGGAATGGTTTAGGATGAAGAAATCTCTGATCGAATGTGATCAGGGATGCAAAACATCAGAAAAATCAAATCTGGAAACCTCATCTCTAGGTTAAATGTATAACCAAGGAGGCAAATGATCTGGTTTACCTTTCAAATCTGAGATTTGATGTTAAGAGAAAAGATTGTGGCAAGGATTAAACACAACAATTTCTACTTATAATTTAATGTCTCAAACTAATCAGCAGAACATTCTAGACTTAATGGTGCAGCTGAAGGAAGAGAAGCAATTGCAGGAGAGTCGTTGACTCCGATGAGATGGATAGGAATAGAATATAAACAGGAAAAGAGGCAGATTGTCAGCACATCACTAGTATCCCGGATGATAGAAACAGAGTTAACATATTAGGTCAATTTCCTATCATCTGGCTACTTGTACAACTTGCTAGCAACTTATGCTTTTATTTTATTCCCTGACCCAAAGTGACATTTGGTTTACCTTTTCCTGGAAATATCTGCTCCTGTCTTCATTCTGCAAATGGCCTCTTTTCATTAAAAAAAACCTGAAATATGTCAGTTTAGCATTGCTTTTATCCTAGGTAAACATTTAAAACTTTACTCTCTGAAAATCATAACATTTTTTTCATATTTTCAATTTAAGAAAAGGGAAAAATGCTCCATACAGTAATTTTTAAATAAACAAATATGTCTATTATCTTAGAGCCAGACCATGATGACCAACTCCACTACAAGAGTTCTCTCTATCTCAACATCGGTGAAGACATATGACTCAATGTCAGCCTATTAGACGATGGACAACCTTCTTTGCTTGCACCTCATGTCATAGTTATAGGCATCCCTAATTGAGTGTAAAGGTTATTCCTGCTGGCAACTTAAAGCACATTTCAGGATTTCTTATCTTTTGCATAAGAACTATGAGAAGTTGCATTTACTTAAACTAAGCTGGATGTGAGCTATAAATCTCTCTCCATATTCCTAACATAAAATTGAACGAAAAGGTAAATCAAAATTTAATGCACATGTAGATAAACTGATTTCATAAAGTGTGCGGATGCAAATTGATGTATTATTGATAAATATGGCAGATCTTATTCCACAGCTAGTGAAGAAAACATCAAGCTGCTTATCATCGGTCTGGATATATCCTTTTCAATTTCATAAAATTCAAAGATTATCAAAGTCATAGATCAATTTAAAAACTATTTTGTTTTGCAGATTTACACTTGCATGTTAAAAATATCAATGACTAAAAGGGAACCTTAGATGTTTTTCACAAAGATTATCACTGTGAAAAATCACAACGTTCCCAAAACAAAACTCAACAGCTTTGGATGAAAGGAAATAGTGGACAATAAGCGTGCCAGTTATTAAATACAATTTTACCCGTTAATTGATGAAATTGATCAGCTTACTTTTAATTGCTAAATTATAAATAAGAACATAGCCAGAAAAATGTGCTAAATTTTGAAAAACAACTGGAGCTGATAAATCTGAAAATTTCTGCCACGTATTACACGGAGTTAACTGTAAATCTACACCTTATCATGTTTAATGCACATGATGCCTACTGAGGAATGAGAGATGGTGTGGAATCAACGCTTTTAAGAAATTTATTCCATAAGCATTCCAATAAGGTAAATTTTATATAAATCTGATTTTGCTGGAGCAATATGCAGTGGAAGTTCCAATTCTATGTGTGCACTTTATGAAGTCACATTTCCAATAAAATGACAAATATGGAGTAAATACCTTTTAACACAAAAAATCAATTAACCGTAAATATTTACAGTGCATTCAGAAAGTATTCAAACCATTTCACTTTTTTGTTACGTTACAGCCTTATTCTAAAATGGATTAAATTATTTTTTTGTCATCAATCTACACACAATACCACATAATAAAAAAATACAAAACTGGTGTTTAGACATTTTTGCAAAGTAATTAAAAAGAAAAAACTGAAATATCACAGTTACATAAGTATTCAGACCCTTATCTCTGTACTTTGTTGAGGCACCTTTGGCAACTATTGCAGCCTCAAGTCTTCTTGGGTATGACGCTACAAGCTTGGCACACCTATATTTGGGTAATTTATCACATGCTTCCCTGCAGATCCTCTTACTCTGTCAGGTTGGATGGGGAGCGTCGATGCAAGCTATTTTCAGGTCCCTCCAGAGATGTTCAATCGGGTTCAAGCCTGGGCCATCAAAGACATTCACAGACTTGTCACGAAGCCACTCCTGCATTGTTTTGGCTGTGAGCTTTGGGTCATTGTCCCGATGGAAGGTGAACCTCCACCCCAGTCTGAGGTCCAAAACGCTCTGGAGCAGGTTTTCATCAAGGATCTCTCTGTACTTTGCTCCGTTCATACTTCCCTTGATCCTGTGTTGTCTCCCAGTATCTGCTGCTGAAAAACATCCCCACAGCATGATGCTGTCACCACCATGCCTCACCGTAGGTTAGGTATTGGCCAGGTGATGAGCGGTTTCCTCCAGACGTGACGCTTAGCATTCAGGCCCAAGAGTTCAATCTTGGTTTCATTAGAGCAGAGAATCTTGTTTCTCATGCCTTTTGGCAAACTACAAGCTGTCATGTGCCTTTTACTGAGGAGTGGCTTCCTTCTGGCCAATCTACCATAAAGGCCTGATTGGTGGAGTGCTGCAGATATAGTTGTCCTTCTGGAAGTTTCTCCCAGCTCCACAGAGGAACTCTGGAGCTCTGTCAGAGTGACCATCGGGTTCTTGGTCACCTCCCCGACCAAGGCCCTTCTCCCCATATTGCTCAGTTTGGCCGGGCGGCCAGCTCTATAAAAAGTCCTGGTGGTTCCAAAGTTCTTCCATTTAAGAATGAGGGAGGCCACTGTGCTCTTCAGGACCTGCAGTGCTGAAGAAATTGTTTTATACCCTTCCCCAGATCTGTGTCTCGACACAATCCTGTCTTGGAGGTCTACGGGCAATTCTTTCATCTTCATGGCTTGGTTTTTGCTCTGACATGCACTGTCAACTGTGGGACCTTATATTCAATTCAATTCAATCTTTAATTGTCATTGTGCGGTGTACAGTACAGAGACAACAAAATGCAGTTAGCATCTCGCCCAGAAGAGCGAACATAGAATAATGAACAATAAAATATATATATATATATGTACAAACAGTATCAGTAGTGCAATTTTACTGGGGGAAGGAGTGTCCGGGGGGGTGACTGGCAATCACCGAGGTGCAGAGTTAAGTAGTGTAACAGCCGCAGGTAAGAAGCAGTTCCTGAACCTGCTGGTCCGGCAACGGAGGGATCTGCAGCGCCTCCCGGATGGGAGGAGGGTAAACAGTCTGTGGCTGGGGTGAGAGCAGTCCTTGACGATGCTGCGCGCCCTTCGCAGACAATCGCTTGCTATGGACGGACTTAATGGAGGGGAGTGAGGAACCGGTGATGTGTTGGCCGGTTTTCACCACCCTCTGCAGTGCTTTCAGAGACAGAGCAGTTGCCATACCATACTGTGATACAGTTGGTAAGGATGCTCTCAATGGTGCAGTGGTAGAAGTTCACCAGAATCCGAGAAGACAGATGGACCTACTTTAGTCTCCTCAGGAAAAAAGAGACGCTGGTGAGCCTTCTTGACCAGTGTTGAGGTATTGTGGGTCCAAGAGAGATCATCAGAGATGTTGACCCCCAGAAACCGGAAGCTGGAAACACGTTTGTCCCGTTAATATGGATGGGGGTGTGCGTGCAGCCCCTAGACCTTCTGTAGTCCACAATGAGCTCCTTCGTCTTCTTGGACTTGTTAAGGGCCAGGTTATTGACAGCGCATCATGCTGCTAGGAGCTGAACCTCCTCCCTATAGGCAGACTTATCGTTGTCGCTGATGAGGCCAATCACCGTTATATCATCTGCATACTTGATGATGGTGTTAGAACCATGTACAAGTGTGCAGTCGTAGGTGAAGAGGGAGTAGAGGGGGCTCAGTACACAGCCCTGTGGAACACCGGTGTTCAGGGTGAGGGTTGAAGAGGTGTGGTTGTCCAATCTAACAGACTGGAGTCTGTTAGTTAGAAAGTCCAGTAACCAGTTGCAGTGGGAGGGGTTGATGCCCAGGTCACTGAATTTGGTGATCAGTTTTGAGGGGATAATGGTGTTACATACTGAGCTATAGTCAATGAACAGCATTCTCACGTAGGTGTCTCTGTTGTCGAGGTGGGAGAGGGCGGAGTGGGAGTGCCGTTGAGATGGCATCCTCCGTACTCCTGTTCTTGCGGTAGGCAAACTGATAGGGGCCCAGTGTAGGAGGTAGGCAGCCTTTGAGGGGTGCCAGGACCAGCCTCTCAAAGCGCTTAGTGATGATGGAAGTAAGTGCAACTGGGCGGAAGACGTTGAGGCTCGCCGCAGTGGAGTGTTTTGGCACCAGCACGATGGAGGTGATTTTAAGGCACGTAGGGACAACTGCTTGGGCAAGTGACAGGTTGAAGACGTTAGTCCAGACGTCTGTCAGCTGCGCAGCACAGGTTCTGGGGATGCACCCGGGGATGCCGTCAGGGCCAGCAGCCTTACGTGTATTAATCCTGCTCAGTGCTACATACACGTCGTAGGGGGCGAGTGTGAGGGGCTGGTGATCAACAGGGAGCACAGCCTTGATGGCCATCTCTTGGTTGTCCCTGTCAAAGCGGCCATAAAAGTCGTTAAGCTCCTCAAGAAAGGATGCGTCGCTGGATGTGGGGGTGGTGTTGGTGGATCTATAGTCCGTGATGGCCTGGATGCCTTGCCACATGCATCGGGGGTCGGAGTTGTTATTGAAGTGCTCCTCAATCCTAAGCTTGTAGCTATGCTTGACCTTCTTGGAGTGGCACCGCTGCCTTGGCAGCTGCGGCTCGCCTGCAGTCCATTGTTCTTTCTTTTTTTTGTTGTTTTCTTGTCCTGTTTTAGCTTGTTCATTTGAGTCATTAGGTTGAGTATGTGTGTGTGGGGGGGGGGGGGGGGGGGTGGGAGAAACGTGTTTTTAGTCCCTTCCGTCAGGGGGACGCGACTTTTCTTGTCGTATCCCCTTCTCCGTCTGCGCTGAGGCCTAATGGCGGAGCTGGCGGCCTCCAACTGCGACCGACCTCGAGGCTCCCGAGTCAGAGCCAGCGCGAGGCTGGCCGACCGGGGCTGTGGCGTTCAGGTGGCCTGACTCGGAGCTGCGGCGGCTTTCCGGTGGCGGTGGTGGCGACCCGACTTCGGAGGTTCGGCCGTGGGCCCAGTAGACGA